>CM038221.1:21848755-22596305 GCA_021442155.1 Cymbidium sinense | reverse complement strand
AATTTGACCTAAAGGGCCAAATTAGGCCAAAACTCATTCTAATAAAAATTGATTGCAACCAATGGCTCAAATTCATCATAAAATTGAGTTTTGATCGCTCTTGAACCAACCATTTAAAGCCAATTTGTGCAACTCAACCCAATTGACACATTTAGTTCAATTTAGCATAAATGACCAAATTGAATTAAAACCTATTCTAAACCAAATCAACCCAAATCAAAGCCCTCAATCAATGTAAAATGATCAATCAAACACAACTCAACCCTCATAGCTTTAATTTGGTTAATTGTCAACATAACTCATTTGACCATTCTTCAAATCAAAATGATTATATAACAAAATTGAGCCAAACCCAACAAAACTTGGCATGACTCACCCTTAGGTCCCCATTGACTTACTCAAGTGGACCCAACCCAAGGTGAACATGGTTCAACCCTAAGCAAGTAAACCAAGAGTTTCAAAAAAGAAGAAAAAAAATCAAAAATAAGAATGTCCAACCCCCCTTCTACCTTGTCCAATCACCTTAGCACTCTTTGAGCATAGACCCACTGACCAAACTGACCCAAGGCTATTGGGTTTACCCCTTGACCAAAGTGAAGTCCCTCTCACCTTGGCCACTGGCCACCAAACTCCATAAGACATTAGAAGACCTCCACCTCATCAGTCCTAGTTGCCATGACTTAAACTAACCTCTTTGGTTGGTTCTTTATGGGTGGAGGGTATAGACCTCCTCCTCCATTCAAATTTAACATACTTATTCACTGAAGGAGTTACCACTCAAAAACTAAGGCATTATATGTTTTCTTATAAAATAAATCTAATTTCAAGGGTGAATCCATTGTAATATCTTATGACCTACTTGAAGTTGTCTGGATGTCTAGTACTTTGGTTAAGGATTTTATTGTAGTTTGAGATCACTTTTATTCCTCTTCATGCTATAAAAGGTCAAGTTGTAGTTGATTTCTTAGCAGCACATCCTTTACCCAAGGGTTCTTATTTAAATGATGATCTTCTAAATGAATAGATCTTGACATTAGAAGGTGAACCTAATGCCACTTAGGAATTATATTTTGATGATACAACATCATCAAAAAAAATAAAGAATTATATTCTTCTATCCCATGGAAGGCAGAGATTAGATTGATTTTCATAACCCCAAATAAAAGAATGATGAGGTACACTTATCATTTTTCTAAGCCTTGCATGAATAATGAAGATGAATATGAGGCTCTTATAATAATGTTAGAACTAGCAATTCTTAAAGGATAGTCACCCTTTGAAGGTTAAGAAGAGTATGACTGGAGGTAGGCATTTATTAACTATCTGAGTAAGGGAGGCTTCCTGAAGATAAGTCACTGGAAAATCAAATTAAGAAATGTGCCCTTGTCTTATGCCTTGATTATTAATGTGTTGTACCATAGGTCATTAGATCAAATATGGCTATGCTATTTAGGAAAATAAGAATCCCATAAGATCATGACTAAAGTACATTCTGGATTGTGTAGTGCTCACAAATCTAAACCTAAAATGAAATTGAAAATTCAAAGACTTGGATATTATTTATGTTTACTAAAGAAAGTTCTAAGATGATGAAGATATAATAATTAGAAGTCATCAACCTTTTAGTCAATGTGGAAATTTCAAAAAAAAAAATCTCTATAATTCTTATTGATCCGAGTGCATCGGTCAACATCAATTATAAAAAATTATGAAATTGAATATGCACAATCCCAATTCTAATCTAATTCTAATAAGATTGTGCCATGTTGATTCAATCAAGTAAAGAAAGAAGTTTTCAATCAATGAAAAATTAATCTTGAAAACTCAACTTAAAAGAAGAACTGAATCTCAATCACTTTATTGATTGAAGATGAGAATTCAAACATTGAAATAGAATCTTAGAAATTTAAGAACATATTTAATTCTCTTGGATGGTCCTTTCCAGTTCAAATAAAAAATGAAATGAATGAAAAAGAGGAAAAATAATAATTATTATGAAAGGATGTTTATATCCATTATATATTCAAGAGCATAAAGTCTTTAGGAATGTCATTTTGTTAGTCCTAAATGACCTCACTAAGTCTTATATTCAATCAAAGAATTAGAAAGTGTCATATCATGTAATATGATCAATCAGTCAAAATAAAGAATAGAGTATGTAAAATGTTGTATCAAATATTGTATTCAAATAAAGAGTCAAATGCGTCCAGTGTCATAGTAAATGTTGTATCTAGAAAAAAATATCAAACTTAATGTTTTACAAGGAGTTGAAATGTTATTGAAATGTTTACAAAAGAAGGAAAGAAAGAAAATAAAAGGGATAGAAGGACTATATCCAAGAGCAAAAGGATGAAACTTGATATTTTTAAGTATGTGGGCATTTTGACTTTAAACTCCTCTAAAACAAAATAAAGTGGAAGGGTTAGAAGTCAAGAATTGCACTTAGCTTAAAACATTAGATGTATGATACTTTGTCATCACAGCCTTTGCCATGTTTGGTGCGCTCACATGGTAGGTCAAAGAGATAATGAATTTTCTTTTCCAAGAATCCTTATCCTTTGTCTATCAAAAATTCAATTGAGTATAATTTTATCCCATTGTAAGTGGCCTATAAATAATAGCCATAAGCAAGAAAATATAAGAATCATTCAAAAATTGAAACCAAAAGTTGGCTTGAGATTTAATATTATAGAGTAATTGCAAAATGAGACTTGTTAAATAGTAAGGGTCCTGACTTTCTCTTCAAAGGCTCTCTAACATATTAAATGAATATTGTTTAGATGTGTCTGAAGACCTATATAGTCTTCAAGTTCTGGATGCACCCCTAGAATTTGAAGACAAGCTTAAATCCATAATTAATAAGCTAAGAGAAATAAATTTAAAAATAGAAGTTGGTCTACAAATAATATCAATAATCTAACTCTTTGATGAGTTGGATATTGATGACTTAATAAGGATATTCTTAGAGTTTAAAGACTACTTTATTTGGAAATAAAATATTCTCTATATATAGTAGTTTATATGCTCAGGCTTGATGCCATTTCAATAAACTAAGTCTCTCGATGTGTACAATAAAACTTCAAAAGAAAAGCAAGATGTTGCTAGACTAAAAGCTAGTCAATGATGGCCTTACCTGAGAAGAAAACATTCTTCTTGTTTGGCTAACATCATAATACATACAAAAAAGAGAAATGAAATAGAAAAGATCAAATCTTCATGTGTCACATTTTGGAACTTGGAAAAATCTTTACCTTGAAGATGGGTTCTTATTACCCATACTTTATTTCAAAAATGATAAAGCTTTTATGCATAAGATTATCCTCATTAAGGATAACCTACTTGAATATTATCAAATCAAGACAATTCTAGAAGAGAAAAAAACATATGATATGACATTGAGAATCCTTACAAGAATGTTATGTTACATAGTCGTATCGTTTGGTCTCAAAATATCAGGATAATTTATCAAAGGCTCATGATTAAGATTTCTTATAACCTCACTTTTGATTAAGTGAAGTGTTATATTGAAAATTTTGCTAGAAAATGATGAATGAATGAAAAGAAGAAGAAAAAAAAGGAAAATTTATTATGATTTGAAAATGATCATATCACTACATGTAGACTCCTAAAAATATACCTTTGAGGTAATTTTAAGGAACTTGTAGTGAAATTTAAAAAGATAAAAAATAAATAAACAAATAAAATTTAATTAAAGCCATCTATGAAATATCATTCAATAAAACCATTAAAGAACAATAATTTAACTTAAAAAAATTATTCCAAAATTATCTGGAAAATCTTAATTTCTCGAATAATTTAACCCATAATAATTCCTTTATTGATTAAGGGTAAAAGAATAAAAAATATATATCTTTACAAGAATTTAAGAGTTTGTTACCTTAATTATCATTCACAATTGAAAGCTTTAAAGGAATCTCTTGATCTTTATTGAATCTAAGAGAAGGCCTTATAAGTTGTAGATTCATGTCAATAAAAAAATGATGAAATACATATTCATACCAATAATTTTTTTTTTCATTTAAGAAGCATTATTTGACTTTGGTTTTTGCTTACTAAGAACTACAAAGTTACAGGCAAGCTCAAAAGATGAAATTCTTAGGTTAATATCATATGATGTCTTGCCTAAAGTGGATTAGACATATAGCATGGCATGTAACTTTGAGATAAAAAAAGAGAAGAATGAAAAATGATGAAATTCTATGCATATGACATTGGCATATTAAACATTAGGTCCATAATGTATCCAAATCCTTCTTCAAAATAATACTTCAACTCTTTGAAACCTTCTTCACTAAACTTCTTCATGTGTCAGATGCATTAGTGAAAGCAAGAAATGGAAGTAAACGTTTCCAACACCTCTCACTAGTTCAACCAATCAAGTTAAGATTAAGCCTAGGTGATTCCTTGCACATTAGTCAAAAAGAACTTTTGAGGAGTAGGAATTAAGTCACTAAAGACCCCTTTTCCTCACACATATCATCCATAGGTTTGGAGAAAGCCCTTTGTGGTACTTTTTCTATATATACCTTGAGTTGGGAGCAAACCCTTTATAACACCCCTCTCATGTCTCTATTGGGTTTGGAGTAAGCCTTTGTGTACCATTCCCATAAGATTGGAGCAAGCCTTTTATGGCACCATTCTTAGTTTCCTATAGGTTAGGAGTAAGACCTTCATGTCACCCTTCCAATATATCTTAGGTATGGAGTAAGCCTTTATGCAACATCCTTATAAGTTCAGTGTAAGTCCCATAGAAGGCATCCTTTCAAATGGCAAGTTAGGATAAAGTCATCAACACCCATTTCTTGTCAAAGAGGCTACCTAGGTTAGGAACAAGTCATGGAGACCCATTTCCTCTTATTTATATCAAAATAAGCTAAAATAAAATAAAGAATAAAAATAAAATAATAATAATAATAATAATAATAAAAGTTTAGGCGTGGCACTATGTCCATAGAATCTGCTACCTAGTCTTCTAGAATAAACAACCAAGTCCATTTATCAATTACAATAAAACACCATGAAATCACAATCTGCATGGAGGCATGTTTAATTACCTAGTCTAGCCATCAAGTACAGGTAGTGATCTTAATCGACACTACACGACTATTGAAAAGGAATAGTAATCATCCGACTACTATAAATAGGAGTGAGCAGTTCACTTAAAAGACTTTCCCCATTTTAACTCTACTCTTTTGAGCTGCTCACACTTCACTCCAAGTTTCTCACTTTAGTAAAGAATAGGTGCTTTTCTTACTAGTTTAACAAAAATCCCACTACATAATATTTGATCTATTTTGATCTAGTGAAAAACTTGGAGATTTGAGGACCTCTGCCATTGAATTTTACTCTAGCGAGGGATGAATTCCCCGTTCCCTCCATTAATCTTAGATCTAGAATAGGAGAAAAATTGTTTTGCACTATACGATTTTAAAACATTAAGCTTATGAAATGTCAAAAATTTTTAAAAATTTTTTTAAAAGATTTGCATTTAAACTAAAAGTTTGGCCTATAGCACCGAGGCGCTGGATTTTAATGTTGCACTCTTAGGTATTCATATTACAAGAGCAGCACTGTAGTGCTCAAGAATTAGTGTTGCATTACTTGAATGAAAACTCATAGTGCCATAGCCATAACATCAGTGCGGCGGCACCATACCCATATGTCACTTGAAATATCACATAGAATATTTTGATTAAGAAATCAAATATAAAATCCCACAATGTCATGGAGTTGTGGGGATAGACTATGTCACTTTGTTGCATGTAAGAAAGGACTTAACAAATTTTTTACTAGGGAAAAAATAATATCCCAGACATCACCATGATGCCCGCCTCTTTGGTCCTTTAGTCTATCTCCAGCACTGAGGCACTAGCATACCAGGTTCGCCATATTATATGATTTGATTATATATATATATATATATATATATATATATATATTATATCCTAGAGCATCAATAAAAACATATATATATATATATAAATAAAAGAAAAGAAGAAAAAAATTCAAATGGGGGGAAAGCTAGTAGTCATACTCATCGCCACCCTCTTCTTCTTCTTCCTCCTCCACTATGCATGACAGCGGGAGGGTAAACACACAGGGTTGATATTGAGGCATTGTAGGGAAGGAGAACTAGCTAGGATCTGCAAGATTGCACTTCTAAAACATGTTGACCAATGCAGTGTTGAACTGGGTCATATGGGAGAATTGCATCTACTTTTGATCTATATGATGATCAAATTTGCATTTCAGCATCTCTTGCTTACCACTACTCTTATCTACCCTCTTCTGCTAGCCTGAGACTTGGCTGCAAATCTCTTAAACTTGCTTAGCCAAGGACTTGAGAATGTAGCATATAGATCATGGAGGATGTGAACTCTCTCCCACTTCAAATCTAATCTCAAACCACCTGATCACCCTCTTCATTAGAAGAGCCTTTTGAAGGAGTACCTCCTCATTAGGCCCCTCCACCACACCCGCAGCTACACACAAACCATAAATAAGAGAAGATTGGTCATACTTAACAATAGTGCTCCCCTTCAGCATACTATAAATAAAATTAAAAATAACTTTCCCAATATTGATCGAGAACCCTTTTTGAATACCAAAATTCAAAATTGCCTTATCCTTGGTGACCTCAATGTTACCAAAGATATAAGCTGAAATGAAATAGTGCCAAACCTTAAAGGTAGCTGTAATTCTAGCATTATGAAAGTATGTAATCCTTTCCTCCCATCATTTCAATTGGATGCTTTCATTTCTGCCACAAAGAAAAAGAATAATCTCATTGAAATCGAGATGATCATTGTAGTAGCAGAGGTATTGATTATAATCAATATTAGGGAGATTGTAATATGTGTTCATAGAATTATTGTCATAAGTTACAAACTTTCCTCGGATGTATGCCTTATGGTGTTGGCCATCCTGTGCATTTGCAAAGAATTCGTGCACCACCGAGATGATGCACGAGTTGTTGTCATAGGCTAATTTGAGCCACCTCTGCTCCAAAATTATCCCCTCCATATAGCCATCGGTATTTCAGAATCCCCTCTCTAGAATCAAGTGCATGTGGAAAAGAGTGTGCTAGTATCGCCCCTCAGCCTTGGCACTAAGGAAGCGATTGGCTTCGCTAGATGCCCTCTTATGGTCCACAATTCTTCTAAGAGCCATGATTAATAATGGAAATAAAAAAATTGAAATAGCTAGAGTCAAAGAAAATTTTTAAAGGGAAGAAATTATTGAATGAAAATCTTTAACAGCTTGGACCTCTATTTATAAATTAAGACCTAGCGTCGCGGTTCCTAAACTTGGTGCCGAGGCGCTACCCTCCTAGGTTGCAAAATGTGGTCTTAGCACAACAGTGCCCATATGTTGCATCGAGGCGCTAGTTAGCTCATCCCATCAGTTCCTATGAGTTCAAAATAATAGAATAAATTATAATAAATTTTTATAACTGACATGCGCAAAAAGAGCAGAATGCTCTGACCCAACATAGGGATGCTTATTAAAACAAGGTTGTCCCCCCTTAAAACCCTTTGAATGTTTTTCAAGAATCTTAACCAGCATTGCAACGCTACAAGGTGGCACCACAATGATGTTCAAACCATCAAATGATGAATAATAGTAGCATCATGACACTACATATGTAGCACCGAGGTGCTGAGCCTCCAGCTTATCGGGCCCGTGTCATGCTACATAAGCACTGGCTCCACTATCACAACATTGTGGCACTAGATACCAGTGTCAAAGTGTTGGATCTTAAAATAAGAATTTTATGTATTTTTAATAAAATTTAAATTTTATTTGTTTACTATGCAAACACCACTATGTTTAACTTAATTATGTCATTCTAAAAGAATGTAAGCCTAATCTTTTACTTTTTTTCACTATGTGAACATCTATTCATTCACCATACAAACAACCCATAACTTGTTTTCCATATGAACAAGTTCATATCCATCCACCATATGGAAAATCTCAATTATCACATTTTAATGGGATGTAAGCCTAGCCTCATATTCATTCACTATATGAACATCTATTCATTCGCCATGTGAACACCCCATAATTCATTTGCCACATGAACAAATTCAATTCCATCCACCATGTGGACAACCCTTACTTTTGCCATTCCAAAGTGATGTAAGCTCAGCTATATATTCATTCACAATGTGAATATTTTCACATTTGCCATGCAAACGCTTATAATTTATTCACCACATGCTTGCACCATTTACACTAATATTCTAAGTCTGCTTGGGATACCTAAAATGAGGCAACCCATGGCTACTAATCAGATTCTCTAGACATTATGGCTATGTCCCTCTACTATTGGTAGTCTAGAATAATGTAATCATGGGATGATGGAACCATGGTATCTTGATCAAGATTACACTTCTATTTCCTATAAGATAGTCATCTATGTCATACACACCTCCAAAACATTAATTGCATATCAAATAGATATATTTATTTGCAACCTTAATCGAGAGTGCTCTCTTACTATGATAAGAGGGTAATTAACTATGGAGCCTTGCATCCATATGAAGTAGAATTGAGATTAAAATAAACCTTAACATAAATGTTAGGAGAAATCTAGTTGAATATATCAATCGCCTCATGAAAAGCATACTTCGACTTATCCCATAATGAAGGCGAGCATTCTCTAAGGTGTTTTCTGAAATATAGATTCTGGTGACTCCATTGGGGATTACATCTCTCTCCATCTCAGTTGGAAAAGTAGAAGAAAATGGCATCCTAGAATATCTCGACTTCTAATTCCTCGATTTTAGTAGAGCCTGACTTTAGATTTACCCTCAAGTTTAAAATCATCCATGGTGAACTCAAATAATATGATGATTGTTCAATTAGGAGAGGGATCCATTATCAGATTCCCTAAAGCTATAATTAACACAAGTTCTGCTGAAGCCACTATCCAAGTCAAAATAATCTCCAAAGTTGTCTAGTTTCTGCCAACTAGATCAGTGAATGAATTGATACCCAAAGTGCACAACAAAAGAAATAGGTCAACCCTAAATAAACCCAGGCCTGACACTACCTTAAAAAGAATATCTATATTTGATAGATTATCAAAGGCAACCCCGCATGCTAAGGATAGAATGATTGTCAAGCCCAAATTAAAATCTATCATTGACAAAAAAACTTAACATCACTTTTGAGGAACAGCGGCAAAAATTACTATCCTAGCTCTAAGTAGAAAAATCAATCATGAGGCATCTTCTTCAGGCACTAAAATTTCTAAAAGAGCTCAAGGAAATACAACACCTCTGGTAGAGCTGTTGGACTACCCATTCATACTGAGCAATGATATGAGCAATAGGTAGAGGCTAACATACCTATAGATAATAGCTTTGACCTATTGAAATGGGTCAAAAGAAACAAGCTCAAGAGAGTTATAAAAAATCTTTATGAGATGAACCTACAAGTTATTTGTCTCATAATCATGGCAAAGGAAAACTATTTCATCTCAAATCTACAAGGTCTTAAAGACTATCAAGAATAGAGGTCTTCAAAGAAGGACCAAGAAATTGGTGAGCTAGGTCACCAAACCAATAAATTCCTACTACAAAGGAAGTGGGAATAATAAAAGGCATCATCTTGGCCATCTTGAGTAGAAATAAAGACCAAAAAATTGGACGATCGGTGAACACTAACAACAAGACATCCAATCAACAAAAAATAGATGGCCAATTGTTGGAAGGTATCGCTAATAATGTCAAAGAAAGCCACATCACGTAGACCTTTCAGTGAGCATCAAGGTGTGACATCTAAGACTCATTCTTAGAGATCCATCATTGGGAGGTCTCGACTTATATGGAGAGCCAAAGAATCAAAAGATGTCAAAGAGTAAGGAGTTCATCATAAATTAGCTCTGCCATATAATGAAGAAGCTAATTATCTTATCATCAATCAGAAGCATTGGTTGGAAAAGAACTGGCCAATGGATGATGACTTGGATGATCAACTTTTTTAGGAAGATGAAGATCTCCCAACCAATGAAGAACTACAAAGTTTTGATCTCCAAAATAATGAAGATATTGATCACATGGAGGTTGAGATCATTCACATGGTTGATACTTGCTTAAGAAACAAAGGTGTAGTGTCCAAACAGCAAAACAATGAAGATCAACAAGAAAACCCAAGTCACCAATCGCTGAGGTTAGAGTAGAAGTGGAAATGATTGAACAACTCATATATATTGTAAGGCTACAATAATATATGGGTTCCCAACTCCAAATGAGAGATAAAAAACTTGCTTAGCTCAGCAATTGCCTTAATGAAATGAGTGAGTTGATGAAGAACTAATTTGGTCAACTTAACCTTATAGCAATAGCAACACAATGGATACCTCTAAGGAATCCACTAAAGATAAATAATCCATGGTGGAGAATGAGGGTGTATAGAATGCTCCACCCAATTTACCAATAGCTATAGCACATAAATAGGAACCTTTAGGGGAAGCCATATTGAACCTTCATCAAGAAGGTGATATTATCACCAAGTCCAAAGTAGAAGATCTCCTAGGTAAAAATGTCAAAGCAATTATCACTTTCAAGACAATCAAATAGTTGGTAGGAAAAGGGTGACTATATCATGCCTAGTATGATCAAGTGCGTATACCGAGGGATATATAGCTAATGTTTAATACCTTCTTAGTAAAAAAAATCCTTGACAACATTTGGCCCAGTTTAAGGCATCATACAAAAATACTAGCGAAGATGATGCTTTATTGCTACATCAATTCGTTAGTAGTCTTACCTATACAACGTTTGAATGTTATGCTGAGTTACATAATGGCTCAATAAAAATATTCACTGAGCTAGAGGCACTCTTCGTCAGAAGATTTGTAAGCATAATAAAAAAAGTAATAGTTGCAGATCTTTCCTTGGAAAAAATGAGAAAGGATGAGAGTGTTACTAAATATATTACCAGATGGAAGAACCAAAGCATGAGGTGTGATCAACAGCTCACAAAAAAGCATGTAGTAGAACTCCTAATGGGAAATATTGATGATCAAATGGCCCCATACCTTGCCATGGCTACAATCAATACCTTTCAAAAATTATTAGATCGGGTAGCAAAATTTGAAAGGTCGCCCAAACAAAAAGGGCTTAATTTGAGCTATAGTAATAACTCTATTGGAAGAGGAAAGCAGCCAAAGCTATGAGAGTCCAAAAAGAATGATGTGGATATAACATTCATATTTACAATAGACAAAAAGAGAAATGGAAAAGTGATAACCTCATGACCACCCACAAATCCAACAGAGGAAAAGAAAAACCCTCAAGGAGAAGATGGCTAAGCAATACTCATTTAAGAGAAAATGTACTACTAAGATCTTCAAACATGCCCCAAATTTAGGGTTACAACTGCCAGAGCTATGTTGAATAGATCAAGTATACAAGGTCGATGATCCCAACTATTGTCCCTTCCATTGGCTTATAAGTTATAAGGCGCCTGATGGAAGACTATTTTGTTTTCAAAGATTGGGTTAAGAAAGCTATCATAATGGAGAACTTACCTTATCAGACAACATCTTAACAAATCCTAAAAAGGAAAAGGTAAGTGTTGTTACGGCATGGCCAAATAAGAAAGTCAAGTCGAGCAAGACTTAGGACACAAATAAAGATAAAGACAAAAAAACTCCACAAGTACAAGCAGAAGAAGAAGGTGGCTTGGAAACTTTTATCTCAAAGAAGACTAAAAGTAGTTATAGAGGGTATTAAGTGGAAGAATGCCCTAGAATCTAAAATTGATCCTAGGATACTTCCTCTAATATGGGGAAAATTTTACATAAAATGAAGGAGTTGATGAAAAATAATGAGCCTTTTGCATCAAAGACTTGTAAGTCAAGAAAAAATATAAAAGCTCAAAAATAAAATTTTGAAACACAAAAAATGATAGATTCTCTAGAGGAGTATAAACAACCTCCTTGAAGATCGATTAGGTTTGAGAAATAAATGCACCATTTATAGCTTGACATAGAAGTGCCTAAAGAAGAAGTTATAAGAGAAACATGTTGAATGATAAGTATGGTTACAACTTTAATTGATTATGAAGAAGAGCTATTTTTTTTCAAAGAAAAGTCTATCAAACAGAAAATAAGCCATGCTCTAAAAGTTACGACTTGAATCAAGCAGTAGTTATGAAAGTTATGATAACTCTAGGAACCCCAAAGAATTACAAAGCTTAGAAATTTCTTCTAATGAGGAAAACTATGCAAAAGAAGTAATATAAGTGGAATAAAGGAGTGGAAAAAATTCCTCCACCTTGACAATAGAAAGCCAGTTAAAAAGGCAAAGAAATTCAAATTAATGAGAATTCCTTACCTCTACCATCGGCTAAACCCCAAAATTCTATGAAAATAGGAGAATAATATAACATTTTGGCACACTTACGTAAGTTTTTTGTTCTATTAAGTATATATGATGCTCTCATGCTATCCTAAGATATATGAGAGACATTAATAAAAGTCTTGTAATGTCCAGAATAATATGAAGCATTATTTGTTGAAGAGAGAATGAAAGAAGATATTGCCTTGCAAAAGCTAGAAACTATCACTTTCAATGATAAAGACTTATTGCTCAAAATGACTGAACATAATCGACCTTTATATGTTATGGCTGAAATTAATTCTACATGTGAAAGAAAGTGTTGATTGACCCAGGTGCTTCAATCAATCTTTTGATAACCAAGACACTTAGGGCATTAGCTTTGGATGCTTGATACCTCGATAAGAGCATAATTTTTTTTCCAGGTTTCAATGAATAAGGGTAGCAAACCTTAGGGTATATTGTCCTGCCCATACACTTTAGGGAATTATATATAGAAGCTAAATTTCATGTAATTGAGGCCAAAGTTGTATATAAGGGACTCTTGGGTAGGCCATAACATTCATGTATAGTACCATTGATTCTTCATCAATGCATGAAAAATATCCAAAATAGAGAAGAGCATCGAATTGATGGAGACATAAATTTATTCTTGATACATGAAATCAAGATCAATGATGATGCCAAGTACTATATCCCTAAGAAGATTGAAGAGGCTAACACCCAAAAAAAAACTCCACCTATCACACTAATATTAAGGAATGGTGATCCAAAAAGTAAAATTACTAATGAATCAAAATAACTCAAGGTATTTCCCCACCTTGGTAGTGATACCGAAGAGGATGAAGAGAAATTAGTATTTAGGAGGGCCTTAATTAGTGAAAAGGAAAAAGGGCCTAGTACTAGTGGCATGACAAAAACATTAGAAAAAAAAATACACATATCTCTATTAAGATTGTCTAAGTCTCAAGTTTCTAATAAGAATGAACATTAATACCAAAAGCTCATATACCTTATTAAATCTAAACAAAGAAGACATAGAATAATTAAAGACATTCTATGTTCCTCTTAGAAGGGGTTACAAAGACCGTGGAATCCTCTTCTACAAAGTTAGAGGGCAAACCATAGATTCCATGAAAGAATCACTTGAAGAAGATAATTTTGAGGAAGAAGACATCTCAATTATAAATCCTCAATACTTTTCAATAACTCTGAAGAATATAATCAGAAATAACATCCAGCTATCACAACCGAATGCACAAGATAGATTATTCAAAAGGCTCTAACAAGGGGATAATGTTAAGAGTTCCATAGGATATGGAAAATTCACTATATGGGCATTAAGATATATTCCTTCATTAAATTCTTTAATGAGTTCATGTTATGCTATATCTGATAAGCAAATAATTCCCTTTAAAACCATAAATCTACAAAAGGGTACCTCATAGAAAAATAAAAATGTGCATGAAGATGAATTAATAATTGACCTCAAAGAAGCCTTGAAAGAATTTGAAGAAGGTAATCAAGCCGATGAACTCCAAGAAATTAATCTTGGTTTGAAAGAAGAGCTTAGGCTAACTTTTGTTAGCTAACCTCATATTAGAAAGATTGAAAGAATTAAAAGCGCTCTATGAATATAAAGACTGATTTACATGGAATTATAGTTAAATGTCAGGTTTATCACCATATATAGCTATACATAAACTGGATATTAAATATGATGTACAGCTAGTAAAGCAAGATTAAGGCAAATGAGATAGAAATTGAAGAATAAGTAATAATCAAAACCGAAAAGCTTGTCAAAGCATGATTCATCTGGGAAGAAAAATATGCTGACTGGATTGCTAATATTATCTTAGTAAGAAAGAAAATAGGGAGATCCAAGTCAGCATCAATTTTTGAGATGTAAATAAAGCATGCCCAAAAAATAATTTTCCATTGCCCAATGCAGAACTCATGTTGGATAATTCATCCAACTATGATATGTTCTCTTTCATGGATGGATCATCAAGCTATAACCAAATTAAAATGGATCTAGAGGATGGAAAGCATACATCCTTCCACACAATAATCAACATATATTATTACAAAGTAATGCCATTTGGCTTGAAAAATGTAGGTGCCACTTACCAGAGAATGATGTCTCGCATCTTTGACCTTATAAATAAGTATGTAGAGTGTTATGTTGATGATTTGGTCATTAAAAGTAAAACACAATGAGCATATAAGAGATATCTAAGGATCATATTCAATATGATTTAGAGTTTCAATCTAAAAATGGATCCTCTAAAGTGTGTTTTTGGTGTGACCTTTGAAAATTTTCTAGACTTTATTGTATGCCACATAGGAATTAAAATCGATCGCTCTAAAACCAATACAATAATGAAAATTCCACCACCAAAAACTTTGAAGTAATTACACTCCCTGTAAGAATAACATGCTTATATTAGAAGATTTATTTCTAATCACTCAGGCATATGCCAACCTTTTGCTCAATTAATGAAAAAGGATGCACCCTTTATATGGGATAACACTTATCAAGAAGCATTTGATAGCATAAAGTAATATTTATTGCATCCCCCAATCTTGGTAGTGCAAATTATAGGGAAACCATTGATATTATATACGACAACCCTAGAAGAATCACTAAGAGCTTTGCTAGAACAAAACAATCAAGAGGGAAAGGAAAATACTTTATATTATATAAGACAACATCTAATAGAAGCAGAAATAAAGTATTCTCTTATTAAAAAAAAGTATTTAGCATTATTGTTTGCTACTCAAAAAAACTACGATAATATATGTTATCCCATAAGATAACATTAATATCCAAAGTTGACCCAATCAAATTTTGATTATGAGGCCTACCTTAATAGATTGGTTGGCTAAATGGACTATCCTATTATTGCAATTCTATATAATATATGTCCTGGAAATGGCTATAAAAAGGTAAGCCATGGATAATTTCTTAGCCACTCACTACCGACTTCTCACTTAATGATGAGTTTCTGATGAATAGATTTTGAAGTTAAAAGCTCAACAACCATCAAATGCTCCATCAAATGGGAGCTTTATTTTGATGGAGTTTCATCTTTAAAATCTAAGTTTGCCTAGCTTACCAACAGTGCAAGTTGGAATCGGCCTGATATTCACAACACCATAAAGGGGTATACTGAGATATTCCTATAGTCATATTGAGCTTTGAACTAACAATAAGGCTGAATATGAAGCATTAATTGTGAGCCTAAAGCTAGCAATTGATTTGAAAATTAAGAAGCTTCATCTTTATGGAAATTCTCAACTCATAATCTGACAAATAATTAGAACATTTAAGATAAATAAGTCAGAATTAGTGCTTTATCATAAGTATGTATTGGAGCTTTTAAAATAAATCTTTGAAGTAACCATCATAAGGGTGTCACATCGAGATAATGGCAAGGACAATGCATTAGCTAAATTAGCTAAAGAAATGATAGACCCTCAGAGAAATCTAATTACAAAAATAGTTTGAAACAAGATAGCACTAGCGCCAACCATCCTATATGCCTTTAAAGCCAAAGAAAGCCAAGAAGTCAAGACCATGATAACAAAAGATGACTGGTGGGAACCATTCATCATCTATTTCAAAGGTTTTTGGGATACCATAAGATAAATCAAAGGCTCATCAAATTTCATAAAGATCATTATGATACACTCTTATAAATGACACATTATATTGGCATGTGTTTGACCTAATGTGGCTACAATGCTTGGGACCAAACGAAGCTAAGATAGTAATGGATGAAGTTTATGAAAGATTGTGTGGAGCACACCAAGCTCGCTTTAAAAAAATATTAAAATTAAATGAATGAGATATTACTGGCCTAGCATGGTTCAAGACTACAACAAATATGCTAAAAGATGTCATTATTGTCAAATACATGCACACTACATCACCACCGACCTACACCTAACAATAGCATCACAACCATTTGAAAGATGGGAAATAGATATAATAAGTCCAATAGATCCTCCATCATCTAGAGGACATCACTTCATTCGGGATGCTACTGATTATTTCTCAAAATGGCAGAACTAATCTCATTAAGAGAAGTTAAAATAGAGGATGTAGTAAAGTTATTCCAAGATCATATAGTTTATGATTCGAAATACCATGATGAATTATATTAGACAATGGCACTGCCTTCAAGAATATCAAAGTCTATCATTTTATTAAAAAATATAAGATAGATTGGTGATAATCCTCAATATACAATCTAAGAGCCAATGGTTTGGTAGAGACATTTAACAAAATGCTTATTAAGTTGCTTAAGAAAATTCTTTTCAAAAATAAAAAAGAATGACAAGATAAATTAATTAAAGAATCGCGGGCATATCATACTCTTTAGTCTTCGAAGCAAAAGCTATACTTCCCCTTGAAGTAGAATTACCTTCACTCTGCATAGTAGTTTAAAGCAAACTTTCAATAGAAAAAATAATCAAAAATGATATGAAGAGCTTGAAACCTTAGATTAAATGTGACTACAAGCCCAATGAAGTTTAAAATAGATGGAGTAAGAATGACTCGAGCTCATGATTGTATGATTAGCCCAAGAAGCTTCAAAGTAGGTGAACTAGTGTTGGTACGAAGAAGGCCCATTGTTCCACATCAATGAGTTGGTGGAAATTTTGGTCCAAATTAGGAGAGACCATATATCATCAAAAATGTATACAAAGGTGGAGCTTATTAGCTTATTGATATAAAATCCATCAGGCCTATGCCCCTATAAATGGATAATATGTCAAAAGATATTATACATAACTATAAATAAAATATGTTTATTTCAATGAGAAATTCTTCTATTAAAAGGGGTAAATTCAATATATCTTGCAAAAGCTAGGATCTCCTATCAAAAGGAAATGCCCAATCAACCAAAATTAACTTAAGATCCATCATGCCCATAGGGGCTGGATCAAATCCACCATGACTAAAGGGGCTAGAACCAAAACCTCAATTTAGATTCTATCATATGTGGTCAAATCTAAATTAAAATAAAATCCATCATGCCCAAAGGGGCTAAATCAGATCCACCATGCTAAAAGGGGTTGGATCAAAAACCTCATTTTAGATTCCATCATACCCAAAGGGTCTGATCTAAATTAAAATGAGATCCATCATGCCCAAAGAGGCTAAATCAGATCCACCATACCCAAAGAGGCCTGATCCAAAACCTCAATTTAGATTCCATCATACCCAATGGGGTTGGATCTAAATTAAAATAAGACCCATCATGCCCAAAGGGACTGGATTAGATCCACCATGCCCAAAAGGGATGGATCCAAAACCCCAATTTAGGTTCCATCATACCCATAGGGGTTGGTTCTAAATTAAATTAAGGGCCATCATGCCCAAAAGTGTTGGATCAAATCCACCTTGCCCAAAAGGGCCAAATCCAAAACTTCAATTTAGATTCCATGATACCCATAGGGGTCAGATCTAAATAAATTAAGATCCATCATGCCCAAAAGGGTTGGATTAGATCCACCATGCCCAAAAGGGGCAGAATCAAATCTACTATACTGAAAAAGGTCAGATCTAAAACTAAATTTAGATTCCCATATAGTCAAAAGGATGAGTTTAAATATAAATCTACATAAAAAACTAAATTAAAACAACTTAAACACATATCACATGTATAAATTTAGATATTATTGTTTATTTATAAAACTCTTAAAAGTTGTATGCTTCTCTATTCTAGATATATTACAGGTTGATTACAATATTTATCTAGAAAGGACAAAATGATATGCGTCCCACTATGCCTATTGAAGAGTAGATATGGGCTATTATTGAAGCTCATGATCCATGTGGAACAACTAGAATATAGGACATGTTATCATGTTAAGAGGTAGAGATATGTTTGAAGACTAATTTATTTGATCGTCATATCTCCCACCATCTGACTCATAGTCTCTAACTAGTTATGACCCAAATGACTGGATAACTAGTTTAAAATTAAGTCATAGTCATGATGTCTCTTTAGAATGAGTCACAAATAACTTTAACTTTGGAGACCAGAATGTGCTCCAACCAGTCAAAGACATTACTCTGCCTACAAGCATAGCCAGGCTACTAGGTAATTGTATATTGCATCATGAAGTAGAAGATTGGGACCCAAGCACTTTTTGGCACTCCATTATCAATTGTTAATGCATAGTGATGTTCTTAGAAAAGCTAGTATATATCGGGCAGTCTACGCATCACTCTTTGATTATAGTTGCCTTCCTTTTACATGGATCAAAAGTATAACATAACATTGGGATAGAGCTACCAATACTTGTTGGGTTGGTCCACATGAATTGATAATAACCATGGAAAATATGCAAGATATAATAGAACTACTAATTATAAGAATTCCTTATGAAGAATGTATTCCACCAGAACATAAGGTTTTTCAGTGCTAACTAGATGGCCAATGTAGAAGAGGCAGCTACATATATTCTTCAGGACTACATCGTGCTTTGGCTCATTATCAAAGACTATCCAAAGAATGTAGGATAGGTTGCAAGCATCAAAATATGATCACTCTCGATGCGTGGTCAGAAAGTTTTCTCCATTGAAGGATGCACCTACCACATTTTGCATAGATTAAAGATCCATTCAATAATGGAGCACATACATTTACTAAGGCCAAATTTGAGTCAACAGGAAAGCCAACTCCTGCCAGATAATAGAATAGAGCATTGACAAGGAGCTTTCTTTAGTAGTTATCATTGCCACTTGGTACTATTTTGTATTCCCTGGGCATAATAGATTATTCCATCCTTCTACCTTACTGATGGCTAACCTGCTCGCTCATGGTGAAAGGATATCATTAGCACTTGCAGCATTGGCCTACTTATATTGTGGATTAGGTAGAGTAAGTGTCATGATTGATTCATGATACTATGACATGGATGCACCTTGCATTATCTACATGGATGGATTCATGCCCATATTTTAGGAGCCTTCAGTTATCCTAAGACACCATCATATTTTAGAGAGCATAATTTCCCCATAATTATGGAACTAAACAGACCTATAGTCTCTATAGACAAGAATTAAATAAGGACCTCATGTTTGCCCCATTGTGCCATAGATCATCCTTCTATAGTCTGTCTATTATGGGGTAGAAATTCAAAGACTCTCTTATTGATAGAGGCACTCCCCTACTATCGTCAAAGTCAGGATATAAACATAAAGTAGAATATCTAATTGGATTGAGATGCACTTGGCTATGCTATTGCTGCCATAAATCTATAATCATGGAAGATTGCAATCCCAATAGGGTGACTAGGCATTCAGATTTACTCAAGCTACACCTATATATGGGTTTCCACCAATAATGGATATACTAGACACTCATTCCTAGAGAGCAATCTCACTAACAGTTCATTTAGCATAGCCTCTATAACATGGATCTTCACACTTTGCCTGGGGACCCATTCCAATTTCTATATAGATCCACAGGAGACTCATATAGGAGTGTGTCATTTATGGTTAATGTGGATTTCCATACCTTTTCTTCCTTCTTGGAGCTAGGTATTCGCATATACAATCATAAAATGTGAAAGACTAGACAGGTCTAACCTATACCACATATGACTAATGCTTCTAAAAGAGCATCAGATGACTAAAAAGGTAGTAGAAAATGATGATGTTAAAATTCATCTACTTAAGAGAAAGATGATAAGAAATTTTATAGTCCCCCAACAATTGATTCTAATATACGAATTATAGATATGGACAACTCTATTCTTGTTCCTATCTTGCCAATAGCAGTTGAACTATTAGCAAACAAATAGTGATGCCACACTAGTATTATCCATAAATATTATTGTAAGTTCTCTAATATACATCCAACCTGCTAGCAATGTTCATATATATACTAGAGAAAATACACATATAGAGGAGTCTAACACTGTGGCTACTAATTTTGAATCACTTTTATCAAATTCAAATTAGGTAATGGTGAGTGCAACTAAAGATGACTTTTTAGATTTGGATTCTTGTGTAGAGAATCACCTTATCTCTAGTGAGAAACATATAGTCCAAAGGTAAGTTATCTAGCCTAGAAATTTCATATTTTATTTTTTTTTAATAAGTCCTAGGGCTTTAAATCCCTTGCATGGTAGTCCTTCATGAAACTTATATCATATAATAGCAGCCTTGTGTCAATTACTTCCAAGTGTCAACTTAGAAGTTCTGCCTGATATGTCTAGCTTCTATGTACAGGAAAATTCTTTACTAGATTATGTTATTTCTTTAGGCCTTGAAATAGAAGAATTACACTTATGGGAGTCCCTATGTAGAGATGTTAATTCAAAATGTTTTCATTGCACACTATCTACAAAGAGGTGTTGTTAGATACACTTAATACTGTAGAAACACCAGCTACCATCTTGCATCAAGTCTCCTTAATTCACCAAGATTTAGAGCACCATCTCAAAGCCTTCAGGTCCTTCTAAAGGGAGCTTTCTAGAGAAAAAATGGAACTCATTGATATCTCTGCTGAATTGAGATAACTACAACATAGGAGACAATAATTGCTTGAAAGAAGGGCTATGATCATAAAAGCAATCATATCCATAGAAGAAGATTATTAGAGGTAGATGCTTAGGTGTCTAAACTTAAACAAACCTTTTATTCATTGGAGTGTGATCAAGAGGTTTCCTTTCAACATCTCCATGAAGCATGATAGAGTCTTACTATGACCTATAGAGCTCATACAACTTATTTGCATTAGAGAAATTCAAGCCAATAATTTTAGCTAAAATTTTCTTATGTAACTTTATTATTGTGTACTACATGAAGACTATTTGAGTAACATGTCAGAAGCTTGAATTCTTTTATTTAATTTATCTCTATATATACTACAACTAATAAAAGATCCATACAATAAATACATCATGTCCTAATGACAAGATACATTCATTGAAGGCAATTTTATTTATATTAAAAAAGAAATGAGATAGAATAAAGAAAACAATAATAACAAAATAAATTGGCAGTCAACACAATGGAAGGCTGGCACTACCTGTCTTGTAGATGTGTCGGGTACTACGCCTTTGATCAGGTGCTGCACCATCTATTAAGAGAGAATAGTTTTTAGCCCACTTCAATAAATAGGAGTGAGCAGTTCACTCAAAGGACTTTTCCCCATGTTAACTCTACTCTTTCTGAATAGGGCTCACACTTCACTCTGAGTTTCTCACTTCAGGTAAAGAATATGATCTTTTTCTTACTAGCTTGACAAAAAATCCTACTATTGATCTTTGATCCGGTGTAGAAAACTTGGAGACTTGAAGACCTTCGCCGTTGAATTTTATTTCAATGAAAGATGAAAACCCCTCACCTCAGTTAAACTTAAATCCAGAATAAAGGAGAAGTGTGCACCACACTATATGACTTTGAAACTTAGCACTGCTAAGGTGAAATGTTGCCAAAATTTCTAAGAAAAAATTGAAAAAAATTTGCATTTAAATTCATAATTTGGCTTATAGCACTGAGGTGTTGGATATCGGCCCCGCACTCTCGGGTATTCATATTATAAGAGCAATGCTGCAGCACTTAAGAATTATCACCACAGTACTTGAATGAAAAACCCATAGTGACATGATGGCATAGCATCAGCGTTGTAATGCCATACCTATGTGTTAATTTATATATGACTTAGAATATTTTGATAAAAAATGAAATAAAGTCCCACAGTGCCATGGCATTGTGGGGATAGTGCCAGTGCTATGTTTCCTTGGTGCATGTAAAAGGACTTAAAAATTTTGTGTTGGGGAGAAAATAATATTCCATAGCACCGGTGCCAGGTAGACTATGATGATGCCATAGGAAAGCACGTCACCACTCAAGTCCTTTAATCTATCTCCAGTGTTGAGGCACAAACATAATAGTGCCACTGTGTTGTACCCTGATTTGATTTTTTATATAAGTGTTAAAAAAATTTTATTTATCTTAGAGCATCAATAGAAACGAATATATATATACATATCTAAAACCATGCAACATAAAGATAATGAAGAGGGGAATTTTGTTTCTTCAAAAAATTATAAATTATAAATTATAAATAAAGAAAAGAAGAAAAAATTAAAAATGGAGGAATGCTAGTATAAGTACTCATCGCCAACCTCCTCCTCTTCTTCTTCTTCCTCTTTCTACGTGCCTAATAGCGGTGGAGAAATCATATAGGGCTGATATTAAGGCATCATAGGAAAAGAGACTTGGCTAGGATCTACAAGATTATAATTTTTTAAACATGTTGACTAGTGTAGTATTGAACTAGGTCATGTAGAAGAATTGCATCTAATATTGATCTATGTGATGATCAAATTTACATTCCAGCATCTCTGCTTATGACTGCTCTTATCTACCCTCTTCTGCAAGTCCGCAACCTGGTTGACGATCTCTTGAACTTGCTTGGCCAAGGACTTAGGAGTTCTGGATCTAGATCAGGGAGAATATGAACTCTCTCCCACTTCAAATCTATTCTCAACCCCGACATTACCCTTTTCATTAGAGGATTTTTTTTTGAAATAGTACCTCCTCATCAAGCCCTCTCCCTCCCTCTACATACTAATAAGTAAGAGAAGGGTGGTCATACCTAATAATAGTGCTTCTTTTCAGCATATTACATATATAATTAAAAATAACGTTCTCGATATCGATCGAGAATCCCTTTTGAATAATAAAATTCAAAATAGCCCTATCCTTGGTAACCTCACTAATATTACGAGAAGACATAAGCCTAGAAAAAATGAAATAGTGCCAAGCTTTAGAGACAGTTATCATTTCGATGGCATGAAAGTTTATAATCCTTTCCTCCCATCATTTCCATTGCATGCTTTCATTTCAAAATAGGGATGATCATTGTAGTAGGAGAGATATTAATCATACTCAATATTAGGGAGATCATAATATGCATTTATAACACTACTATCATAACTTACTAGCTTTCTAGATGTATGCTTTATTATTTTGGTCGTCCCAAGCATTTATGAAATATTCATGCTCCACCAGGATGATGCATGAGTTATTTTCATAGGCTAGTTTGAGCCACCTTTACTCCATAATTATCTCCTTCATACTGACACTAAGATTTTAGAACCCCCTCTTTGGAATCAAGTGCTTGTGAAGTAGAACATGCTAGTACTACTCCTTAGCGTTAGCACTAATGAAGAGATTGGCATCACTATATGCTCTCTTCTTGCCCACAACTCCTCTAAGAGGCATGATTAATAATGTAAATTGGAAAGTAGGATTAGCTAGAGAGAGAAGAAATTCTTAAAAGAAAGGGATCATTCAATGAAAATCCTTATTAACTTGGGCCTCTATTTATAAATTAGGACATATCTTTGTGACACCCAAGCCAGGTGCCGAGGTATTACCTTCTATGGTTAAAAACAAAGCCCTAGCACTGTGGTGCCCACATGCCATGCTGAGGTGTTGGTTAGCTCATCCCATCAGTTACTATGAGGTCAAAAAGATAGAATTAATTATAATAAATTTTTATAACTAACGCGCACAGAAGGAGCACAGCACCATAGCATAATGATCAAGTGTCGAGGCACTCATTAAAATAAGGCCATCATTTTCCCCTTAAAACCAACTACTTGTCTATTAGGAATCTTGATCAACACCATAGCACTGTTTAAATGGTCAAATGTCCAATAATAGTGGCACCACGATGCTACATACACATAGTTGACATGATAAGCCTCCAGTTCATCTTTCCCATGTCATGCCACATAAGCACTAGGCTCCACTATTACAACACCATTGTGTTGGATCCCAATGCTAAGGCCCTTAGTCCTAAAATGAGAATTTTATATATTTTTAATGTAATTTAAATTTTTATTCATTTTCTATACAAACACCACTATGTCTACCCTAATTATGGCATTCTAAAAGCATGTAAGACTAGCCTTCTATTCATTTACTATTTGAACATCTATTCATTTTCCATACGAACACCTCATAATTCATTTGCCACATGAACAAATTCATATTCATCCACCATGTGGACAACCCTAATTATGGCATTCCAAAGGGATGTAAGCCCATCCTCCAATTTTTTCACTATGTGAACATCTATTTGTTCACGATGGAAACACCCCATAATCCATTCACCACATGAACAAATTCACATCTATCCACCTTATGGACAACCCTGATTGTTGGCTTTGCAAAGGAATGTAAGCCCAACTTTATATTTGTTCATAGTGTGAACATCTACTCATTCTCCATGTAAACACTTTATAAATTATTCACCACATAAACACTCTAGCAATGCTTACACTAAAATTTTAAGTCTACTCAAGAGGCCTGAAATGAGGCAATCCATGGCTGACAATCAAATTCTCTAAACATTACAGCTATGTCCCTTTGAAGTTGGTAGGCTAGAAGAACATAATCTTAGGCTAATGGTACCATGGGATCTTGATCGAAATTGCACTTTTATTTTCTATAATCGATATAAAAAAGATAATTTATAATTTTATTTATAATTTACTTAGGGGTAGTACTATAATAGGTTATGGTCATCCCTCCATCATTTATGGTTTATGTATTGTACTGGGTACATTAATTGAGCCTAATGAAGAATTCTCATTCAGAAGGCTCATCTAATGAAGTGGTTTATTGGGGGTTTTGGTTTGAGGTTTGAAGTGGAGGAAAGCTCTTGTGCCCAACGACCTTGACCCCAAACCCCTAAATCCTTAATCGAGCAATTCTTAGAATTAAGGAAAAAAGTAGGCGAGAGTAGTTGTAGGTAGAAGGCTTTAAAAAACAAAAAATGACTATCACATGGATCAACAATAATAACAATTTTCATATATGGCCTAGTTTAATATGGAAATGGTCAATATATTTGAGAATTGTGGGCTTCGGGTCCAAGTTAAGTTTTTTTTATGCGACGCCCGAATATTTCACTTTTGTAACTACCCTAGAGGTGTCAGAGGAAAAGGAGGAGGATGATGATTATGACTACTAGTTTCCCCCTCTTTCATTGATTTTGTATTTTCCTCTTTCTTTTATACAATTTATGTAACCCCTAGTTTATAATAACAAATACATCTTTTTTTTATTTATGTATTATTATGCATATGTGTTATTATTAATCATTTAGGAA
Organism: Cymbidium sinense; assembly: GCA_021442155.1. Classification (NCBI taxonomy): domain Eukaryota; kingdom Viridiplantae; phylum Streptophyta; class Magnoliopsida; order Asparagales; family Orchidaceae; genus Cymbidium; species Cymbidium sinense. The sequence goes on along the minus strand of CM038221.1, from coordinate 22,570,774 downwards.
GCTCCAGGATTAAGATAATGAGATATCCTTACTTTAAAAAAATGATATTAGAGAGGTAGAGCCTTAGCACTACTGCTATCATGCTTAGGCACTCTTATTCTATAAGACTTAGGCTTAAAACATGAGAGTACAACACCCTGTCGCTCGATATTCAACATTGTGGTGCTCAATAGACAACCATTTTTGTTCATTCTACCTGAGAGGATGGTGCCTCAGTGATCAATATTCAGTGCCATGGTGCTCTATAGAGAGTTATATGGTTCATTTTTCTCGAGAGGGTGACACCTTAGCGCTTGATGTGTAGCGCGATGCCCTATTTTGAACAAGAATCAAGTGTATAGTTTCTAAGTTTAATATCATAGATATTTAATTGAAACATTAAATTATTATAGTGATTCGCTTGTGAGATAGCCAGGCACCTTTAGATTTTGGAATGGACAACTGGAGAGCATGGCACCTGGTTGCACAACATTGAGTCACTTGTCACTTAGTGTTTAAAATTAAAAATTTTGGTGGCATAATGGCTTAATAATACTAGATTTTTACTTGTTCAATGTAGAGCACTCTTCTCATTTATCCTCAATGAAAGATCAAGAGGGGGGGTGGAGAGTTTTGTTTCACACCAGAACTAAGTTTGATGGTAGAACATAATTTTAGTCGTGGTGCCTCGGCATTGAGGTAACGGTGCAACAGCATTGTGTTGAGTGCAAGAAACCCAAGAGTATAGCACCTTGGTGCCAAGTATCTGGCATCACGACACTATGGGACAAAGTGCTAAGACTTCATTTCTGAGAGCTTGGTGCCTTAGTGCTAGATCTTGGTGCCACGACATCGCGAGACAGGTATGCACATGTTGAACAAGAATTCTTGAAGAATCTAATGATTTTTATAAAAATTTTGTTAGAGTAATGTTTTAGCAATGCTAGGTTCTCATATTTTAGTGCAATTCTTCCTACTTCTGGATCTAAGATCAACAGATGTTTCTTTTTTCTGGGCCAAAATTAAGTTTAACGATGAAGGTTTTTTCTTCTAAACTATGGGCTTTTAAAGATAAATGAGCATTCTTTTACTCTGGATCTAAGATTGATGAAGTACACCACTTTTAATTTTCATTGGATCCAAGATTGACGGTCAAAATATGACCAAAGCCAATTTTCATCAATCAAAATTAGGGAAAAGATGCATTATTCCAAAATCTTTTACCTAAAGTGGATGGGGGATTACTCTCGTGGAGGCGAAAGTCTTTCCTACAAACAGCACCAGTTCTTGAAAGTAAGAACACAGTAAGAACTTAAAGAGTGAGGGAAGTTAAAGTGCATAAGAGAGAAGAAAAAGGAGGGAGTAGTTTTCCCCCATTTTTATAGAGGTTCGTCCACTTATAGGGTAGTTTTCCACCCCATAAATGTACACCGCCCAAAACCCCAAAGTAGTTGTTTCTTAAGGGATGAGAATGATAGTTTTTCTTGTTTCTTTAATCTTCAGATCATATGGTAGCGCCACAGCACAATTCCATCGACTCGCCAAGTAGATTAACAGTTATCCTTCTAGAAGGATTGCCATGGCGCTTTACCACCAAGATCATAGCGTTGCAGCTATGGATAAAAAATTTTATTTAACCTTTTTATGTGAATAGTCTTGACCCAAAACTTAATTGAATCAAAATTAATTTCAACTAATTGATCGCATGGAACACAAAAAATCAACCATACCCAATTGAGGTCTAAATTGATTAATCGATTTAATTGACCTGAATTGACCAATTTGAGACTAAAGGAGATAAACCCAAAATAAATCTAAGCCATTTGAAATTGAACCTACTGAATCTATTTAAAACCTTAATTAAATTTGATTAAAGCCAAACTTAGACTGGATTCTACTAATCGGCTCATTTAGCCCAAGATAGAATAATTGAACCTCATTAGGCCAAATTCAAATTCAATTAAAATGTAATCTAAATTTAACCAATATAAATATTTCAAAGCACTTCAAATTTATTTTTAAACATAACTCAATCAATTTAGCTCAATTTAGTCTATTTGACCAATTTGGCCAATTGGCCCAACTTAGCCTAATTTGATCCATATGGCCCACGGTTAGCTAAAATTCAATCCAAGCCAAATTAAATCAAACCAATTATTCTTATATGTTTCAAATTAACATTTTAGCATGACTCAATAGCTTCTTGAGCTTAATTTGATCAATTGGTTAACGTGCCTCAAATTGATCGAAATCAACCTATATTGATTGTATTGAGCCAAATCAAAATAAATTAAAACTAAATCAAATTTATCACTCAAAATTACTTAGGGAAATTAATTGAACTCAATGTAATAGTCCTTTAAGCCTAATTTGTCCAATTTGGTCAATAGACCCAAGTGAATTCAAATTAACTTGATTTGGCTCAAATCTAAAATAAACTCAAAGCAATTATGATCAATCAAACTCAAACATGCAAAATAAACACATTAAATGTATTTAAACCATAATCTAAACCTAATTTGATCAAACCAAATATTTGGCCTAACTCAAATGCAATACCATCTCCTCACATCCCCTCACCATCCCTTCACCATCTCCTCACATCACTCCATTTGCTTATCTTGGAGTAATTTTAATCACTCAACCACCAAATATTAGAAATGTCAGCTACTCACCACCATATTGCTCTCCAATGGTGATTTTCAGCAAACCATAAAGTGGGTGAGAAAATAGGCTTAAATCCACACTTTTTTTTGGCTAGAAATATCTTCTCCACCTCCCAAGAGGTAAACCCAATACTTCCCCTCTTTTCACACACAAAACATCAAAACTAGGAGGATTTGGGTGAATAAACATGGACACTTGCTAGTTGGAGCAATCTAAAGGTTGGCAAGTTAGTAAATTAATTCCAAAGATTCATTTCTGCCTAAGGATCACCTCCAAATAAAAAATTTCACTCAATATTAGCTTATGTTAAATAAATTCCAAATCTTATTAGCAAGCCATAAGTTTGATGTTTGTAAAAAATATGATGCTATTATAGGATTTTTTTATTTTTTTTATTCCCATTGCATTTTTCATTTTGAACCTCCCTAGCATGAAAAGAAGCAGTTTTCGGTGATTATTGCTGAAAAATAGTGAACTCTAAAGACTTTTGGGTGGATTTCATCCACCCCTCCCACCTCAGTCTGCCTTTGATAAGAAAAACAAGCCTAGGGTCATCCATTCTACTTGATTAAAATTTATGGCCATAATTAGATGTATATTTTTAATTTATTATAAACCCTTTTTGATCTAGACTATTTGAACCAAAAAAATTAGATAGTCTAGATCTAATTATTTCTCACTCAATCTATGACATCTCTATGTTGCCCAATCAGTTGTCGACACACATAGATGAATGTCACATCAATGCTGACTCGTTTAGGTAGAAAAATAGATGTTTTTGATCTAAAAATTACCAAAAAATAATTGAGGATTTTAAAAATTATAAAAATTAAACATTATGTTATCAGGTTTAATCATACTATGATTAAACCGTTGAATCATAAACCTCTCTTTCTAGTTTTATATCTGATCCGATTTTCAAAACATTAACTATATATCTGCAACATCATCCTTAGACCACATGACTTTAGTTCATTAAAAACCCATAGTGACTTCTTTAGGATCAATGAAGGATCTGTTTGAGGCAGTTATAATTTTTTGAAAATTTGATTGTAAAGTTGCTATGGAAAAATAATTTTTTGAAAAGCTACTGTGTATGTTACAAAAAATTTTCTTTTAGAAAAATTCAAATAACTTTCTGATATTCGCTATACTCTAATAATTTTGATTCTCAAAAGTAGCTTTTCACCACAATTTCCTGAAAAATAACCAAAAAGTTGATAATTAAACGTAGTTGTGGTTACTTTCTGGCTACTTTCTAAAAAGTAAAGTAACCAGAAAGCTATCTCAAACACACCCAAAGTCAATTTAGTTGTAAATGTGATAAATTAATAGAGAAGTTGCATTAATTAAGACAATAGCACCAATGAGATCTTAGGATCGCAAATTCAGCCTAGAGGTGTGAAATCAAAATGTGAGAAATAATGATGCTAAAAGGCAGAGGCCCCCTAACCTCAACAATATTCGACCTCCACTCATCTTTGTGTCTCATTCATAGAAATCATAAGCATGTTCCATGATAAAGATTACATCTATTGACCAACAACAATCAAAATGGGACCTCATTTCAGAGATCCATTAAAATGCTATGTATTTCATAAAGACTATAGGCATGATACTAAGGACTGCTGACACCTTTGGAACTTGATCAAAGAGTTGATCCATGTTGTTAAGCTAAAAGAATTCATCATTATAAATCTAGGATGTTGTCCCAAAAAGGAGCACATGGAACATCAGAATGAGCCCATCCTGGTATAGGCAATTCATATTATAGGAGTCATGCCAAAAATGCTCGAGGGAGCTAGAGCAGTTAAGGCAAGCAAATTTAAAAAAAAAAATTGGTTTAGAGATATACATGCAACCTCAACTTCAATATCTCATTTTTGTGGAGACCACCAATTATCTTCACCTAAAATGATCGCCCAACAAACGACAATCCCCATGATGATGTGAACATCATCATGATGTTGATCACAAACTACACAATTGAAAAAGATTCTCATTAACATAGGCCATTCTGTAAATATTATCTTTAATTATTTTATCAAATTCACCTTGATATCTTTAATTTGGTGGCCACTACAAGCCATTTTGTAATTTTTCTAATGAATGTAAGGAAATAGAGGGAGTTGAACTATTGAACAAAAATGTAAAAGGAGATCAACAATTCACAGCAATAGACAACTTCATTATGCTTGATACCCTAATAACTTGCAATGCTACACTCCTAAATACTTTCAAGATTGTAGTCTTAACTTATCATGCTGAAGTAAATTCCCTGTAAGAAAGAGAATAGTGAATACCCAGAGAATTTTGCTACAACCCCTATGATATTACTTAAAGATGATAGAAAAAGCATAAGAAGAAGCACTACATCTCCATGTTCAAAGAGGCAATGGACTTGAAACTTGTGTGGCGATGAATTAAATCACATGTCAAAGATGACCAAACTTGCATCCTCTAAATTAGCTCATCCTTTGATTTAGAGTAAAAAGATAAACTCGTGGATACGTTTTATTCAAATATAGAAATTTTTTTTTTTTTGCTTAGTCTGCAAGGGAGATGCCCAAGTCAATGTTAATATTGCACATCACAAACTCATTATCAAAAAATTGGTCAAACTAATAAAACAAATAATTCATCAATTCATTGTGACTTTCGTGTAACCTATTCACCATGAAGTCCAAAAGATATTAGAGGTAGGCTAAGTACAATGTTCAAATTGGTTTTCAATGATAGTGAACACCCAACAGTCAAAACATTTGTATTGCCAACAAGTTGAATGTCTACCTACGCACACAAAAAATATTGTTAGGAAGAGCAATGTGTTTGAGGGTTTCCACATAAAAAATAAATTGAATGTTGAATTCAATAAAGCATTAATAATTTGAACTAAACTAATGGAATTATGGGTTTTATAAGATCCTTGGAGTTGTGCACTCTAATGCATCACAGTTGCTAGCCAACGTTTATCTCTGGTTAGATCAAGCTCAATAAGAGGCGCTAAACTGCTTGGTCCAATGGTTGGGGGGCTTTCCTTTCAACCTTGCATCCTGCATTTGATGCACGTTGGGTGGATGCTTTTGCCATATAATGGCTAAAATGGTCCCCAAAAAAATCTCAATATAAGAGCATCAAACTCAACATGACTTGTATTTAATTTATATAGACCACAAATTAATATTATTTTACCTGGAGTGTTGAAGTACAACATTGACCACAATGTCTACAACAACAAGAACAACAACAACAACAAGCCTTAATCCCACTAGGTGGGGTCGGCTACATGAATCCTTCTGATTGTGTCTTATGTGTCAAATTCTCATTTAAATCAAATATACTAAGATCATTTTTTATACATCTTAACCAAGTATTTTTAGGTCTATCTCTACCTTTCTTAACATAAGGCAAATCTAATGCATCTACTCTCCTAATCGGTCATGACGGCGACGCTTTAAGTGGCCAAACCATCTAAGACTACTAATCTTATCTACCACTGAGCTACAACTTTTTCCCGAATATACTCATTTTCATTCTATCTCTAAGAGTAAAGCCACTCATCCACCTAAGCATCCTCATCTTTGTAACACTTAGTCTTATTCTTCTCTTTTATTGGCCAACATTCGCACTATAAGTCATCGATCTTACCACCATCTTATAAAAAATTTTCTTTAAGTTTAAGTGGAACTTTTCTATCACATAATAGGCCGATGCATTCCTCCACTTCAACCATCCAACTTGAATTCTACTAATAACATCTCCATCTATTTCACCATCATTTTGAACGAGAGCCTAAATATCTCAAACGCCACTCTTATTAATGACTTGTTCACCCACAAATCACACTACTAGAACTTCTACAACTAAAATTACACTCCACATATTTTAGATCTACTTAAACAAAACCTTTAGACTCTAGAGTTGACCTCCATAAAGTTTAGACTCCCTCTTGTCTTATCAATAAGAAGAATGTCATCAAAAGCATACACCAAGGTACACCTTCTTGTAAATGCCTAGTAAGAACATCCCTAACTAAAGTAAAAAAAAAAGGGCTTAAAGCGATCCTTGATGTAATCCAACTAAATAGGAAAATATTTTGTCAATCCTCCTTGTGTTTGGACACAAGCCTCTAGTATACATATCCTTAATGACTTGAATATAACAAATATTAACTCCTTCGTTCTAGAACTCTCCAAAGAACATCTCTTGAAACTTTATCATAAGCTTTCTCTAAATCAATAAATATCATATGTAGATCCTCCTTACTTTCTCTATGCTTCCATCAAACCCCTTAACAAATGTATAGCATCCATAGTAGATCGCATGAAACCAAACGATTGTGAGAAACTTCAGATCATCGTAACCTATGCTCAATTACTCTCTCCCATAATTTTAATGTATGCACATTAACTTCCTCTATAATTTGCACACTCTTGTGCATCACCTTTATTCTTAAATATGGAACCAACAAACTCTTTCTCCACTCATCGGCATCTTTTAGTCTTTAAAATGACATTAAAAGATTTGTAAGCCAAGAAATTTCTTGATCTCCTAAACATTTCCACACTTCTATTGAATATTATCCGGTTGCTACATTTCATTTTCTTTAAAGCTTCACTAACTTCAAATTTACTAATAATGATAAATAAAATGAAATTCTCTATTTTTGTTTAGAGGTATTAAGGTTGCTAAAATCAATCGACTTTAGATCCTTCATTGAAAAGTTTATCAAAATACCTCATCCACCTATTTTCAATATCCTTTCTAAAAAAAGTATTTTATTATTTTCATCCTTAATATACCTCACTTGAACTATGTCTTTACTTCTTCTATCTTTTTTCGTTGCTAACTTAGACATACATCTTTCACCTTCTTTAGATCTAATATTGTATAAATCACTAAAAGCTAAATTTTTTGCATCATATATTGCTTTCTTATAATCTCTATGCCATTTTATATCTTTCCCAATTCTAAGTTTTACATCTAAACCAAATTTTATAACAATATTCTTATTTTTTTATCTTTTGCACACTCGACTCCACCACCAACTATTCTAATTAAAAGAAGTTTTTCTTTTGATTCTCCAAGCACATCTTTAGAACTTGTTTAATTTTACTTATTTTTTCCCACATAATGTACTTCCAGAACATCCCAAATTCTAATCTCTTGTAGCTCTTTAAAAATATTTTATTTGTGTTCTTTAAGTGCCCTCATCTAATTCTAATAATTTGATTTATTTTTCTCTTACAACCTTTCATCTTAAAATCTAAAACTAACAATCGATATACTTAGATTTTCACTAAAATGACCCAATCTTTACAATCTAAATGATCTACTTTTCTTATCGAAAAATAATCAATCTGTTTTACTAGATCCATTTTTATAAGTAATAATATGTTCATCTTTTCTTAAATAAAGTGTTAGAACTACAAAATCATGTAAAGTAAAATCTAATATAGACCTATTAGTCACTTCAAATCCATAACCACCATGAATACTTTTAAAATATTCTACCACTCTACCAACATGTTCATTTAAATCTCCTCCAATAAATACTTTTTTTCAAGAGGTATCTTTTATTAATCTAATTTATTCCAAAAAATTTTCTTACCTCCAAACCACTTGAGAGCATGAACACTATAACATTGATAATCTTAAGATCAACGATAATCTTTAAAGCTATAATTCTATCTCCACATCTATTAATATTTATAACATTATCCTTCAAACTTTTATCTATAATCACATACACCATTTCTAGACTTTTACCTCAATAATACCAAAGTTTAAAACCTAAACTATCAATCTCCTGACTTTCTCCCCAACCCATTTAGTTTCTTGAATACATAAAATATTTATCTTCCTATTAACCATAATATCTATTAATTCCATTAATTTGCCTGTAAGAGTACCTATATTCTAAGTTCATAACATAATTCTAGTTTCATGGACTAACTTCTTTGCCCGCATCACATAAATGTGGAATCGCTTATTTAACGCACTTGCGCCGACAACGCACATTTTTTCATTAGATCATACATCGTCGCCTGTGGGATGCCCTAGCATTAACACAATGATTTAAAGGATTCATGTCATGATTATTTCGATAAGTTTTACACTGGCTGTCGACTACCTAACGCAACCCTCCACTTTTCACATCCAGACTTGGGACCAACAATGTCTAGAAAAAATAAATATCATCGTATTTATAAATATTAATAAAATAACTATAAATAGATCAAAATATGAGAATTGAGTCAGCCATCAGTGTGCGAAACTATATGTTTATAGGTTTCATAACATACTCAAATAAATGTTACTTATCTTCAAAAGAGATGATTTATAACAAAAATAATTTCATGCGTAAATAAATGTTACTCCTCTCTCACTACCTGTTTCCTCCTCTTGCCACCGCACTACCCCACCTGTTGCCTCTACTCCACCTCATATCCCTTCACATCCTCAAACTCTTCTACATAGTTTACCCCTAATGGCAATCACAGCTAGATTTTTGAGATTTAGATTAATTTAATATTAAATTTATATTAGATTGAGATTAACATTAAATTAGAAGATAATTTTTATTTGAACATTAGTGATGGATTAACCTAATTACTATGACATGTTAACCAAGTAAAAAATAGATTTATAAAGTACATAATTTTTCTAATCCATTTCATTATCCCATAAAACTAAGAGTAAGATCAACTTAAGAGTGATAATCAAACTTAAAGAAGATATATATATATATATATAGATATATATATATATATATATATATACCACATAATTCTTATATAAATATATATATCTAGCATCTAAAATTTTATATTTACATAAATAACACTCTTCTTGTACATAAAAAAGTGTATTAACCTTTAAAAAGTTAATATTAATGATATTTCTAATATGATATTAAAGATGTAAGTGTTTTAATATAAATATTATAGTTTAGGTGTAATATATGTGAATATATAATAATTGTGTGGTATATAAGTAATGCCCAATTTTAAAATAATGTGTTAATAATCATAATAAAACTATTTATTTATTTTTATTTGCATAATCAACTAAAAAGTCATGAAGTTATATATTTTAGTGATTTCCATAATCTAAAAAAAATGTCAAGGCTCAATCACAACTTGTTTGTAACTTTGCATAGAGTTGATCCTCCCTCCATGTGTTCTCATCGTGTGTTGACTAGAACTTGTTTATGATTTTATGATTTTAAGTGCTTGCAACGTCACGGTCATCCCATCCTAACAATTTTGGAATTATTAGAAACATTAGCACATGCATTGACCTAGATCTTTCCTTTCTCAAATTGCATCAAACTGAGTCCCATAAACAGCAATGGTCCCATGATTCATTTAATTTTCTTTAAAAAAAGAATTAAATTCATTTGAGACACATTTACTTCCTTGATCCTATATACATGATTAAGGCTTCATCCTTTTTTTTTCACTAAAGATATATACATTAATAACAAGCCTTTATCCCACTATATGAGATCGGCTACATGAATCTTTTTAAGTGTCAATTTTTCATTTAATTCTAATAAACTAAGATCATTTTTTATACATCATAATTAAGTCTTTTTAGATCTACATCTACCTTTTTTAACATAAGACAAATCTAAAACATCTATGCTTCTAATTGGGTCATCGGACGACCGATACTTTATGTGATCAAACCATCTAAGACGACTCTCTCTAATCTTATCCACCGCTGGAGCTAGTTCAATCTTTTCACATATATATTCATTTCACATTTTATCTCTAAGAGTAAAGCCACTCATCCACCTAAGCATCCTCATCTCTGCAACCCTTAACTTAATTTTATGTTTATCTTTTACTGGCCAACATTTTAAGCCATAAATCAGTGCAGGTTTTACCACCATCCTATAAAATTTTCCCTCAAGTCTAAGCGATACTTTTCCATCACACAACAAACCAGATGCATTCCTCCACTTCAACCATCCAACTTTAATTCTACTAACTAACATCATCATCTATTTCACCATCATTTTGAACAATAAACCCAAGATATCTAAAACGTTCACTCTTTTTAATGACTTGATCACCCAAAGTCACCCCATCATTAGATCTTCTACAACTAGAACTACGCTCCATATATTCAGTTTTAAATCTACTTAAACTTAAACCTTTAGACTCTAAGGTTGACCTTCATATTTCAAGTTTCTCTTGAACTCCCTATCTAGTCTTATCAATAAGAAGAATGTCATCAACAAAAAGCATACACTAAGATACATCCTCTTCTAAATGCCTAGTGAGAACCCATAACTAAAGCAAAAAAGATATGGACTTAAAGCTGATCCTTGATGTAATCCAACTAAAATAGGAAAATATTTTATCAATCCTCCTTGTGTTTGAACACAAGTAACACCTCTAGTATACATATCCTTAATGACTCGAATATAGCCAATATTAACTCTTTCTTTCTAAAACTCTCCAAAACAATTCTCTTGAAACTTTATCATAAACTTTCTCTAAATCAACAAATATCATATGTAGATCCTCCTTACTCTCTACACTTCTCCATCAAATCTCTCAACAAATATATAGCATCCAAAGTAGACCTACTAGGCATAAAATCAAACTAATTTTGAGAATTATTTGTACCACATCATAACCTATGCTCAATTACTCTCCCATAATTTTAATGTATGGCACATTAACTTAATTCTCTATAACTTGCACACTCTTGTGCATCACCTTTATTTTTAAAAATAAAAATTGACAAACTCTTAGCATCTTTTTATTCCTTGATCTCCTTAGAATTTTCACACTTCTATTGGAATATAATCAAATCATATTGTCTTTTCACACTTCATTTTCTTTAAAAACTCTACAACTTCAATTTTACTAATATGACAATAAAAATAAGAATCTCTATTTTTATTTGAAATACTAAGATTGTTAAACTCAATTGTATTCTCACAACCTTCAATGAAAAGCTTATCAAAATATTTCATCAACCTATATTCAAAATCATCTTCTAACAAAAGTGTTTTATGATTTTCATCGTTAATGCACCTCACTTGAATTAAATATTTACTTTTATATCTCTTTGCTTAGCTAGCTTATACATACATCTTTCACCTTCTTTGGTATCTAATCTATTGTGTAAACCACTAAAAATTAAATTCTTTGAATCACAAATTACTTTTTTAGCATCTTTATAGGCTACTTTATATCTTTTTCAATTCTCCGAGTTTTTACATCTAAACTAAATTTTATAATAAAGCTTCTTAAAATCTTTTCTTGCACATTTTGATTCCACCGCAAACTATTTTTATTAAAAGAAGTCTTTTCTTTTGATTTTCCAAACATAATTTTGGCAACTTGCTTAATTTCACTTGCTGCTATTTCCCACATAACATTAGTTCTCGAACATCACAAATTTTAAGATCTTGTAACTTACTCTTAAAAATATTTTTATTAGTGTTCTTTAAGTACCACATGTAATCCTACAATAATATTTCGATTTATTTTTTTTTTTTCAATCATTTATCTTAAAATCTAAAAAAAGTAGTCGATGTTGGATACCTAAACTTTCACTCGAAATAACTTTATAATCTTTACAATTTAAACAAACTATTTTTCTTATCAAAAAATAATCAATCTGTGTTTTAAAAGGTTCATTCTTATAGGTGATAATATATTATCTCTTTTTTAAAATAAAATATTAGCAACTATAAAATCATAAGTTAAACCAAAATCAAATATAATCATATATTTTTTTATTAGTCACTCCAAACTCATAGCCATCATGAATGTTACAAAAATTTTCTACTACTCTACCAACATATCCATTTAAATCTCCTCCAATAAATATATTTTCCTCAAGAAGTATCCTTTGTATTAATCACTTTAAATCATTCCAAAAATTTTCTTTTGAGCCTACATCCAAACATACTTAAAGAGCATAAACACTTATAACATTAACAATCTTAGTATCAACAACAATCATTAAAGCTATAACTCTATCACAAATCCTATTAATATTTATAACATTATTCTTCAAATTTTATCTATAATCACACCTACATCATTTCTAATTCGACTCTTACCTAAATAACAAAATTTAAAACCTAAATTATCAATCTCTTTGGACTTCTCCCTAACCCATTTAATTTCTTGAATACATAAAATATTTATCTTCCTATAAACTATAAAACTTATTAATTCCATTAATTTAGCTATAATAATATCTATATTTCAAGTTCATAATCTAATTCCAATTTCATGGACTAACTTATTTGCCCGCATCAGTCTATAATGTGAGAACTCTTACTTATTTAACACTGCACCCAGGTGTCGGTACAGCGGCCCTTGCACATTTTTCACTACATTCAGGTCACACAGCATGTCGCTTCCAAGGGATGTCCTAGCATTAACACAATGTTTTAAAAGATTCATATCATGATTATTTTGACAAATTTTATACTGGCTATCAATCTGTCTAACACAACCCTCCACTTTTCATATCCGAGACTTAGGATCCACCAAAGGCAATATTTTTCACTAAATATATATAAATCAAAATTTCATAAGGTCCCTTTTGATGATTGTAGCTAGAAAACATGAATTGAAAAGTAATAAATTTTCTAAATTCTATCATTTGATTAATGCAATTAAAAAATAGGGAAATTTACACATGTAGCATACAATTTTGATGTATTTACACACTGATATTAAAGTTTGACATTTATAAAAATAGCACTTTTTTATGCATAAAAATGTATATTTCATTTTAAAAAATTAAAGATAGTATTATGTTTGATGTAATATTAAAGATTTGGATGCTACATATGTAAATATGAAAGTTTAGGTATTAGACATGTAAATATATAAGAATATGTATTATGTATGTAAATGCCCTATTATTAAATTCTACAAGCATATTCAAAATTTCTCAAAAACATTTATTCCATTTGATTCGAAATAACTAAGTGAAGAGAAAATCACCATTTATATATATAAGCAACTAAATTATCCTTAATATAAATCTATCTCTACAACAACAACAACAACAACAATAAGCTTTTATCCCACACTATATGGGGTCGGCTACCGGAATCATTCTTCTCCATTGTGCCCTATTATGTGTCAAATTCTCATTTAATTCAAGTATACTAAAGTCATTTTTTAATATAAATCTATCTCCACATTGAACATAACCATCAGTTTTCTTCAATGGTAGTTTGAACTAGTTTAGTAGGTAGGAATTCCATGAAGTGGTTGTTACAGAGTTCCTATCAGTATCCCACTGATGCATGCTATAAACTACAAGTCTTGATGAGTACCAAATTAATACAAAAATGACTGAAAGATGAGTTTCTGGAAGCAATCCTATCAGTATGCCACAACTGATGGTTATAAACATAGGAGTATAAGAAATAAGAATGAAGAATATAATATAAATATTGCATAAACGAATCATCCATGAAGAAAGAACGAGATTTGCATTGCCATTCAAACCAGGTATAAATAAGAAACAGATAACCGAAGCTGGAAACTCATCAAACAACTAAGGATCTTATCAAACATGAATATGAAACTGACATAGTGTTACCGATGCAGAATAAAAGCATAAAGAGCTACGATTAATTTTGTATCTTCAAAGATTGATTTTTTTAAGTGCTGCACTAGATTATACAAAGTCATTTATATGTAAGGTTTATAAAATTTAAGAAATGGCTGGAAGCTACCAAACTTTAACACAACGTTTTAAAAGATTCATGTCATGATTATTTCGACAAATTTTATACTAGTTGTCGACTGCCTATCGCAACCCTCCACTTTTTACATCTTGACTTTAGACCGGCCATGATAGTGGATGAGGTATTTTGATAAACTTTTCAATGAAGGATTTGAAAATACAATTGATTTTAGCAACCTTAATACCCTAAACAAAAATAGAGAATTTTATTTTTATCGTCGTATTAGTAAACCTGAAGTTAGAAATGCTTTAAAGAAAATAAAATGTGGAAAAACAGTAGTGCCTAATGATATTCCAATAGAAGTGTGAAAAAGTTTAAGAGATTAAGGAATTTCTTGGCTTACAAATTTTTTTAATATTATTTTAAAAACTAAAAAGATATCATATGAGTGGAGAAAGAGTTTGTTGGTTCTTATATTTAAGAATAAAAGGGATGCACAAGAGTGTACAAATTATAGAGGAATTAAGTTAATGTGTCATACATTAAAATTATGACAGAGAGTAATTGAGCATAGGTTACGATGTGATACAAAAGTTTCTCACAATCAATTTGGTTTCATGCCAGGTAGATCTACTATGGATGCTATACATTTGTTAAGAGGTTTGATGAGAAGTATAGAGAAAACAAGGAGGATCTACATATGATATTTATTGATTTAGAGAAAGCTTATGATAAAGTTTCAAGAGATGTTCTTTGGAGAATTCTAGAAAAGAAATGAGTTAATATTGGTTATATTCAAGTCATTAAGGATATGTATACTAGAAAGTACTTGTGTCCAAACACAAGGAGGATTGACAAAATATTTTCCTATTTCAGTTGGATTACATCAAGGATCATCTTTAAGCCCTTATCTTTTTGCTTTAGTTATGGATGTTCTTACTAGGCATTTACAAGAAGATGTACCTTAATGTATGCTTTTTGCTGATGGCATTCTTCTTGTTGATATGGAGGTCAACCTTAGAGTCTAAAGGTTTTCGTTTAAGTAGATCTAAAACTGAATATATGAAGTTTAATTTTAGTTGTAGAAGTTATATTGATAGTGTTGTGACATTAGGTGAACAAGTCATTAAAAAAGAGTTGAGTGATTTAGATATTTAGGCTCTATTGTTCAAAATGATGGTGAAATAGATGGAGATGTTATTAGTAGAATTCAAGTTGGATGGTTGAAGTGGACTGAATGCATCTGGCTTGTTGTGTGATAGAAAGTACCACTTAAATTTAAGGAAAAATTTTATAAGATGATGGTAAGACCTGCAATGATTTATGGTGCAGAATGTTGGCCAATAAAAGAGAAGCATGTGACTAAGTTAAGTGCTGCAGAAATGAGGATGCTCAGGTGGATGAGTGGCGAAATGAATATATATGTGAAAAGGTTGAACTAGCTCGGATGGATAGATAGTCTTAGATGGTTTGATCACATCATCGTCAAGGTTAGAGAGTAGACATTAGATTTGCCTTATGTTAAGAAAAGAAAGACCTAAAAAAGACATGGATAAGGTGTATAAAATATGACCTTAGTATACTTGAATTAAATGAGAATTTGACACATAATAGGACACAATGGAGACGAAGGATTCATGTAGCCGATCCCACTTAGTGGGATAAAAGCTTGTTGTTGTTGTTGGCTGGAAGCTACCAAACTCTATAATGAAGGTTTGGCTAAAGTGGAAGAAATGTTTGGAACTAATAAAGTCATCAAGATGAGTTGGCTAATGCAAGTTATAAAGCTGTGCAAAACAAACAAAAAAATTTATATATTTTTTTCATACATGGCCAGTCTCCCGTCTTCATATTGTTATTTTGTAATGCTTATGTATGGACCCCAGTACTCTTTTGAAAGTAAATGAATGGAATGAATTTGAAATTGGAATGGCTTAGCTTGTTTTAGTAATGAAAAATTAGACTTGGTGGTCTCTTGTTATGATGAACTTGGTGGATCGTCTAAAAAATATTATTTGAGCCATATTCAAATTTCCATACATGAACCTATATGATTATTAATCCTCCACCTCCCGCCACTCTTTATCAATTACAATGAAGTAAGACAGAATTTACAAGTAAACAGGTATAAAGCAGTAAGAGCATACAGATTGAAGTATAGATCTGTCAAACTCGTATGAACCAAGCCATTTATAGTGTCAGCTGCTCCATATCCTTTCTGCTTATCCAGTTATTCTCTTTCCCAGGCATTCTCTCTTCTTGTGGATCATCACAAGGATCATCTCTCAGGCTAGAGCTTGCTTCTTCAGTATCAGAAGACCCAGGCCTTTCTGTCAGGAATTGCTCCCAGAACTTATCATTTACTCTTACATTCGCAGGCAAAGGTTCTTGTTTGCCTGCTTGAGAAACCTCTCTAAATGGTTGCAGTTCAGTATCAGTCAACACCAGATTAGAATTCTTATTTTGTCCAGAGATTCTGGTGTTATCATCCCCTGTATTGTCATTTGTTGCTCCAAAATCAATTGAGCTTGGAATTCTGCTCAAATTATTGCTGCTGTCCAGATGCATTGAAGTAGATGCAAGGGAAAGTTTCAAGTGGCATGAAATAAGCCCATCCCCATCATCTGCTAACAATGAATTCTTTCTCGGGCAGAAGGAAGCTCCAGTATCCGAAAGCTCAAGAGTCTCAGGCACCAATTGAAGACATTCAGTCCTAAGAGGGCAATCATCATCTACCTGCCTCACTAGTGGACTTCTGTTACCTTCATTAGAGCCCTGGTTACTGGGAGAGACTAAATTGGCATCAGAAAAGGCCGGGCACAGCTCCAGTCTCAATTTATCACAAAAGTCTTGGCTGAAGACATGGCTGACTTCTGTAGGCTTTGAATTGCTACAAGAATTCTCACAGAAACTATTATCCGCAACCTCAGGACAATCCACTCCGGGATGCCTTCTCTTCTTATGGAATGCAGAGGCTGAAGAGCCAGCCATCATCACAAGATTCTCAACAAACTTGGGGTTTTGGATGGCTCTCTGAAGGAAAGCGACCATCTTAACCTGTCTTTGCTCCATATCCAGCAGCCTACGCTCGATATCTTCGAGCTGGATTTTGGTCCCGGACTGCTGCTGTTTAAAGCGCCATAGATCAGCCTGGAGCACCGCCTTCTCTCGCTCCAGCCGCTCAATCTCCTCCTCGAATGCGCTCCGCTCGGAATCCGCGGCGACAAGGGGCGGATTGCTGTGGCTGTGGATCGGCTTCCGGCGGTGAATGTTTTTGAGATTGTGTTTCTGACCCTTGACGAATTCATCGTTCGCAAACTCCCACCGTTCCGGATCGATCTTCCGGAAACCCTAGGCATGAGAGGAAAAACGAAATTCTTGAACCAATTTCACGGATGGAAAATTAAACCCTAACACCAGAATAATGGAATGAAGGATTACATAAGTGTTGAGCTGTCGGATAAAGCTGGAGAAATTGTTGTGCTTGAAGAAGGTGGGAAGGAGACGGGAAGAGAACTCCGGCGGGTTCCACACAATGAAGCTGGTCTTGGTAGCACTCCATGAGACGATGTCATCGGTGGAAGAATCGTCGACCATGTCATAGGTTTTGACCAGAAAGGGAGCGGGTCCACCAGTTCCGGCGGAAGAGCCTCCAACAACAGCTTCAGCGGTGGATGGCGTTGGTTCCATCGGAGGGCAGTGCTAGGGTTCAACCAGAATCGGGTGGGGACTGGACGTTGCTGAGCAGATAATGAAAGATAAGGGGCGATCCAGCTGATGGATGCTCAAATAACTGGAACTAGTTAATTGAAAGCTGAAATAGAAAAAATAAATAAATAAAGGAGGGGGCGGTTGGGTGTACGTTTTACATACATTCCATATAATTTTTAAGATATTTATAAATTAATCATCTAAAATATATATATTTATAATTTAATCATTTTAATTATTATTTTTAATTATAAAACTCATATATTTGAAAATGTCACCATCAAATCATTATAAATTTAAAAAATAAAAAATATGAGTTGAACATTTGTTATGAATTTAATATTTGAATGTCAATTTAAAATTTTGATGAGGAAGATAGTTAATTTATAAATATTTAAAAATAAGATGATAATATATGTAAAAATTAAATAATTTTTATATATTTGCATATCTAATACCTAAATTTTAATTTATATATATATAATACCCTAATTCAATATCACATCAAAATATAATCATCATCGCTTTTTAAAAGTAAAATATAATTTTTTAAGCATAAGATAATATCAGATAAGTAAATATCTAACTTTATATATTAGATATTTAAATGCATAAGAATTGTGTGTTATGTAAATAAATCTTCGAAAAAAAATTTTATTTTAAGGAGTGAAACACCTTAAAAAGCTTCTAAAAAACAATTTTAATTTCAAAAACAAATCATTAATATTATCATTTATAAAAAAATACATATCTTTATATTATTTATATTTATATATTTTAATATGAGTACTGTATTAAAATACTATATAAAGAAATATTAAATTTAAATATTATGTACATAAATCTATGATAATGTATATAAAATTTTCCCTTTATAATATTATGTACACTATTTTATTTCTATACATGAATCAATAATTTTCAACTTGAAATTATAATCTATAATATCATGTAATTAATTTTTTCAATTAAATTTAAATATTTTTTTATTTTTATGAGGGCATTAAGATAAATTTATTATTTATGAATTGACTTTATATTTATTTAATTAAAACAATTATTTTAATTATTATTTTGAGATTTGATATTATAATATTATATCAAATATGTATACATATCCTAAATATTTTTGAGATAGTTATTGCAGTCTCTATAGACAAATTGTAACTTTGTAATCATTTTTTAGGTTTTTTTCAATAAATTTTCATTTATTTTGAAAAACTCTAAAGCACGACTGTGGATGTTCAATTTTAAGGATTTTAGAGTTCTTTTAGAAACAAAACATATCATATATATATATATATATATATATATATATATATATATATATATATATATATATATATATATATATATATATATATATTCTAATTGTTTTGTAAAATAAAATTTATTTTTATTTTAGGAGTTTTTTTTTTTTGGCTGATGCTATGCATAAAACAATAATGATTCTTTTTTGGTAAGGAAAATGAAGTTATGATATTTGAATAGTTGATATTCCTTTTTTGTTATCAATATTTTGAATGTTAATTATTTTTAAAAATACTCAAAATACTCAAATTATTTTTGAGTGTTTTTAAAAAAATAAATCGACCAAATATATTTTTTAAAATAACATTAGAATGAAAAAGAACAAGAAAATTATTCCCAAATAGGCCCATAATGTTTTTTAAGATGTGCCAAATGCAGTAATCGGATATACTTTTCAAATATCTGATGAGGAAGACGACATAATTCTGACATGGATTGCTCTACTGACAAGATGAGGGAATAGTATACTCAAAATTTAATACATATTTCAGTCATTCGATAATATATATATATAAGCATCCATCACTGTTTTTACCACACAAACAAATGGCGGATAAATGGAATTGCAAGATCAAGCATAACAAAAACGAAAATAATATCATTTAAGAAATAAGAAAGAAAAGGAGTTAATGAAAGCTCACATACTCAGTTTCTGCAGAGCAATTTGTATCCTTCCATGCATCCATCATCCATACGCGCAACCGTTTCAGTCCTCGTCTTCCTGCCTTGCAGCGTATGCGTGCTCATAACACCTAGAGGTCTTCTTCTTCCCGGAAGCTTTACAATGGGAGAGATCTAAACACCACTTTAAGTAGGTGGCTAAGTGCGAGTCCATTAACGCAAGGTACTCGTACTTGGCTTGTAATTGCTGAACGAATCATTATAGGAAGAGTCGTCGCTCATTTGCCATTTGTGAACCATACTGGTGAGGCTGACGGTTGAATCGCTGTCGTCGGTGCGATCGGCGCCATAGTTGCCGGGACACCACCGATCTGCAATGGGAGACAACATGGTGACGACATTGCTCATTTCAGGACGGAAGTTGGGCTCACGAGCGGTGCAATGATACGCGATCTCAGCTAAATCTGGAATGCTGCGGCGAGATTCCTCGTCGCTGAAGATGGAAGAGTCGACGAATCTCTCCAACCTAGCAGTGTCTCTGGGATGAATTCTGCGGAAAGCTGCAACTAAATTGGCATCTTCATCGGGAACGGTGTCATCGAGTACTTTTCTACTTGTCATTAGCTCCAGCAGTATGACACCAAATGCGTAAACATCAATTTTGCGAGTAATCTTTCCTGTAGCTGTGAGAAAAGCAGAAAATGGTATCAGTTCTCGTTGAAATAGAAAGAACATACAGTTGCAGAAGGTAAACACGCCATAAGCAATACACAAACACATGGAGATATTTTTAGAATTATTAGAACTATTATGCTTAAAAATGCTACATTATTAATATTATCACATATGGTTAATAGTTAAAGTATACATTTATAGTAATTATTGTTATAGTATATCTTTATTATTCAGGATAATCTTCTTTACTATTTTCCTTATTGCTCTCTTCTCTTGGATTTATATAGGCATATTTCTACTAATATCAAATTCAATCAAGTAAAGATGTAACCCTTTAGGATTTCTAATATGTTATCAAAATCATGATCTTTAGCCTTTTATTGGTTATATTCAAGTCATTAAGGATATGTATACTAGAGCTGTTACTTGTGTCCAAATACAAGGAGGATTGACAAAATATTTTTCTATTTCAGTTGGATTACACCAAGGATCAACATTAAGCCTTATCTTTTACTTTAGTTATGGATGTTCTTCTATAGGCATTTACAAGAAGATGTACCTTGGTGTATGCTTTTACCGATGACATTCTTCTTGTTGATAAGACTAGAGAGGAGTCCAACGAAACTTGAATTATGGAGGTCAACTTAGAGTCTAAAGGTTTTTAAGTAGATCTGAATATATGGAGTAATTTTAGTTGTAGAAGTTTTAGTGATAGTGTTGTGACTTAGGTGATCAAGTCATTAATAAGAGCGATCATATTTAGGCTCTATTGTTCAAAATGATGAAATAGATGGAGATGTTATTAGTAGAATTCAAGTTGGATGGTTGAAGTGGAGGAAATCCGCCTATTATGTGATAGAAAAGTTCCACTTAAACTTAAGGGAAAATTTTATAAGATGGTGGTAAGACGCAATGACTTATGATGCAATGTTGGCCAATAAAAGAGAAGCATAAGACTGTAAGTGTTAGAGATGAGGATGCTCGTGGATGAGTGCTTTACTCTTAGATAGAATGCAAAATGAGTATGTTAAAAAGTTGGAGTACTAGAGATAAGATTAGGAGAGTCAGATGGTTTATAGTAAATCAGTCTAGACCCGACAGAGAGTAGATGCATTAGATTTGCTTTATGCAAGAAAGGTAGATATAGACCTAAAAGACTTGGTTAAGATGTATAAAAAATTATCTTAGTATACTTGAATTAAATGAGAATTTGACATAATGGACACAATCGGGATTCATGTAAGCTCTATATTAAGCTTGTTTTTGTTGTTGTTGTTGTTCACACATGACCATCATCTCAACAAAAAGCTAAATGATCATGCTTTCTTTGAATTGATAGTAATCATAATCATGTTCAATGGCAACCTTATTAGTGTTAATATCGATGTCAGCAATATGCATCAGCTTTGTACATCTATACAATATTTTTGGGGAGTAAATATTAATCTTGGTGATGAAAGGTTGGCATCAATGTGTTGTCGATGGCATGAATTAATCTTGTTGATTATGGTGAGTTCAACATTAATGTCAACAATGTACATTAATCATTATAGTGATTTTAGCCATAAATCTTAGAAATAATTCCCAATTTTATGCAAGTGAGTTTGATCACTACAAATAGGTCAAATTGACGCATTGGATAAGGTGTGCTACATAGTTCAAATGGCATTAAATAAACCCATTTCATGGATTATTTCTATTTTCCAAAACATGAAATTTTAGGTGATTATCCACAACTCTAGCAACATTCCTCCCTAATTCTCAAAGCCCCTATCTAGCCTCACATGAATTGATTTTCTTTGAATAGAAACTAGAGAAGTTAGGAGAAAACTAATGGGATTAAGTCATTCTATGCATATCCTAATCTCTAGAGCCTACTCCCCAAACTACCTAACATAAGTTCCCATGGCTCCACTTAGTAGAAAACTATAGTTAACCTAAAAATTAACTATTATTAGTCATGGATAAACTCAACCAATGTGTCCTTAAAAAACACGGACCTCCCATGGGAGGCAAAAGCCAAATTCACTCCCTAAGCTCAAAGGAGAAGTTTAGGCCGAACCCTAGCCACCCCTCAAGAAAGCTTAGTTACCACAAATGGCAACCAGACCTTGATCAACCTAACCATCTAGCTAGTTCTACGCTAATTTAAGATAGCTTCTTTGACATTCCATCCATTAAAACTTTTAAAATTGAAAAAAATCTAAGGCTCATTTTGGCAAGGTAATGGATACAAACCATCCCCTTTAGCTCTCAGCCTTGATATTCCCAACTATCTAGGTCACGATATGACTCATTAAGCTATGCATTCGCTTACCCTAAGCTCCCTCAAGCTTCCCAATGATGGATTTATTTATTTATTTATGGATAGCTTAATAAGGGAGCATTTTAGATGGGCTAGGCTCAAGACCCAAGCCCAACCCATATCTCTTTTGCACAAGCACGGCGAGAGTTTGAAGACCCTCAATGTTCGATCTATTTTAAATAGAATCTAACAGCTAAGGGACTGTTTGGGATCAATTTTATTTTGAATTTTTTGTTTTTGTTTTTATGATATTTTTAAAAATATATTTATTTGATGTATTTTTATTTTTTATTTTCAAAAATAAATAACAATATTTTTAAAAACACTCAAAACAACTTTTAGATATTTTGAGTGTTTTAAAAACAACAATAATCTCCAAACATGTTTTACTTTGAAACAAAATATAAATAAAATAAAATAAAAATATATAACAAAAAATAAAAATAAAAGTGATCCTAAACAACCCCTAAGATTGCACCAAACCGCACTATTGTCCAAATCCTATGCATTTTTATGAATTTTCTTTTGATGTTTGCTCTAGATAGATTAATAATCCAATCAAGCAAAAATTTTATCATAAATATTATTCTTCATTGAGAATGTAGGAAAAGTATTATCACTTGAATATTCAATCATTTTAAATTTTTAAAAATTCATTTTTTTTCCTATTAAAATTATTGAAATTCCTAAATGGATCAAGAAAATTCACTTATTTCTTAGGGAAATCTTAAATAATTTCATAAACATCTCATAAAATTTCAAATTAATTTGAATCATGATATACAACTTATAATTTTTCTAAGCAAAAACTCTACTATTCAAAAATTATAGTAATTAAAATAAAATTTCAAAAATCTTGGAATTTTGAAAAGAGGTTTATGATGTAAATCTATGGAGTTATAAATTTATCAAAATTGTTAATATATTTTAGTCTAATAAATCAATTCAAAAACAAAAATTTTGACTGTTTTTAATCTCTTAAAATTACTTAATAATGTCCAAAATGTTTAAACACTTGAGTCCTCCATAATCCAAGAATTCCTCTGGAATTTTTCTAAAATTTTGTTAAATTAAATGTATAAAATTTAAAATTTTCATGAGAAAAAAGTCTATAAATTATCATTTTGCTCTTGGAGGGCTCACAACCATATGATGTTCCCTCAAGGTGTAACATGATATTTGCAACATATTCCTATTTATTAATTTTTTTTATTTAGTTTATTATTTTTAATAACTAAATTATCTATTTTCTAATTATTTAATTATTAACATATATTAAATATCTTTAAAATCTAAAAATTGTTTAAACATATTATTGCATGAAATAAGTACTTAATATGAAGAGTAATCAAATATCTTGGAATTTCATCAATTTAATAATCCTATATTCTGATAATGCAACTAAATAATATTATCTAATTTTCACTTAAATATTTTAATACATTTCAAATTTTAGATGATGATTTTATAAAATTTTTCTACAGCAAAAATCTTATTAGAGCACTATATTGTACTAGTGTGTTTACATTCCTTGATTGCATTCATATATTAGATTAGGAGGCATGTAAGTCATTGCACCATCACAATAGTTTTAACTTGAGTTATTTGATTTCAACCTCACTCTTACACGCAAAATTAATTATATCAATTGATTCAAGCTACACTAATATCTGCGCACACAAGTTAATTGTCTAAACAAATGGATCAACTTGGTGGAGACCACACATTCTAAGGTCACCCTACATAGCATATTAAAGTATTGATTGCCTACTAAACTATCTATATAGCTTGCATAATCAATCTCATATACATTACCTCTTCTCCTTGAATTAATCTCATAACTTTTTTTTTCATATATGCTTATATTTAAGCATAAATTAATCTTATAACTTGGTATTGTACTTTTTACTGAGTTTTCAATACTTAGTCAATCCCTATAACTAAGTATTCTTATTTGCATTGATCTATTTTTCTAGATCAATATTCTCCCTTTCCCTTGTCACATTGTTTGAGTGCGAAAATCTCATCAGATAATCATACACATAGTGATTTAGTCTATTTATAGTATAATCACACTACTATGGTTATACTAATCGGCTTTTTATGAAACTTGTCACCCTTTGGATCAAATTTAATTTGAGTTTGGTTAATGCCACCTTTGATCAAATTCTTATCCAACACCAGTTTGCCAGAATCATTATGTAGTTTAGTCAAATTCTCTGATTGAACATCTTGGGTTACACGCATGTACTTGTACTTGGTTCCATTCCTTCCTCTTTTAGATAAATTGTTCATATTCAATACTATCCTACACTCTAGATGTCTAGAATACTTTTCTATTGTCTATAGAACTCATCTATCTTTAAGTAGAGTTGTAATTGAACCAATGTACTTGATGAATAACTCGAACTTGGCTTGATTAATACTCACCGAAGTTTGATTAAATTAATAAATAAACAAGTTTGAACTTTTTTTTTTTTAAAACTCGAAGGTTCATTTGAACATGGTCCAATTGATTTATTTATATTCACAACAAACTCATTTGTTGTTCAACAATTAATTTATTAAATGTTTGATATTAAGCTCAATGATAGCTTGTATATTTTTTAAAAAATATAGTTAAATAGTCACTATTTAATTATATATTTAATAGTAATATATTATAATTAACATTATTAGTATTATTTTATTAATATTTAACTATTAATCAATTTATTAATTAGCTCATCGAATTTTTTTTATTCTATTTGTTTAGTTTATAAAATTATTTATTTATAACTTAATTTAAAAAGCCACATACTCATTTAAATTTTTACCTTATTTATTAACTCAAAAAGTACTAGTTTAATTAATATAAACAAACAACGTACGATCATTGAAAAATTTAAACAAACCAAAAATGGACTTGCATGTGAAAGTTTGGCTCAAGCTCATGCTAAACATGAATAACTTATAATAGAATCAAGTCAAGTCCAATTCATGACATATTGGACTCGACTCAACTCAATTACATCCTTATTTTCAAGTGCTCATATCCCACTTGAACACTTAAATTTGTATCTGATAGTTGATAATTTGAACTAATATTATCATATTGATGCATTTGCAAGCATACAAAATGGTGTCGATACTTTAGATTAGAACATGCCTTATTAGAGCTATGATCATGATTAATTGATTATTACTACTAGATGATGGTTCATCTAAAATAAAAATCTTTTAACTATAGTCAAACCTGATATAATTTTAATTAACCTAAATTTATGATTATCAGATTTCATAGAATAACCCTAAGATACATCAACTTTTACACATACTTAGGTACTATAATAATTCAAACCCTTAGCTATTTAGCATAAGAAGGATACAAATAGGTCGTTTGATGTGCAAACCCTTTGATGCTTAAGTCAAGATTACTTTGAGTGTGTTTAAATTTCGAGATTGATTGTTATATTTGCTTTGTAATGTGTCGTGCTATTATATTATTTTGTTGCATTATGATAGAAATATTCTTCTACATGTACTTGACATATGGCCATTACTTTTATTTTTACAAAGGTCATGTTTCAATACATGAATGTTGTGATGTTATGTTTATATTATGTGATGTTATATTTTTGTTGTGTTGTGATGGGTCCATTTAATTTAAAATATTTTATTTACTATATTTTCTTTTTAAAATTATATATGTATAATAAAGTATAAGCAAACTTTCTCAACCAAATACAAGTTGATCGAATTTCTAATAAATAGATGTATAACTTGAATTAGGAGTAAGGACGAAGAGCAGATGAAAAATAAAACTTATACTTTATTATTTATATTAACCTAACTTAATTGGATAGAACTCGGTACTTTTTTTATATTCTGAATATGTATAAATAGATTATCCATTTACATTGACCTACTACATAATCTTTTATAATCATCACAACATAATGATTGTTTATTTTGTTTCGATTGCTTGTTATTTTCACTTTCTTATTGTATTGTGATTGTCTAAGCAAAAGATAATTTTACACTAGGCTTATAAGATAAAATATTTTTACCAACTTTGACAAAATAATAAAGAACCTTAAAATTGATTAAGAAAACATTTTTAAATTTAAAATTAAGCTCTCTTTAGCTAAATTTTTAAAATTAAAATTAAGACTCTTTAGCTAAATTTTTAAATTACTTTTGTTTACATCTCCTACATATATAAGATAGAGTTAGCCAATGATCAAAATCCCAAAATGCTGATGCACATCCATATCATGATTATCATGCATTATAAATCTTCACCTAAGGATAAATAACATGCATTATATCATGCTTCTTAGGATAGCTTTACCAAAGCATGATTTATATTATGCTTAAGGAGTATTAGTACACTAAATAGTGGTAGCCTGACTCGAACAAGATTATAAGTTCAAAATCGAGTAACTTTGGTTGAATATAATTGAGCTATCTCAATTCTTTTCCTTCTATAGGCATTTCTCTATATAGGGATTGCAAATCCTAAATCTTTTCTGGCCCTTTTCTTTAGAAATTATCTTTTTAAAAAATCTTTAATTTTCGTTCACTGGTTAAAGGTCTCGAGACTAAATCTTGAAAATACAATTCATGATTGCTAACAAAGCATCTCACTGCTGGATTGGGTAAGCTGCCTTCCTAAACTAAATGACTTTAAGTTAGACAACCTATGATGATAAATCCATGAAATTCAAACTAAAATTATTTCTATTTTCTTTTATCTCTTTCCATTACTCCTTTATCCCCTTAAGCTCACTGTACTTCTCCTTTATCCCCTTAAGCTCACCGTACTTATTGACTTTTTGAATGATTCAATGACTATTATCATATAGGCTCTCTAAATATTAGATCATCTCGCTTAATTATAGTGATTCATCTTTTGCCTCATGTGTGTGTGTGTGTGTGTGTGTGTGTGTGTGTGTGTGTGTGTGTGTGTTGCTCCATTGTGATTATAAGCATTGAATCACAGGTCTTCCATGAAAAACTCAATAAAATAAAATCAAAATAAAGACATTATCATTTATTGAGAGTTTCTCTTCAAAGTGTACTTCAGTGTAACTAAATAAAGAGAACCTAATCTATTTGAGTGATTGGGTACCCACATTCCTTTGATTTCTTTTATTAACTTGATAATATGTCAACAAATAAATATTTACTATATTCAAATGAAAGATGAAAATCTTACCATGATCCTTGTCATCTCCTCTAATGAAATTTGTTATTTGAAGACTCTATAATCATGCTAAGACATTTTTTCACACAACATATCTAATCAATATAGCATGACAGGCCTATTTGTAATAACTCATGAATCACTTTGCAGGAAGCACAAAATTCATATCCTAATTTACTTGATAAATATCAAATGCTAATTATATCAGAGTCGAAATATTTTCAAGTTGAACAAATTGATGTTGTACTATAATTGTGCATTCTTTACCCACTTAGTGCTTTCATCTAAACAAATCGAACATGAACATTCCTTTGTTCGATCATGTTCGACTCAATTTAGCTCAAAAAAAATATTATATTATATCACACACACACAATATATATATATATATATATATATATATATATCATACCTACAAGCATGGCTTAGTGGTTAAACTTTTGTTATGCAAAATATTCGTCCAGGTTCAAATCCTCCCTCTTATAGATTTTTCATTATCAGATTGAGCCATTTCAACAATTCGAGCGTAACATGAATGGAAATTTCGAGCCATTTCAAACGAAATAACACCTAACAAAGTAATTTTCAAAAGCCAAATCTGAATACAAGTTCGCTCAAACTCGGCTCATTTACACCCCTAAGTGCGCCTCAATTTGTGGACCCTTATCTTGTGGTTTGCTTTGTTATTCTTGTGTCATTCATTTCAAATGATTGATGTGGCTAGGATGGGCATCAACTACACAAAAATTATAGATTGAATAAGGGTGATACTTAGTTTAATGGAATCGAGTCTCCTTCCTACCACAGATTTGAATTTTTTTTAGATGAGATTAAAGTTTGAATTTTAATAATATTCAAAAAAAAAAAATTAAGTTAATCTTTTCTCAATAATATTAAGCATGAAGAATCTAAAAATGAATAAAATGAAGAATGCAATTATTAGCTTCTGGATTAAATAGAATTTTGCATTCTAGGTTCAATCTAGTGTGAAATTAATGTAATTCTTTCAAGTGTTGTACAAGCATAAATATATAATTCTAGGAGAAGCAATCTCCTTGTACTATATAAGAATTAAACGTTCTTCACTTTAGTGATCAATATCATTTATCTTTTTTGTAATACTGCATTAATGGCTTTGTTAGAGTTTTTGATTTTATTCAAATTTGACATTTAAATTTTGATAAATTGCTTTTGATTTTGTATCAAGTTTCTTAAAGATTTATTCACATACATGCAATCAATGCATTATCATTTTGATCCAAATTATCATATTTTTTTGGTTTGCACTAAAAGAAAGCATATGTTTATGTAATTTAATGGTCTTTAATATGTGAATCTTAATTTTTATATTCCATCCATATTCATTGCATCAACCTGGTTGTATTAAGAAACCTTGACTACTATATCAAATTGAAATAAAAGTTTATTGTTGTATCATCATGTCAACTAGTAGGATAAATAACTAGGTCAATAAAAAGTTCAATAAATCATATACTTTAAATGAAATCAAGTGATACATCTAGACTACTACAATATGATTATCAAGAGGTTCAAAGTTATATTTTAAAAAATATATGATCTTAGAAATTTTTTATGTAAGAAAGTCTAAAATAATTCCTCAACTATTTATATGTAGTCAATTTAATCTCGAAGTATCACATTTCTCCAATTTAGTCATTCAACTATACAAAATTGAACCCAAATAATCCCTCAAGTAAAAATTGAAGGAAATTGCAATACAAAAATGACTCAAATTAGTCCCTTGATTATAAGAAATGGATCATTTAGATCTGTTTGCAACTAAAAAACAGGAGGGAGAAATAGAAGAAGGAAATCAAACCTCATCAGCCACATCCCAAAGCACATACCCAATGATTCACAGCTCCTCAACCAACCCTAGGCTCAGCCACACTGCACATTTGGCTGCAATCTCCACAGCTTGACCATGCCTCACGTCCTCACACGATTCTCCACTTAGAACGACTAGGGTTTTGGCCACCTCTTTAAAAGGGCAACGAGTCGACTAATCCTGGTTGTTGTCACATGTGCGAGAGAGCAAAATAGAGGGAAGCCGAGAGTGATTGAGTGAGAGAGAGGAAGCCAATCCCTAATGAGTGTGTGCAAGAAAGCTGAGAGAGGGAAAGGGATCAAACGAAAAAGTCGGGCCCCTTCTCTCGATCCCTTTTGTCGTGTGAAGAAGCCTAGTTGATCCACATCACACCATTTCTTGCTGAATACCTACCGTGCCCTTGCTTGGCCAAACTGAATGTGAAATCCACTATACTGATTCTTAGCCTAGCTGAAGTCTTAAAAGAGAAATTTAGGTGCAATTTGGGAAATCTTGAGAATTTTAGGTGATAATAGCCATCTAATTTCTCTAATTTTCATAAAATTTATTTGTTGGTCCACAAATTTGAAGACCTGCGCACATCAATCTTGGGTCGAGATAATAAATTGAAGACTTCTGTCATTAATTTTGGATTCGACAAGAGACGAACCTTCCTCCGTTGACCTAGTCCGGAGCAAGGGTGAAGAGTGTGCAATCGCACTAAAATTCACAAAGTATAACATTGCTAAACCATCATACTACCGAAGTCATTAAATAAAATAAATTTAAAATAATTTAAAAATTACATAACTAGAAGTACATAAGACCCATGCACGTTGATCCTGGATCCGGCCAAAAAATTTACGAAGACATCTACTGCTGATCTTGGGTTTAACAAGATATGACAATCTCCCTTTGTCAATCTTGGGTCTAGAGAAAGGAAGAAGAGTGTCGATCGCACTAAATTTCACGAAATCATAACACTGCTAAACATCATACTGCCAAAATTTTGTTGGAATTAATGAACTTAATCTTTTTATAAAAAAATCATAAAAAAGAGACAGAACTCTAAGATATAATGAAAATTATTTACACAAAATCAAGATCAAAATTAAGAAAGGTTGAATTTAAACTAACCAACAATTCCTAACAACTTGAGTTAAATTACTCACAATCACTCAAATATTTCCCTTCTCATATTAAAATAATGCAATCTAATCAAAATTATAAATTGAGGAGTTAAATCTAAATCATTTGATTCTTTAATTGATTTTGAATATATGGATGGATTAAGAATTATTTCATTTACATGTAGATTTTATAAAATCTCCAAAATTTTAATCTTTGGGAAAAAAATATTTGCATAAATATAATTATGAATAATTATGAATTATTCAATTGATTAGGCACAAGTCTAAGTGCATTACAATCAATCCCAATAAAATCAAAATTCATCTCAAACATAAAATAAGATTACAACATTTGATAACTGACTTTACAATGGATATAAATCCAATTCATATCTGCAATGCCGATTTCACATTAATGCTAATCACCCACTAGATGTACCTCAACACCTAACATTGACTTTCAAATAAGTATAAATCTAATCTTACATTTGTAAAACAGACTTTACTTAAACATTAAGTATGACCTATATGCGTAACATAAAATTTCATATCTACAATAGGCATTTCAATGAATGTAAGCTCACTTCATGGCTTTCCAATGGATGTAAGCCCATTTATTTTTTGCAAAGCAGACCACACTCTTAATAACTAATTTTCTAATGGATGTAAATCTAATGCATGTCTGCAAGGAAGACTTCACTCACATATTAGAATAGCATTCTAAGAGAAGTAAGTCCAACATACGTGCATAAAATCGACTACACCGAATAATTGACCTTCCAATGGATATAAGCCCAATATGTTTTGTCATAAAAATTAAACTCCATATTTAAACATTGGCTTTCCAATAGATGTGAATTTACTGTATGCTTGTAAGGTAGATTTCACTCGCATAAACATACAGTATTCTAATCGATGTAATACCAATGTATGTCTGCAAGACAGACTTCAATCACACTTAAACTTTGATTTCTAATAAATGTAAGCCCAATGTATGTCTGCAAAGCAGACTTCACTCATATAAACAAACAGCATTACGATGAATGCAAACCCTACCTGACTCATAAAATTCTCAAATCATTTTATCTAAAGGACTAAACCATAATACTAAAAGATCGGACAAACTTACTAGCTAAGTTTAGCTTAAATAATTCAATAAATACTTGCATAATGATTCTAATCTACTTCGAAATTTTGGAATATGGTAACTCATGGTTGTTAATCAGATTCACAGACATTATGGCTGATAACACTCAAATGTTGGTAGACTAAAATAAGCATATAGTCCCTGGACAGTTGACAACGCAGGCCTATGCATGCTTCTGATCTCAGCATTCTCAAAATTTCCACCAAGTGCTTTTTTCCTACACTAGGAGAGAGTATAACATGTTAGCATATTTTTGTGCAGCTACAGCTTTATATTTTGACTTTTTTGGGATACTAGTGATATGCATACTATTTCTCCATAATTTTGTCATTTTAGAGGAAGATATAAATCATGTTGTACTTACATAGTTTTTTCCCTCTCTTGGACACTTTTGTATCTTGTTTTTTATATTAATGCAAATGCATACTTTCAAAGATGATGGAATTATGAGATATTGATCAGGAGTACTCCCCTTTATAACAAATAGTCATTTACACAACAACAACAACAACAACAAGCCTTTATCCCACTAAGTGGGGTCGGCTACATAAATCTTTTGTCTCCATTGTGTCCTATTATGTGTCAAATTCTCATTTAATTCAAGTATACTAAGGTCATTTTTTATACATATTAACCAAGTCTTTTTAGGTCTACCTCTACCTTTCTTAACATAAGGCAAATCTAATGCATCTACTCTCCTAACCGGGTCATCGGATGGCTGACGCTTTATGTGGCCAAACCATCTAAGGCGACTCTCTCTAATCTTATCTGTCACTGGAGCTACTCCAACTTTTTCCCGAACATACTCATTTCGCATTTTATCTCTAAGAGTAAAGCCACTCATCCGCTTGAGCATCCTCATCTCTGTAACACTTAACTTAATCTTATCTTCTCTTTATTGGCACACCATAAGTCATTGCAGGTCTTACCATCATCTTATAAAATTTTTTTAAGTTTAAGTGGAATTTTTCCATCACACAGAATACATTCCTCCACTTCAACCATCCAACTTGAATTCTACTAATAACATCTTCATCTATTTCACCATCATTTTGAACAATAGAGCCTAAATATCTAAATCGCTCACTCTTATTAATAACTTGTTCACCTAATATCACAACACTACCACTAGAACTTCTACAACTAAAATTACACTCCATATATTCAGTTTTAGATCTACTTAAACGAAAACCTTTAAACTCTAATGTTGACCTCCATAATTCAAGTTTCTCTTGGACTCTCTCTATAGTCTTATCAACAAGAAGAATGTCATCAGCAAAAAGCATATATCAAGGTACATCTTCCTATAAATGCCTACTAAGAACATCCATAACTAAAGCAAAAAGATAAGGGCTTAAAGCTGATCCTTGATGTAATCCAACTAAAATAGGAAAATATTTTGTCAATCCTCCTTGTGTTTGGACACAAGTAACAGCTCTAGTATACATATCCTTAATGACTTGAATATAACCAATATTAACTCCTTTCTATTCTAGAACTCTCCAAAGAACATCTCTTGAAACTTTATCATAAGCTTTCTCTAAATCAATAAATATCATATGTAGACCCTCCTTACTTTCTCTATACTTCTCCATCAAACCTCTTAACAAATGTATAGCATCCATTGTAGATCTACCTGGCATGAAACCAAACTGATTGTGAGAAACTTTTGTATACATTGTAACCTATGCTTAATTACTCTCTCCCATAATTTTAATGTATGACACATTAACTTAACTCCTCTATAATTTGCACACTCTTGTGCATCACCTTTATTCTTAAATATAGGAACCAACAAACTCTTTTCACTCATCGTATTTTTTAGTCTTTAAAATAACATTAAAAGATTTGTAAGCCAAGAAATTTCTCGATCTCCTAAACATTTCCACACTTATGGTCATCTTGTTTTCCACATTTCATTTTCTTTAAAACTTCTCAGATTTACTAATATAAAAAATAAAATTCTTTATTTTTGTTTAGGATATTAAGGTTGTTAAAATCAATCTTTCGATCCTTCATTAAAAAAGTTTATCAAAATACCTCATCCACCTATTTTCAATATCCTTTTCTAAGAAAAGCACTTTATTATTTTCATCTTTAATACACCTCACTTGAACTGGGTCTTTACTTCTCCTATCTCTTTGATTGGCTAACTTATACATATTTTTCACCTTCTTTATTGTATAAGTCATTTACAAATAGTCAAATAGTCATTTACACAATATCACTAAATGTTGATTCGCACCAGAGATTAATACCTACATCCAACCTTGATCAAGAGTGTTCTCTTACTATGATAAGAGGGGTAATTAAATATAGATGCTTGAGACTATAGGAAGTAAGACGTAAATCTAAATAAACTTTAACATAATATTTGGTAAATCTAATTAAATTAAATTTAGTCTGTCTCAAAAGAACGAATTCTCTAGCAACCTAGATGACGGAGATTTCAATCATTTTTCCTAAGTGATCACATTCCTTGGAGATCATTTGAGATCAATTTTGAATACTTGAGAGACCAAATTAGAAAAATGTGACTTACAATAAATTGGCCACATATGAATAGTCAAATGACTATTTTCAACTTTTTTTTTCATTTCAAATTAAATGAATAACTTAGAAGATTTCTTTGAAAATACAATTTGTCCAATTCCTAAAGAGTTGAATTAGTAGACAAGTAAATTATTTCAATGCAGTGTGGTTAAATGAATTGTTGCCACAAATCGTAATAAGCTCATATGAAACATAGAAATAACAAGCAATGCTCATCACGGAGATAGGCTATATGGTCAATTTAAGAACTGTAAATAATGCAAATCTGACATGATCAAATAATTTCAAAAACTTCTAAAAAATGTGTTTCAAAAACCTTTATCCAAATCATTCATACTAACAATGGGACAAAAATCTTACTCCCATGAGTTTACTCAATATTTGAATAAAAATAGAATTAACTATGAAAGTTATTCTGTCTATACTCAATAAAATGGGGAGGCTGAGAGAAAATTTGTTATTTGTTGGAAATGGCACGATCTATTACGTTATAATCCCTATCACAAACTCTAATTGGATGAAGTCATTATCATGTATGCCTATCTTATCAACCATGTACCATCCAAAAATTTTAATTTTTGAACTCATAAGTGTCCATTATCACATATGTACCAAAACTCCATCCAAATTTACCTATCTTCGAATTCCTTACCTCCAAGAATTTTTGGGCACACTATGTTTGCATAAAATCTCCAACTAAATCATAGTAAATTAAATCCAAAATTTATCAAGTCTTTATTTACTGGACATTCCCTAACCTAAAGGAGCTATAAATGTTGCACTTCAACCTAAAAAAAGTTTTTTGCTTTTATCGATGCCACATTCCTAGAAAATAGTATTTTCTACTCACAACAAGGAATAATGAAAATCACCAGGACTCCGCTATCTCCCTTCCTATCTCTCCAAATATTTTTGATACCAATTGTTCTACTTTTGACTCTTATACAACACCTAAAATTTTCTACAAGACATTCGAGTAACTAGCCTTGTAGAAGAAACCGTTATGGAGAAACTCATTATGATGCATTCAAAGAGACCTAAAGTCCAGCAATGAGGCTAATCATCAACCCAAGGGGCATTCTAGATAAAAGAGTTAAAAATGATAACCATGATTTTTTACCTAATGCATACAAAAGTAAAAAAAAAAAATGTACCCATGTGACAACCGGTTTTAAAAAAAGAAACAAAAAAAAATATAATGTGAACTTGCAATGTTGGATCAAAGAACCGATGTGAAACAACGTTGCGGTTCTGTAGCAGGAGGAAAATACGAGGAAGGGGGCCCACGGCAGCAGACAGAGAGGGTTGGCAGGAGAAATAAAAAGGGAGAGAGAGAAGATAGAGAAGGTATAAGAGGCAAATTTTACAAACAACAAATTCAAGTAAAATAAATTACTTCTTCCTTGTGTTGATAAATAATATATGGTAAAATTTTAAGTGAAAACTTCAGAAAAAGTTCATGGAGGATCCATATACGTTCATAATGTGATACTAAGTTAGGGGCAGATAGATATATATATATATGAAAATATTACCATAAGATTTTCTATATAATTTTAGAAGAAAAAAAAAAAGAGAAATGAAGGGATAATTTGGCAAATCAAAGTGAGTAATTACCTTTCTACTTATATTAATTTCATTTCTTTAAAAATATAAGTGCATTTATGTTTAACATGTTTAGATCCTGAAAGTTATGTATAACATTAACTGAATGTTTATTTTACTACAATTGCAATAGCATTATAAATTATTTTGAAAAAATTTTATACATTGCATTTGCCTTGAAATTTTAATGTATGTTTCAAAAGGGAATAATAAATGAAATGAATGCATAAGCCAATCAAAGAAGTCATCCCCTTGTGATACTAGCTAAGGATACTATTATATTAGTGCAAGAAAATGGAAATTAAAAAATATTGAAAAATGATATGAAAATAGATGTACATTAATTAGTACAATATTTAGACGATGTTCCTGAGATGCCTTATAAATGGAATGTATATGAAATAATTAAAAGTTTACATTTAATATATATATATATATATATAATGATTAAAAGTTTTCACAAAATAAATTATTCATGTTCAATAATTTCCTTAATGCATCATATGATAAAGCATATCATAAAAATTAGCATTTAGTAGAACTATAATTATTCAATAAGTTATTATATAATTTTAACTTGTTGTTTAAATAGTTATAGCAAAAGATCATTTAAGTTAAATGGCTAATAGGAGAGAGTTCATTTAAAAAATAAAAGAAGCTAATGAAAATAAGTATCAAAAAAGTAAACATTTATCTTGTGCAGTTACTTTATTAAAAATGTTAGTTTGCAACTGGATGATTTTATATATTCAAATGATATTATAGAAATATTGTTGTTTAGCAGGTCTTTATTATTTAAATGATTGTGATGGAATGTTATGAATATTAGATTGTATAAGTTTGTCATTTGACTGTCCATTCCTACCTTAATAATTCTAAATTCCGGGTCAGGTCGTGGCAACCCAACACTCCATTTCAAATTGTTGGGCATGTGTTAAACTATCTCCATAATTCAAACCGATTACCACCAGGATTGATGGCATTGCAATACCTATACATGTATTTTAAGGTCTTTAAATACTATAATGAAAAAAGGTTATCATTGAGGAAATGAGAACTCTTAAGAAAAATGGCACATGTGGTATTATATAGTGTCCACAAAATAACAAGGTAAATGAAAAAGTAGGTTTGTATTATTAGCCAACAATGAAAACGATAGATACAAAACAAAATTAGCATCCCAAGGCTTCATTCAAACTTATAAAATAAACTACGAGAAAACATTTGTTGCTGTCACAAAATTAAATATCATGACCTTACAATTTATAGCTGCAAATAGGGATGCAAACGAACCGAGCCGAGTCAAGTATGTGTTTGTTCGAGTTCAAGTTCGTTTATCATTATCAAGCTCAAGCTCTAGCCAAGATCGATTTGAGCTTTTAGGACAGTGTTCAAACTCGAGCTCGTTTAAAAAAACCTTGTTCGAGCTCCGCTCGAGCTTGTTCGCGAGCTCGATTCAGATTGGACTTATCAAGCTTGTTAACAAGCAGCTCGTTTAATGAAGTAAACGAGATTTAATCGAGCTTGTTCACAAGCAGCTTGTTGATAAATATAAACAAGTTGTATCAATTAAAGTTTATTAAGCCTAAAAATATAATTTTAAATGATATTGTTTATGAACAAGCATTAATTGAGCCGTAATCGAGCTCCTTAACGAGCTTGTTCACGAGCTTTAAATGATAATGTTTATGCACATAAATGAACTGAACAACAAGTTGTTCAAGCTTATTCATTTAGAGTTGCAAATCTAGATTGAGAGTTTTATCAATTTGAAAGAAAATTGTTTTCATAGATGAAAAATTAGAATAACTAATTGGAAGAACTAATACATGAAATGCCTCTTGATTTTAGAATTTTGTTAAAAAAGTCCATCTATGATTTAAAATAATCACCACACCTTGATTCACTAGCTTCAACTCTATCATGAGTTATGTTACAAGCAAGGAAAGGTAAATCATATTATTTTCTTGCAATTCGGAGAATACGAGGTTTATTCTAA
Source organism: Cymbidium sinense (assembly GCA_021442155.1). Taxonomy (NCBI): domain Eukaryota; kingdom Viridiplantae; phylum Streptophyta; class Magnoliopsida; order Asparagales; family Orchidaceae; genus Cymbidium; species Cymbidium sinense. The sequence goes on along the minus strand of CM038221.1, from coordinate 22,532,369 downwards.
TTGTATGTGTACATTATATTGTGATTAAGGTGATAATATCTATAAGATAAAAAAAAGATAAGGGGAACTAAAAAAAGTATTTGAGGTGAAAATTTTGGGATGCCTTAAATATTTTAATAAATGAAAGTTGATAACTAAAAATGACATTTTATTTCCCAAAGAAAATTCACATTTGATATGCTCAAAGAGATTGTAAAATTAAAATATAAATATAAGGTTACTCTACTTGAAAAAGGTTAAAATAAAGAAAAAGATGATGAACCAAAAGATGATAAATAAAGATATCAACGGTTGGTAAGAAGACTCATTTATATTTAACTAATGTAGACACTGCATATGCAATAAATGTGATAAGTCATTTGATGCATTCATTGACCCAAAGGCACTTGGATTCTATAAATCATATAATAAAGTAACTTAAGTAAATTCAATGAAAAGACTTGTTCCACAAAACATAAGGAAAAAGGGATATGCTGGTGCAAATTATACAATAGGTGAGGCTAACATATCCAACTTGGGTTTTTGTACAAATTTGAGGTAAATTATTCACTTGGAGAAAAAAACAAATAGTGTTGGATGGTACCACTGAAACAAAATTTCATGACATTGCTCAAATAGTTTGTGAAATAATCAGGATAGAAAGATAGATGAAGAATTACAAAAGAATACATATCCTACAACTTTAAATAACAATAACAACAAGCCTTTATCCCACTAAGTGGGGTCAATTACATTAATCATTCTTCTCCTTTATATTTTATTAAGTGTTAAATTCTTATTTAATTCTAATAAAATAAGATCATTTTTATACTAACTAAGTCTTCTTAAGACTACATCTATCTTTCTTAATTAAATCAAAACTAATATATCTACTATCCTAATTGGATCATCGAACGCCCGATATTTTATATGACCAAACCATCTAAGGCAACTCTCTCTAATCTTATATGCCACTGAAGCAACTCCAACCTTTTCACATATATATTCGTTTTGCATTTTGTCTCTAAGTGCAAAGCCAATCATCCACCTAAGCATCCTCATCTCTGCAACACTTAATTTTATGTTTCTCTTTTATTGCCTACCATTCTGCGTCATAAGTCATTGCAGGTCTTAACATTATTTTACAAAATTTTCCCTTAAGTTAAAGCAGTACTTTTCTATCACATAATAGACCATATGCATTCCTCCACTTCAACCATCCAACTTAAATTCTACTAATAACATCCCCATCTATTTCACCATCATTTTAAACAATCGACCCAAGACATCTAAAACGTTCACTATTTTTAATGACTTCATCATCCAATGTTACAACCCCACCATTAGAACTTTTACGACTAAAATAACACTCCATATATTCAATTTCAGAGCTACTTAAACAAAAACCTTTAGACTCTAAGGTTGACCTCCATAATTCAAGTTTCTCTTGAACTTTATTTCTAGCCTCATCACCAAGAAGATACCATCAACAAACAAGGTATATCCTCCTATAAATGTCTAATAAGAACATCTATGACTAAAGCAAAAGGATATGGTCTTAAAGTAGATCCTTGATGTAATCCAACTAAAATAGGAAAATACTTAGTCAATCCTCCTTGTGTTTGAACCCACAAATAATAGCTAAAGTATGCATATCCTTAATGACTTGAAAATAAGCAATATTAACTCCTTTCTTTTCTAGAATTCCAGAATTCTCCAATATTAACTTTATCATATGTTTTCTCTAAATCAATAAATATCATATGTAGATCCTCCTTCCTCTCTCTATACTTCTCCATCAAACCTCTCAACAAACATATATAGCATCCATAGTAGGCATACCTAGCATAAAACCAAACTGATTTTGAAAAACTTTCATATCAGATCATAGCCTATGTACAATTACTCTCTCCTATAATTTTAATGCATGGCACATTAACCTAATTCATCTATAATTTGCACATTCTTGCATCACCTTTATTTTTAAAAATAAGAACTTCTATTAGAATATCATCAGGTCCCACTACTTTTCCACACTTCATTTTCTTAAAAGCCTATTGAACTTCGATTTTGACGATAAGACAATCAAAAAAACTCTCTATTTTCATAAGGTACTAAGGTAGCTAAAGTCACTAAAGTCATCATATTCTCACAATGTTAATTGAAAATTTTATCAAAATATTTCATCCACTTATGTTTAATATCTTCTTCTAAGAAAAGTACTTTATAGTTTCCATCCTTAATACATTTCACTTGAACTAAATCTTTAGTTCTCTCATCTCTTTACTTGCTAATTTATACCTACATCTTTCACCATTTTTAGTACTGAATCTATTATATAAATCACTAAAAGCTAAATTTTTTGCATCATATATTGTTTTCTTAGCTACGAGCCACTTTATATCTTTCTTAATTATCCGATAAGTTATATCTAAACCAAATTTTATAATAAAATTTTTTATTTTTAATCTTTCCTTCCACATTTTTGACTCCACCAACAATTTTATTTAAAAAAAAAAGTTTTCCTTTCGGTTCTCTCGAGCATATTTTTTTAACTTGTTTAATTGCTACATTTCTCCACATAACATTAGCTTCTTTATAAACATCTCAAATCCTAATATCATGTAACATACTATTAAAAATATTTTTACTAATATTCTTTAAGTATCTTCATCTAATCTTAGGATAATATTTTAATTTATTTTTCATTTTTCAATCATTCAACTTAAACTCTAAAACTAGTAATCGATGTTATGTACTTAAACTTTCTCATGGAATGACATTACAACCTTTATAATCTAAACAATCCATTTTTCTTATCAAAAGATAATTAACTTGTATTTTACTATATCCATTCTTATAAGTGATAATAAACTCATCTCTTTTTTTAAATAACGTATTAGCAATTATAAAATCATAAGCAAAAGAAAAATTCAATATGATACTACCTTCTTTATTAGTCACTCCAAATCCATAACAACCATAAATTCTTTTAAAATCTTCAATCACTCTACCAACATTTCCATTTAAATCTCCTCCAATACATACTCTTTCTTCAAAATGTATCATTTATATTAATCATTTTTTTGAGCATACATCCAAACCTATTTGAGGAGCATAAACACTTATAATATTAATATTCTTAGCATCAACAATAATCCTTAAAATTATAATTCTATCTCCAATCTTATTAATTTTCACAACACTATCATTCAAACTCTTATCTATAATCACACCTATATGATTTTTAATACGACTCTTACCTGAATACCAAAGTTTAAAATCAAAACTATCAATTTTCTTGGTTTTCTCTCCAACACATTTAGTTTTTTGAATACATATCTTCCTATGAATCACAATATCTATTAATTTCATTAATTTACCCATAAGAGTACTTATATTTCAAGTTTCTATCATAATTTTAGTCTCATGTACTAACTTCTTTGCCTACATCTATCCATAATGTGGGGACCTTTATTTCTCACTACACTCGGACATCGATGTAACGGCCCTTGCACACTTTTCACATATTCAAGCTATACAACACATCACTTCTAGGGAACGCCTTAGCATTAACACAATGCATTAAAGGATTTATATCATAATTTTTCAACAAGTTTTGCGCTAACTACCTAACACAACCCTCCACTTTCTATTAAGTTCTACAAAGAAGAAATTGAAAATTTTAAAAACATATTAATATCACTAAAAAGACATCTATAGCACATACTTGTTCTCTTGCATTATTAAATATTACATCCTATTTTCATGCTTCTAAAGATTGGCCCAATTACAAGTCTTGAATAGTTCATTCATGAACAAAAGACAATATAAAAAACTCTTCTCACCAATTTATTTTGAATAATATATCCTATCAATAAGAAAATACTAATTATCAAAGGATCACTAGAGATTGTTATCGATCAAGAAGATATTCTTATAAACAAATCCCACACACACTAAAAATTAATGTGCTTAAATTATTCACCAACTTATTATCCATCCAAAACCTAACTACAAATTCTAAATGTAATCATGTGTTTTATCCTTCATGTTATATCTTTCAAGACTAAGGCACGACAAGGACAATTAGACTTGATGAAGAGAAGGATGATCTCTAGCACTTGAAGGATACAATGATCAAAAAAGCTCAACACAATCGATCACATTTTTTTTCTTTCAAAAATGTTTAAATCTAATAAAGAAAGGATCTAGCTTCAAATCTTTATCTTGATCATACATCTTAAATTATTCTATATTTTATTAATCATTCACAAAAATAATATTGAAGAATTTCATTATGAACTTTGTGAGTTAACAAAACAAAAATGTATCAATTTTCTAATAAGTGGCATACAACCATAACTTTATTTTCTCATTCATAATGACATCTGAGAATCATCTTTATATCTAACATCTCTAGGGCTCCATAGTTTATATCTTTTATCGATGATTGCATAGGTATATCACGAATTTTTTTGCTAAAAACTAAAAATAATGTAAGAAGCATCTTTTCCACATTTTTCAATACGATCAAAAATTAATTTTGTGATAAAATTAAAGTGTCAATCTTATAATGCCTGAGATATTTTCTAGCCATTCTCTCTCATCATATTCCAAAAAAAATGATATATGAGTCTTTCTATGTATACGCCGCAATATAATGAGGTAATTGAATGAAAGAATAGCCACCTAGATACTACCGCAAAGGCTTTCATTTTCAAAAGAATATTACAAATCAATACTAGAGGAAAGCTATTTTAAGAACCACTTACATCATAAATTAATAATCTATAAGGGTTCTTAGATTCAAGAGTCCAACATAAATTCAAATATTTTTTTTTCTCACTCAAAACCACAGACAACCTCTTTCCTAAAATATTTAGATGTATTGTCTTTATTCATATACATCTCTAAATCAAAGAAAAATGATCTATAAGCAATTAAATGTATCTTCATAGGCTTTTATCTTCTAGAAAAAGGTACAAATTATGCCATCCCTCACAAAAATTGTGTGCCTGTTCATGACACTTCCAATGATCAGTTGATCATATTTTGTTGTTACTCACACTAAAGAAAAAATATATAATTCACAAATAAATATTTTACTCCTAAATTATCCTTTACCTCTTAACCTAGCAAATAACTTTATTTCAAAATCAATCACTCCTACACAAACCAAGCCTATATTAGAACTATCTTCTACTCAACTATTATAGATTTACTCAAAGAGAAAGGCACCTCAATCTACGCAAGTCCAATTAACCAATCAATCTATGACACTAAATCCATTAAGGGAACCATTAATCCTACAACAATGTACAAAAACTTCAAATAAAAATCACTTCCACTTTTTTATCATATAAAAATTGTTCTCATAATAATCACTCTTTCCTTACTAGCCTGCATGCTATTTAGACCCCTAATACAGCCTTTTAGACTTTTAATAATGTGTACTGAAATAATAATATGAGAAAAGAAATGAAAGCCCTTCAAAAAAATTATGTGAAATAGTGAAATTATCTTTTAAAAAAAAAAGTAACCAGTGAGATATATACAGGTCATGACAATAAAATCAAATCTAATGGTTTGCTAGAAAGGTATTATGTCAAATAAATGATGAAAGATTACACTCAAATATATAGAATTGATTATCTTGAAACCTTTGTTTCAATTACAAAAATGAATGTCATTCGAGTTTTTTTTTATCATTAGTAGCTAACAAAGACTAGAAGATGCAACAAGTCGACATTAAAAATATATTTTTACATGGCAATCTAGAGAAGGAAGTATATATGAAGGTCCCACTAAGATTTGGTTCAAATATAAAATTTAAAAAAAAAAAAAACCATAAACGAAAAAAGCACTATTTGCATTGAAGCAATCTCCAAGGACATAATTTCGAAGATTCATCGAGGTAATGATCAACATGGGACACAAAAAAAGTCAAAGAGGCCATACATTATTTGTGAAATACACAACTTCAGGGCGAGTCTCCACACCACTAGTTTATGTTGATGACATCATAATAGCTTGGAATGTAAACTTTTGAGAAAAAACAATTACGAAATTAGACAAGCCAAATTATTTCATTGGTATTAAAATTATGCACTCTTAGTATGGAATCCTTATATGACAACAATATATAATAGAACAGTTAAAAGAAATAATTTAGGATACAAGCCTATCGAGAGCTCCATGAAATTTAATCATAAGCTTGATGTTCCAAAAGACAACTTAAAAAAAAAAATATCTCATATCAATAACTTGAGGGAAGACTAATCGCATACTAGACCTAATGATGTCTATATTATTGATAATGGTAAGTCAATTCATGCACAATCCTAAGGAATCACATCTTATGAAAATGGTAAAGAAATTTTATTTGAGGAGGAGAATATAACTCTTGAAGCTTACATATATATCGATTATACATAATCTTTGTAAATAAAAAGTCAACTTTAAGATATTGCACATTCTTAGAAGATAATCTCATGACTTGAAGAAAATAAAACATAGTAGCACAATATACTAACATTAGATGAATCTAAAATTATGGCAGTAGGAATTTGCGAATTGCAATGGCTGAAAATTATCTCGGAAGATTTGAAAGTTAAAGGAAATGACTTTATGATGTTCTATTGTGATAACAAATCAATTAATAATATTGCACATAAATGCAACATGACCAAACAAAACACATTAAAATTGATAGATAATTTAGAAAAGAAAAACTCAATAACAATCAAACAAATACTCCATTCATGACCACATCTAAATATTTTACATTCTCACCAAATATTTATCAGGGATAATCTTTCAAAACACATTAAAATTAATATTATGATGAAATTGAATGCTTGTCTTTATGTATCTAAAGTGCTTGGAGATAAAAAATTAAATAATGAAAGCTTAATATTTTATCTCTGCTATTGTGATATTGTGGATATTAGTGGCTCTATTTATATCATGGATGATTGTGATAAAATTTATTAATTTTTCCCAATATGAATCATAGATTAAGGAGAGCCTATTATGAATAATTATAAAAGTTTTATATAACTGAAATTGGGATCAACGTTCTCACCACCTAACCACCTAAACATGATGTGATTTATTATTACATATGAGTTATAGTAAATCAGGGTGTGACATCGCAACAACCCGAGACAGTAGAGTCATCGATCATGATCGAGTTTTTCATCATTACATCATTCACATAATGCTAAAGGAAATATATTTTTACTCAACCCTAAAATCAAATGACCGCTACTATAAGCTAAGCATTCAGTACCTATCAACTATTTTTAATAAAAAATTCTCTCTAGTGATAAGGAGAGGTAATCAACCATAGGTGCTTACGTTAATGGGAACCCCGAAATCAGATCATAAAGTCCTAGCATAGAAAAATTAATGTATAACAACTAATATGCAAACCAATCTACCTTATGAAAATTTGACCGAAAATATAATTCTCACAAGAGAACCAAAGTTGAATTTTTGGTGCCCACAAATACTTTGGAAATGTTCATCTCAACCTTAAACTACTATTCTTTCGAGGTTCATGACAAAATCCATGATTAATATTACTTCAAAACATTAATCTCTCAAATTCTATGATAACAAGTTTGATATGTTCATGGATTAAAGTTGATAATCAAGTTGGATGATTTAGAAACCCTCCTCAACACCCCGAAATCAGATAATAAAGTCCTAGCATAGAAAAATTAATGTATAACAACTAATATGCAAACCAATCTACCTTATGAAAATTTGACCGAAAATATAACTCTCACAAAGTTGAATTTTTGGTGCCCACAAATACTTTGGAAATGTTCATCTCAACCTTGAACTACTATTCTTTCGAGGTTCATGACAAAATCCATGATTAATATTACTTCAAAACATCAATCTCTCAAATTCTATGATAACAAGTACGATATGTTCATGGAATTAAAGCTGATAATCAAGTTGGATGAAACCCTCCTCAAACCCCCCCCCCCCCCCCCTTTATATATACCCTCTATTTTTCCCATATTGTTGTTGGAATAGAAAGAACAGTTTGTGATTTGCAGAGCTACAATTGATTACACGTTTTCTTTAGCTTTCAAGTACAAAACAGAAAATTCTACTATAACAGATACTTGTAAATAATAAATTATCACAATAAATGAATAAATATCCAAATATTATGAAAAAAGAAAATATGAACACTTACTTGCATATTCAGGTGCCAAATATCCAAATGTCCCTGCCAACCGAGTTGCCATCGACTTTTCATTGTCTCCTGCAAGCTTGAGCAGGCCAAAATCTGAAACCTTGCCCCTTAAATCCTTGTCCAGCAGAATGTTTGAGGGCTTCAGATCCCTATGGATGAAGCTTCCCTGCATAAAACTATGTAGGTACTCCATAGCCTTGGCCACGTCCAGGGCTATTGTCAATCTCTGCTTCCAAGTTAGAGGACAAAACCTGCTACCTTCCCTATCAAACAAGTGCTGTGCCAAAGTTCCCTCTGGCATGTACTCATAAATCAACAGTCTCTCCCTCTCATGCTCACAGTAGCCAACCAAGGAGACCAAATGCCTATGCCTTGCCTTCCCAATGAGACCAATCTCTGCCTTGAACTCTGCCACCCCTTTCATGCTCAGCATATCAAGCACGCACCTCTTGACAGCAACCAGCATGCCATTACTAAGCACTGCTTTGTAAACAACTCCAAACCCACCTTTGCCCAAAATGTTATCTTCACTAAAATTATTTGTGGCCTTTCGAAGATCCTGAATTGAGATTATGTTCTCACCATTCTCCCTATAAAGTGTAGCATCAGAACTCTCCCCATAACTGCTATGCCGGTGAGCCTCACTCCCAACTGTGCCACTGTCATTCAGACCCAACACCCCAACCTTAACAACCTCCAGATTCTCAGGAAAGGTTTCCATTTGGACTCTCTTTAGTTGCTCCATCTTCTTCTTGCGACGAAGGATGTAATAAACAAGACCAGCTATGCACCCTACCAAAACTAAAATAGCCAACAGTATCCCCACAATGACTCCAGTAGATGATTTGGAATTACCATTCTGATCTCCCGACGATGAAGATGCAGAAGAACCTGGTGCCCCACCTGACGCAGATCCAGAAGAACCACCGCCTCCGGATGAATCAGAACCAAAATTGTTTCCCGCTTTAACCAACCTCACTGTAGATGCAAAGCTAGGCACGTTCCCAGTGAGGTGGTTATATGAGACATCGAGCAGCTGCAGCTGACGCAAATTGGTAAGCGAACTGGGAATGACACCAGTTAGGCTGTTGTTATTCAGGATCACCTTTGTAAGTGAAGAGATATTAGCAAGCTCAGGCGAGATAAAGCCTTCAAGATGCTGGTTTGCAAAATTAAGCGCCACGATGTTCCCTTGCTGGTCACAAATCACACCAGACCAGCCACTACCTCCTCCGCAGGGATCATTGCCTGTCCAGGAACTAGCAAACACGGCGGGGTAGCCGAACCCTGCCGCCACTGCAAGCAGCTGCATCACCTTGATGTCACATGGAGCAGCCTCCGGGAGGCAGAAGCTGTTGCCCTTGTCGATGTCGGACAAGACGGATGAGCCGAACTTTGGCATGGGGCCTTGGAGATCGTTATTCGACAATGAGACATTTCTGAGGGTGGAGACTGTAATAAGGGACTTAGGGACGACGCCAGTGAGTGCGTTGTCACGGACATTGAAGGACTGGAGGGTGGTCAGATTGGAAAGATCAGGAATAGGACCGGAGAAAGCGTTAGACTGGAGCCAGAGAAGGGTAAGCTGGTCCATATGTCCGATGACATCAATGCGACCGGATAGCTTGGTGCCCTGCTGATTGTTGAGGACGAGCTCCCGGATAGGGGATCCGGGGAGAGAGGCGGGGAGCGGACCGGAGAGGTTATTGTAGGAGAGGCGAAAGGACTGGAGGGACAAGAGGCGATCGAAGAAATCAGGAAGGGTACCGGAAATGGAGGCATTTGAAACAGAAACGGAGACGAGGGGGCAGTCGGCGAAGGAGTCGGGTAGTTCCCACGGCGCAAAAGGGTTGTCATCGAGAGAGATCTTCTGGAGGCCGGAGAGCCCGGAGAAGAAATTTGGGGGAACGGAAGTAAAGGAGTTGGTACTGAAAGAAATCTCCTGAAGGGTGGCGAGGTTGCCGAGCGAGGGAAGCGGTCCAGAGAGCTGGTTTCCGGGAAGAAAGAGGGATTGCAGGCCGGTAAGTAAAGAGAGAGAGGAAGGCAAGGTCCCGACGAGACCGCGTCCGCGAAGGTTGATGCCGGTGACGCGGCCGCCGGAGCACAAGACCCCCGTCCATTTCGAGGAGCATGGATCCGAACCAGGAATCCAGTCCTTCGGGGGATTACTCAGACTCTTCGCGAACTCCGCCATGGCCTCGGCATCGCCTCCTCCTCCGCCACCGCCACCTCCACCGCCAGCAAAGGCGATGCCAGCTCCGGCGAGGTAGAAGGCGATGAGGAAGACGAGAGGAAGATGCGAAAGTTTTTTGCTTTCCTTATCTTCCCACATTGTAAAGAGAATGCGGTGGGAGGAGGGCTAAGAGCTTGTTAGGAGGTGGGTGGACAGACGAGAAACGGAACGTGGTGTTGTCCGGCTACAATGGCAAAGGCGCGTCATTTCTCTTCTCATCGTAGGGTGTTATTTGCCTTTGGTTTTCATTTTTCTCGAAAATGCCCTCGTGATTGCGGTTTGTTTTGCGGGCTACTATTGTTTACTAATTTATATCCATAATTGAAATTTTTTAATATATAATAGTTTATATAATATTTTAATATTTAAATAAATTAAAAATATATTCACAAGAATATTTTATTTTAGTTAAATTAGTATAAAATTATTTTTTCTATATTTATATATCTAATATTATATAAATAAAGATAAAAATTATATTTTATATATGAAAATAAATCATAATTGAATTATTTTTCATGTAAATTCTCTTAAAAAATATTGATAGGAAGAGATTAAATATTGAAGTCATTCAATATTTGATTATAATGTTTTAATTATTTTCTCAATTGTGATCAAGATTATGTGCATATATATTTGATACATCCCTCTAAAATTAATCCGATCAAGACGAATCTCAAGATTTTCAAATGCTCGATCTAATCACCGATTTCAAAGAAACTTACAAACCGACCGCCTCGATGAGAAGAACATACAACATCAAGCATACCGATCCGAAGCTCAATCGACTGCATCGTTATCTGAGTAAAATGGATCCCGATCCGCCAAATGGTCACCAAATCATATTTATAGTCGATCGAGCTCATCAAGACGAATCCAACGAATCCAAGATCACAATCAATTCGACATCATTAAGGCACCCGTGATCATCAAAATACATACACCGATCAGGGATCGTGACCTGCCGTCCGATGGAGTGGTTGAGTTTTCCACAATTTACAAGCCCGCCACTCCCAAAATCTATAAATAGCTTCATTCTCACCTTGGGGACCAATCGATTTGAAGACCGAGAGCTCGAGAACCACCACCGATTCGACGCCGACGCATCTATCACCACCGCTACCACCAAGAAGGTTCAAGATCGAGCTCGCCTAGATCGCCCCTGTGAGGACTAGAAAAGACTGCTTCCTTTCTCAAGATCAAGAGGTTGCTCCTGTAAGATCCTCGCCGCTTTTGGGAAACTTCTCCTCGAGTTGACCGATATTGTATTTTTCACACTCTAATATTTCCGCTCAGAACACCTTCTTCTCCAACTAACGAAGCAAGGACTCAGATCTTTGAACACATATGAAAGTTCCAGACGGCAAGGCCCCGTGGTTTTTTCCTTAACGTTTTCCACGATAACCCCTGTTCATATCCCCGCCAGGTTGATAATTTTGGGCTACTAAGATCTCGTGATCTACCGGAATAAAATTTCAAAGACGCAATGCCATGCTCGTGGGAACAACAGCTCCATTGCTATATCTCCAATATGGTTGGTAAACGGTTTGCGCCCAACGCTCCTCATTCTCGTGATCAAGGACGCCAAGTCTCCAACACTTCTACATAATGCACTCTCCGTGTGAGGGTCCGCCCTCTTTGAAGATCTCAAAGGATGGATTCCCGTGAACGAAATTCTTCGACTCGCGAGGACCAAAACGCTCCAACACGCCTGGAAGAGCTGTGTTCCGCACGGCCCTCAAAGATAATCCGTGATTTTCTTCCCGAGAATGATTACCCGGAATGCCGGATCAACAAGTAGAGAACCCTCACCACATCCAGATGTCAACTTCGATACCGCCAGCTCTACTCACCCCACGAATGGTTTCACGGAAACTCCATCACCTTATATGCCGATGAACTACGACGATCGGTGAAGAGTTCTGAAACAATCAATGATCCATTCTCCGCCGCTTCTTCCAAAACTCGCCCCGCCGAGATCATCTCGCAATACCCGATTCCGACGAGATTCAAGCTTCCCAAAGATGGACCCTTACGATATACAACCGATCCAGACGAGCATATCGATCACTTTCGAACGATCATGCACATTCAAGGTAAATGACTTTGTTCAGGTCGTATTCCCGACTCTCAAAGGACGTGCTCAGATTGGTTCTATTCGCCGCTAAGGGTCCGTCCGATCATTTGGAGAGCTCGCCAGATTTTTTGTAACGCCTCGCAACAAGAGAATCATCGTGATTCATCACATCTCTCCTGCCGTAACGATGGAGAGTCCTCAAAGAATACTTCCGAGGTTCTCCTCAAGCCCGACAGATACCGTGAGTAGATCCGTAACTTTGAGGGCGTGCTTTCTGAGGACTCCGCCAGATACTTATTCATCATTAATGCGAGACACCCATTCCTATGTCGACTGTCCACCGGTCAGAGGCACAAATCTCCTCGACAAGCTATCGCTCATCGGCAACAGCTTGAACCACCAAGCAAAGAAGCTGAAGAAGGTTCCCAAAGGTGATGTTCAAACATCTCGTAAAAGAAGAGAGGCAAAGAACCTCCCCAAAACCTCCTCAAGAATGACCTCGATGACTCAATCGTGAGAGGAAATATACGCTCAACACGCCATGCGCCAACATCCCATCGGCTATTCAGAAGAGGATAGCCAAGTGGCCACCACCTTTAAAGCCCGGAATTGGAAATCAAGAGAAATTTCGCCACTTTCACACAGGGGCACACCACTCAAGAGTGCCACCAAGGAGGAGATTGAAAATAATACGCCGTGGGTATTCTAGGCCGCTTTTATACAAAACCAACTCCGCCATTCAAAGAAATGCCGGGGCAACCACTGAGGAACCGCCAAGCTGGCCGGAGAGATAAACAATGGCAGAGGGCCGTTATCTAGCCAAATATTCATTGCCGCTTCAAGAGCCGTGAGCCCTCGGGTCAATTCATTCTATCACCTTGATGATTTAGATCTAGAGGCTCCCACATCAAGATCCCCTTGTCATCGCAGGGTGGGTGATCCATGCTTCAATATTAAAAGGATATTGATCGACAATGGGAGTTCGTTGATGTTCTTTTACCCACTTTCCCAAGATGGGTATAGAAAGAGAGAAGCTTCAACCCGGCCGTCCAATCGTATGGATTTGATAATCGAGATAGTGGAAGGGACAATCGCCTTCCCGTAACTCTTGGAGAATTTTTCCGACACGCAACCCACTTGATACAATTTATTGTCAAGTCCGAACCGCTGCATAATGCAATATTTGGGAGACCTCTCTGCCCGCAATACATCAGGTTCTCACCTCAAGATGAAATTTCGACACCGGTACCATCGGCGTGGTAAGTGGGAATCAAGCAGTGTATGGCGTCTTTATATCGTATCGCCGGTCCGCGGCACATCGACACCATTAGCCGAATGCCGCCGGGTTGCCGTTGTCGAACCCCCGGCCGGTAACCACCGTCACTACATCGCCGGCCATCACGCGAATCGCCGATAATCTCGTTTGCAATCTCAAGAACCTCGCTGGTTACACATTGTCGCTGATCATCCGCGCTGACTCGGATTGCCGCTGCCACTGCCGACCAGTAATGATGCCAACCATCGCCATAATCTATCGACGCGCTCACCGCTGATTACCGTTCAGGTTGCGTCGACTACTCTCGGTGCCAACACTGGTTACTACATTGCTGGGATCCACTATCGCTGATAATCTCGTCGATAATCTCGGTGAAATTGGCATCATTTGGTTTCCATTCTGCGACACTCGCTAGCCAAGCATGTTGACATTGCTGCCGGTCTACTACCATGCTGAATCACAATCGACAACAATCTGCTTGCTTCACGCCGCCACACCTCGGCCTTCCAAGCGATAGTTACCGCTGTCGACCGCTGCCGCTTCCGGCTGACTATCGCCGGCATCTCTGGTCAATATCGTTGCTGGTCATCCGCGACATCAGCTACCACTACTGCAATATCGACCGGCATCGGCAATCATCCGTTATCTCGATTACTGGTTGTAGGACACCATCGGACCATCGACGTGTCCAAATCAAAATTCCGGATATCGATTGATTACCAAAAGCAAGTCGCCAATACCAACTAAAAGGCAAAGATCAATGGTCAACTTTTGCTAGCTCATACAAATAACACGCTTATCCAAACGCCATCGAGTAAACACTCGACAAACAACCCGGATAGTCAAACGCCCTTGGTGGACTTCTGCGATCTCTTCCATGTTGCCGATGAATAATATTCACCAATAACCTGGAAAGGTCAAAACTTTGTACCCACTCCACAGGTTAATGTCATATAACACTCGACAAACAACCTCGGATGTCAAAATCTCGGATTCAATTCGATCTCTTCCATACGTTAATGTCATCGGAAAAAGCACAAATAACCCAGAAAGGTCAAACGTCCTTGGTGGACTTCGCATCTCTTCCATACGTTAACGCCATCGGTAACACGACAAACAACCTGGATAGGTCAAAACTTTGTACCTACTCCACTGTGTTAACGCCATCGAGTCACACTCGACAAACAACCTCGGATAGGTCAAAACTTTGTACTTACACGTTAACATCATCGAGTCACACTCGACAAACAACTGATAGGTCAAAATCCTCAACGGATTCAATTCGACCTCTTCTATATTGTGTTAACGCCATCGGTAACACTGACAAACAACCTCGGATGTCAAAATCCTCCGGATTCAACCTCTTCCACGTTAGCCATCGAAGTCACACTCGACAAACAACCTCGGATGGGTCAAAATCTCGGACTAATTCAACCTCTTCCACACGTTAACGCCATCAGTCACACTCGATAAACAACCTCGGATAGGTCAAAGATCTCCGCTTGCCGCCGATTACCATCGCCACAACCTCGGCCAACCAATGTATTTCCACCACTGCCGTCGACGCCGTGGTACATCGAATTATCGCATAATTCGCTGTTACACATCGCCGCCGGTCATCTCGCTGATTACCGACGTTGCCATCACTGTTACCAGCTGCATCTGCCACCATTGCCGACCTCTTTCGCTATGACGCTGCTGAACTATCGCCGGCTATCGCCACTCGGCATATCACATTGGCTGCGTATTATCCGCGCGATTATCGACGCATTGTTACTGCCGACCATTACCGCTGTTGCCGACTATCACGGCATTTCGCGATTACTAAGAAGCCAGATATCTCGTTATTACTGACAATTCTACTGCGATATCCTGCTGCCGCTGATAACTCGGGCTAACCATCAGTGGTTACCGCTGCCACAGGCCGGTAATTACTACGTGAATTATCGCTGATAATCGCTGGTTACCACCATCGTTGCGTATCTCGCTAACTACTGGCTGCCACAATTGCGTTCGTTTAGCCGGCCGCTATTGCCGCTGCAACCAACCTGGCCAGAATATGTCGCCGGCTATCCATCGATTATCGGGTTGGCATTCTGCTGATCGCCGCCGGTTGCTGCCGCTGATTATCACATAATTTCGTTGATCAAGATTGCTGCCGGCTATCCCGCTGACCATGTTGGCTGCCACTGCTGACTACATCACGCCGCTGCTAAACCTCGCTGGCCAACCATCAGCCATTACTGCTGACTACTTGCCGCACTACTAATTATCGGCATCTTCACTATCGACGCTTGCCAGGCTATACTTTCTTGCCGTGTGTACCATACCCCTGGTCGCCAACTACCATCACTAACTACTATCATTGACATCGTGAGACATCGCCGCCGCTTATCCTCACCGCCATGCCGCCGCCGCCATCGTCGAGCATTGCCATCAACCCGCCTCGGTATCGCCTGATCACCTCAAACCCCGGATGGGCCGGGTTAACGCTTCTTTCGAGGGAAAACCGAACAACGACGAGTGGCATGCGCCTTGATCGCCTACAAGGGTCGGATGTGTCTCTTTCAAAAGATTCTCACCCATCTACAAACACCGGCAACTCGTACGATCGAGATGAAAATTATTCCAAGGAGAGTGCCCAAACTCCCACCAGGGGGAGGGCTATGCACTGGTGGAGATGAGAGGTAGAGTTGATCCAAGAAGAGTGCCCAAACTCCCACTGGGGAGGCTATGCACTCTAAGAGGAGAAGAGGAGATGAGAAAAGTGTGCCTTTCCCTCTTACCTTGGGGTTTTATAGACCCTTCTAGGGGCAAAAGGGTAACCGCCTAAAACCCAAAACCGCCTAACCAAAATCACATTCGCTTCCGTTCACATATACCAGACGCTCGCTGGCTCCGCCAATGGCCCATGCCGCGACCGCTTGTCCATCGCAACCACCAGGTCGAACTGTACCATGAATCCGGGCTTCGCCGAATCCGCTCGGGGCTGCTTCAAGACTTCGCTCCGCAACCGCCGGGCCTGCGGCCATGCTGCTGCCAGATTCGCCTTTTCGCCTTGCATGGGCGGCTTCATACCGACCCGGCCCGCCGTTTCACGACCCGCAGATCCGCCTGTTTCAAATTTCGGCCCGTCTGCTGACCCGCTGATTCATCATCGCCGGCCACCGCTCCGCCATTATCAGGTAACCATGGGCTACAAGGAAGGCCATGCCGCCATGTAGGCGCATAAGGCCCATACTTGGCGCTCATGAAGCTCGCACCGATGGATCAATTCGAATTCGCACACAAGATACTACGCATTTGCCCCGCAATGCCTAGAATATAATCTTCTATGAAGACCGTTCTCTCAAAATGCGCTTGATGGACTCTCAAATTTCATTGAAGAATTTGCTATTTTCAAGATTTGACATATATTTTGGATGACCAGATAATGTCACCCAAAAAATAGCAACCGACATCCTCTAAAATTAATCGATCAAGCACGAATTTCAAGGCATTTTCGAAATGTTTGATCTAATCACCGATTTCAAGAAACTTACAAAATCACCGCTCTTGACGAACATAAGAATATCAAGCATAGTCGATCCGAGCTCGAATCGACGCATCAAGCTATCGAGCATGAAAATGGATCCCCGACCGCCAAATGGTCACCAAAATCGGACATATTTATACGATCGAGCTTATCACGAATCCAACGAATCCAAGATCACCCAATACATCATTAAGGCACGGATCATCAAAATACATCGCTCGACGGGGGATCGCGACTCGCCGTCGATGGGAGTGGTTGGAGTTTTCCAATTTACAAGGCCCGACACTCCCAAAAATCTATAACAGCATCATTCTCACACCTGGGGACGACGATTTGAAGACCGGTGAGCTCGAGAACCACCGGCCGACCTTCGACGCCGATCTATCACCACCGACCACCAGCAGTGAAGATCGAGTCCTTAGAGATCGCCCAGGACTATAAAAGACAGCCGCTTTCTCCCAAGATCAAGAGGTTGCTCCTAAGATCGCCTCGCCGCTTTTGGGAAACTTCTCCTTGAGTTGGAGTTGATCGATATTGTACTTTTCTACACTCGGAATATTGTTTCCTCAGAACACCTTCTTCTCAACTAACGAGAAGGGACCTGTATCTTTGAACACATGTGAAAGTTCTATAGGGCAAGGCCCGGTTTTTTTCCCTTAACGGGTTTTCCACGTATAACCCTCGTGTTCATATCCCTGTTGATAATTTTTTGGCTACAATTTAAGATCTCGCATTTACCGGAATAAAATTCTCTAGCACGCAACAATATTAAAATTAACTTTACTTAAAATTTTCAATAAAGGAAAATCAAGCTATTTACTCATTAATTAAACACATTAAGATTGTCTTGCAAAATGATTACAATCTTTTATTTATTAATTTAAAATTATAATATTTTATAAAGCCTTCATTTTGAAATTTCAAGATGCAAGGTTATGAATCAATTAAATGATTAATGGGTTATTTGTTTAAATATATTATGAGCATAGACTAAAGAAAATATATGCGTTTTAAATTTTCTAATATTTATTTAGAAAAAATAAATGAAAAATAATTTATCAAGGAATTTGGAATATACTTTCTTGTTCGTTCTTTTGTGCATTCCAAATTCGTTCAATTTAGAAGAATTCAGATCATGCCATAATTTTTTTTCTAAATCTCGATCTTGATATCATGTAACCTCCATCATTCATGTCATCATTCATGATGTTTCTTATTTCTTATTGTATGTTGCGATTTGTAGATTCGTCACACTGAATTGCAGCATTTAGTTGTCTCTCCAACAGCAACTGATTTTGCAAAAATAACAGCCAAGGCCGATGTTTCTAGGTTTTTCTCCCCTCTTCTCCCCTCCTCGATCTCCTCCTCCTCATTTCTCGCCGATCCCTCCGAGCCCTCCTCAGAGAGCTTGATTTTCACGTGGGAGGTCGCCACCCTGTTTGTGGATTCGTTATGGATCCTAATGCTTCTAACCCCCTTCTTCACACCTCTTTCCCCCCTCTAAAATCATCTGCTCCCCTTACATCCAATCAAGATCCCCCTCCATCCTCCCATGAACAATGTATGGAAGGATCTTCTTATCAATGAAAGAGAAGCCCTCCCTCTCTCCTTCATTCCAGTTCACGGAAGTCTCCTTCAAGAAGAGCTCAGACGGTCAAGGAATGGCACCTCTCCTCATTGGTCATGCATAGGGAAACGACCCTTCTATGGTGCTCTCCTCGCTGCGATTAAGAAGAAATGGAATTTCAAAGGTACTCTTGACCTCCTCACCCTAGATGGTGATTACTTCCTTTTCAGATTTAATTGTCAGGAAGACTACAATTTGGTTTGGAACAACGGTCCATGCTTTCTCAATGGGCGGCCGTTTATTTTCCAACAATGGACTTGGGACTTTCGGCCATCCAAAGAATCCATCACTGAGCTCCCCCTCTGGATCAAATTGCCGAACTTCCCCCTCTGCTGCTGGAATGAATCCGGCTTCTCCAAAGTTGCAAGTCGTGTTGGCATCCCGCTAGCTGTGGACAATCTCACTGCCGCCAAGACCCGCATCACCTTTGCTCGTATATGTGTTCAGATAAATACCTCCTCCTCTCTTCCCGATTCAATTCCCATTAACTTAAATGGTAAAAAGTTCAATCAGGAAATCATCTACTGAAACCCACTGTATGTCCCTCTTGCAACACCCTCTCCCATGATACTCGACCCTGCCCTCATAACCCCACTCCCCACAATCTCGAGGCGAGTAGAAGTCGTGTTCTAGGGTTCTAAGAGAGGCACACCATCGAGGAGAACAGGAGAATTCCTCTCCTCATCAGGAATTGACTAATACTCAGATAAGCCCTTCTCTCCCCCAAGTCTTGACAACTTCCAAGTCATCAGATACGCCTACTATCTTGGCACCCCATTTTGACGGATCTAGTAGACCCTCTTCTCCCTCTACTGCTATTGCAAATCTAAACCAATCTCCTATCCCCTCCCCCCCACTGGATGCTCCTCTGATACAGGAAGAAGATGTTATTACCTCGACTGAGAACACTGATACTTACAGCTATGCTACTATGGGCGACTCAAATTATGTTGGGGTCCTCACTAGATCGGCCGCTGTCTCTCCTAATAGACAAACTCAGTTACATAATTCTGGGAAAATGCCCAAATCCGGCAAAGCTGTGAACGAGGGTGGTAATTCTTCATCTAACCCTTTTCCTACTCCACTGAAAAGCAATAAAAAGAAGGGCAAGAAGCCCTTAATTACCTCCTCCCAATGAATCGGAGCTAGAACGGGTGGTCTCTTTGCCGTGGCGCAATGGACGCTGAGAATCATAAAGGACTTCCATCTTGACCTTCTCTGTCTAATAGAAACAAAGCTCCAATCTGAAACCTCTCCCAATCCCTCCTCTCATCTGAATTTCAACATGTTTAACTCTGAAGCATCTGTTTCTAATTTTGAATGCTCTCCTGGTGGTCGCATTTGGATTAAATGGAGTTCAGATAAGCTTAACTTTGACCTCATTTCTAAGACACACCAATTCATACATGGTAAAGTCTCACTTAGTGGTAATCAATCCTTTCTCCTTACATGCATCTATGCTGATAATGAAGCCAGTATCAGGAAGGCATTATGGAATTCCCTTAGGGAATTAGCTGACTCGATGAACTCTCCTTGGATCTTATTGGGAGATTTCAACTGTCCTCTGATTAGCAAAGATAAAAAGGGAGGTAACTTGGTTTCTCTCAACAACTCCCTTGATTTCAAAGAGTGCGTAAATGATTGTGAGCTTCTCGATTTACCCAGCACTGGACTGTTTTACACTTGGTTCAATCAGCAGGCTGACAAACCAATTTTTTCCAAACTGGATCGTGTATTCTGTAACTCACTCTGGCTGGAGCAATATCCCTCAGCATACTATAAAGCTCTCCCACCTCATTCATCTGACCATTCACCTTTGGTAACTTTTCTCCATACTCCCATCTCTACCTCTCACCGTTTTCTTTTCAGGAATTACTGGACTGCTACACAAGGGTTCCAGGAAGTAATTATGGAAGCTTGGGGTAAATACATTCATGGTGACCCTTTCTTCATTCTCTCGAAAAAGTTATACCATGCCAAGATATTGCTAAAACTCAAATACTGGGAGAAGGAGCCTCTTATTTGAAACTTAATTCTTTGAGAAATGATCAGACAAAAATTCTTGAAAGATTAGACCTTGACCCTTTTAACTCCTCCTTGCTTCTTGATGCTAAGGATGTCAAAATGAGATACACTGATCTTCTATTGCAGGAAAGTCTTTGGATTCAACAAAGAGCTAAAGCTCACTGGCTCACCCATGCAGATGATGACATCAAATTTCTTTACTACTCAATCAAAGAAAGGAAAAATGCTAATTTGATTAGAGAAATACATTCTACTTCGGGAATAGTAACTGACCAACATCCCATTGTTGAAGAATTCTGCAACTATTTCTCAGGACTTTTCAATAGCTGTGACCCTCTTGTTATTCCTTCTCAAAACCTTCCTCTAGGAACCTGCCTTTCTTCGGCTGAAGCAGATGAACTTGTTGTTGAATTCTCAGATAAGGAAATCCTCACTGCACTTAGAAGCATTAACGTGAATAAGTCCCCTGGCCCTGATGGTTTTAACTCCAAATTCTTCATTGCTTCCTGGGATATTATAGGAAAATCTTTCCTAAAGACTGTTAAATTCTTTTTTAAAACCTCTAAAATGTCAAAATGTTTCAAACACACATTACTCACTCTTATTCCAAAGATCAAACACTCCAACAAGATTGAGGATTTCAGACCCATCTCCTTGTGTAATACCTTCTACAAGGTGGTTTCCAAACTATTAGCTAGCAGAATGAAGAGATCTCTTCCTTCAATCATCAACATAGCCCAATCTGCCTTCATCAAAGGGAGAGACATAGCAGATAACATAGCTATGGCTTTTGAACTATGCAATGAGTTTGCTTCCAGGAATAGCAATAGGAATCACTATTTTCTTGCTAAGTTTGACTTGAGAAAGGCATTTGACAAGGTAAATAGACATTCCATTATCCACAGGTTACTCAACAAAGGGTTCCCTATGAAATTCACCAAATGGGTGGAAGCATGTATCATGGATGTTCCTTTCTCAATAGTCCTAAATGGAAGTATCAAAGGCTTTTTCCCTTCCACAAATGGACTTAAACAAGGATGCCCCCTTTCCCCCTATCTATTTACTATAGCTATGGATACATTCTCCTGTATCATAGATAAGGAAGTTAATCTTGGTCTTCACAACCCTATTGCTATTACAGGATGTAAAATCTCCCATTTACTATATGCTGATGATCTCTTGGTCACTGGTGAAGCTATTCCACCTACTTTCAACTCCCTGAAATCCTCCCTGAAAACCATCAAAAACTACCTTGGGCTGGAGGTAAACAGAACTAAATCTTCAATTTGCTTTTCTAAGGGCTGCAGAAATATAGAAGAGCTCCTCTCCATCCTCAACATTATGCAGGGCTCCTTTCCCCTAAAATATTTAGGGCTCCCTCTAGTGACGGGTCCTATCAAATTGGCTCTCTTCAACCCCCTCTTTGATAGACTTCAAGCATGGCTATGGTTGGAAGACGAAATTCCTCTCCCTTGGTGGTAGACTACAGCTTATTAAATCTTCTATTAACAGTTATTTATCATATTGGTTTGGGCCATGAATATCACGATGGTATTATCAAGAAGATTTGTTCATTTCGTTAGATTTTTCTATTACCCGAGAGCGTAAGAGTTTTATATACTCTGCATTACCCTTCCTAAAGACAAAGGAGGCATTGGCCTCCTCTCTGCTTCCTCCCTAAACCAAATATGTAAATTAAAGATGATATGGAAAATCTGCTCGGGGGGCTCACTGTTTGCTAGGTGGTGTGAATCTAAATATACATCCTTATGGCACCCCTCTTCACACAGATCTTCTCCTCTCTGGAAGTCCATTAAATTGATAGCAAATAAATTTAAAACCAAATTTTCCTACAAGGTTGGATGTGGTCTGAACTTTTCCCTCTTTTACGACCCATGGTGTGATGGAGAATCTCTCTTCAGCTTACTTGGAAAGAATGGGGTCCTTTCCCTCGGTTTTCCTGATACTGCTAAGGTTTGTTGCTTAATCCTCAATGGTATGTGGAATTTCCCTTCTTCTACATTGGATGCTTTTCCTAGCTGCTATAACAGGCTTCTAAACTCCCCCATTATGGGAGGTGAGGACTCTATATGCTGGTTGAATGTTCATAATCCTACTACAAAGGATTTCAAAGAAGCTGTTTTTGAATCCCATCCTAACATGAGCTGGAGTAAGGAGATCTGGTATAAAGGTAGTGCTGTGAATTACGCACTTTACTGTTAGTTGGCATATATGAAAGGACTTAAAACCACTGACATATTAGCAAAACGTGGAATCGGCTCTTCCACCATCTGTGTTCTCTGTCATTCTCACACTGAAACCCACTCACATTTATTTTTTGAATGTCCATATTCTATGAAAACTGTTAGAGCTCTTATCTTAAATGGTCAGACTCTATTGCTGCATTCCTCATTACAACAGGTATTAAGCTTTGTGGATGATACTCAGCATAATGCGATTATACGACTTCACTACCTTACTACGGTTTTTTACTCTCGGAGAGAACGTAATAAGCGTATTTTACTTTGCTATCCATCTTCTCTTATACACGAGATTACTAGAGTTGCGGCCAAATTACAACTATGGAAAATCAAATGTTCCTGGCCCTCGCAAGTGCAAGATTTGCTTCTTAAATGGAGAAATTACAAACCACCATAACCTGCTTCCCTCTTCCCTCTTCCTCCAGGTGGACAATGATGAAAAACAATTTCTATCGTATGCTGCTCATTTTGAATAGGATTCCTGCTTATGGAAGGCCAATGGCAACCTGGATGTCACTTTTGTCTGCTCTCCAACGGAAGGCCCTCGGCAACCACAGGAACTACCTATTAAGCTCTGGATGTCGAATTGATGATACATAATTTTTGCTGGTTTCCACCAGTTTTTGTATTCTGAGTCCACCTTTCCTTTTTTTCCTTACACAGGTTGTAATGTGTTCTGCTCTTCTTCTAGTTTTCTAGCTTTCTTATTTTCTTTCATTTCTGATTTTGTCCCCTGCTGCATATGATGTAATTTGATGTTTTCTGGGGTTTTGGTTGTGTATTGTTGTCACTAGTTGTTTACTGTAACACTTTTACATTTGGAATATACTTGGGCTTCATGCCCTCAAAATTTTCCAAAAAAAAAAAAAAATATTGTATGTTGCCACTTCATCTAAATCATCATTTTACAAATTATTATTATTTATGTTATCATCTTGTCATTGTCATTTGATTCAGTCATGATGATAGCAATTGTCCCCAAAAATCTAATCTTGTCAGTTGTTACAATTATCTCACCAATCACCATCATTTGCTATTCCCAAATCTCAAATTTTTGTCATATGATCTATACCATATCTTTAAACAATTCTGGACTGTGTCTTTACTCACAATCTCATCTATTCTATCAATCGTCGCAGCTACCTTTTTAATCACTATTATTTATTGCTACTAGCATTCTTATTTATAACTAAAAAAAATGATATATTATGATAAAAAAATTTAAATTCTTAATACTTATAACTAAAAAAAATTATCTTCATTTTTTTTATTGACAATCAATTAAATAGTTTTATATTTTTTAACTACATTATATTTATTTTTATTATAAATTTATAATAATATTTGTATGTATTATAAATATGAGAGATTTATATACATATCAAAAAATTCTTATATATTTATATATCTAATATTTAAACTTCAATTTATATATATAACACTCAAATTTTTATTATCACATTAAAAATATCATAATCATCTATTTTTTAAAAGTAAAATATATTTTTTAAAATATATAAAAATATTAAACTTATAAATATCTAATTTTAGATATTAAATTTATAAATACATTAAAATGACCCTGACATCAGCGCGTCAGAGCATTTACAACAGTTACGTGCGACCGTATTATACTTTTTCCCGAGACGAATTTACGGATCGGCCGGTCCGGTTCGAATATAAGTAATTAGTTGAGTGACATGCGTTAATAAGCGTGCTCGGCCGAGTTAGCCCATCCTGTAACCGTTTCGTCAATTAATCAAAGGTTTTAAAGTTTTGACTATTTGATTTGAATTTATATTTATATTTCAGTGACTCAAAAATAGGGTATAAATGAGTTAAGTTTTGATTTAATCGAGTTAAGCTTATTTAAATACTATTTAAGCTCGAGCTCAATTATGAGACTCGATCACGACTCAATTTAAAGAAAATCAAGCTCGAGCTCGGCTTGAATGTTCGAGCTTATTTCAAAAGCTTGAGCTCATTTAAAAAACTCAATAAATTATTAAATTGATAAAGTTATATATGATAATTAGTCATTATTAAATGGATGAAATTACGAAATGAAGTCAAACTAGGTTTTGAACTTGAGCTCAAAAATTTTTCGAGCTTGTTTATGAGCTCGAGCTCAAGCTCAAGCTCGATAAGCTCGCTTATGAGTTAATGGATAGTCGAGTTTAATCATGGACTCACTTACACCCCTACTCAAAAATATTGGCATTAAATATTCATATTAAATTTCAAGTCTATTTTAAAATGTATTACATTAAATAAATGTATTTGATAAGTTAATAATTATATTAAAAATATATAAAGAGGTTAGTATTTTAACAGCAAATGTATTTTTATAATTTTTATTAAACCGAATGATCTTCTATTTAAAATAAAAGTGAATTATGTTAGATAGGGCATGCTCTCTATATGAGTTTGAGGCAACTTTTTAATTGTTTTATTTATTAAAAAGTAATTATAATTGTATTAAATTATTATTATTTTTAAAAAAAATTCATAAAAAAATGCTTTTAAAAAAGAAAATATTTATTAAAATATGATAGCTGTTAAAAAAAGTTATTTAAATTTTTTTTAAAAAAATTATAATTGACTCAACCTAATCCTAAATAGAGAAAAAAAATTTATGCAAAAATTAGTATCATGATTAGTAGTTAGTACTATTCAATAGTAATATTAAATATAATACTAGCACTAACAATTAGCGCGACTGAAGTAGGTAAGCATGCATGTGCTCCACAGCTCAGTTAATCCATGTGTTACAAATCCAATCCACACATAATGCGATATTATCTATTTTAGCATAAATTTCTTATATTAAGAACGTTTTTTAACTTTTTAATGTTACTTATAAAGTGATTATTTTTAACTCAAGAGTCCCGCATCATAAATATAACCTTTTAAACTTTAGCTCTTTAATCACCCCTTTGTTTTAATGTAAGATTTTGTTTATTTGTGCCCCCATTTTCTATAAATGTATCATGCTACAAGTTATGGTATGGTTGATAAAATTTACTTTCATGAGGAACTATATTTAGAATCAAATTAAAATATCATTTTGATAAATTAAATAAAAATGAACAAAAAAAATTAAATTAAATTTGAAATGTAGTTCCAAGTAAATGTAATAAGTCTAAAATATTTTTCTATTATTTGATTAAAAATTTTATAAACCTAGAAGTTTATTTATTTTTAAGTAAAATAATATAAAAATTAGGATTATAATAGCGGCAATGATTGAGGACAGTTAGTGGTGACAGTGGGAGCCTATAACGTGAGACAATCAATTAAAATAATGATGGGTGGTCATCATAGTAAAATGATGACGATAACTAATTAATATTATATTGCAAATCTAGCAGATCAAATGTCAAAATTTTTAGAGAAAATTATTTTACATTCTACTTTAGATCAGCCAAACAACTCTATAGTTTATAGTAATGTTTTTTATTTAATAATTTAAATTTTTAATAATTTAATATCTCTTGATTGACAGTCCAAATTCTAAAGAGCTAAGTTAAGATATTTTGCACACATTTAAATCATTTTATTGTAGCTAAGACTCTCTCCTAACACACTTACATTTCCTTTCTATCCAATCAAATAAATTTAAATTTTATATATATAACAAATAATCTATTGATGTTAGGGAAAAAAGTATAAAATATTTCTCACATAAAATTTTTGTCCATCAATTGCGGCGTTATGCTCAGTATAGTATTACTTAACCGAATCTTCCTATTTTAGCATTTTACATAACGTTTCGTGTACGCATCCCTGACATGTTTCTTAAATTTTTTTTGTTTTAGTATTTGCAATTTATAATAAATGTAAAATAATTAGCATTGCATTTACATAAATGCTTATTTTATGGTTGTTAACTAATTTAATATTTTAAAGTTCATAGTCAAGATTTAGAACTGATGACGCTCAATAATATAAAAAAAGCTCACTTTTAAATGTGTATAATACCACGTACTCTGATTTGAGAATATTTTTATAATTCGATCTTTGAAAGAGGGCAGACAATATTTTATTTTATTTTAATATATGGGATATATATATATATATATATAGTTGAAGTTGAACCAAATAATATAATAAATATTAAATATTAAATATTGATTTGATTAAATGATATAATAATATAAATATGTGATAAATATATAATATAAATAAATAAAATAGGTACATAAATAACATTTTTAATAATTATAAATTTAAAGATCGATATAAAACACATTTAGATAAAATTATACTTATGTTGTGACTTATAAATCTAAATATGAATATTAAATATATTGAAAATTTAATAAAAATTTACAATATAAATTTATAAATATGAGTATAACTTATAATAAAATTATAATTTTTTAAAATTTTTAGTTTGTAATAAAAGTATAAATTTAAAATATAAAAATTATCTAAAAATTTATAAAATATAGCTAATATATAAATATAATATACAAAATTATACTATAAAAATATATATTTTTTAAATAAACTTATTATATTATAAAATATGATTTATAATAAGAGTATAAAATAAAAAATTCAAATGTTATTCTTATATTCTTATATCTCACTGCCTATTAATATTCTTGAAACTAAAATATAATTGCATTCTTTAATCCCACGTCAAATGGCGAATATGTGTTCCACTCTTTATATATAAGAATATGAGCTAAAAATAAGCTTGTAAACTACTTAAGTAGTTACTTTGTGAGCATATTTTTTTTAAAAAAAAACATAATTACATTCATGTTAATAAAAATAAGATTTTCGAAATTATAGGAATAAATTTTAAAATAATTAAGTTTAAATGGTTGAAAATTTTATCATTAAAACTTAGTATATATTTTATTAAAAATTTAAATTATTTGATTAAATAATTTAAAATAGTAATTAAGTAGCCTTTGTATTGAATCTTGATTGATTTGCTAGTTCAATGGCGGAACCTACCTGATTATGGATGGTTCAATGCAAGATGATTTTTCAAGGTGATCAAACCTGTCTTATGATTGTCAGTTCATTATTCAATCAGCCAATATGATCTAATTTCTCTATCTAAACTCATGGTTGTGTGAGATCTTAAGTTGTTCAATAATAAGAATAGGTTCCATTCAACTTTACTCAATCTCATGCAATCAAATATATTAAGATCATGAGATGCATCATTAAATTTTTTGACATGATAAAAATAAAAATTTTATTAAATAAAATTCATTATTATAGAAAGAATTATAGAAATTATTCTTTATCGAATAAGCAAACCATAAAATAATATTGTATAATTAAATTGTGAAGAGTTGTTAAAAATATTTCATCAATTAATGTGTCATTATCAATGATGACTATATCATGTGTTATATATATATGATTGGCAAAGGATAGAAGTTGTTGCACAGGTAGAGTTAATGACAACATCAAAGACAAGTAGTAGAGTTGTTTGAATTGATTATGGTCAAGTGGAATTACTCTATTGCCTGATTGCCATTATGTAGCATGTGAATTATGGCGACTGTGAAAGGAAGAGGATGAGGATGAGCCTCAACCTAAGATATTTCTCAATTTGGTTGGAGAAAAAGGGAGAGTATGAAACATTTAATCAAAGAGAAAGATGCATTGGTGCAAGGAGTGACGTAAGTAGACAGGTGATGGAAGTAGGTTTAACTCATTTGAAGGGAAGGAGATGGGATATAAATATGCAATATATTTAGTAAATGTACATGAACTTGATGGGACATGGAAGAAACTCATGGGGACTTCAACAAAGTTGCAAGCAAATTGAAAGGAGTAGAGTGTCAATGAAAAACCAAAGAGGATTGGAGTTGTTTGACTACAATTGTGGGGAGTTGAATGAAAGATAGACTCCATGCTAGAGAATTGAGGGAGTGGATATTGTGAGTTCAAAGAGAGCATACTCTCCACAAAAATATTCAGCTCAAAATGATTCATGAGTAGGCTAAGGATGGCTTAGGAAGATATGGAGAAGTTCTTTCAATGATGGAAAATTTGTTGTGAACATTATAGGTGATGCCAATATTGCCTTGACAAAATGAGAAAGTGAAGTATCTTAGCAAAGTGGTTATTAAGAAAATCTTTGTTTAGCACATATATTATTCTGAATGTAGAGAGAAGTAGGAGCCACTACATTTGAAGGTCATGATATATTTGAATCATTTTATAATTTATATTGATGAAGAATAAAGAGGAGGCCACTATTTAATTCGAGAAAGGAAACTTTATTGGGTACAAAGAAGACCAAACTTGCTCATTGATATCAATAAAGAAGAGACTAGAGGAATGAGTACCTCTTTTTCATATGTTCATAGGAGTTTCTTTTCTCAACTAGTATGTTGAAGAAATAGATTTTCATATTTTTCATATCTCATTTTAAAAAGAGGAGGGAGGGAGGTGGGGGTTGATTTAAAAGTACTAGAGAGATTGAGATGGTGTTGACGTGATTAACATCACTATAGGTGACCATTCATGAATATGGGAGTCATTATGCCTATGCCCGTTGGGATGCTAGTTGTAAAAACATATATTGGCATTATATGTGTTACAAGACATGTGTCATGTCTATAATAGATAATAGGTAAGTAGAAAACAACTGACCACAAATTAACTTAATCTCTTTAAGAAAATGCATTAAGTATAACAAGTAGATGTTCATGACATGATTAGACACCTTGCATATGCTTATGTTTCTAGAAACTTGCAATCAAACAAGCTCTCATTAGATGGTATAATATATTCTTTAGCTTATTATTAATCCACAAAACTATTTTTTCCCGAGTCATCTCTCTTCTTAAAACACTTCTCGAGATGACTCTCATAAGGATAAAAATCATACGGCTTGAATCCCATGCTTTATCAAGATTCATTGAATATGTGAAAGCATGGATGAAAACAATGATGTACAATGTGAAATTGGCGATTACAAGGATCTCTTCATCATTCTTAAGGAGAACATGATAATCTCTTTGCTTTAGGCTCTGTCTCATCAAGCCACTTACTCAAAGGGCTATGGAGATTGTTGCATAACTCACTCATCTTCCTCGGAGAGAGAAAGAAATTATCAGTAATACATTTTATTCTAAGTAAATAGATTTATAAAAAAACTATTGACAAAATATAACAAACATAGGTTAAAATCCAAACTTTTCTTTAAAAAATAACAGTCCTCCTTCATTAAAACTTTTCAATGTATAACATATCTTTCATCGCATAGATTAAGATGTTGCTAATATTTTTTTTTTCCAATCAAAGAGTTCAAAATAAAAAGGATAAAACATAAAACATACATTAATGCATGCATAGTAAACCAAATAATATGCAAACAAATATAAATAAAAGACAACATAACACTTGTGCAAAGAAAATATTCAATGAATTGGATAGCGAATGATGTTGGGAGATCAAAGGAGTGAGGGGGCAGATTAGGATGAAGCAAATATTTGAAATGAGAGAGAAACTCAACAATTTTATTGCTAAAAAAAATTATTGCAACATTTTTTATGGTTGTTATATTGCAATAATTTGTACCACTATTTGATATAATCATTTTTAATTGCTCTAATTAATTATATTTTTACCATGCAAGATAGTGTAGTGATTTCAATTGTTGCAAATAGTAAAGATTTATAATGCTTTAAATTATTATAATTTATTAAAATTATAGTAATTTTCAAACCTGTGCTAGAATTCAAGTTTTGATAGTAATACTTATAATCATTTATGCAAGTGAATGTATAATATTATTGCTATATATATTAATTTATAAAACTTAATTTTTGAGATATTTATCATATTTATTTTTTTATTGTAACTATTTTGTTATTTTAGAAATAATTATATGCTGAAAGAACAATTTTTTTTTATATCCAAATGCATAGATTATGGTAATTTTTACAAAATAAATTATAAGACTCATCAAAACTCTTTAAAATTTTATTTTATTTTTCTCACAATAATTATGTGATAATTCAAGTTCAATTATTGCCACCCTAGATTTGATAATCATGATAAAGTTAACTTACTTTAAATTCCAAATTCAAATTGAATTGAATGCATTATAAAAAATCTTAGATAAAAATAAAAAATTGAAACCGACATATTGATTAGAATTTCAGGATTACCTCTTATCATATGATATCTTCATCCCAACCATCTTAGTATAATACAAAACTATGATTCATAATACCCGCATTTTTCTAATTATTATTGTATTTTGCAAACAAAAAAAAAATCCTCTAAGGGCCTATTTAGGATCAATTTTTTGTATTCTTTGGTTCCTATATTTAAGAATAAAAGTGATGCACAAGAGTGTGCAACTTATAGAGAAATTAAGTTAATGTGTCATACATTAAAATTATGGGAGAGAGTAATTGTGCATAAGTTATGACGTGATATAAAAGTTTCTCACAATCAGTTTGATTTCATGCAAGTAGATCTACTATTGATGCTATACATTTGTTAAGAGGTTTGATGGAGAAGCATAGAGAAAGTAAAGAGGATTTATATATAATATTTATTGATTTAGAGAAAGCTTATGATAGAGTTTTAAGAGATGCTCTTTGGAGAGTTCTAGAAAAGAAAGGAGTTAATATTGGTTATATTCAAGTCATTAAGGATATGTATGCTAGAGCTGTAACTTGTATCCAAACACAAGGAGGATTGATAAAATATTTTTCTATTTCAATTGGATTACATAAGGATCAACTTTAAGCCCTTATATTTTTTTGCTTTAGCTATGGATGTTCTTACTAGGCATTTATAGGAAGATGTACCTTGGTGTATGCTTTTTGCTGATGACATTCTTCTTATTGATAGACTAGAGAGGGAGTCCAAGAGAAACTTAAATTATGGAAGTCAACCTTAGAGTCTAAAAGTTTTCATTTAAGTAGTTTTAAAAATGAAATATATGGAGTGTAATTTCAGTTGTAGAAGTTATAGTGGTAGTATTGTGATATTGGGTAAACAAGTCATTAAAAAGAGTGAGCGATTTAAATATCTAGACTCTATTGTTCAAAATGATGGTGAAATAGATGGATATGTTATTAGTAGAATTCAAGTTGGATGGTTAAAGTGGAGGAATGCATCTGGTCTATTGTGTGATAGAAAAGTACCGCTTAAACTTAAAGGAATTATTTTATAAGATGGTGGTAAGACCTACAATGATTTATGATGCAGAATGTTGGCCAATAAAAGATAAGTATAAGACTAAGTTAAGTGTTGCAGAGATGATGATGCTCGGGTGGATGAGTGGCTTTACTTTTAGAGAATAAAATGCAAAATGAGTATGTTCAAGAAAAAGTTGGAGTAGCTTCAGTGACATATAAGATTATAGAGAGTTGCCTTAGATGGTTTGGCCACATAAAACGTCGGCTGTTCGATGACCCGGTTAGGAGAGTAGATGCATTAGATTTGCCTTATGTTAAGAAAGGTAGAGCTAGACCTAAAAAGACTTGGTCAAGATGTATAAAAAATGATCTTAGTATACTCGAATTAAATGAAAATTTGACACATAATAAGACACAATGAAGACGAAGGATTCATGTAGCTGACCTCACTTAGTGGGATAAAGACTTGTTGTTGTTGTTTGTTTGTTTGTTTTTACTTCTATATTTTTAAAACTATATTTATTTACGAGCCATTTGGGATCACTTTTGCTATTTATTTTTTATTTTATTTTAAATATATTTTGATTCAAAATAAAATATATTTGATGGTAATTGATTGTATGTACCTAACTCTTGTATTTCTAGGCCTACCAAGAATAGAGGACCTCCTATTTGGCTTAAAACTTTTATAATTAATTATGCATTCATTTTGTAAATCCAACATTTAGTTATTTTAATTGCTCACAAATTATTTTCCCAAGTATAAAAATGCATACTTGATAAAAAAAGAGTGTGATTAATAAACTTCTCTTTGCCGATTTCCTTCTTCTCAATCCATATTCTTTCTTTTTCTTGTCTTGTCTTCATTGATATGGCTTTGTCTCATCTAGTGGTGCTCTTGTTCTTCCTCAACCTCCTTGTATTCAAAATGACTAATGACACTCGTTTCACAACTCAAACTCTTGCCACTTGTCTTTCCCATCTTCTTATCATGTTGAGCAATTTCATTCCAATAAGAAATTGCTACAAGAAATCAATATTAAGCTAGCTAAATTTGATCCACGCCAAGACTAAGCACTTTGTAGCAATTCTGCTTCTCCTTCAATTATCTAATCTCATTCTTGATGCGGATATTGCTTTCTTGCATTCTTGCATTCTTGCTTTGAATCAAGTCTTAGGCCAGAAATTTGAAAGGAGGCACACATTAACTGACCTTCTTCATTAACACAAGCCATGGACTTAGACAGCTCACCGAGCACTATGTCAGGAAAAATTTTCCCAAGTCACCCGTGCGGCCTTAGCGCTCTTCCATTGACGCTAAGTCAGCCTAACTTCTGCAACACAAGTTAAGAATACTCAAATCTCTCTTAGAGAGGAGAGGTTAGAAAGAGGAAAGCACTTCACTAAGCAAGAAATTTTGCAATATAAGAATACTTGCTTGGTTGCTTGGTTCCAAATGAGGGGTGAGGTCCCCTATTTATAGCCCTCCCCCTATCTCTAGGCATAATCTAGAAAAGAATATTCTAGAATACAATATTATGTACATGATTCTAGATCTTTCCATGCCACTCTAGCATATACAAGGGTTCTAGAGTATTCCATACCATTCTAGAGCCCTCTTGAAGCATTCCTCCTCCAAAGCTTTCTAGAATATGGTGAAACCTTCTAAAGTGCTCCAAGTTTTTCTCCATCATTCTATAATTCTCTAGAAGCTTCCCTCCTTGTGTATGGCTAAGAGAGCATGGTTGATCTCCTTTTATTTAGCTCCGTGACATTCTCCCCCACCTAAACCCACGATGCCCTCATTGCATGCCTACATCTGAATTGCCACGGAGTATCTTCATCTTCAGTTGGCCACACTATCTGACAACCCTTTCCATTTGATAAGATAGTCTTGGTGATTTGACACCCTTCTTTTGCGAACCTCCGGTTCCTCCGCTTCCTTGTCAAAAGGAGTGCTTGCTAGTATAGAGCCCACTTGATTTTGTTAGTGTCTCCCTTTCTCGACATTCCAGATCTTCTGCCCCTCCTGGTTGCCTCGTGGTGCCCCGTTATCTCCTTTTGGGTGAGAGTTCTTTGACAACTGTCGAAGATGTCCTTGAACTCTTCAGTTTTTCTCGCCTCCTGGTCTTCAGTGGTCTTAGTTCTTCATCTTCCAGATCAAGAATGGCTGTCACTTCCTCCTTGAATTGGATGGTCATGAAGCATCCTTGATCGACTTGGAGGCTCTTATCACTAACACCATGCAAGTTTGATTGCCCTCCGTGATGCACATGTTATTGACAAATGGCATCAAGATTGCCTTTGCCTGATCTAGGAAATCCAATCCAAGAACAACCTTATAGTCATCCATTGGGATGACTAAGAAGTTCATCGTTCCTGACCAAGCCCCCACGTTGGTCTTAACCCCTCATGCAATGTGTATTGGCATTGCCTCTGCTGACTTGATGGAGCCCCTCCTCCAATCGTTGGTAGTTCAGCTTCTTTTTCTAGAGATGAAATTGAGAAGCCCCTGTCACATAGCGTGGTAGTTTTTCCCGCAATAACCATCTCCAAAGAGCAACCCCTCAGTACCAATCCCATTCAAAGTCGATAGATCCCCTTGGCCACCACATCATTCCCCTTGCCTCATGATGTAAGAGAGAGTTTAAGGCATTCTTCTGAGGACACTCCCTGCTAACGAGGCCCTCCACAAAGGAAGTATTATGTGGTTGCTCCTACCTTCCTTCCTTCCCTTATCTTTCTGTGTCTGTGATTCTTGGTGAGACTCCTCCTATTCCTTCTCCCCCGCCCAGTAAAACACCTACTCCTTTAGCTTTGTGGACTCTTAGTAGTCATCGCTCTGGTAATGCACGACACGAAGATCTTGTACTCTATGCCTCCTAAGCTCGATCTTTGCCCATGATTGAAGTCAGTCCATGAAGAGAGAGTCTTTGTACATATCGGGATTTCAGACTATTAAAGTCTTTGACATACTCGATCACCTCCTCTGTTGAGCCTCCTCAATTTGGCTCAGGCCTCATCCTCCGCGTTCTCAGGATAGAACTGTCACCTTAGTTCCTTCTTGAAGTCATCAAAGGTTGATATGATGCACATACCTCTTTCCATATCTTCATGCCTCCTCCTCCACCACAGCATCGCGGTGTCTGAAAGATAAAGAGCAGCAAATTGGACTTTGGAGCCTTCATTAGTGATGCCTATGGCCCCAAAGTACTGTTCTAGCCCCCATAGGAAGTTGTCCACCTTCTTTGCATTGCGTACTCCCTCGAAGCTCTTTGGTTTAGGCACTTCGATCCTTTGGCCTCCACATATGGTTCTTGGAGTTCCCTCTGAAGCGCTGTCCCCTCACATCTCCTCCATGCGCACAGACCATCTCCTCCTCATGAGTCATGAGATCGCACCCCATGGAGCTCCCCATTAGGTCCTCCGATTAGCCATTTGATGTGAGCGATTCTATAGCCCACCTAGCATTCTGATTGATGAGTGGATGGTGGGCCTCCTCCTCCTCGGCCATTCACCCTTTCGCCAGATCCTCCATCTCGGCTTCCATCCTCCCATAGCCTCCTCTACTGGTAAGACATGCCTCAAAGCCGAGATTACCTCCTTGGACTTCCCATTTGATGCGGGATCTCTCCTCACGACTCTGGACATGTTGAGATGACCCCACATTTGTGGTCTCCGATCCAACAACTTGTTCCTACCACTCACATGCCTCTAACCTTGACTCTGATACCAACTATCATAGAGAAACTTTTCACCCGTGTGCTTAGCTCTTCTCTTGACGCTAAGTCTTAACTTCAATAAAATGTTAAGAACACTCAAATCTCTCTTAGAGAGGAGAGGACTGTCACGGAGAAACTTTTTCCAAGTCACCCGTGCTGCCTTAGCACTCTTCCCTTGACGCTAAGTCAGCCTAACTTCCACAACGCTGGATAAGAACACTAAAAACTCTTTAAGAGAGGAGAGGTCAGAGTGAGAAAAGTACTTCACCAAGCAAGAAACTTTGCAATACAAGAATACTTGCTTGGTTGCTTGGTTCCAAATGAGGGGTGAGGTCCCCTATTTATAGCCCACTCCCTATTCCTAGGAATAATCTAGAAAAGAATATTCTAGAATACAATATTATGTACATGATTCTAGATCTTTCCATACCACTCAAGATATACAAGGGTTCTGAGTATTCCATACCATTCTAGAGCTCTTGAAGCATTCCTCCTCCAAAGCTTTGAATATGGTAGTAGAGTGCTCCAAGTTTTTCCCCATCATTCTATAATTCTCTAAAAGCTTCCCTCCTTGTATATGGCTAAGAGAGCATGGTTGATCTCCCTTTATTTAGCTCCGTGACAACTAGCTCTCCTTTCCATCTTTTTCACATCATTTATTTCCTCCACCACCAGAATACATTGCTAGTGTTCCTTCAAAACCTGATGTTCAAACACTTCAGATCTTCTTTGCCGGTGAAAAATTTAACATTGGCAGAAAGAAGGGCTTATGCTATATTTGCAATGAATGTTACTATCAAAATCATATCTTCAAAATTAGTATGTTAATTTTAATAATTATTGAAGAAAATGATTCTTCACCTAACAATTTACAACCTACTATTCCACTTAATCTAGCTCTTAATATGACTAAAATACATAAGCAAATTTATATTAGTTATCATGCATTAGCAGAATAGCACTCATCAATAACTGTTGGATCTTTATCTAACACTCCTATTCAAGTTGTTGTTGATAGCGGGTCTTGGGGGGTAAACAAGTTGAGTGAGCTCGAGTTGCAACAAACTCAGCCTCGACTCATTTCCAAAAAAATGTGGCTAGAACTAGATCAAATTTGATTAAAATTGATAAATCAAAATAAACATTACATTAAATTATATATTTAAATTATTAGTGTCAATAATAAAATTAATTATGTTCAATTATAGCTCTACTATAGCTTAAATTTCATAAAAAATCAAAATCATGTCCACATTGAGTTTGAATTAAAAATTAATTAATGAGTTTATTCAGATCGCTACTTAAGGTTATGTTTGGAGTAATTTTTTGCCTAAGATGTGGTTAGTGTTATTTGAGAAATTGTATTTTGGCTTTGTTTTGAAAAAATTAGGATAAAAAAGTTGTATTTTTCAACCTCCGCATAGTAATCGTCTAAAAGTTATGATTTTTTTAAATAATAAAAACTATAACATTTATTATAAGTTTTTAGATGATAATTTTTTAGAGAGATTTATATATATATACCACACAATTTCTATGTATTTATCTATCTAATACTTAAACTTTAATATATATATATAATATCTTAATCTTTAAATATTATATAAAAAATCATCATTAACCACTTTTTAAAATTAAAATATATATTTTTAAATATAAAAAAATATTAAATAATTAAATATCTAAATTTAAATATTATATAAATATATAAAAATTATATGATATATATATATAAATTTTATTATTATTAATTTTCTAGAGCTTCATCAGAGCCCAAATAGACCCTTAGCGGCTTAGCCGTAGTACCCCGCTTTGCAGAGCAATGACACGTGGCATTTGTTGCCGCCGTTTGAGTTAGGATGGAATAAATGAGTGATCCGAGACCGGCGAGTCAAATACGTTAACCGCTTTGTGCCATATCGCTATTTGGCTAGGCCCCGGCATAATTTGGTCGCCTTCACGGCGGTCAATTAGGGTTGCTTGCGGATCACTCTCTGATATCCATTTCGATCTGATTTTTTTGCTATCTGCTGCCAGTGCCCTCCGCGATTTGTTCTAGTCTGAATTGCGTTAATTCTTGGGTTATAATCTGTCAAATGTCTAGTTCAAGCTAGACTTTCTGGATGCGATAATGTGAGGTCTTGGTGTGTCCGGATCTGTTACTTATGAGGAACTCTTCGAAGGATCTCTCCGTTTTCGATTTCAAATCAGATGATCCTAATGATGCGCGCGATAAGTTGTCCAAGTACCAGTTTTTGACAGCTTGTAAGTCAATTCGTGGCTGAACTTCAAAGTCAATCTTGGTTTGTAACTTTTTTTATGTGTTACTTTCCATGTTTGTCTTTCCCAGATTTGGGTCAGGCTTAATTATGTCAACCGACTATTGAACGAATGCTTTGAAACTCATAGTTTCGATTTTGCATGTCTCAATTTTTGGGCTAGCTGAGAGTCCATATCCGTTAATTGATAATCTTCAAGATTTAAATCGCAGAAAAACCTTTGAATCACTAGAGAAGAGGAACTATTTTGATGGAGTGCTAAATATCCTGGTTGCCAAACCCGTGGAGCAACTATTTTGAGCATGGGAATGTAATGTATCTGTGTGCGTACTAATCGAAGGACTTTTTTCTGATCAATGTGCGTGCCACTCAATGGGCTTTGTAAACGATCATATTTCTTTCAACTGCTTATGGTTTATTAGTCATCTATTATAGGTTATTAATGAGAGTTGACTTTGAAAACATAGCTCTAAAGTTGTGGAGCTTTGTACCATAACTATGGGTTTAGAGAGAGTGTGTATTAATCGTGGGTTTTTTCTTGAACCTTTATCATTCTTGTAATCATCTAAGATTTATTAGTTAACAATTATGGGTTATTTGGGAGATTTGAGTTAGAAAATGTAGCTTTTAGTTATGGATCTTTGTGATATAACTAGGACTTAGGGCCTATAACTATGGTTTTAGGTTAGGTTTTGTGAGAATTCTATGTGCTTTTTCCTACAAGGTCATATTTCTAGCAATTTTCTATGTTTATCTATTAATAATTCTTAGATATTTGGGAGCTTTGATCATAGCAACATAGTTTTAAGTTATAGTACTTTGTGCTATAACTATGGTCATCAGGTTAGATAATTTGATATGAGCATTTGTACTAAGCCATTAAGCTTGCTTGTTGATTATGAGTTAGTGAACCATAACTATTGTTTGATGATATTGTTGTTGCAACTTTGCGTTATGTCAGCCAATGAGTTTCCCAAAGAAGACTGAATGGATACAATTTGATGAGCAAACCTTACATAACTAAGGAATTTTTGGCAATTTGGAGCCTAAGTGTATTTTTCACTAGCTTATTGGAGCAAATAATTGTTTAAGCGTGGCCTTAGTTAGCTTAGAGTGTGTTATATACTTTTAGATTTAAATTTGATTGATAAAAGTGGGAAAATGCTTTGAGAGGACTACTAGAGAAGAGAATTCATGGAGACTAAAAAGTTATTTTTATAAAATTGTAGAAGCTTGGTTATGCTGTTTGAAATTGAGCATTGGGAAACAAAGTTGTCACTAATAGATAGCCACACTATGGTAGAAAGTAGAATATTAAGAAAAGGAGATAGTTGGTGTAATTACATGGATTGTAAATAACATTTCTTTCATGCACAAAGGAGGGTAGACAATTCACAAATAAGCATAGTCGTTAGAATTAATGTGAAGGAATGGTAACTAAAAGGTGCACACCAAAGATAACATTGCTCTGTTTGAAAACTCATGCAAATAGAGTTAGCATCGCACGTAACACTCAACAAGAATAAATAGGGAGAGATATAAAATTTCAATCCTAAATAATTGGGAATCCTAAATTATTGGGATAAGCTACTGATAGTGATGAGTTTAGATGAATGATGCTTTTCTCGATCAAGTGTTGAGTGCCATAGTTGTGTACATAACAACAAGGGAAATAAGTGTAAGAGTACACTAGCGGAGATTAGAAGTTTGAGGAGTGTGACATTGATAACATGTTCAGAGAAGATTAGCATTTATGACAATAATAGATCATGACTCTAATTGCATGACAGCAGGGAGAAAATTTTACATGACCACTTCTTTAGTAAAATGTTTAATAATGTAAGTATATGTGTGCATACATACATACATATATATACATGTGTATATAGATACATACATACATACACACATACACACACATGTACACACATTACACATATATGTATATATTTACACATATATATGTGTGTATATACATTATACATATATATATGTGTGTGTGCGTATAGTTTAAGTAATCAACAAAGGCAGATATAATAAATGGGAGTACCCTCGATAACAAGAAAATATTAGAATAACAAATAGTTGAGTTCCTTACTATAGATAGCTTAGATCATGTGATAATTTATATAATGTAAAAATATGAAAACAATATCAGAAGAGTAAATATAGAATGACTACTTTTAGTGAATTGTGTTAACAATGATACCAAGATTATGCATTGGATGCCATATGCATGCACACACATACATGCGTATGTTAATATTGATTTATGTTTTTGAATCATGTCCGTTTTTTGTTGGAGAAGGTCCTAAACCTTTTAAATTTTCTGTCATGTGTCTTTGGTTAGTTCCAAGTTGCAGTGGCAAGAGTGAAAATGTAATATTTCCTTGTGGTGAACTACTTTTGGGAGAGAGGGTAAAGCCAACTGCAAGAAGCTTTTTATGCATGATGAGACATTGATTAAAAGATCATTGTTTTTTGTGGAGTGGGTTGGGAGAGAGGAGGGAAGAGGATAAATATTTTTTGCACAAAATATAACCTTTATCTTTAATGGCGACCCATGTGTTAGCCTTTTTATAAAATAGATAGCAATGCTTTAAATTGTCATCTTATTGGGGATTTGTTAGTGGTTGAATGGTTAAGTGCTATAAGACATGTTTTTCTTGCAATTTTTTATTGCACAATTATGTCGTCTGGTGTGAATTAGAATTATTTAATAAATATGTTTACTTTGACTACTTTCTACAACAAAATAGATTATAAGCTCTTTATTTTAAGTAGATATATATTTGTTTTATTGCTTAATTATCTTGCACTTCTTCAGTGAAAAGCAGCTATCTCTGGAAATTTTCACAGTACCTGTTATTATTTAAAATGTATCTACATTTTACTTGGTTTCTTACAAGTTAGTTGTACCATTATTGGTTATAGTTGGAATTATGGACTAGCTTCAAATACATCGATTTCTTGGGCTGACTTCTATTGTTGCATTAAAATTTTCATTTATGCCTACAGCTAGCTGCACCCTCCTTTTTTGTGGAACTGCTTGAAATTTAGGGGCTGTTTGGTTGAAATACACAATAAAGTAAAGTAATTGCATGGTTTTTGAAAATTTTGGCGTTTGGTTGGAATACAAAGTAAAGTAAAAGTAAAGTAAATGCATTTGAAATTCATTCCTTAGTTATATTTTGATTTGAATTACCAAATTTAACCAAATACACCGCCAATGAAAGTGTTTTGCCGCTCCCCAGCTGCCCTCCCACTGCTCACCTGCCGCCGCCGCTTGTACCACACGCCATAGCTTGAACGTCAAAACCTTCAAAATACTTTACATTACATTTTTTTTACCAAACAGAAAAAAACAAACTCATGAATTTCTAAAACTCTCAACCAAACAACTGCAAAGTAATCCTTTTACACTGCATTCTTTTTACACTGCATTTCTTTTATACTGCATTTCTTTTTCAGCCAACCAAACAGTCCCTTAGAGAAACACATAATGCAAGATATAGTGGAATCCATAATCCATATATCTAGTTCACCTGAAATTCAGAGAAACACATAATGCAAGATATAATGCAAGATATAGTGGAATCCGTAATTCATATAGCTAGTTCTCAGTGTGAAAGGGGGCCATGATTTGGGAAGAAGCTTGTAATGTTGTAGTTGTCACCCCTCTCTTTTTGTTATTTCTTGGGAAATTCTTATATGGGGAAGTGTATTTTCCAAAGAAAGGTTGTCATTAGAAACACAATGAGTGTAGTTTATAACCTTTCATTTTGGTTTGGACTTGATTGCATTGGACTACGTCTCCTTTCAGGTTGTCACCCCTCTCTTTTTGTTATTTCTTGGGAAATTCTTATATGGGGAAGTGTATTTTCCAAAGAAAGGTTGTCATTAGAAACACAATGACTGTAGTTTATAACCTTTCATTTTGGTTTGGACTTGATTGCATTGGAGTACGTCTCCTTTCAGGCTATTTTGAACTTTGGGTTTGGATTAGTAATGTTCGTAAGAATGATGAAATTTTCTGATCAAAATAGACTGAAAGCCTGCAGGAGTAAAACTGGAAGGCAGTTTATCAGTCATGAAACTGGTTTTAAATTTTGTGTAAGAAGGCACTCAGAGATACTTCTGCCATATGAAATAATAATAGCTAATTTTGTGTGACTGCTTGCAGAACAGAAAGCCTAATGAAATTCTAAGAGGACTAGATTTACAGTTACTAGTCAAATCTCATGGAACTAATTCAATTTTTATAAGTTGTGGTAAAGACTGTGCAGTAATTAAGTGGTTATCACAAGGGCTTATATTTTTTTATTTTGAAAGTAGGCACAAAATTTTGGAGCACTATGTTTTAAATGTAGAAAGGAAGATATAAATTATGTTTTAGGGGATTCACAGTAGTCCTGTTGGTGGTTGCGTTGTTCCCTTGCAATTTGCTGGGTGGACAAAATGGCTGCTAAATATTAAGAGGAAGATGATGTGTGAGAAAAGAGTAGAATGAAGAGTACTTGAGAAATGGCATGTGATATGTGCTTCTAGGTGAGGGAGAGAGAGAGAGAAGGATACGGCTTTTTTTTGGGGGTGGGGGGATTTACATACATTACACTTCAAACTCTAATATTTTTATATGTAACATAAACTCTTCTATTTACATTTCTAACACCATAAACTTATTATTCTTACAAATATAACACTTTCCATTCACTTTGTCCTAACTCCATCCCCTCTGTCTTATCTCGCTGGCATACTCCTCATCTCGTCGTTCGTCTCCTCTGATTCCTTTGACTTGTAAATGCCTCCTGCACAAAGATACCATGCACATTGAACATTTAGTTTCGTGGCCATGCTAATAAAGAATTTTCAAACAATTTTCCTCAGAATTTTTATCTATGTAACAACCCATATTATTTATTCTTTTATTGAGTTACTGTAAATAAAGTTTCTCTTGCAATAATGAAGGTAGAATATGTGAAGAAGCCACATGGCTGAATGCATTTATTTTTGTCATCTAAAAAGGCAATTCTTCATAAATCAAAAGTATTTCACTTTTGGTGTCAATTTCCGAAACTACAAGATTTATATGTCAATTGAAGAGACGTATCAAACTAAAAAAATATGTTTCTTCATTTTCATGAAAATATTTTATGGTTGTGAAATAAATTATCTCTAACTTTGATTTCTTATTGATATTTGCAAGTAAAATACTTAAAAATTTCGGTGGAACAATTTTGATTTCTCCCGTCACTCTTTACAACCTGCAAATTGTTTTGTGTAGTAATTTATGGATGAGGAGCCAATTGTGCTGTGGAGTAATTTATGTACCGAAAAAATTGATTGAGGCGATGTTGAGACTAGCTCTTGCACGACTCGAAAAAAAGCAAGTTCACCATCATAAAGTGGATGGTTTTGTTGGAGGATCCAATAGAGGATGATGGAGAAGTTGAAGGTCGGCGAATGGAGCTTTCGACAAGCTATGACGGAGGAGATGAGACGAAAGAGGA
The DNA here is from genome assembly GCA_021442155.1 of Cymbidium sinense. NCBI lineage: Eukaryota > Viridiplantae > Streptophyta > Magnoliopsida > Asparagales > Orchidaceae > Cymbidium > Cymbidium sinense. The sequence continues at coordinate 22,488,490 of CM038221.1, read as the reverse complement.
GGTGGGAGACAGGGTTAGGATATAGTAACGGGGAGTGGCATTTTTGTGGAGTTTTAAGTTTTAGGTGTTAGAAATGTAAATAGCAGAGAAGATATTAGATATGTAAATATGAGAGTTTGAAGTGTTATGTGTGCAAATCCCCCCCGCCCATTCCTTTTTTTCTTTTTTTCTTTTTGTTAGTTCTAATAGTAATATTATCTTTTGTTTCTTTGAGTGAGGAGTACATGATACTTCCATGAATTAAGTTATAATCTTCATTTCTTTCTTCCAGATGAGTACATTAAATGTGAAAGGTAAAAGTAAATGAGGAAACGACATGGAATAGTGAATTAGGTTTTTTTTGGTTGGTTATGGATGCTTTACTGGCTTAATTGTTGTATTTTTTTTAGAAGTCCAGCCTAATTACACGATGAAGATTTTAGTGACCTTTTGACTTCCAAGCAACTGCTTGTGACCTTCTCATAATCATACTTTCTATGTATGTTGGGATACTATCTTCGAAGATAAAGATGTAAGGGCTCCATGGCATGTTTTTCCAAAGCTTGTGTTGAGTGATTGTAATGGACACACGGAATTTATTTTTGAAGATAAGGATTATATTTAAAACAAAATGATTGTTTATAATGATAATGATTTCCAATGATTATAAATAGCTGTCAATATGCTTAACATCTGCTTGTAAGTCATTTCTTGGTCTTTTATTTATGATTATGTTTGAAGAATGAGCAGACATATCCAATAAAGCTTATCAGCATGGATTGTAGTGACTGTGAATCAACCTTTTAATGGGCTTGGAGTGAATATAGTCCCTTGCTTTCATTGGACCTGGCCAAACTGTTTAATGGTTAAATAACTCTATTTGAGTTTGGTTTTCAACTTTTAAAAAAAAAAAACAAGTGGTCCTTTATATCACGTGGTCAGGGACTTTGAGGATGATGCTCCACCCAAGAAGTTTCTTTCAAATATAAGTGGTTGCAGTAACATGTGATGATGGTTGGCGGCCTCATTAAGATGTTGTGAATGTAAAAATGTTAAACTTGTTTAGGTTTCATCTTTTTATGACTTACAGTCCAATTATTGGATGTGTGCGCTAAATCTTATCTCTGTTCATTTGTGAAATGTGGAGGGCATATATTGGTTCCTGAAATATAAGCTATTTTATTGCATTTATTTTGAGCCTTGATCATATCCTTTTTGATGATTTTAACTTGAGTGCCCCAATAATTTAATAGGCTATCTTACCATTGTGGGTATCTATGTTTTTGTGTTCAAATTTTATGTTATGATGATAAACTCTTCTCTACCACCATGAATCTTTTAATCATAATTAAATGAAAGAAGAATTTTGGAGAATGTAATGAAGAAGCATGAGCATATGGAAAAGAAGATAATTGAACAGGCATATGATACATGAAGAAATAGAGCTAGATGGTTACATGCTGAAGGTTATTTTATATAATTGGGGGAGGGGTCAAGTGTGACAAAAATTGATGGTTAAAGAAATCTAGAAGGTTAGATGGTCAAAGGGTGAACAGATGCAATAAAAAAATGGTGGCGAAAGCATGCATAACTTTGGGATCAGAATTACCAAAGGAATGTGGAACATCAGGAAGAGGAATTTGGTATTGTATCTCTGAGTCAGCAAGGAAATAAAATTTGGGGACACATTATCAAGAGGAAGAGGAGAAAGGGGGAATTATTTGTTGAACGAGTACTAAGAATATTATAAAAGAAAAATAGGTCAATTTAGAAGATGGAAATGGAAGTAGATTTAAGAACTACAAAACTATAACATTAGCAATAGAAATGGAAGTAAATGTAAGATCTGAAAAACAACTATAACATGAACAATAGGTGGAGTCATGCAAAGAACGTTGAAATGCTAATAATGACTAGAATTTGTTGGTTACCCAAATCATTGAACCAGTGAAAAATATTGAATTGTTGGAAAAAAAGCATGTTATATATCCATTAAATAGGTTTTGGGTAATTTGTCTGAGCTTATTATGAAGTTATTAGAGGCATATGGAATAAGTATGAAGCATCATGCTTCTATAGAAGAAATGCTTAAAGTTTGTTTCAATATATTATGAGGCATTGCTATCTTAATTGTTTTATTTGGCTCAATAAATTATCTTCGAAATTATTTATTTTGAGTGTTAGAGGTGCTAATTTATCAAGTGATTTTCATATAATATTTGGTCTACGTTTTTTACTTCCTAATTCTTCTATATTGCAATTTTTTTTGGCCTTATTTGTGCTTGTCTATTTTCCACTGTACATATAAATTATCTTAATTGTTTTATTTGGCTCAATAAATTATCTTCTAAATTATTTATTTTGAGTGTTACTTGAGGTGTTAATTTATCAAGTGATTTTCATATAATATTTGGTCTACGTTTTTACTTCCTAATTCTTCTATATTGCAATTATCTTTTTGGCCTTATTTGTGCTTGTCTATTTTCCACTGTACATATAAAAATCACTTTCTGCTATTTCTTCTAGAACTAGTGCTAATCCCCGTGCAATTTATAAAATTATTTTTCCACACATCAACCTTAACTTTATTATTTTTTAGACACTTAAATAGGCTATTAGCATCCCATTTGTTGCTCCAACACTTTAATTCATATAACATAGTAGGCCTAATTGTCATTTATAAAATTTAGTTGTAAGATTGTCACATAGTACTTTTGTAACATTTCTCGATTTTAATTATCTAATTTTATCTCATTTTGTTCTCTTCTAAATTTCCATTATTTTGGTTTTATTCATATTAAAACGTGGAAGAGACTAATTCCATTGCTTTGATAAGTTATTGAAAGTAAACCGGCTTGGCAAAAAGGTTTTTTATTGAAACTTTCAACAAACAAATGTAATTAAGCTAAAACTGTTGTCTAGTGCTAAATTAATGAGGAAAGAGATTATTTAGGTGGTATATTAAAGTCATCAAACATATGCGTGGTGCAATTTCCAACATCAAAATCATGTGTTTGCTAATGAAAGTCTTCAATTAAAATGTCTGTCATGTATCAGATTGAAGCCTATTTATATATTTGATATGGATATACTCAGAAGGATTCTCTAGATAAATTTGTGGTGATGTATAATGACTTAATAGTTGTAATGGGCTTACCGAGAATTAAACTGAATGCTGATAATGCCAGAGTAATGAGATGTAAACCTTTAAAAGTAGATTGTTTAAGAAGAGCAAAATACCAACTATCTGTAATAACCTAGCTAAGAATTAGCATTTTGTGTTTTTGATTTTTCTTGGAAGAAAAATTTAGCTAGTTCTGCAGCAAAACTTGAAATCATAAATTGGGGTACTATATTAGATAAAACATACAGTAAAATTTATTGAGATTGTGTAATAAATTGATTGAGTTCGTTTATTTGAATAATGTGAATGGATTGAATTGGACAACCTACAGTTATGTCAATGAGTTCTTAATAGAATGATCTGAAGAAGTCATGCTGAAACATCTGCAGATTTTGTAGTAATGGTGCTTGTTTCCTCTGGATATCATCACTGTTTCATATTTTTAATGCCATTAACTTTCCTTCCAGTTCACTAACATGGTCTTACTTGTTTTAAGGTGTTCATCTTGGTTAAATACTGTCTTTTGTTTTTGTTTGATTTTCATGATTGATTAGAAAAAATTTTGGGAAGTTAAATCATACACGCTAGGAATGGTTCATTAGCAAGATTTTAGCATAACAAATGATTGGTTTGTTTATCTCTTTGTTAAACCAGCTCAACTGGTTTGTGATACAGAAAGTGGTAAAGTGTAAGGGCTGTTCTATCAGAAAGCGATCAGCAATATTACTTGGATACGTTTTTACTGGGTTTAATAGCATTATGAGTGACTTCTTGCAATTATTTTAATTTGTGAACTAGTCATGCTAAGGGGATTAAACATGAATCTCTCATATTATGGAAAACTGCTTGTAAGTGTTTTAAAATGTGAACCCAGTCATGCTAAGCTATCAGCCATTAAAATCATTGGTGACTCCCTTCACTTTGGTCTTTTGCTAAGGTCTTACTCTTCTTGCATTTACATAGCACCAAATTCTTATATTTTATCAAATTAAACAGTCTCCTATGTCAAATTTTGAAATTATTACCCAAATATTGAAAACGCCCAACTCATTTTTTTTTTAATAAAATTTCTAATGATTTGGTAGTGTTATGCACAAATACATGGGTTCGGTAGTCCAAAAAAATAAATATAGAATGTTCTTTATTTTTTTGTTTCATTTGTCATACAATAGTTCTTTAGGTTTTTAATTTATTTAGCTTCAGTGACTTCACAAGCAGAGCAATGAAAATGTCCTATATTATTTTTTTGTAGCTTTTCAGGGATGCATGCATGATTACAAAAATAAGGATCCAATGGCGTAATTGACTAGGAAAAGAATGCTTTGAGCTGCAGGGGGTTCAACATGTATAAAAATTATCTTTATCAGTGCGTTCCATTTAAAAACTCTGTTCTTTCTGATAAAAAATACCGGAAGCTGCCAATTTTCAGAAACTTACTGGACACCAACATTTCAGTGATATTTTTACTTTTTTCTATGCTCTTAAATCGAGCATTTTTTTCAGCTCTACTGCCATTTAATTTGAGCAGACTTCAGTGGTTGTGAAATTCTATTTCTTTTTTCTAGTTACATCAGGCTCTTATCCTTTGAAGCAACCAGATATATCCGACCTACCACTTATTAATTTGCATGAAGTTGATAGTCCCGATACGCCAGATAGAAATGTGGCTTCTGCTGAGGAGAAATCTGAGTTGGATGATGTTAAGGCTTGCTCAAGAAGCCATCATCAACATACAAAAATATGCAATAGTGCTTTTAGACCTGAAAGTCTTGTCCAAGGTTTTGTAATGGGAGCTTCTGCGACTCTTGCAGCTTCAGCTTATGATGATGAAGACTCTGAACTACAGTCTTCTGTATGCTTCATTCTGGTATTAACTTAGGAAGCAGTCAATACTACATCTTCACTTTAACTTGATCATGGAGTTTTTCCAGGAAGTACCTGTAAATCTGTTGTCAGATGAAGATGAAGGCTGCACGTCAGCATCAGAAGCTTCGTCAACTTGTGGGGATTTTCCTGAGAGTGATGGTGAGCGTTTTTTTTTTGTTTTAATGAAATATTTGCGTTTCATTAATCACAGTTATTCTATTTCAGGTCTTCCCGAATGCCAAGCTCTGGAACTCTGCCATTCGTCTTGTGAAAAGATGGTTAGCTTTTTTCTGGAACGTTTCTTTATTGCAGAGAACAACCAAGGATGCCAAGTTTAATTAATTTTTTAGTTGGTTTTATGACATCTTGTTAATGTTTTCTACTATAATTTTGTTAATGCATGTAAGAAATTTTTTTCCAGTTTTATTAATGAAATGGGCTACAAGTACTTTTTCTTTAAATTGGTTCTTATAAATTTTATGGCTTACTGGTTATTGATTTTTCAGCCATCTGTAATTCTAATGTTTTGCTGTTCCCCCTTTTTTTCTCTCTTGAGGAGGGCTTTAGAGTTTGCTAATAAAGCAGCATGCTACACGTAATGTGGCTATGGATGTCTATAATCATGTAGAAAAAAAAAACTAATTATACCGGGTTTCATTGGCATAATATTGAAGGTACAGGGTTTTGAAGGTGACTTGTCTATGTAATTTTCAGTATTCAATAATGGGGTAAATAATGCAATGATGAGCCTAGTACCAAATCAATGGCATTTCGGGTCATCATGACATAATTTCTTAAATTCATAGAGCAAATAACTAACATCCTTAGGCACTGATATATTCTCGAAGTCATCATGGTTTAATGCTACCTTATCAAGTGTAAAATATCCCCATAAGTTTGTTTTTTTTTTCTTAAAAGCTCCTTGGCTTAAAATATTCACGGTTCTTTGTTGTTCATTTCGTGTGTTTGGTTTCTTTAGATGTGGAAAAGTCTATAGGTTTAGTAGGTTTTGAAAGAATTCTATTACTGTTGATCTTAAATACATAAGTATTTGGACTTTTTGAAGTGAGTCATGCCCAAATTGCACAAAGGTTCGCCTAAGATTACATGCTTAACATGCATTGGTAGGTCCACCAAATTTTTTTTCAATGTATGCGGAATGCTGAATAGGGATTGGACACCTTTTGAGTTATGAAAATTACAGTTTTATTTGTCCAATCTACCTTGTAAGGCATTTGTTGTGGTTTAACTTAAATTTAATTTTTTTAAGGGCTAATTTTGCAATTATATTCTTTCAACTTAAACTAGAGTTAAAAAAAACTTTTTATGTTTTTTGCCATGTTTAAATTAGGTTTGAAAATTTGAAGCAAATCAAGCTGAATCTTATGAGTGACCAATTTTACATCTCATGATGTTCATAGTATTTATAATCAAAGCGTTCATAGGATAATTTATTTTCTTTCGCACCTTCCCCTTCATCATCTTCATTACCTTATTCCTGAACATTCATATGTAAGTTTCTACTGGAACATTCACCCATAGAGTGTCTTGTTTGGTGACAATTTAAAGAAGCCTTGACAATAAATTTGGATTCTAATGCGGCATTTTTTTGGTGATTCTTTGTTGGTGATGGTGTTATTACCTTTAGACTTGATTATTTAACTAGAATGAGGAAATTTTGATGTATAGAATTATGAATAGATTCTTTTGGTTGTAACAAAATCTTCGTAGTTCTTGGAGATTCAGATCTAATTGAAAGGCCTCTTTGAGTGAGTGAACATTATGGGGAGTTATCTCTCTGTTGAGTTCATGTCTTATTTTAATAGTTTATAGAAAATGTAGTTTCTACATCCTCTTAAATTTTTTAGCAAAACAACAATTCCTCAAATTTATTAATGTACTATGTTATAATCGTAAATCTTTGATTGAGTGAATGAATTTTGAGAAATATTTTTTTTAACAGCATTTTCATTTAGCCCATGTTTTGATTAGTTTTAGTCCCAAACATTTCTTCTTTCATTCTTCACCTAACTAGTACATTTTTTACTTGGCTCGGAAGTTTTAGTTTGACAAATCTTATTGTTCTCCATACATCATGTACTATTCAAAGAAATTGCCCCTATCCATTTCTCATTTTGAGAAACATCATGATTAGAGGCATCCTCTTTAACCTTCCTAGTATGCTTTCATCGATGTTATAAGTTGTCGTCGATAGTTATTGTAGTTTTCATTGCAGACTCCTTATAATTTCTATGTTGATTATGTTTCTTATTGCTACTTTAATGCCTTCTAACATTGTTATGAATATGTTCTTTATTTAAGCTAGATTTAATATTTGGTTCTTATGGGTGTAATTGATTAGTTTATTTGTCTCAAGTTGCTTGTTAATTTAATTTATCGTTGTGTATAATTTATTTTACTTGTTTAATAACTCTTTTAATTGATTATGTAAAATATTTAGAACTTCTTTTTGGTGATTTATTAATTGAACCTAATAATTTGCCCTACTTTTTAAAAACATGTTTACACTAACCTAAGTTTTAATACTAGACTAATGTTGGTCAATTGTTGTTCTGGGATTCTAGTTCAAATTAGGATGTCATTTAACATTAAACGCAAGAAATCACAATTTATAGACACTTTCATATTTTAGTTGAAATTCGTCAACATTGAATGGACGTTGTTCTTTTTACAAGATAATTTAACAATCACTACAATCTAAAATTTCAAAAAGAAGAAAAAAAAACAAAACAAAAACAATTATGGATTATAGAAAATTTAACAACTAATAATGCTTTACCACATAAAAGTAGTTTCTAAACAATTTAAAAAACAAGAATATTTGTAGAATAACCTTGTAGGGAAGAATTAGTTTTAACACTGGTATAGGAGTCTCCCCTCAAAATATATTGATATAATTGATGTAGATAATTACTTTCTATTTCTTTGTTGCTAGTATAATTTCAAATTTTTTATAACAAAATTTTACCTCTCTTAAGGTTTATTCTAGACAATCATCTTGATCCCCTATTATCAACTTCGATTGAGATTTTACCTGCCAATGAACTCTTTGATTTTATTCTAATGGCTTGATTGATTGATGTAAAACTTAATATGTTACAAAAAGGTTCACACAAGTCTATTAGACAGACTATATTGACACCTCCCTAGTTGCTAGACTGGCTTACAATTGTCTTATATGTTTTCATCAATCACGTATTGATGATAGTGGAAATTGTTGTGAGTAATGTCTTCATTTGTGGTGTCCTTAATGAGGTAGTTTATGTAGATAAAACACTTGGGTATGGTGTTGTTGGAAATCACATAAATCAACTCAAAAAGTTATCTAGGCTTAAATAGAGTTCACAATCATGGTTTGAAAGTTTTGTTAAATCCTTGTTGAGATTGGTCATTATAGTAGCACTGTTGATTATTTTTTTTCATCAAAATGAACATCCTTACTCTATCATTCTGACTATTTATTTTGATGGCATCTTACTTTTGAGAGTTATAAAAAATGCATCTTGAAGGAAAACATAATTTTCAGAAGTGTATTGTCACCTAAGATCTAGGGCAACCAATGTACTTGAGTTAAATTTGTGTACAAGAAAAATGTGGTATTTTTCTCTTTGATGGAATTGTGTTATTGATCTTTTTAATGAGGTTGGTCTCCTTGGTTTGAAGCCTATTGATGAAGACTTAGACTACTTTGGGTAACGGAGAGCTCCGTGATAATTCATCTTTGTAAAATTAGTTGCAAAAAATAATTATTTGGATGTTATTCTATACATTCTAGCTATCAAAACTCTTCTTAAAAAAGGTTGTAATATGCTAAGATTAAGCACTTTAATGTGAAAGCATTTTTAGATGACTATTATGCTAGTTTAATCAAAGCATGAAGTCGACCTCAAAATATTGCATTTTTGTTGGAGGTAAGCTGGTTGCTTGGAATAGTAATAAACAAATTTTATGATTGTACACACAAAATTCTTGAGGGCACTCACAAGAAGCAAAGAAGCGAGCGAAAGGATTTGCTAGTAGCAATATGTATATCTCGTTTAAATGACCAAGGTTTATTCATACTTGAATGTCATTTTAAGGGACTCGATATCTATCTAGACCACTCACTTGGAGGAGTGTAAGTGACATTTGAAAAGAGGACTCACCTCATACATGTGACTACTGAAGTATCAGTCGCCTCACATAGGCGACTACTTTCGAAAGACTTGACATTTGACATGACATACTTGCCAACCTCCAGGGTGGATAGGGCGGGTATAATATCCCATAACGATTATGTCAGAAATGTTTGAATAGTATGTATAATTGTCAATTTATTGTAGCTCTATATTTGTAGCCGACATGCGGTTTCCATACTTGTAGCTCTATCTAGTATCACTCGTCTCTTGCTGGTGTGGGATCCGAAAATTCGCCAATCGAAAAAATAAAGAAAAGAGTTGTTTAAGTGTCTGATAATTTCAAGACATGAATAGTAGATAAGACACTACCTGAGATTTCGCTCTCATTTGGTGAAAACTTTTATATCCGGTTATGTTTATTATAAAGCAATCTATAGTTAATTACCTCCCAATCTCAGAGAGCACTTTCGAATTACCAATGAATCGTTAAAGAACGAGTATATAATCATGAGTGGTGTTTAGAACTTATGAAATTTATTATTTTAATTTAAAACTTTTGTGGGAACGACGCGTCTCATCTAGATCCCATGTCGTACCGTCATTCTTCCACAATGAGGAGGTAATCTAACTGACCAAGGATCTCACGAACACGTTACGCTGCCCAGGTGGTAGACTGTTGAAGGGACAAATATAAGTCAACCTTAACATAGGTTTTCCAATCAAATACATTCTACATTTCACCAAAGAGAAAGCGGGGAACATATACGGCGACCGCATGTAATTTAGTAGCTATATCAGTGAACCACTCTCGGAGGCTCGTGGTCAGAATCACCATTTATATGGTGTCATATCGCGACAAAATCACGCGGACAGAGGACACGAGCCACGCCTTTACGCTTTAGGAATATTTGAGTGTGAAGTTATGTATTTAATTTGACGTTTCTTTGTGAAGAAAAGTTTTCTTAATTTGTCACACCAAGACAAACATGGAGGTGATTTTTTTTTTTTAGTTTTAATTTAAATAATTCATTTCATTTTTATTTATATTTTATTATTTTCTTTGAATTTTGATCATTTTATGATTGATTTTAGATTTGAATATATGATCATTTATCATTGAAATTTTAATTATAATTACCCTTCAACATGTAATATCAATTGATAGATCACTACTCGTCCTGTCAGGACGGTTTTCATTATCTCAAGAAGTATAATCCTTCAAACCTCATTTGAACATGGGGGAGGCTCGAGACTTTTCTTGATGAATTTGAAGTTTACGTTGATTCATATCTTGTATATATAAAACTTATCGGATATTATTAATTTAAAAATTTTATAATATCAAATATTTAGGCTGTTCGGCCAACACCAAACCGGATGTATAGATCTTTTGTATTTGACATGATGATTACTTCAACATACATATAAGTATGCTCTTTTAAAATTTGTATTAATGTAAATGTCAGAAATGTAGGTGTTAATTTGCAGTTTAGTTTGATATGACATTTTAGGGTCGGGCCCAAGACCAAACCGGATGTGTATATTAGATGACTTAGTAATTACTTCAACACGCGTAGTACTGTTTTGAAAATTTTGCATGAACATTAAGATGAAAGTTTATATATCAAATTTTGATTTTGAGTTTTGTTAATCCGACATCCAAGAAAACCCAAGATAACATCCGTTCTTTGTTTATTTATCTTGATTTGGATTACATGTCTTTCTAGATATTTGATTTATTAGATACTTCATTTGGGCCAAAAAGTGAGGAGAATCTAAAATAGACATAATTATTTGATTGGATGATATGACCATTTCGCCAAAATTTCCCTTTTATGCCACCAATCGAGAAAGAAGAAATAAATTATTTTGGAGACCATTTTATCAATTATGAAATAATAACTAAAATAACTTGATTGATTGAAAATAAGATATGATAATGTTTGCCAAAATTCTTTTACGCCAAATCAACAAGGAAAAATATGTTGAAATAAATTATTTTGAAGTCATTTGATCAATCACGTAAGTAGTGAATCTAAAATGACTTACATTTGATTGAAAATAAGATATATAATGTAAAATTCTCCTTTTACGCCACAAATTAAGAAAGAAAAATATTGAAACTGAATATTTTGAGCCATTTTGATCAAGAAAATATGTTGATGTAAGATAAAGATCCATTTATCTAAGAGATGTTCTGAATCAGATAGCCAAATAATTTTTTTAAACAAAGCAAAGAAGAGATATGAATAAATAAATCATTTGGGTCCATTTAATCAACTATGAAGTAATGGACCTAAAGTAGATTTTGATTTAATTTGGAAATCCTCTCCTTATGTAACAAATCAAAAGGAAAGAGGTGAAATAAATTATTTTATACCATTATATTATGATCCATACCAGTTCTTTTAATAATGGGAGACAAAGATATGATAGATGTCATATGTCATTTAAGAAAGTGGATTAATTAAAAACTCCTCCTTAGCAGTTCACATTAAACGTACCAAGTATCCATTAAATTTTATTAAAAGATATGACAAAAAGAGTTTATTTTCTCTTTAAATCCATTCCTCTTTTTTTATGTGATAACGAAGTGATAATGATGCGAACGTCATGTCCACGTGCGTAATGTGATATTACAAATAATGAATTTAGATGATTTTCAGACGAACTTACGACAAGAATATATGCCGAATAAGATAGATGAAAAAGGAGAAGCATAAGTAAGAGAGATTCACCCCTCATGAAACTTACTCTATCTTCCTCTCTTAAGACTACTATTAGTTTCAATCTCAGAAATTAAGCAGGTAAATTTGTAAGTTCCCTTCTAACTCGACAATTTTCTATTTTGATATATTCACGATAGATGTCATGTCATATGGTAGATATTATTTTACATGTATTTCAAACTTTATGTTTAAGACACGTCCAACATGTAATACGTAAGAAGTAAAGCTTTGGATGATTAAATAACGATATCTTAACGATCACTTAATGGATAACTTGTATGATATAAAAATCAATACATAAAGATTCATATTTAACATAAATAAAGATTGATCAATTCATATACTCCAGATTGTTGCATAGAATACGATAAGCGTTATAAATCAAGATAAAGATTTACATTTGAGATAAAGAAAATTTTAAGCCAACACGACAACTTAAGATTTCATCCCTTTCTTATCTTCTTTTTTTTTTTATAAATTTGGTACCTCCTCTATCCCCTCAAAAGAGGCTAGGACTAGACTTCCACCACGCCAAGAAAGGTGTAGGTGGTGCAGACAGAACGAAATTTATTTCACACCACGCCAAGAAAGGTATGGGTTAGCAAGACATCATAACATTTTTCTACTGTTGGAAAACACGAGAAGACTTATAAGAATAGGTTTAAAGCTGATCAGATATAAACACGCTTAAATATCCAAGAAAATAAATCTTTTCTTTTTTTTTTTTAAACAAAATTTGAATATTCGGCCATCCCCCGTCCTAGAGGCTACCACGCCAAGAAAAGGCGTAGATAATGAATCAAGATACCATAAAATTTGTAGAAACACGCATGTGTATGGAAGATAAGATAAGCAAGTCTACCACGGAGAAATACAGTATACTTATAATAAATTTAAAACTCAGATTTGATAATAAACACGCTTAAACATCGAAAGAAAATAAATCTTTCCTCCTTTTTTTTAAACAAAATTTGCAACAGCCTCCCACACACCGATACTTATGAGCCTGACCACGCCAAGAAAAGGCGATGGGTGGATCGTGAGACACCACGGCCGAAATTTTGTTTACCACGCCAAGAAAAGGCGTAATAGAAGATAACAGTTTCCCTACCACGGGAGAACACGTAGTAGATACTTATAGTAATAAATTTAAAGTCAGATTCAGATAATAAAAAAAAAGTTGCCAGTGTATATTTAATTAAGAAAATAATAATCAAAATTTACAATTCCCTCCCCATGTGGGTTTAGAGACCCCACCACAAAGAAAGGTATGAGTGGATGTCGAGACACCATTGAATTGATAAGAAGATTCTATTAACAAGATATCAAAATGATAAACGCAAAATATGCAAAGAATGAAACCTATAGTGAATAGCAGTAATATTAATTCCTTTTCTTTTCTAATTTCAGATTTCACTTTTTCGATTTCATTCTAGTCTGAGAGATAAAACAAACGAAATCCATAAGAGATAGTATGTAATATGACAAAAGCCCCTTTGATAAAATGATTTCGACGTATCATATCCATAGTAATCAGCCAATTGAAGCAAAGAAAGAAACATGAAACCCATAAGGACAAGTAATATGATATTTAGGCTATACATCTTAACTTGCCACATTTCGATACTTCTATCTTTTTTTTATATAAACAAATTGATAGCTTTCTATTTTGATAGAAATAATTTTCAGCAATTTTCTTTGATAAAACAACACATATACTTTAAAAGCAACTGATTCAATTCCTCTGAAAATATTTTCAGATGCATCATGCCTTTAGACAACAAGACAATAGATTTCTCCTTAGGTAAAAATATTTTCAGCATGCATTATGCCTTTAGAAAAGCAAAACAACATATTTCTCCTTAAGTAAAGATATTTTCAGCATGCTTTATGCCCTTTAGAAAAGCAAAACAACAGATTTCCCCCTTTAGGTAAAATAGTTTCAGCATACACAATACCCCTCAAAAGCCAATTGATTCAATTTTCCCTCAGGTAAAATAGGTAAAATAATTTCAGTATGCTTTATACCTTTCAAACAACAAATTGATCTAATTTCCCCTTAGGTAAAACCAATTTCAGCAAGAATAAAAGGTGGCATCCATAAAGGGAAAACAAGAGAAGAACAAGATTTGGGCCATACACCATCCCAAATCCTTTTTAAGGGAAATTTTTCAACATCATTCCAACACAAGATTTAGCATATATAATAAAAACCCTAATTTCCAAAACACTCAAACATATGAAAATGAGCTTAGGGTTAGAAAGAGACGACCTGGAGATGTTGAATATTAAGGGAAAGGAAGAAGAAGATTTCAACTTCCTTAGAAAGAGCACACAATCCAATCGGTCGGAAAAAACGGTGCGTATGTTTCGGCCGAGAACAGGAAACGAGGAAGAGAGGAGGAAGCTCCGCACGTAGAGTCTTCGACCGGGAGGGAGGAATCGCCAGCAGCAAAGGAAAACCCGAGAGTGAGGGAGCAGTGTCGTAAGGGAAAAGAGCCGAGAGAGGAGCACGGGATGAGAGCAGCAGCCGAATCGCGTGAATGAGGGTCAACGAAGGAGATAGCGTATTCCTCTTTGCTTTTAGGTTAGACCGCTTACTCCTATTGGCCAAACGAGCGGCGGGTCATTTCATTGGTTGAGTGGGCGGCAGGGGTTAGGTAAGGCTTAATAGGGATTAAGAGATTATTAGCTTAAGGATTAATATAATTAACCCCTAATTGTAAAATTTTGACGAATCATCCTAATAATAAACCCCAGCAATATGGGTTAATTTTAAGTGTTTTTTGGTGAACGAACGATCGATTTTGGCGATTCGTTTTAAGAACGCGTCGGCACGGTCGAAATTAGTTTAAATCGGCGACGTCTTCAAATTGATCGACGCTCACGACACTTTCGAATCACGGAAGGCGCGTTTGATAAATTCGACGTTTCGGACAACGCCGCGATCAATTTCAGAATGGAGGTCGTTCGACATCGTCGGCTCGACTTCGATATGCGTAATTTCATTAAAATTGATTTTAATTATTTAATTGGTCATTAATTGATTCGATATTTTATTTTAATTAATTTTGACGCTTTATTATGAATTTTCAAATCGAATCGAATTTAATTGATTTTGATCGCGATTAGGGGGGTTTTAACTTCTACGTCATTTATTTAATTTTCAATGGCACATAGTTGTAGGTCAACAGCTGGCAAGTGGCATTTACTTCTGAAGGACTTGTCACTTGACATCACATACTTGCCCAACCTCCAGAGATAGGGCAGGTATAATATCCCATAGCGATTATGTCAGAAATGTTTGAATAGTATGTATAGTTGTAAATTTTATTGTAGCTCTATATTTTTAATCGACTTTTGTCTTTATACATGCAATTGTCACTCAAGCCTTATAAAAGGGAGGAAGGGACCCTTTTTAGTGGGGATGGATTTTGGAGAGTATTTTTTGTGCGTTTTGAGTATTACTTTTTGTACTAGCATTTTTTTTTCAGGAGGCTGGATTTTGGAGAGTATTTTTTCAAAAATATTTGTTGATAAGACTAGAGAGAGAGAGTTTAAGAAAGACTTGAATTATGGAGGTCAACCTTAGAGTTTAAAGATTTTCACTTGAGTAGATCTAAAATTGAATAGCTGGAGTGTAATTTTAGGTATAGAAGATTTGCTGGTGGGGTTGCAATAATTGTTAATCAAGTCGTTAAAAAGAGTGAATGTTTTAGAGTCTATTTTTCAAATTGATGTTGAAATAGATGGGGATGTTATTAGTAGAATTCAAGTTGGATGGTTGAAGTGGAGGAATTCTTTGGGATTGCTGCGTGATAGAAATTTTTCGCCTAGATTTTAGGAAAAATCTTATAAGATGGTGGTGAGACTTGCACTGCTTTATGGCGCTTAGTGTTGGCTAGGAAAAGAGAAACATAAAATAAAGTGTTGTAGAGATGAGGATACTCAGGTGGATTAGTGGATTTACTCTTAGGGACAAAATGCGAAATGAATATATATTTGGAAAGGTTGGAGTCACTACAGTGGTAGATAAAATTAGATAGAGTTGCCATAGATGGTTTGATCACATAAAACATTGGTTGTTTGTTGACCCAATTAGGAGAGTAGATGTATTAAATTCAGTTTATGTTAAGAAAGGTAAATGTAGACCTACAAAGACTTGGTTAGGAAGTATAAAAAAAATGATCTTATTTTATTAGACTTAAATGAGAACATGATATTTAATAGGACACGATAGAGAAAGATGATTCATTTAGCTGACCCCACGTAGTGGGATAAAAGCTTGTTATTGTTGTTGTTCTTCGTTTACACTTGATGTATTACTTACCTTGTCTCATCTAAAAAATCCTACTTTTAACGAGTCTCTAGTAAGATCTAACATCATCTCCATGAACATATTTGGATTTAACAATGATCATTTTTAATTCTAAGGTTGAATCAAAGATATGATCATTTGGCATATGAAATGGTGATGTTCAGACTCCTTTAGGAAAATTTGGTTTTCTAGTTAATCTATGATCTTATATTATGACAATCATACCTCCCTCTATTTTGTAACAATCATTTATTGTAGGGAATAATCAAGCATATTGAAACTGATTGTTATTTCATTTGGAATGTTGTGCTTTTCACGATGATTATCCCTTGTGTCTCTACTTTAGACCAAGCAATTGATATTTTTACCAAAGTTCTGGGTCCACTAAATTTCTTTTATTTGTGTGAACTAACTAATTTATTTCTCCCAAGTTGAGAGGGAGTGCTAACATAAAATTGTTTAAAACAGTAAAGTTCTCCATATGGAGGGTGGTGTATGCTATTTTGCTGTAACCTAAAATGTTGCGCTTATCCCTGATCATAAATTGCAGAGTTCAGTGGTGAGTAAGAGACACCAATTTTCTTCTCTAATATCTATCAATAATAGGTTATAACACCTCTGCACCTTGCTACTCTTCTTTTTCAGACTTATGTTAATATTCTAGACCTCTGAACTATAAGGTTTGTTGGAACATGCTCTATTATTGCCTTCATTCAAGCTTGGTTTGGTTACTGTGATAGATTTACCATTATGAATGATGATACCTTAGAGGTAAGTTTGGGGTAGGAAAGCGAGTTAGTTAAACTTGCTAGAAGGAGAAGCTAGGAGAAGAATGGATAGTTCTTATTAAGAGATGCAATGGATGATTACGACATTCATTTTTCTATTAATTTTAAGCTTTATGGTTTTTCCAAAATGAATTTCTAGGTCACTAGGTTTTTGTAATGTTTTTAGGGTGTTATGATGGTCATACTATGTTAAGTGTGCCATTTCTTAAAGTCTACCTACAATAATTTTGAAGTTATTTGTTCTTCACAATGGATTTATTTTTTAGTATTCCCTGTTTCTTAAGTTACTGTGGTCATTTGTTTTTGTAGTGTTTATAAGGTGTTATGATGGTCTAAAATATGCCAAATGCACCGTTTCAAATGGCTAATTCTTTTTTTTTTTTAATAAAACAATTTTGAAGGTTATTTGTTTCTCATTATGGATTAATTCTTTTCATGTTCTATTTCTTCTGTTCCTCTGTTTTCTACATTACTGTTGTGTTAGGTCTCCATTTGCTTTAAAGTTTGGTATGCTAAATTACAGTGATTTGCCACGTGTAAACTCGTTTTGCACATGTTGTCTTGTATTGATATTTTTGATTGGCATTGCATACTATACTTGTACGGTTTTGTTAATTGAAAACTTTGGAATTTTTTATCATCAAGAAATTGTTCCCATCATGTAGCATGCATTGCAGTTTGACCTGTAGTTTTGCTATGATTTTTTGAGTATATGCTTTCCATGAGAACATTAGCTTGATATGTTGGTTTGATATATATATATGTATATATATTTGGAATGCAGGATGAGGACAAAGGCACAGTCGTTGTTTGCCCTGATTATGTTAATTATAGGGATACACTTTTTCTTGAATCTCGGTTAACGTTCTGTTCTGACTGCATTAAAATTGAGTGTTCAGATGCAAGCAGAAGTGGGAAAAGCTTATTTTAGTGTGTGACATTGCAGATATCATTCGGATTACCTGTCACTGGAGTAGAAGTGTGGGTCATGTTGCTACAACTATTCAAATTTATTTATTTATTTATAGATGCTTTGACACTAATGATTTTATTAATTAGATTCTCTCTTGTTTCAGGTTGGCGCTCTATTGTTTAAGTTTTGGATTAAAACAAGTACTGGGCATGGTATTCGCTTGACTTGGTTTAGCAGATCTTATTTCTCTTTCTCCTTTCTATGGTTTCTTGATTGTGTTCCTTTTTTCCTCCTAAATTTTTCACTCAATAGCGCTTCCACATTTTTTTGAAACTGCATAAACTTAGACTATGTATGATTTTAATACTTGGTAGTTTCTTTCAAAGCGATTCTGGAGGCCATTCTATGAAAAGTAAACAACCTACGTAATCTTGATTGATTTCTCGATTTAGTGTGCTTGATTGTTATTCCTAAAATGCAGATTGTTCAAGTAAATTTGGCTCGTGTTTTGGGATTCTTGATGTGGATCTCAATTCTTCAGTTGTCATGTGATATGTGAACTTGTTGCAATGGGTTGATATTTTCCATGTTTTTTTGGCAATTTAAATTAACCGAAGACCTAGATTTTATGTGTTTGAACTTAGTTCCCTATAAGTCCATTGATTGTACTGTGTTATCACCTTCTTGAAAGGTTTGTCAGTTTGTATAGATGATGGAAATCATCGCACCTTACTATCTAAAATCTGATCTATATCCCTGTGCAATAAGGTCTGCTATTTGTACCATCTCTACAACAGGTCCATTGAAGCTTTTTTGGAAAATAAATTTTATCCACGTGTTTTTTTTGTTTTTGTTTTGGAGTGTTTCATTTCTTTTTATTAATGTAGGAGTCATTAGTTCTGTAAATTTGGCTATTGAGTCAAAATTTTGAATGGAGATGTAGACTTTTCCATCTTTCGGAGCCTCGTCCACAATGGCATGCCCATGCCCGTGTTTTCTATTTAGCATATTAAATGGCAAATATGCTTGTGTTAATTAGTTTGCTTCTTTTAACATTTGTATTCATTAATCATCTCATTACTATTAAAAAAGAACCAAAAACATTCACTATATTTTATTTAGCATTCCATATGATATCACACTTCAGGTTGATTTATCTTGCATAAAGTTTATTGAACTAAATAACCCTACCAATGACAATATTTGAAATAGAAAAAAATTGTATTGAATTAAATAAACT
This sequence comes from Cymbidium sinense, assembly GCA_021442155.1. Classification (NCBI taxonomy): domain Eukaryota; kingdom Viridiplantae; phylum Streptophyta; class Magnoliopsida; order Asparagales; family Orchidaceae; genus Cymbidium; species Cymbidium sinense. The sequence continues at coordinate 22,469,394 of CM038221.1, read as the reverse complement.
ATCTGGGTTCCTGTGTAAAAGTTTTTTAGTGAATTAATGTTAAGATGTGCTGATGCTATTTTAGATTGGAGAAGAAAGCTTCAACTAAACTATCCAGAGTATTCATTTGGATTTATCAGTCAGGATCCATTCCTGTGTACATGAATAATCTGATTTTACTGCTCTTTTTTAACCGATTTATGGAGATGATAAGTTAGACTCTTATTGTAGCTCACTAAGAACTATTCCTTATTGACAGAATGCTTTCTGTTGAAGGGTACTTCTTTTCTTCCCAAGATCAAATACTTTTGGTGCTTAGAATTTTACTCAGCTATTCAACCCATCTGTTCTTGGATTTTCCTTCAAGCTAATTGGATTTCTCTTAGACTTATTTATTTTTGGGGCCAATTTACAGTTAGCTTTTGAAAGGCCAGCACATTTATTTCTACTAGCAGGACATTGAAGGCTGGGATGTTCAGCAGGATCATTGCTGCTGGCACACTATCTCTAACCCACCACGTGCCTACCATGTGGATTCCTAGCATCATTGCCTAAAGCTCGTCTTTTCTGTTACGACCAATAGTAGTTGAGAGGCTAGTCCGAGCATATAAAAGCCCATCATGTAGCATGCAAGATTGGGGGTGAAGGGAGAAGGAAGAAAGGAGATAACAGAGCAACAGTGGAATACACAAGAATGAGAGGCACTTCGAACCCAAGTTGAGATAAAAAGAAAAATTCAATAGGAGAAGACTGCCCATAAGAGAACAATGCATCAACAAAAGCAGGAATTTAATAAACTTGATCTCCTTAGTTTAGTCGCTTCTTTCTCAATTTCACTGATGATACAAGCCTATCTAGTAGAATACTCAATATTAATTTGGGAAGCTCCCAAATTAACATAAGAAATCTACTTGGTCATCACAAGTCCTTTTTTTCCTCTCAAATCTCATGTACTATGTATTTACTATTCAATAAATGGTGAAATTCCCCTCTCTCTCTCTAGTGGTTTTAGATGTTAATTATGGAACCATTATAGATCTTTTCTTCATTATTAATTATGATGTAACATTCCCTCTCGCATTGACATACACATCACTTATGATTATTCATGATGAGAGTTGAATTTTGAGTGGTTTCTCGTTTCTCTCTTAAACCTAAATAGTTGTTTCTCTATTTTGCATTCTCTCTATTTTGATAGGTAAAAGGCTGAAATCACCGTTCACATTCATGGCGACATATGTAGGAAAATAAGCTTAGATTTTGTTAAAATAGATGCATGGTTGGTGATCCATGTTGATCTTTCTTCACAAGGTCATCTTCTTCAACGATATAATTTGCGAGGATAAAGATAGTTCATAATAATTTTTCATGAAGCCATGTTTTGGCCCTTACTAATTTAGTCTGGCGGTCCCCATTGGATGAACCGCCTTTTGTGTTGGAGGATGCCTTACTTGCCATAAGTCGTTCTCTATCATGGATCACATTTGCTCATGAGATCATTTTATCTTTGTGAAGTCTAGAACTATTATAGAGCCTATGTTGTGGGAAAGCACAAATTGACTGACTCATTACCATGTGCAATAATAGTGGAATGGTGATGGATCAAGAGGGTTAGATAATTGATTGGCACAATTGCAAAACTACTCTGATAATATGAAAAAAAAATATAAACTATCTCCAACTCTTCTACATGAGTAACTGTCTGTGAAAGGATTAGTGTTTTCAAGCACAAAGCACAATGTAATGCGCAAATGCTCTTATTTGGTTTGAAGCATAAAGAGAAGTGGCACTTTTGTTAATTATTGTATCACCCGTAATTGTATTGAAATATTAAATATCACATATCCATTATGTTACATTAAACTATTTTATTAAAAATAAATAAATCTTAATATAAAAGTAAAAAATAAGTGATATGCATACCTTGTGGAGTCAAATCTTGAATTATATCTGCAAAATGAAATTTGCAATTAAAAAAAAATAGAAAATTAGAAGTATAAAACTTCAAATAGTTCATAAAACATGTTTGATTAAAATTTTTTTGTTTAGTAATCCTATTGCATAACACAGAGTTTCCAATAAATAAATTAAAAGAAGTATTAGTTATCATTCTCTATTCCATTCATGCACTCTTATTCTCCTTTAAGTAAAATTTCATCATTCTTCTTCATCTTTTAATTCTTCTTTTGAACTAATTTCATATTCTCTTTCTAAGATGGATGCAGGTCGATATTGATTAGTTTTCATTGTTGATGAAACTCCTTTTATTTTTAATCTACTAAATCTTACATATCATCTTCTACTAACTTCTCTTGATGCCTTTTCAATCTGTTTCCAAGTTAGATTTTCATTGCTAAAACATTCCTTTCCAACATCTTGTATTTCTCCAGTTAACTACTCATAGCTTTTATCAATACAATATAAGATAATTGTATTTATCACAGTTCTTAAATTAAATCTTCTTTTATATATTTGATTGAATTTAATAAAAAACAAATCATTTGATTGCTTTTGCTTCAACTGATTTCTCCTTTTTGTGTGATTCTATAGAGAATTCATGTTTAAAAAATAATTTGTACGAATAAATAAATAAGTTAATGTAATTAATATTTATAATTTCAAATACTATTTACTTGCTTAAATACACTCTAATTCTTTTCATGTCCAGTAGTACTGTAAGTTAATTCTAGAACTTTAATTGCTAGTTTTTGTAAATTAGGGTAAGCACTATGCACCTCCCACCACTTGATTGTATTTAAAATTTAGCATTAGTATATAAAATTTAGAAACTTAAGATAAGCCATTATATTTGGGGATTTCATATCTCTATTATGAATGTCAAATTTAGCTGCAAATAGACTACTAGCATGATTGTAAATTGAAAGTTCTTTATTTATGACCATTCTTTTATTTGGGTCTCATACTAGCCTAGTATTGCATATAGATCTTTCATCAACTGTTATCTAATTGTATAACAGATTTATTTTTATAAAGTAATTTAGGATTGAGGTAATAGCCAGCTTGATGCAATGGTTGCCGAAGGTGGCACATCCATCTATTATCAATAATATGAAAATTTTTGTCATACTTAACATTTTTTCCAAATGCAACACTAATTGCATATTTTATCCTATTCATTGCATCATAAATATAGTTCATAGTTTGTCTTCTATCACGGTCAACTAATCTCAACATCTTCACTAATGAGCTTGAAACTTTTAAAGTATAGGCCATGTAATTCCAAATGGCAGACTTGAGAATTATCTTTTTAGTTTTTTCCTTTGTATTACACACTAAATTTGGACTTGCCCCAATCTTTAGAAATAAACATATACCTTTTTTTTGTTTATGTATGCTTGCAAGAAAAAGAAAAAAAAGTTATAAATCGAGTAATTCTTGGTCTTACTAATTCTGCACATGTATATTTTTGCATCATGTTAAGAGCAAGCTCATAATTATATATAAAACCGAATAACTCCATAGCTTTTTTGATTATTTTCTTCACTTGATTAAGATTTCTAATATCTTCTAACATTAAATCAATACAATGGGCCTTGCAAGGTGTCCAATACATATACTTTCTTTTGTCCATAGGTATTTGACTTATCAAACCTTAAGCAATGTTAGTAATTTAAAATATGATAAACAAAATTGATATATAATTTGAACAAACTTGAATGATTGCAAATTTGAAACACATAATTTCTAAGATCCAATCAAAAAAATGTGCAAAGGTCCCTCCATCGACGCCCTGGTGTAGTGTTAAATAAGCAAGGATTCCTACATTATGGACTGATGTGGGCAAAAAAGTTAGCTCATGGAATTAGTATTAGGTTAAGAACTTGGAATATAGATACTCTTACAGGTAAATTAATGAAGTTTATAGATATTATGATTTATAAGAAGATGAAAATATTCAAGAAATTAAATGGGTTGGGGAGAAAGTTAAAGAGTTGATAGTTTAGGTTTTAAATTTAGTATTTTGGTAGGAGTCAAACTAGAAATGATGTAGGTGTGATTATACATAAAAGTTTGAAGAATAGTGTTGTAGATATAAAATTGTTGATATAATTATAGCTCTAAAGATTGCTGTTGATATTAAGATTATTAATGCTATAAGTGTTTATGCTTCTAAAATAGGCTTGGATGTAAAGCTCATTTTTTTTTTAATAATGACTTAGGGTGACTAATACAAAGGATACCTTTTGAAGAAAATATATTTATTGAAGAAGATTTAAATATACATGTTAGTAGAGCAGTAGAATATTTTAAAAATATTTATAGTGATTATGGATTTAGAGTGACTAATGAAAGTCTATGTTAGATTTTACTTTAGCTTATGATTTAGTAGTTGCTAATACATTATTTAAGAAAATAGTTGAGCATATTATTACTCATAAGAATGGATCTAATAAAATATAGATTGATTTTTTGATAAGAAAATAGATCACTTAGATTGTAAAGATTGTAAGATCATTCCGAGTGAAATTTTAAATACCCAACATCGATTATTAACTTTAAATTTTAAGATGAATGATTGGAACATGAAAAATAAATCGAATTATCATCTTAGAATTATATGAGACATTTAAAGAATACTAATAAAAATATTTTTAAAAGTAAGTTACAAGATCGTAGAATTGGCCTCATAATGAAGTTAATGTTATGTGGGAAAAAATAGCAAGTAAAATTAAGCAATTTGGAAAAATGTTCTAAGAGAATTAAAAGAAAAAATTTCTTTTAGTAAAAAATAATTGGCGATAGAATCAAAATGTTCAAGAAAAGATAAGAGATAAGAATCTTTGTTATAAAATTTGGTTTATATGTAAAAATTCAGAGACTTTGGAAAGATTTAAAGTGGCCCATAGAGATTCTAAGAAATTAATATGTGATGTAAAAAATGAGTTTAAGATCAAATTGATCCCTTAATATTTATGAACAAATTTCAAAACAGAGGAGGATTAATTTGGTCCTTTATTTCTCGATGAGACCTTCCATTTAATTTAATAAAAGTTGTAGAAATAATGAATCTTGATTTTCGATAACAAAAAAATAAAAAAGAAGTAGATAAGTAATAAACCCTACTCTCTCATTTTCATTCACGCATCGCACCAATGAAAGGACCAACTTGGTTTCGATCAATAGCAAAAATTGATCCTATTTAGTCGAGACTAAAATTAGTCATAAAGTTGAGGGACCAATTTGATCTTAAACCCTATAAAAAATTAGCTTTTAATGATTTATACAATCTATCTAAGTAAAGAGATATGAGAAGTAAAAAATTTAGTTGAAATGGAGTGTATTAAGAATGAAAATCACGAAGTGCATTTTTTAGAATAAGATATTGAACATAGGTGAATGAGTTATTTTGATAAATTTTTCAATGAAGGACCTGAAAATGCGGTTGATTTTATCAAACTTAGTACCCTAAATAAAAATGGAGAATTTTATTTTTATTGTCGTATTAGTAATTTTGAAGTTGGAGAAACTTTAAAGAAAATGAAGTGTGAAAAAGTAGTAGGACTTGTTGATATTCCAATAAAAGTGTGAAAATATTTATGAGATCAAGGAATTTTTTGGCTTACAAATTTTTTTTAATGTTATTTTCAAGACTAAAAGATACCAGATGAGTGGAGAAAGAGTTTGTTGGTTCCTATATTTAAGAATAAATGTTATACACTAGAGTGTGCAAATTATAAAGGAACTAAGTTAATGTGTCATGCATTAAAACTATTGGAGAGAGTAATTGATAATAGGTTACGTTGTGATATAAACTTTCTCAAAATTACTTTGGTTTCATGTCGGGTAGATCTACTATGGATGTTATACATTTGTTGAGAGGTTTGATGGAGAAGTCTAGAGAAAGTAAGGAGGATCTACATAAGATATTTATTGATTTAGAGAAAGCATATAATAAAGTTTCAAGAGAAGTGCTTTGGAGAGTTCTAGAAAAGGAAGGAGTTAATATTGGTTATATTCAGATCATTAATGATATGTATACTAGAGCTGTTACTTGTGTCCAAACACAAGGAAGATTGACAAAATATTTTTCTATTTTAGTCGGATTACATCAAGGATCGGCTTTAAGCTCATATATTTTTGCTTTAGTTATGGATGTTCTTACTGACATTTACAGGAGGATGTACCTTGGTGCATGCATTTTGTTGATGACATTTCTTCATGTTGATAAGACTAGAGAGGGAGTCCAAGAGAAACTTGAATTATGGAGGTCAACCTTAGAGTTTAAAGGTTTTCGTTTGAATGGATCTAAAGCTGAATATATGGAGTGTAATTTTAGTTGTACAAGTTATAGTGGTGGTGTTGTGATATTGGGTGATTAAGTCATTAAAAGAGTGAATGTTTCATATATCTTGTGTCTATTGTTCAAAATGATGATGAAATAGATGGAGATGTTATTAGTAAAATTCAAGTTGAATGGTTGAAGTGGAGGAATGCTTCTGGTCTGTTGTTTGATAGAAAAGTATTGCTTATACTTAAGAGAAAATTTTATAAGATAGTGGTAAGACCTGCAATGATTTATGATATAGAATGTTGGCCAGTAAAAGGGAAGCATAAATTAATTAAATGTTGCAAATATGAGGATGCTTAGTTGGATGAGTGGCTTTACTCTTAAAGATAAAATGTGAAATGAACATGTTCAAGAAAAGGTTGGAGTAGCTCCAATGACAGATAAGATTAGAGAGAGTCGCCTTAGATGATTTGGTCACATAAAGCATCGGCCGTCCGATAATCCAGTTAGGAGAGTAGATGTATTTGACTTGTCTTATGTTAAGAAATGTAGATGTAGACCTAAAAAGACTTGATTAGGATGTATAAATAATAACTTTAGTTTATTAAAATTAAATGAGAATTTGATACTTAATAGGACACAATGTAGATGAAGGATTCTTGTAGCCGACCTCACATAGTGGGATAAAGGCTTCTTGTTATTGTTGTTGTACATCTAAGAGTTCAAAGAGCTTTAATGCAGTCTTCAAATATTCTTATGCATCTACTACTTTTAAGAAAACTGTGCCTGCTAGAGAGTTGAACAAAAAATATAGTATTGATCTCTCCATGATTCGTCCACCCATTAGACATAAGTTTGTATTCCTTGTCTTGCCAAACTTTTTTATGCTGTTCAACATCTTTCATGGTCAACTCTATTTTCTTTCAAGTAGTAATGCTCTCATCTCATGGTATGATAAAGGTCTAAGACCTAGTCCATATTGTGCAATAGCCTCAATCATATGATCAAAGCTTTTAAACTTCACTGCATTGAAAAGGATATTGGCTTGATATAATCATTTGGTTATGCATTATATGGTTCTCTCACGTATCTCCTTATTAAAATTCTATTTTATTCCTAGCTATTTCATATTTGTCCTTTTTGCAACTTCTTTCTCAGGCGCTATAAAATTAAAAAAGTTTATTTACCTTTTCATTTTATGTTGCTTACCACACTAGCTGATGCATTGAAACTTCCCATCCCTATACCTGAGTCAAATAATCTCTTTCAACAATCCACATATGTCTGGTTATTTGATTCTTCTATTATATCAATTATTCTCTTTTTTATTCTCCATGTATAAATTTTTCTTTAATTTTTTAGTTCCTTCTTGGTAAACAATTAACTATTCCTGCACTTCTGAAGGAACCTTCTTGACTTAGTAACATTACTTCTCTTAGATGCTCCAAAGAGGCCAATAGAATGCTCATTTGCTTAGGAAATTTCTTCATTTGTCTCTTTGTCATAATATTTGCATACATGATGAAGATTATTTGACTTACATTTCAATTTTGTATACTTTCAAGTGGGATTTTTTTCTTCTCATGCTTGAATCTTGTATATTATAGTGTTCAATTAAGAACACACAGCAATAACAAGAACTACTATGAACATGCATGAATGTTAAAAATTAAAATTTTAAAATTTCATACAAGGTAAACCATCTCAATTATAAAATATTTATACAATACATAACTATAGATATATTTTGAAAATCAATCATGTAATTACAATTGTAATTGAATTTCTAATATAATCGAAAACTTAAATTCACTGTGCGTGTGAGGTGTGTGCCATTGCGCTAGAGAAGAGGCGAGGTTGCGCGAGCATGAGAGGAGGTGAGGTTGTGTGAGACTGTGCGTTGTTCGTGATTGTCCATCGTGTGTGACTATGCATCGTGCGCTCGACGAGTCAAATGGACCGTGAGGTAGGGTTGGAGGTTGGAGGTTGGAGTAGTTGTGTCGATGTGGAGTGTTCGTCGACGGGCATTGAGGTCGAGAAGAGCCGCATGACAAGAAAAGATTCCCTTTGTTCTTCTTCTTCGATAGTTTTGTGCGGCGAGACGAGATGCCCTAATTTTACGGTTGGATATAATAGCCGCTCTGTGTGTTCCCTCTCTTTAACAACTCTACACATCGTGTATACCGCATGCACGATAGCGCGCTTCGAATGTGAACTGCACACTTCGCATGTGGGCACCGCACGATAGTGGAACGAAATGTTGAAGCTACGCTTCGTTAGTTTCAAGTAAAAAGTGTGCTCCAATGCACGCTATAAATAACACCGGGAAGGATACATCTTTTATTTTAAATGTGTGTCAGCCCTAGGAGAAGTCCATGGTAAGCAATTTATAATCTTCATGCATGCAGTGTGTAATTTGGTGTGTACTTTCCTTCAATAATGATGCAAATTCTTTTTTAAAAAAAATCCTTTTGTACTATTTTTGAAATGATTAGTGTGGAACCAAGTTGGCACTTATTCAAAGTTTACTTCCACTACTTGGCAAATGATCAACTTGGTCATTTATTTATAACATTCATCCCAAGTTTCCCGTGCGACAACTAAGGCCTAGCCTTTGAATCTGTTTCTTCGATTCTTGAATGTCCAATTCTTTAGAATAAATACTTACCAAAATCTCCCAATATCAATGACATGATCTTAGTGTGCAATGGCAATGATTTGCGGAGAGTTCATTAGTCACAATGTTGATGGCCATGGTGGAATAGTTAAGGAATGCATTTTTGTAGAACTTAACTTGCTGGACACTTTCTGTAATTCTTGAATCAAATTCAATTCCTTTTGAATCTCCCATGAACATTTCCTTTACAACACAACACAAAATGAGATGCTTTATCTTCGTGTCAAAAAATGCTCAAAGTGATAGATTTAGATTTCTTTTATTATCTTCGGCTAACGATATTTTTAGGAGTTACATTTTGTCAAAATAAGATGTTGCTCAATGTGTTTCATCGATCATTCATAGTTAGTGTATATTGGAGTTGCTACTATATTGAATTTACTGTTTTCGTAATACAATACATTGTTTTCATAATAAGTCACCCCCACCCCTGTACCAACCTGGTGAAAAGCAAATTGCCATCTTAGGCTTAGTAACCTTTTTGTGATAGAGGTTACCTCAACAACTAAAGGTTAATGGTATTTCACAAGGGTGACAAAGTATTCCACACCCCTTATTCTTGTTCAAACTCTTCAACAAACTTGCCATCCACTCTCATGGGACTCACAAGGTTTGAATGCTTTCAATGCTACTCAATATGCTCTGTCATCTTCAAAACACTTGCACAATTGGAGCCATTTCTTGGTTATTGATAAGTTTACTAGATTGTGCATGCATGTCATTTAAAGGGTTTAATTGAGTTGAGACGAGGTTGTCTCCTTGCTCGTTGGTTAAAACTTGAGATTGAGTTTGAGTCGAGCTCAAAGGTCAAGCTTGAGCTTAACTCATGATAATGATGAGGAGCTCATGAGCCGACTTATTAGTTTGAAAAAAGTTTCCGATAGGAGCTCTTTGCAGAATGTGTCAATGTTACCAATGCCTCTTATTGAAGAAAAAATTTGCAATAATTCACCTGATAAGGCATTGTCATGGACCCACAACGGTGCAAGTTCACTGGCGAAGGCATTAGTGAGATCATCAATAATGTCTTATCAAAGAAGACATTGGAATGGGAGTTGAAATTATGGAGTTTGCGGGTAATAATTATATGCAATATAAAAATTAATATTTTATCATATTTAATATAATAGGTAATGCAAAATTTTAATGCGTTGAATAGAGTAGCATTTGATTTTTTTAACATATCGAAGAACGCATTGGAATGGGTGAATAAATGTTGGAGTTTGCATGCAAGAAGTAATGCAATATAAAAATATTTTATCGTAGTTAATATAATATTAAATGCATTGAACATAGTTGCTTTTGATTTTTTTTTCCAAGTAAAGTGATAGCAAATTTAATAAAAGAGTTCATAAAAATGAGTCAAGCTTGCGAGCCAACAACTCAACAAACTTGAGCTCGAGCTCATGCAATATATGAGGTGTAATTTGAACTTGAGCTGGCACAGCTCACTTATACATTAATGTCATTCATAGCATAACTCTACTCGATTTTCATTCATTATTCTTTTTCCCCTTAACAAGCAATTAAATATTTCTCTTTGCATGGTAAATTCTTATTATCAACCCTTCTAAAATAATGTGGTAAGACTCTCCTCAAAAAGACCCATAGTTCACACTAAGTCATCACATGATGCATTGTAAGGGAGTGGGAAGATAGAGCACAAAGGTATTTACATGAAGGGGAGGCATCCATAATATGGAAGTAAATATAAAAGAGAATTCTAATAAGAGAATAATGCCCAAAATTCTTGCCATTTCTTAGCATATAGGCTTTTCTGGCTTGATTTTGTTAAGGAGATGAGCTCTCTAAATAGACTTCTTGTAAAACCCATTCTTAAAAGTTCTAAAGTAGCTTAGAACTTAGGAATTTATTCAATTTCTTGGGGTTCTTTTGCTTTTTCTTATTACTTGTCATGTAGTCTATATATAATATTCTATGAATAGTGGAAGGATCTCTTCTCCAATGTTATTATAGTGCGCTTTTTAGAAAAAGAGGTGCGATGCGCATGGCACATCGCCATCATCAAGATGAAGTTGGAGCTTTTTCTGTTTGAGAAGGCCGTGGTTGAAGTGACTCAAAGCGTCGCACGCAGCATGGTTTAATGTGACTCAGGTCGAAGTATTTAGGGTTCGTTGTTGCTTGCTGCACGATTCGAAGCGACCCGAGCCAAACTATCAAAGAAGTCGAACTGCTCACTGCGTCGAATTGCTCCACCCCCAGACTTGCTCACGGTTTCTCTATTCTACAGCCCTACCTCACCACAGCTTCTTCCAAAGCTCTTCCTTAGCAGTCTCATTACGATTGAATTAAGCTGATCCACACTATCTATACATCCCCAAGTAGGCTTCCATCAATTCTCTTTTCCAAGATTTTTCAAACTACGATACAAATTTTTTTATTAAAGATGTGTGTTGATTTTCCTTATCCAAGATTTTCTTTTGTTTAAAATACACCTTTCTATTCATGCGTGTATTTATGCTTGCAACTTTGACGGTCAATTATTGTGTATCTTGGAAAGCTCCGTTTTTTATTTTTACGGATTTAGGTTGTTACTAATTTATTTATTTTTTCTTCATAAGTGCTTCAATTAGAAGTGCCACTTCATGTTGTGCTTTGCGCTTTAAAGCAGATAAGGCTTGAAACACTACTCTTTTCCTATTATTGTGGAAGTTGAAGTTTATTGCTGAACCATTATACATCTCATCTTCATTATTAATTGTGATGTATTCATCTCTCTAAATCGATAAACACACCATTTATAAATTGTTATGAAGTATATTGAATGTCGAGTAATTTCTTGATTCTCTCTCAAACTTAAATATTATTCTTTTCTTCAAGATGCTTTATCTTGTTGGGTAAAGTGGTATAAATGTTGTTCACCTTATAACATTGTCTATGGGAAACTAAACTCAATTTTGATCAAAATGAGCACATGAATGTTGATCTTTGTTGAGGTATTATCATGAGAATCATCTCGTTCAACTGCATAGCCTATCAGGATAGCTTATAACCACCTCCTCAACTAGCATTCTCTAACCCTCCTTATCTCCTATATATTTTCTTTGAGTAAGTTTTTATTTTTTAGCATTTACAAATGCGAATCAATACCATTAATCTTCAATTTACATTTTTAAGCTTTCTTGTGAGGCTAAGTTTTCATTGAATTTCACAAACATATGACTGTTGCTCAAGAACATTTTTTTTATTTTTATTTTTATTAATGAATGTATCATGTTGCTGACTTGAGGGAAAATTTTATAGGATGATGGTGAGACCTGCAATGTTTTATGGCGTAGAATGTTGGCTAGTAAAAGAGAAACATAAAATTAAGTGTTGCAGAGCTGAGGATGCTCAGGTGGAAGAGTGGCTTTACATTTTGAGATAAAATGTGAAACAAATAAGTTCGTGACAAGGTTGGAGTAGCTCTAGTGGCAGACAAGATTAGAGAGAGTCATCTTAGATGGCTTGGTTACATAAAACGCCAGTTGTTCGATGACTCAATTAGGAGAGTAGATGTATTAGATTCAGCCTATGTTAAGAAAGGTAGAAGTAGACCTAAAAAGACTTGGTTAGATAGTATAAAAAATGACCTTAATTTGTTAGAATTAAATGAGAAATGAGAGTATAACATTTAATTGGACACAATGGAGAAAAATGATTTAAGAAGCTGACCCCATGTAGTGGGATGAAGGCTTGTTGTTTTTGTTGTTGAATAGATCAGTAGAGTGATGCAACGTTCCTCAATTTGTGTTACTATTTTTTTGGACTAATGAAATTCTATATGCAGTATTTTATTAACATTTCTACTAGCATAAATGATTTTGATTTTCCAAAATTTTTAGCTGTAGGATATTTGGCTCATTTACCAGTGTTGTGTTCATTATTTGTTGTGCTTGATTCCTAGTCAGGCCATTTTGAATTTCTTAAAGTTTTGTCCAATATTAGTTTTTATGGAAATTCTGGACCTCAGGTCAAATTTCTGTTGGCTGTTTTCAGGATCATAGCCTATCTCCAAAGTTTATTCTAGAGTATTAAAGCAATAAATCAAGCCATTCAATCCATATATTAAACCCTATGGCCTTTCATCATTTCTTTTTTCAACAAAGATTTTTCTTTCAAGTTTTCTCTTTCTAAATGTCACCTCCTTTTAAGTCATCCTTAAAGATCAAAGAACCTTCCAAAGAAGTTCATAAAGGCTGATTTAGGTGTGGGGATTTGAGGATACTGGATCTTGGGTCCCATAAACTCTTTTTCACTCCACTTCATGCAATAGCAACATATTGGGACATTGCAGCTTGAGAAAATTGCAAACCTTATTGCATGACTTGAACCTAACACAGTTTCAACAGTATGCCATTTTTGTGGAACATTATGAGGTAGTTTTTTAGATGTAGTGTTTTGTGCTTAATTTAATTTACTGTTGGTACATATAATATGAGACTTCCGAATTTTAATTTGTGAGAAATACGAGAAACTTTCAAGAAAAAAAACTATGAATTCTATCTACCTCATGCTTGACATGGACTTTAATCTGACGAACCTTATGCTACCCATTTTATCAAGAAAATAGTCTTCTTATCCTGTTTTTACATTGAAAACTGAGAGCCTAACTACTCTTGGTTCTATATATTACTTATTTTTTCCCTTCTTTTCAGAAGATTAGTATTTTTGGCACTTGTTTTCATACGGCTGATATATGGTTATCCGCTAAATGGCATTCTAGATGTTGAGAAATTTATAGCATCTATAGCTGATGTGTTGTGGTCGGAGAATGAGAAGAAGATCAAGTCTTTGGCAGAAAGATACAAAGATATATGGAATGCCCTTCCCGAGTAAGCTTTGAAATTCAAGGCTTGAACTTAGAAAGTTATATTTCTCTTTATTTTGGTGAACACTACAACTAGCTATGATTGAGATTTTTGCAAATGATGTATAGTTTTCTACTTTTTTTTCTCTTGATTGTTAAGAAAAACCATAAACACATCAATGCTTATTTACTATGCTTTTCATCAAATGTTGTTGAAAGCCAAATGAACAGCCTGAAATTCATAATGCTTTCTTTTTTATCTTCGTTCAATTTATTTGCTTTATATAAATTTATGTATTTCAGTCCATGTGATTGAGCTGCCTTTCTTAGGCAATTTAAAAAAGTTAGTGTCACTTTTTAACCCATTTTTTCGATCTTTTGTTTCTTTACAGAATCCATACAGCTTATAATTAAAAGTAGAACCATTCTTTTGTCTCTATTAGTGCAACATTTTTTTTTTCCATATTGTTAGATTTGACGATTAAGAGTTTTAGCACATTATCTGTAAATGTTTAATTTTCGTTATCTTGAGAATAGAGCTCTTCTATGGTGGGTTGTTAAGTATCATTTATTTGCATATTTTGCTGTAAAAAATTTGGGAAATGTGCAGATGACCCAGTGAATGCGTAATGGAAGGTGGTGGTGGATAAAAGAGAAGAATTTTAGGCTTCGATTGATAGTTCATGTTATAGAGTTAATTGGCTTCATTATCATCTAAATAATCAGAATTTTTTTCAAATTTCTAGATATATGTGGATAATGGCCTCATCATTTTTTTAAAAAATTTTATATATCTTTTCTTAATCTATGCAAGAGACTTATAGTTTTCCTAGCTAACATCAACTTATAATAGCTATTTTCATGCAAATCATGCTTGTGAATGATGGATAATATTATATTATAATATAAAGGCTGGGTTAATGATAAAATTCGTATAAGTTGACATGTGTTGGATGATGATTGACAAGGAATGTTAAATGTCAGACAATGTTGGATAGTTTGCTTGGTCACTTTCCTACTTGGAGGGGAGACTTGACGACTACAAAAATAGGCTCCAAACTTTGGTTGCTGACGAACTTCACCCTTTAGTAGGTTTTTGGCGATAATTAACGAGCAATATTGGATGTGGGGTGATTGCAGGTGGTTAGCTTAACATTACTTTTGATAGGAGTGATTAGGCATTGATATCGGTTGACACCTATCAGGCTACATGCATTAATGTTCGTCAATGATAGTGCCGTTGTTGGTTGGTGGGTAGAGCATTGAAAAGATCAAGGGTTGTGAGTCGAAGAATTGTCTCAAGTTCTATGGGATTATCACACAGTAATACAAGCTCCATCTAGAGAAGCACCTTGCAATTTATGCTTTGGCATTGAAGATATGATCCCAAGTGACACTAGAATGCACAACTCCTAATTCAAGAACTTTATCTGCATTCGAGAAAGATTCATCTTTAGTTGTTGATCTTGGGTCACAAATGCTATATCTCGATCAAAACATACCTCATGGAATCAATGTCTTGGAATTCTGGATCAGACACCTTGTCATTTGCATCAAAATTTATGAATTGAAGTTGTTGAAAATCTCTCATTACTCAAGAAGATCCTAATCATTTATAATATAGAAGACATTTAACACAATACTTAAACGCTATTTCATCAAAAAGCTTAAGCCATCATTTGTTGCTTTGTCACTATACTCTTCTACTAGAAGCACATCTAAATTTACATAGTTGACCAAATATTTGAATTATGAGTCTCAATTGTTGTTCTAGAAATAATAAAACTAAGCAACAATAATCTAGGAAACATCAATGAATTCAAAGATCTTGATCAACTTTTCTTCCAATGTAAAGTGTAGTCCTCTCAACATTGATATCTTCAAAATTGAGAGAAATCTAGTGGGGGGTTTATCAGCCTTCTTTGACTTTTTTAGGTAAAATATATCATACCTTTGAAGCAGTTCTTTTTAACTTAAATTGCAGCACATTTGTTCTTGATTATCAATGTGTGAAAAGAAAACCACATGACAAAGACATCAATTTTATGTGCAAATATGTATGTGCCATTGATGAAAGAGAGATGAAGTGCTCATGCCGCGTTTCAAGAAACGACATATTCCATTGAAGTTCCTTCTACGTTTGCCACTCACCACCTTAACCTTGTGTGTGATACATGAAATTTGTTGAGGATTTGAGTTAAACTCACAACATATTAGTTGTCACCTTATCATCAAATACACAACTTATGAAAGGAGACTTGATTAAAAACTGTGTAAGTTCACCATTATTATACCATAATTCCTAAGTAGGATTGGTGCCCATCTAGAGGCGTCCTAGTTGGCACCTAAGCATGGTTGTAGCTTAACTTATACAAGTGGTATTGCCATAGTTGAGGGGGTAAAATTACTTTTATTTGACTTGTAGAACAAATGCACTAACATAGCTCATCCACTCTTGCTGCAAGTCCCTACAGACTTGCACAAATTTGTGCATAGCCTATTTGCATGGGTCGCAGATCTACATGGTTTGTGGGGCTTGAACAATGACACAAGCTATGCACATGTTGGACTTCTCGACCTGGATGAGGGCTCGAACCTCCTTTTAATTGTTTAAGCAAACCTTTTTCAATCTCATCAAAAGGCCATTTCAAAGCTGTATTTAATGGCTCATTGCATGGGTTGTGAGGCTCGCACGACAACACAAGTCATGCACAACTTGGCCTCCTTGACTTGGATAAGGGCACAAGTATACTTTTTGTTGTCCAAGAAAAACCTTTTCGGGATCGCTAAAAGGTCATTTAGAGCTTCATTAAATCATGTGATGTTATTCAAGAGAATGTAACTTCATGCAAGCACCAATTAGAAGTTGAGTCTCATTGGGATTAGTCGACAATGAATCTTTAAAGGATGTTCATGTTGATGTCTTAGAAGTAGTTGTGGTCAAATGGTTTAGATCTTATAGTCTTATTTCAAAAGATGTCATTAAATGACTTCCAATCATATGGATGTGTACATTGTAATGATTGGTTTAAACAAAAGATAAAATTTCTATGACATTTTAGAAAAGTTCAAATAATATTTCTTATTGGAATTAATTCCAGATGGGCGTTCAAGATACCTTAGTTTTCTGCTTGTACAATCTTCATATAATAGTGACATGATAAAAAAATAGTCCTTTTGAATCTACACCATTAGATTTTCTCAAGTTTCATGGTGACTTTTCAATTAAGCCTATGTAATCAATATTAATGTTGAAGCATCAACTAAAATCTGATTGTCCAATTCATATCATCTCCAATACTAATTTCAAAGCCTAAGGACTTCATTTATTTACCCCTTGCACCTAAGAGTATTAAATTAAGATTTAAAACTGATATTATTATTTTTGTATATTTTGTGGTTTATGATGATAAACTAAATTAACTTGTTGATGATTAATGGTATATTTATTTGTTTTTAACTTTTTGAGCTTTTTTTAAAAAAATATTTTTTGGCTAACATCTCTGTTAGTGTTGAGGCTTATGCCGTACCTCAATAAGGAAAAATGCTTTTGTTCTTGATTTTGCTATTTTAAACCTTTCGATTTAGCATAAATATTGAAGACATGGTGTCCATAATCTTAAAACTACCGATCATTCAATGTAGTAAAATGCTCCTAGCAATTAGTATTTTTTTTTTCTCCATTCATTGCTTGCTTCACCATAAATATCAAATCACCTTCTATCCAAGAAAATATAAATTCCTTAAGATTGAAGTTAAGGTTTATTCCTGGGATAATATTCCTAGTTAGACTGATCTTTTTTTCTTTTGAATGTGTGTGCAGGAAGGGATCAAATATTTTTGATGACATACTTTATAAATCTCTTTCTTCTTTCGATCATTTCTAGAATAGAATTGAATGGAAAGATCGTAGTTTGCAAGCACATTTTTTAATACATATTGTTTGTTTGTGGACTAATTATGGTGGTGAGTTATTCATAAACATTCATGTATAAAGTTTTCTGCTTAGCTTGATTAATTGTTTTGTTTACTGTTGAGTTTGTTAGAGCAATTTATTTTTTTTAACATGCTATTTACATGTGAAGTGTGTTATATAAAATATTTTATCACTGAATGTACAGATTAAATTTCCTAATTTTTTGTGCAGCAATAATTACGTTTTGGAGGATGACATGCTCAGGACTCATATGTCTTTTTCAAAGCGGTATTTTAGCGAGTGAGTGTGAAATTATTGACACCATTTTAACTATTGCTCAAATGCTTTTATTATATATATATTTTCTGCCTTAGCTTTTTTGCTTTTTCATCTGCTTTTTTTTTAAAATGAATTATGTCTTGGGTTGCTATTCATTTAATTTGTATAAATTGAACATAAAAGAAGACCATCTTAATGCGTTTGCGTTTGTTTTGGCCCAAAAAACTCCACAATAAAGTGGCTTGGAAAATGCTTAAAGGGTTATTTTTAATGCTTGTAGTAGTATCAATCTTTTGAAATAATGACAAAATGGGTTGAAGACTTAAAGTCATAAACATTCACATTGTGACTAGCGTGCAAAAGGCTCAGCCATACTACAACTGTTTTTGATTGAAAAAGTCGGGAATCCCCTCACGATATTTGAACAAAAAGAATTAAAAATTGGGATATAGGAAAAAGTGATAATAAAAAAAGGTAACAATATATAGAGAGTATATGAAGAGGTGCTCTAAAACACTTTAGAGGTTTGTTGGAAATATTTAATGCATTGCTTTTCTTTAAGATACGATACACTTTATATAATAAGATTATTTCTACAAGTTAGGAGGATGTCCCCAACATCTTTAGCATTGCCTTTGATTAAAATGTTTCTTCATAAAGTTAAGGTAGAGTTGAGTGGTCCTATATTATAAAAAAATTGAGAGACTAGAAAGACCCCATGTCCTTCTACATCCACATGAACCCACAAAACCTATGTTTTCCCCACATTGGCATGATCTCACGTCTCTCTCTTTGTCTCGTTGTCTATTTCCTGCACGAACAAGCATGAGACTAGAGCTCTCTTAATCTCTTCTCCTCTAGTAAGCCACGCCCCTTCATCTTCATTACTCTCTGCTTTGCTCAAGCCACTGAACTGCACTCTATTACACACTGCGACCTCTCCATCTTACCTTACTCTTGCCATCATTCCCTTTCTTTCTTTTTTTCTCTTCATTGGACCTCCATCTCCTTCATAGACCTTATCATTTTCTATCACTCTCGTCTCCCCTAGACTGCCATTTCACCACACCCAAGTCAAATTAAGTACTCTTACATGTTATTTTAATGGGCAAGGAAAAGCTATATTCTTTTATGCAGGTATCTTTGAAGGTCTACTTGCTATTTTTAAGTGTGGTGGATATGAAGACCCCTCAGGTCGAGCTGTCAGACGACAATGATCATGTATGTCTTTTTTGGTGTGGTGGGAAGGTCTAACTGTAGTATTCTTGATGGCATCTTTTACGCAAAAGAGACATTAGGAGGCTGCTGAAATTTTGCCAGAATATTGCTCCAAAAGGAAAGAAGTCCAACTTATTAAAAATGCCAAATTATAAAAAGATCAATCTTGAAAAGCACCAATTAGTTTGAAGAACAATTTATAATAAGACCAACTTACCAATGCGTCAGCTTATAATAAGACTAACTTGCACTTTAGATGTCATATATATTTATTGGTTTGTGTGCAGTGTTGACTATGTGTTTGAAAGAACCTTTTCTTTCACAAAAAAGCTTTTAAGAGAAAAATAAAGATTAAGTTGAATGCCATGGCTAAAATGAACCAAAACATAACTTTATAGAAATAAGAAATAAAGAATGAATATAAGTAGAACTTGTGGAGAATGTGATTGCTTAGCACTAAGCATAATAGACCTCTCACTAAATGTTCATAATTGTTATGATCATGATCATGAATCACAATCCTACTTGAAAACAATTAAGTGAGAACCCTTAATTTAGATGGAAAAGGATGCCAGCATGTGGATTTATTTGAATATGCATGGGAACTAAATATATTGTTTTGAATGCACAATTAGAAGTTAACTTTTAAATACAAATCACCTAAATAAGCAATACTTGGCACAAGCAAATAGAATTTGCTAGGGTTTATGTCCAAATTGGTCTCTCAACTATTTATGAAGGACCAATTTAGTCCTAGACTAAACAGGAGGACCAATTTGGTCCCTTGACTATTTGATCAGGGACCAAGTTGGTTCTTTTGAATTTAATGAAAGTTGTAGAAATAATGAATCTGCAGGATATTTTGGAATAACAAAAAATAAAAAAGTAGATAACTAATAAACCCTACCCGCTTCTCATTTTCATTTCGACGGAAGGACCAACTTGGTCCCGATCAAATAGTCAAAATTTCTTCTTTTTAGTCACGGGACTAAATTGGTCCTTCATGCATGAGGAATTTGATCTTAAACCCGAATTTGCTAATATCAAAATTTGGTGATAAAATCACATGCGCTATCTATTCACATTATGTTCACAAACAGTTTAGAACTTTTGCACATTTTATGAGAATTTTCAACCCTAATTATAATGTCTTGAAAAAGATGTAAATATTTTAAAAGTGTAGAAGTATATAATGTAAAAATACCAAAAAGTGTGCGAATACTCTTGTGTAAATATTTTGAAAAATGTATATGTACATAGTGTAGGTACACTATAAATCATGTAAATGCATAATATATCACGCCTTGGGAATCATGCAAAGTGCAACATGCATGTATATTGAAAATTAGACATGCATAATGATATTAAAAAACATACTTGCATGTGCTCTAACTTACATCTTGGAATGCTCAAATGCATAGTCTAATAATATTGCAAGAAAAATTGATGAGTTTTAAGTTTATTTTATTTTGAGGGAAGCACAAATATTTTAAAAAGGAATTTATGATTGTTATAACAATTCAAAGCTTCTTTTATAAAGGAATTCATGATTGTTACATGGGCTCATAATCATGTCAAATTGCCATTAGGGTAGGGTTACAAGTCCCACCATTCAAGTCCAATCCTCCACATCTTAAAGATGGGAGTTGACAGGAACTTAATATTGTGAAAGATGTTTTAGCAATAAATTTTCAAATGAATCACAATAAAGTGATGATTTCATGTTTATATTTTCAATGCTATATTTACAAAATATAATCATAAATTTAATTTTTAGATCTAATTCTTCATATACAAAGATAGAGTTGACAAGGTCTGCAATATAATAAATATTTTGAATGAATTTGATGTGGGCTCATATTGTATATTTAAGAATGATATTCATCCTTTTTTCATCTAATTTGCAATCTACTAAGCTTCAACTATTTTGGTAAATTCTAATTCATATGTATTGATGAGCCCTTATTATAAGTCCCTTTCAAGTTCCCATTTTTTATTCTTTTTCAACTCACTCAATGTGATATAAACATTTATTGGAAGACTTTAATTATGCTTATCAACAAATTTGAAATAATTTACTTTTATTTATAATTGAGGGCCTGTTTGGGACAGTTGTAGTTTGAATAAGCATTTGTGAAATTATCGTGGAAAATGTTGTTGCCAAATAGCTGTTGTTCCTGAAGTAGTATATATGTTTCGAAAATTCATCTGTTGATGTGCTACAACTATTTTTGAAAAAAAAGATTAAAAGACCTTTATGTGGCATGACCATTGAAGGGTTTGTGTAGTTTTAAAAAATAAGCTATTTTATGCTAATTAGGATCATCCACCACATGGAGACATAATATAATTTCTTCTAATCGTAAGAATATTTTTTCACATGCTAACTTATCATAGTTTTAATAAAATAACAAGGTCATTTATTCAAGGCTTCACATATAATTAAATATAGAAATTTCATATTGAATACCCGTGCAAAAGTTTAATCTGTTGAAAAAATAATTCACTCTTCCTAAACCTGTAGAAATGTGATTTTGAGAAGAATAGCCTTATATCGAGCATGTGTAATTTTAGTGAAGATGTAGGGGTAATTTGGGAAGAAGAAAATAGAAAGTGAGATGGTTCGTAGAACAATGCTGGCCTCCTTAGGTCATGAAAAGGAGGGGTTCGAGAGATGGGATTTTTTGAAATGTGCTGTCAAAAGTAGCTCTCCAAACACTACCATGGTTCCATTTTACAACGGAAAGCATTTTCGCATCCTGAATTTCTAAATCCATTATAAGTCTTCTATAAGTTTTAGTTCAAGTATTTTTTTTTTTTGCATTCAATTTTATTCTTTTAATATATTTTTTGCTGAATATTATTTTTTTATCTTATAAATTTGTATTTTATTATATTCATGCTTAAGAAACACTCATTTAGATGTACCATATGAATTTGTTCAATGTTCCTTTCAAACGACATTTTGACAAAATTTCAGCAAGCTCTCGGTGTCATCCTCGCATAAGAGGCCTACCTCGGGAATGCTTAGCTTAGGCGTGACAATCGGTGTTTTCGCTTAGTTTAGACATTATACCTTCGCGATGAGCAACGATAATGATTAATTATGCGAGATGATTTTTTTAACTTTCTAGAAAGGGAAAATGGGTGGATAGAGAGAAGAAATAATAATTTTTTTATTTGGGGAGGAATAGAGAGATTGGGTTGGGTTTGGAGACAGTGGAATAAAAATAAAGAAAATAAGAGAATATTAGTGTTGGATTTTGGAGGTAGATCATATGGCACGAGAGATCTATGTAAGTGGAATAATGATTGACAAAAATGGGAGGTTGCAACTGAGACACATAAGTTCGGTCGTGGATGTGATTGTGTGAGAGGAGAGCGGGAGGAGAAGCTACGACATTGGGAGATGGGAGGATTTGTGGTTTCTTGCAAGCAGTTTGAAATGCGAAGAGGTGGAGAGAGGAGATGGGGTTTGGGGTGCGACTGGGATTTTGAGTCAAACTGGGAAGAGGTGTGAGTTGGGAGAGGAGAGGCATGGGAATAGTGGCAAGACTTACAGGATGAAATGCAGTATGCTATTGGGGAAAATATTGAGACTTGGAGATAAAAGGAAATGTGAGCCATAACCATCAGTTTGTGTGGCTTGAGTTTGACATGGGGGAGTTTTTTTTGTCATGGATTGGAGGAGATGAGGGATAGGGAATAGGGCTGCAAACGAACTGAGTCGAGTCGAGCATATGCGTGTTCGATTTCAAACTTGTTTACCATTATTGAGTTCGAGCTCGATTCCAGCTTTTGAGGATGGTGTTCAAACTTGAGCTTGTTTTCCATTATCGAGCTCGATTCAAGTTTGTTCACGAGCTCAGTTTAAATTGGATTATCAAGGCCATTAATGAGTAGCACGTTTAATGAAATAAACAAACTTTAATCCATCCTTAATTGAGCTTGTTCGCAAGTAGCTTGTTGAGAAATATACATGAACTGTATTAATTAAAGTTTATTAAGCCTAAAAAAATTTAAACAATATTGTTCACAAACAAGCTCGAGCTGTAATCTAGCCATAATCGAGCTCCTTTACGGACTGTATCAATGACTTTGTTTTGTGAGTTGTGAATCATAAGGTACATTTGATAGACAAATCTCTTTGGATGATGCAACTCATGGTTGCTAACAAGGATCTTTCAGCCAGGTTTAGTCGGCTATTTTCTCTAAGTAGAATAGGGAATATGATAGTCCAGGACTATGGAATTATGTCATCTTGATCAAGCTCATTATCATTTCTTCCACCATTCTCTTTATATTATTGATAATGAATGTTTCAAATTTTAAACTCATAATTCATTTTAAGTTGGGGGTGGTGAATTTTTAAATCTTGAAACTTTAATTGCTGCTATTATATGCCAAGCATTTAATAATCTAGTGACTCACTGGGAGGGATAATTAACCATAGGTGTTTATACCTACGGGAAACTTGAAATTAGATCTAAAATCCTCACAAAATGAGTCAATATCTATGTGCAATGTCTTATGTCAAAAATAATTTGCCTTTTAAAAATTTGACCTCGGACACTAAATAAAACTCTTCTCATCGAGAGGGTGAGCATGAATTTTCGAAGCCGACAAGTGGAAAATAGAATTGTTTTGAAACCTTAAAGAGGGAAATGCGTTCAAATGGTGAAAGCAAATCTTCATTTGAAGAACAAATGAGAATCATCCTTTCGGAGGGAGCTACACAAGTTATACTATGTAGAAATTCTAAATCCTGCAATAGAAAAAAGTATAAGAATCTTTACTAGAATAAAAATTCACCTAGAGAAAGCTATCTTTAAAAGGGCCAAGGCCTGGAAAAATCATTAACTAGCTGAAAATATATGATATTTTTCTGTGAACATGCTAGCCAAAAGAAAGGGTAAAAATTGATTTAACCAGACAATTAAGATTCTAAGCTATTTTAAAATGATTTGGAGGAAGCTTTGCTAAAGAAAATTTGTGGATTCAAATATTGCAAAATTTGATTTTAGCTCCATTATTAACATTCTAACAGATGAGATGAATGAAAACTAAGAAGCTTTATCAACATCTTTAATACAATGTGACATGAATCCTTTAGGCTCTCCAAACATCAATAGGAGTAGTGTCATGTACATTTTTGTTTATCATGATGGAATTAGATAAAGAATTAGAGTCCACTTGATGAAAAATATTCATTAGAATAATACTTTTAAATCAAGCATGACCACAAGTTGACCAAAGAAAACCTTTACCTTTGTCTGTTCCTTTCACAAAAAACTATTTATACCGTCAATTTTGTTGATAGCCCAAGTTGGAATCCATAAAAAGAGTAGTATTGAGAAATTGAAGATAAGTCATAGTAAATCAAAATGATCCTTTCATCTATAGATATGAATCTTCTTTTTTAGTAAGCAAGCTATTTTTGAGTTTTATCAGTAATAGATTTCAAAATAGTTTTTTGCATCTCCTTAGATTTTGAAGGAAGTCTAAGTATTTGAAGGAAAGTTTTTCAAGTGTAAAACCCAAAGCATTAGCAATAGAATGACCTTTTTTGTGACAACCACTACGGTAAATCATACATGATTTATATGAGTTAGTTTTAATATATAAAGAGGATAATATGCTTAAGAGCTAAAATTTGAGTACAGTCAACTCTACAAACAAGTAGGGTCATTAGCAAATTGATTATTATTGATGGTGATACTACTCTTATCATACTTATTTTTCTAAAATCCAACCGTCATTGGCAACAATGCGGAGCATCTTATGGAAGATATCGCTAGTGATATTAAAAAAAAAGAGGAGAGAGTGAGAAGATCTACTTATCTTAAGTCTCTACAGCATTTAAATCGTTTGGTTAGTTTTGCATTTGTATGCGGAACCTACCTTCAGAATATTTAGAATGAAATCTTAGTTGTAATAGTTAAAAGCCTTTTCTATGTCCTTAAAAAATGGAAGAATTATTATTATTCATGATTATGAAATGCATGATCTCATAAGATGCAACAATGCAATCAGATTTTTTGTTCATCACTAGTGATAATGAAAAGAAAAGGAGAGCAGATCTTCTTCTCTTTAGTCTTCACAATATTTAAATAGTTTGGTTAAGTCTCTATTTACAAAGTTTGGTTTAACTAAAACTTCTTCTGATCTAATGGATGAACTTGGGGAAAAAGCCTACCTTTAAGACTATTTAGGTTGAAATCTCAGTTGTAATAGTCAAAGCCCATTTCAATACCCTTAAAATGATAGAATTATTCGTAATTCCGTTTATGGAATGCATGGTGTCATGACCAACAATGCAATCTAGAGCCTATAGCTTAAATGAAGGCACTTTGAGAATGATCAATTAGGTGATGAAGTTGTGGTTTAAGTCTCTAAAATTTTGATAAATTATTTAAAAGTCTAGTCTATGAGGCTGATAGGCTTGTAGTCATTATCATTTGCACAAATGTCTTATTTTTGGATTGACACTACTGATCCCAAAACTCAATCTAGCTAGAGGTCCTTGACCCGATAATGTTTTCAGAATTCTTTCATTTTGTTAGACTTAAATGAGAATATGCCACTTAATAGGACATAATGGAAGAAATGATTCATGTAGCCTTCACCATGTTGTGGGATAAAGGCTTGTTGTTGTTGTTGTGTCCTGCATGTTTGGAGAAAAAAAAAGTGAGAAAAATCTTCATGGCTAGGTTGTTTTTTAGCATCTAAATTAGTGGTAGCAGTTCTAATCTCATCCACAAGGGGGAGATTCCAAAATATTTAGAGGATAGGAGCACCAGAGGGATAAAGCTTAGAATAATCAACTAAATATTTAGTTGAAGTTTTTTATAAATTGTTTTTTGGAGTGAAATAATAGCCGTCAAGTAAAGCAAGTCCATTTTTATCAGGAATAGAATTCCAATGTAATTGAATAATTTTTATTCTTATGCTATTAACAATTTTGGGGAAAAAGAAGTGTTTTCATTGTGTCTTCAAGAAATCACTTGACTATAGAACTTTGATGCTAATTAGTCTCTTCCTCCTTTAGTTGAATCTTTGAATTTTTTGGAGGATGCTAAACCCAATCAAGTTAGATTTCAATATCATTAAGCTAATTGATTATAGATTTATTTTTCTCTTCATGTTTAATAATATGTTGCTGTTTTTTTCCTTTTCAAATTTTAAAATGCCTTTAGTGTGTTTAAGATTCATGATAGAGCTCTTAACCTATCTCCCTAAGAGGAGTCATTTTTTTTCCACCAACCAGCAATCATATCTTTAGAGTCACTCAAGCTAAACTAATAGTCTTGAAATCCGAGGGTGGGGTTAGAAATAAAAATGGCATGATTATGATATGAGAAGATCTTGTTAACGACCTTTTTTACTTGCTTGGAAAAAGAGTTTCATTATTTGGGGAGAGAAGGAATGATCCAATTTAGCAAAAATTTCCTCTATCTTGTCATTGGACCATGCAAATGCTCTTTAAGATATAGGCAAATTAATATGACTAAATTGGCTAATAAAGCCAATAAACAAGTCCGAAGGTTACTTTGAGCTGTTTGTAGAACTTTCATGCATGGCTAGTTTATCATTAAAATCATCACATAACATCCATTTAGCTCCAATGTTGAAAATATCATTTAAAAAATGAATTTTGTTATCCTCTTTGAATGTAGCATGCACTCTGGTTAAAATAAAACTGAAAATTTTAGCTTTCTTGAGAAAGTGAAGTGCAATAGAAAATATAATTGTTGTGGAATGAAGCACATCTAGAGACCAAGAGTAAGATTTCCATTAATAGAGAATATCCCCTTCTCCCCCTTCCTCACAAAATTGCATTTACTTTTATAGAAACTTAGTTTTTATATAATTGGCAGTTTGCCACAAATTGATCAAAGAATGCTTGGAGAGTAATTAAGTTTGGTTTCTTGAATACATATATTAATCCAAGATCTCAATCTCTCAGAAATTTTCATTTTCACTATTTTAAAATTCAAACTAAACTAGTCGATTCAACTAGTTCACTCATGTACTGAGCAAACAACCTATTTAGTTAGAATCACTTTTGGATTAAAACGATGAAAATTAGCTTGAGCCCCCACTCGACCAGTGAACCAATCATGATTATATGAAGCTAGACTATCACCTTTTATTCTCAATCAAATGGTTACATTTTTTATACAAAAATTATATTAAGCATAATGTTTTATTTAAATATTTTTAAAATAAATCTTATAAATCCTAAAAAAATAATATTACTATTATTATTATTATTATTATCTTATCGAAACTAATCCATATCATACCCACCAAGACATCACTCAAGTAGATTATATGCTCATATTTAGAGCTCTCTTTTTTCTGACATTAATTTTTCTTTATAATGTTGGTCTATAAAAACTATGATTATGCTGAAACTTGAGTTAAGTTGTATAAATGAGGAATTAGACTATATGATTTGGGCTTTAAAATATAAGAATATGTGAACATATTTTAATTTTTAATTTAATATTCTTATTATAAATTATATTTTATAATATAAAAAAGATAGTTTAAGAATATAAAATTTATAATAACAATTTATAAATATTTTACATATTATCTATATTTTATAAAGTTTTTAAAATAATTTTTTATATTATAAATTATATATTTTTTTAGAATTTAAAGGCTTTCATTTGAGTAGATCTAAAATCGAATATATAGAGTATAATTTTAGTTGTAAAGATCTAGTGGTTGGTTGTGATAATGGGCGATTAAGTCGTTAAAAAGAGTGAATGTTTTAGATATCTTGGGTCTATTGTTCAAAATGATGGTGAAATTGATGGGGTTGTTATTAGTAGAATTCAAAGTGGATGGTTGAAGTGGAGTAATGCATTGTGCTTGTTGTGTGATAGAAAAGTACCACTTAGAATTAAAGAAAATTTTATAAAATGATGGTGAAACCTGTAATGCTTTATGATATAGAATGTTGGCCAATAAAAGAGAAACATTAAATTAAGTATTGCAGAGATGAAAATTATTAGGTGGATGAGTGGCTTTACACTTAGAGATAAAATGTGAAATGCATACATAGGTGAAAAGGTTGGAGTAGGTTTAATGGCATATAAGATTAGAGAGAGCCTCCTTAGATGGTGTGGTCACATAAAAAGTCGGTCGTTTGATGTCCTAATTAGGAAATTAGATGTATTAGATTCAACCTATGTTAAAATGGAGAGATAGACCTAAAAAGATTTGGTTAAGAAGTATAAAAATTGACCTTATTTTATTAGAATTACATGAGAACATAATACTTAATAGGACACAATGGTGAAGCAAGATTCATATAGCCAATCCCATGTAATGGGATAAAAGCTTGTTGTTGTTGTATGAATTTTATATTCTTATTATATATTATATTTATATTTATAGATCTATAATTTATTTATTTTGAATTTTTAAATATAATTAATCTATATATATATATATATTTATTATAAAGAGTTTTATATCAATTTTTAAATTCATAATTATTAAAAAATATTACTTATTTGTGTATTTTATTTATTTTTTATTACATATTTATCATGTATTTTGGTCATTATATGATTTAAATTATATTTAATAATTATAAGGTTTATTACATCATACAGTTTAGTTTAATCATTGAGCCATAAATCTCTCTTTTTAGTTCTTAATCCGTGATTTTCACAAATTTGCTCTTTTTAATAGTTAGTTTTTTTTATCATGGATTTTATGCTATGAACATTCTACATTCCAAAATTTGTAAAAATATTTTGAGCTTAACAAAAATTTATGGGAAAGTCAAATTGAACGATTAATAAAGGGGAAAATTATGTAATTTCAGAAGGCAAGAATTAGCTAAATTGTCATGAAAATCTCCTTGAGGAGGAGATCAGATTCATCAACATAATCATAGGGATAAATAGTTACTTTATGTTGATAAAATTATTCTTTTTTTTTAATATATTTGCTCATTAAATGATATTTTTTCTTCTTGCATAGTTTTGGGCAAGTTTTTTTATTTGAGTATCTTCGAAGAAAACGAAAGATAAGAGGATCCATCAAGCAAAGAAGTCAATAGAGGCCGCATAATTGTATTCTAGGACTTTTTTTTTCCAAAAAATATTGTAATTAGGGATGTAAAAGTGCTAATCTTGAGTGAGCTCAAGTGTTATTCAGCTTGAGTTATTGAAAATTTTCATTTATGTTTAGCTCTTTTGTTATCGAGAAAAACATGATATGCTTTTGAATAACAAGTCTACTTAAGATTCTCACTTAGGTTAGAGAATATATGTGCCATCATATATAGTCACATTTATCCACTTAAATGTACATGTATGATTATGTTTATCCACTTAAATGTACATTTATAAACACATATTGGCATATGCTTACACAAATTATGCATTTGTATATATATATATATATATATATATATATATATATATATATATATATATATATATATTTGTTAGTATGAATATAATTGAATTTCTATCGAGCTGAACACTATTGAACAAGCTCATATTTTTGTTTGGCTAGTTTAGTATGAGCTTGTAAAAGTAAACCTTACTCATGTTAATTATACGATCAACCTAAATCAAATACTATTAGGAAGCTCTTTTGACAAACTTAATTCTAACATAATTTTGAAAAAAAAAAACTTGCAAAAATGTTCTTCAATCATGAATTAAGCATTAACCATTGAAATTAGTCCCCATAACTTATGCCATCAACATTGGGATGTTGGGAGTGTCAATTCCAGGTCGTGGTAAAAACAACGACCAAAAGTTGATCCAATCCCGATTTCAACCCGATTGACCAACCCGAGGTCGATTTGGTCAATTCAGTCGACGGGTCAAGTTCGAGTTGGTCAAAAGTCAATTTGGGTTGAGGGTCAACCAAAGCAAAAAATTTTCGGTCAATTTCTTCAACGAACCTGGTCAACCCAAACCCAATTTTTGAGTCGTGGTCGAGGTCGAGTTCGGGTCAATTTTTGACACCCCTAGTTGGGAGGTGACTAAGGAATAACTAACTGGGAAAAATCGTCTGTATCTGTACATGTTCTTCCATTTTGACCACTTGTCTTGACCTTCGTCAACAACATCAACAACAATAAGCCTTTGTCCCACTACGTGGGATCGGCTACATGAATCCTTTTTCTCGATCGTATTCTATTTAGTGTCATATTTTCATTTAATTTTAATAAATTAAGGTTATTTTTTAAACTTTTAAATAAGTCTTTTTAGGTCTACCTTTATATTTCTTAACATAAGCTGAATCTAATACATCTACTCTGTTAATTGGGTCATGGGTGTCTGGTATTTTATGTGATCAAACCATCTATGACAACTCTCTCTAATCTTATCTACCACTGGAGCTATTTCAACCTTTTCACCTATATATTTGTTTCACATTTTGTCACACCCAAGCCCTTTTCGTGGGACCTTAAAGGTTCTTTTTTGTAATTATAAAATCAATTGCTTTTAAACTTTTTTTTGTTAATTATTTAACTAATTTTATCTAATCTTTGTTGATAAACGTACACTCAAAAGCAATAATAAATGTACGAATAATAATAAAGAAAATAATATTTATATAAATAGTACATAATTCTTATGAATTTTTAAATCTAATATTCATAAATATAGAATATTTTCTAAGCATAAATAAGTGGATTGAGCATCCTCATCTCTGCATCACTTAATTTTATATTTCTTTTTTACTGCTCTACATTATGCACCATAAAGTATTGTAGGTCTCCCACTATCTTATAATTTTTTTCCTTTAAGCGGTATTTTTCTATCACACAATAGGCCTAATGCATTCCTCCACTTCAAATATCCAACTTGAATTTTACTGTTAGCGTCCTTATATATTTCACCATTATTTTGAACAATAGGCCTGTGATATCTAAAACGTTCATTCTTTTTAATGCCTTGATTACCCATTATCACAACCCCACAACTAGATCTACTTCTACTAAAATTACCCTCCATGTGTTTGGTTTTAGATCTACTTTAGCAAAAGCCTTTAAACTCTAAGGTTGACGTACATGATTCAAGTTTATCTTGAGATTGAGCTCCCTCTCTAGTCTTATCAACATGAATATCATCAACAAAAAGCATACACCAAGGTACATCCTCTTATAAATGTCTAGTAAGAACATCCATGACTACAGTAAAGAGATATGGGTTTAAAGCCGATCCTTGTATAATTCAACATAAATAGGAAAATACTTGGTCAATCCTACTTGTATTTGAATACAAGTAACAGCTCCACTATACCTACTTAATGAGTTGAATATATTAGCCCCTTTCTTTTCTAAAACTCTCCAAAGCATTTCTTTTGGAACTTTATCATATGCTTTCTTTAAATCAACAAATATAGTATGTAGATCCTCTTTACTCTCTCTATGCTTTTCCATCAAATCTCACAACAAATGTATAACATATATAGTAGACCTACCCGGCATGATCCACATTAGTTTTGAGAAATTTTTGTATCACATCGTAATTTATGCTAAATTACTCTCTCTCTCATAATTTTAATGTAAGACACATTAATTTAATTCCTCCATAATTTGCATTCTCTTGAGCATTCCCTTTATTCTTAGAAATAAGAACCAACAAACTATATATTCACTCATTTGTCATTCTTTGTCTTTGAAATAATATTAAAAGGTTAGTAAGCTCATAAATTTTTTGATCTCTTAATAATTTTCACAATTTTATTAGAATAACATTAGATCCTACTTTTTTTCACATTTTATTTTATTTAAAGCTTGTCCAAATTTTTTTTTCTAATAATAGGATAATGTTTTATTTTATTTCTCAAATGTCAACCCTTCTTAAAATCTAAAACTAGTAGTTGATGTTGGGTACTTAAACTTCTAGCCGAATGAGTTTAAAATCTTTACAAGCTAAATGATCAATTTTGTTTATAAGAAAATAATCAATATGCATTTTATTTGGTTTATTCTTATAACTAATAATATGCTCTTCTTTTTCTTGAATGAAGTATTATCAATTACAAAATTATAAGCTAATGTAAAATCTATGATCCTATCGTCTTTATTAGTCACTCTAAATTCATATTCACTATGAATGTTTTTATAATCTTCTACCACACTCTCAATATGCCCAATTAAATTTTCTTCAATAAATAGTCTTCATTTAGAATATATCGTTTGTATTAATTCTCTAGTTCATTTTAAAAATTTTCTTTTAAACATACATCCAAATTTACTTGAGGAGCATAAACACTTATAATATTATAATCTTAGCATCAATAGTAATCTTTAAAATTATAATTTTATCTCCTATTCTATTAATTTTCACAATATTATTCTTCAAGCTTTTATTTATAATCATACCTAATATTTCTGGTATGATTTTTATCTGAATGCCACAGTTTAAAACTTAAACCTTCGTCAATGGAGGGGGCAATTTTTTTAAACCACCACCACTAAACGAATATTAAATCTAATTGTTTTGTTGATTGGAGGAGGCTGTTTGTATACATAACCAGGGTGATATTTGTATGTTATTGGATTTGATTAGCTATCTGATGTTGAAGTATACCAGCATTTGTATTTCCTCAATGCTGATATAATCATCACTAAGGCAAAAATTTCTTAATGCTGCCATGCACTTCTGATTGAATTTTATTTTTCCTTATGTAAGACAAGGCTAGCCTTGTTTTAAAATTGATAGTCGCTCGGTGATTCTGACTGCTTGAGTGGGATTCCTTTGATGATCTGCCTCTTTTAGTTGACTCTTGGGATTTGATTAGATGACTTCTATTATAATGCGAGATTCTGCTGACACGTATGCTGTATGCGTTGCAACATCATCTCTTTCTTCTTAACCAATTGCAAACTTGTCTTCACTGATTTAGCATCAATTGATCTTTTTTGTCTTAAAGTTTCAGGTCAGATATAATTATTGTTTATCTCATTGCTCATCTCCATCTCATTTCATCTTTATCCAGCTAGTAGTGAACTGTTTTCTCAATGACTGTCCGTTAATTTTTCAATTTCTCCATTTCTTCGAGAAGCAATTTGAATGTTGTCTTTACTATCCAGCAGCTGTCATTGTTTGCTGCGCAGTTTATTGCTGGCAGTGTTTCCACTCTTCATGTGAATCACTCCCTATCTTTGATCAGAATGACAAAAGAAGAGAAGGAGAGGGTACCGAAGAACCCAAGCTAACATATACCAAACACATGCAAACATACCCCAAGCAAGTTCATACTTAATTTGGTCGGGGATAAGCTGGCCCGATGGGTTTAGGACTACTCATAAAGTTTTAGCAGTGTCTGAATCTCGTCTTTGACCCAAAGCAGCTTTAATTTGGCTCAGCAAAATTTTCTTTTCCCTCTTGTTGTTTGACTGTACAAAAGAAAAGGACAAGAAAATGACAAAAGAAAGGATGTTGATACTATAGGTTGGAAGCTATGCTCGAAGTTATTATAAACTTAATATTCTTTATTATCTTGGACGCTTTACATATATGCAACTTGATAGTTCAATTATTAATTTCTGTCTTTCATTATTTTCCGCCCCTCCTATTATGTGCATTCTACTATTCCAAATGGTTTAACTTTTAAGAAATTGACATTAATTAAATTGGCTTTTCTAGAATCCATCACTTGTTGGCATTTTTAGTTTTAATGTTTTCTACATGATGGCTTGCATACTTTAAACCTGTTTTTTGAACCGATTATGATATATTCAATGTCTGTACACATTCTCTTGCATGTGATTTTATATTCTTTTTGGTGCGTAATTGTGGAGATGCAGGGGAGGAAATATTTGGTTATGCAAGTGCTTAGCCCATTTGTTTTTTGGCAATAATTTCTGATCAACTGTGAATGCTTCAGAATCATGGAGCCATTTGAAGATATAATATACCCCAAGGGAGATCCTGATGCTGTTTCTATAAGTAAAGGAGATATTGAGCTATTGGAACCGGATACATTTATTAATGACACAATAATTGACTTCTACATCAAGTGAGTACTTATTATTACGTGTGAATATAAGAAAGTTTTTTTTTTTTTGATATTGTTATATGTTTTTTAAGGAAGGTTCTTTTTGCTAGTACTGATTTGTGCCTTGTAAAGAGTTATGAATGAATTCATGCAGGTGTATATTTTTTTATTGAGGACGTTGAATTTAGAGTATATAATAACTAGTTGTGACTTTATTCTTTTGTGATAAAAAAAAGGGAAAGGAGTACCTGTTCCTTTGATTTGATTAAGTTCGCAGGCTTGATAATTTGCCTTAGTATCTCATTGGAAAGCTAATTAAGCTTTTCTAACAAGTTTAAATGCAATCTCTTGTATATTTTTATGAAGAGTTATGCAAGATATGAATGCTTATCAATGTTTTTTTTATTCTTAAGGTTTGTTGAGCAAGGAATTTCTTGGCAGATGAGTAGAGAAAGAGTTTGTTGATTCTTATATTTAAGAATAAAGGTGATGCACAAGAGTGTGCAAATTATTGAGGAATTAAGTTGATATGTCATACATTAAAATTATGGGAGAGAGTAATTGAGCATAGGTTACAATGTGATAGAAACGTTTCTCAAAATCAACTTGGTTTCATGCCAAGTAGATTTGCTGTGGATGCTATGCATTTGTTGAGAGGTTTGATGGAGAAGTATAGAGAAAGTAAGGAGGATCTAGATATGAAATTTCTTGATTTAGAGAGCTTATGATAAAGTTCCAAGAGAGGTCGTTTGAAGAGTTATAGGAAAGAAGGGAGTTAATATTGCTTATATTCAAGTCATTAAGGATATGTATATTAGAGTTGTTACTTGTGTTCAAACATAAGGAGGATTGACAAAATATTTTCTATTTGTTTGGATTACATCAAGGATGCTTTAAGCCCATATCATTTTTTTTAGTTATGGATGTTCTTACTAGGCATTTACAGGAAGATGTACCTTGGTGTATGCTTTTTGCTGATGACATTCTTCTTGTTGATAAGGCTAGAGAGAGAGTCCAAGAGAAACTTGAATTATGGAGGTCAACCTTAGAGTCTAAAGGTTTTCGTTTGAGTAGATCTAAAATTGAATATATGGAGTGTAATTTTAGTTGTAGAAGTTCTGGTAGTGGTGTTGTGACATTTGGTGATCAAGTCATTAAAAAGAGTGAGCATTTTAGATATCTAGACTCTATTATTCAAAATGATTGTGAAATAAATTGAGATGTTATTAGTACAATTCAAGTTGGATGGTTGAAGTAGAGGAATGCATCTGGCCTGTTGTGTGATAGAAAAGTACCGCTTAGACTTAAGGAAAATTTTATAAGATGGGGGTAAGACCTACAATGATTTATGGTGTAGAATATTGACCAGTAAAAGAGAAGCATGAGACTAAGTTAAGTGTTGCAGAGATGAGGATGCTCAGGTGGATGAGTGGCTTTACTCTTACTGATAAAATGTGAAATGAGTATGTTCGAGAAAAGGTTGGAGTAGCTCCAATGGTAGATAAGATTAGAGAGTGCCTGGTTTGCCACACATAAAAGATCACCATCCGATGTTTGGAGAGTAGATGCACTGAATTTGCCTTGTATTAAGAAAGGTAGAGGTAGATTTAAAATGACTTGATTTAGATGTATAAAAATGACCTTGGTTGTTTTTGTTGTTGTTGTTATCTGTTTGGAATGCAAATAAATTTTCTTTTGATGTAATATTTGATTATTTATAAATCTGATTTGAGTAATATGCCTCTATCAAAATTGACAGATGAATCTTTGAAGCCTGGAGTATAATTTTTTTTCTTCTAATGCAGTTTTGACTGGCCTGCTGAGCATATGATTTTGAAGTATCATCAAGATTTATTCATGAAAGATGATCTTTTAAGGTTTCATTACATATCATTCTTGAGAAAGGGAATGAGGAAGGGTTGTTTCTGCAAAATATTTTAAATCTGATCTTTTCGAATTGAGCGTTTTAATTATTTTTCTGAACTTGAAAATTACTATTTCACAGGAGGAATTTTATGATTTTTGTTCATTTTTAATCTCAAAATTTTCATCAATGGTTGTTGTTGAGCAGTTGGGGAGTTTATATTTACTACATGATACTATAATAAATTGAATTCTAAATTCTTGTTGTTCTCATTCAATTATGTTGATGTGATTGTTAGCTATCCGTGAAATCAAGCCAAGAAGTTCTATGCTCAGGAACCATCCGAACATTTTGAAAAAGTTAAATAATTTCTTTTCTCTTTGATATACTATTTGAAGGTAGATTGTTTTAAGAAGAAAGCATGCTTGATGATGGAGAAATAATTTTAGAATTTCAAACTTTTTTTATGTTGGCATGCTTTTCTGTATATTCACTTTATTGTGAGTTATAGATGTTAGGAGTCTTGTTAGCCTTGCTCATTGATAATATTCTTTTACAGGTACCTCCAGAATAAGGTTCAGCCTAATGAGAAGAGAAGGTTCCACTTTTTCAATAGTTTCTTCTTTCGTAAGCTGGCTGATCTTGACAAAGATCCAGGAAGTATTTCACAAGGGAGGGCAGCATTTCAACGGGTTCGGAAATGGACACGCAAATTAAATATATTTGAAAAGGATTACATATTTATTCCAGTTAACTTCAAGTAAGGTGTTAATTAAGCATGAATTATAATTTTGTATGTCTATGCTTCTTTTTCTTAGAAGTGTGTGTTTATGGTGGATATGACAGTCTTCACTGGAGCTTGCTTGTTATTTGCCATCCTGGTGAAATAATTACTTTTGTAGGTAAGGATTCTATTGTAAAATTGTAATCTTAGTTTTTCATTTGGTAATTCTGTTCTTATATGATTATGCATTTCTAGATGATGATTTAACGAGCTCTCCCAAAGTTCCTTGTATTTTGCATATGGATTCCATTAAAGGAAGTCATAATGGTCTTAAAGATCTCATCCAAAGGTACCTTTAACAATTCTCTGTACTTCACAAGTAAATCTAGAACACTTTTAACCCCTGCTATACATGCACTTTAAAGTTTTAACCCTTATAAAATTAATCATTAAAAACACTTTTTGGCACTGTTGCCCATTTATTGAAAGTGTGATTACGCTGTATTTTACTTCATTAGTGTTTTTCATTAAATTACATGTGCTAGTGTAAAAGTGTAGTGAAAGCTTTCTTAGAATCTCCTCACATTGTTATTAAGAATATTAAAGATCGATGATAACATAGTGTTCACAGGTGTGGCTGTACTCCAACATTTTTTTTTTGTTTCGTTCCTTTCTCATGCTGTTAATGACTAGTAAAGTGATTTAAATTTTCACCCATCACTATCATTGTTATTATCTTATTCCATATATTAGGGCTGATTTTATATTCCTCTGCCATTCATTTTTGTTCAGTAATAGGTGATGTATTAATTTTATTTTGCACAATTTTATATGCACAAATTTTAATCATCTTAATCTTCCTAATTCTATTGATTCTATCTATTTACCTTTTTTTTATCACATTTATTAACTCTGTTCTACTTACACAAAGCATCACCTAGTTTTATTTTCATTTATCTTATCTTCGATTCTTCTACTATCTCTTTGATATAATTACTTCTCGCTAGGTTTAATTTTCATTTATTTGAGTTCGAAGCAAGATTGGAGAATCTACAAATCTCTAAGAAGAAAGAAGACATTCGAGTGAAGGTTTATTCAAACTTGAGTAGAAATCCAAGCTATCTTTGTGAAGGTTTATCATTGGCTCATTAGTGGAAGGCATTTTGATACACTAATTAGAGGGTGAAGAGGTGAGCCACAACACCTCTGATTAATAATAGACCATCACATTCGTTACGACCACGAATATTTAGTTTGAGGTTAATACCTTCAAGATGATTATTGGTTGAGATCTAAATTAGATTATCAAATCCATGACATAGCGTTCAAGATTGGCATTGCATTAAGATAGATAGGAGAGTTGACATAGATTTGGGTATGATTTTACAATTTGCAAGCTAGCCTAATCATCTTGTCCATACTCTCATCCGCACCATTTTATACAAATATCATCTATCAAAGATTATGATGTTCAAGCAATCGAAGATCTTATTTTTTTAGGTCATAGTTTATTATCCAAAAATTATTTTTATTCTTAATGTCCACAATCAATCTTTGTGTCCACACCATTTATTATTATGATCTCTCTATTATTTTGATTCTTTTGCAGAATATCTAAAATTCCTTTTCAATTTGTGATTGTGTGGGAGGTTACTGTTTTTAATGTCGGTATTGGACTATATTAGGAGCCTTTTTGAACTAAATTACAACTTGATCTTGAACTTCCTAATCATAACTACTTCCAAGACATTTATGACGTCCTCTCATGTATTGCTAATTAGGCGGTTCACTTATAACTCAATTATTTTTTTACTCTCATATGGTTGTCAAATTTTGAGATGGTAATGTTTATAATCTATTTTGGAAATTACAAAATCAAAATCGATTAGTAATAGGACTGAGTACTCTAATCTAGAGTTAAGCTACATTGTAGGAGATAAGTACTAATTAAAATTAACTGGGTGTTAAAATGAGGTGATGATGGTCCTAACATTAGTAGATGGTGAAAATGCATTAGTTTAAATCATGATGAGAAATGTATAGCCATTTGCCAGTGCATTCTTGATGTTTTTTAGGTATTAATGACTTAATTGTGTGAAACATTATTTTATGTCTTGTGGCCTTTTTAAATCATTAGTAGTCCAATCTTTCTTTTTCTTCATTAGCTCCAAATAGATTGTGAGAATTGTTTAAAGGAAACTACTATTATGGTGCAATTTAATAAGAAATTGCTTTCAGGAGATGGGCTAAGAGAGTGAATTTTTGTAATTGATTTAATTAAAAATTTTACATGAAGAATGCCTTTAATGCTCAATAGACATCTTCTAAGAAAATAGCATGATGATAGGGATTGAGGTGGTAAGCTAGAAAAGGGTGGTTCTTAATAGGTGAAGGTGGCCAAACTCAACAAGAAATGAAGTTTATTCATATATAAGTGATGTTTGGGTTTTATCTAATTTGTGGTGGGTAGAAAAATTTTATTGGCAATGAAATGTGGGAGATCTAGTTTAGAGACAGTCTTTATGAGTCTTAGTTTATGACAAAGGATGAGAGGGTCCTTCTTGGTGATGAAAGATAGCATTAGTTTATATCATGATGAGAAATGTATAGCCATTTGCCAGTGCATTCTTGATGTTTTTTAGGTATTAATGACTTAATTGTGTGAAACATTGTTTTATGTATTGTGGCCTTTTTAAATCATTAGTAGTCCAATCTTTCTTTTTTCTTCATTAGCTCTCCAAATAGATTGTGAGAATTGTTTAAAGGAAACTACTATTATGGTGCAATTTAATAAGAAATTGCTTTTAGGAGATGGGCTAAGAGAGTGAATTTTTGTAATTGATTTAATTAAAAAATTTTACATGAAGAATGCCTTTAATGCTCAATCTTTTTTACACATCTATGGGTTCTAAGAAAATAGCATCACACTTGATGATAGGGATTGAGGTGGTAAGCTAGAAAAGCGTGGTTCTTAATAGGTGAAGCCAAACTCAACAAGAAATGAAGTTTATTCATATATAAGTGATGTTTGAGTTTTCCTAATTTGTGGTGGGTAAAAATTTTATTGGCAATGAAATGTGGAGATCTAGTTTAGAGACAAAGTCTTTATGAGTCTTAGTTTATGACAAAGGATGAGAGGGTCCTTCTTGGTGATGAAAGATAGCATTAGTTTAAATCATGATGAGAAATGTATAGCCATTTGCCAGTGCATTCTTGATGTTTTTTAGGTTTTAATGACTTAATTGTGTGAAACATTATTTTATGTCTTGTGGCCTTTTTAAATCATTAGTAGTCCAATCTTTCTTTTTTCTTCATTAGCTCTCCAAATAGATTGTGAGAATTGTTTAAAGGAAACTACTATTATGGTGCAATTTAATAAGAAATTGCTTTCAGGAGATGGGCTAAGAGAGTGAATTTTTGTAATTGATTTAATTAAAAAATTTTACATGAAGAATGCCTTTAATGCTCTATCTTTTTTACACATCTATGGGTTCTAAGAAAATAGCATCACACTTGATGATAGGGATTGAGGTGGTAAGCTAGAAAAGCAGGTGGTTCTTAATAGGTGAAGGTCGGCCAAACTCAACAAGAAATGAAGTTTATTCATATATAAGTGATGTTTGGGTTTTTCCTATTTGTGGTGGGTAGAAAAATTTTATTGGCAATGAAATGTGGGGAGATCTAGTTTAGAGACAAAGTCTTTATGAGTCTTAGTTTATGACAAAGGATGAGAGGGTCCTTCTTGGTGATGAAAGATAGCATTAGTTTAAATCATGATGAGATTAATGTAGCCATTTGCCGTGCATTCTTGATGTTTTTAGGTATTAATAATTGTGAGAATTGTAAAAAGTATTTTATGTAATAGATTTTTAAATTTTAATTTTTGTAATTTTAATTTGAAGAAAAATCTATGCAAAATCACACTTGATGATAGGGATGGTAAGCTAGAAAAGGTGTGGTTCTTAATAGGTGAAGGTCGGCCAAACTCAACAAGAAATGAAGTTTATTCATATATAAGTGATGTTTGGGTTTTTCCTAATTTGTGGTGGGTAGAAAAATTTTATTGGCAATGAAATGTGGGGGGATCTAGTTTAGAGACAAAGTCTTTATGAGTCTTAGTTTATGACAAAGGATGAGAGGGTCCTTCTTGGTGATGAAAGATAGCACTATACTAGTTGATGATAAGGGTCGGATGTGGCCTGATTGTTGGCAAAATTCTAGTGGATCCTATTTGTAGATCTTGCTTGATGTTGAAAGCTAGGTTTATCCTTATTTGAAACTAGGTTGTCAAAATTAATAGCAATGAAGTTTTTATGAATGCTTGTTGATCATAAATACAAGTTGGAACTTGACGCGTGATGATTCTTTGGACAGATGTTGATAGATGATGAATATTATGAACTTTTGGACAAAATTTGAACAATTGACGATTTGGCAAAAGATTAAGCTAATATATGAATTTTGCATACCTAAACGCTCTATACTAAATTCTTGTGTTATGGTAAATACATTTTCCTTTCTTTAAATTTGTCATGAGAGTCTTATTTTCAATAGTTTTAGATCATACATTTTTTTATGTTTGTATTTTAACAGTATGTCTTGCCTTGGAGGAAGATGTGCGTAGGATCTTTTCAAATTGATGGTGAATACTCAAGAACTATTTCTTATAACATTGTTGTTTGAAACCTGTTCTTCATTAGCATATCCATGTTAGGATATTAATGAGATGCCCTCAACTAGTTGTAGTTTTGATCAAAATTGTTATAACTATTGTCATACTTAGTTGATGCACACTATAACTCTATTAAAAAAAGTGGAGTGGAGTAATCTATGAAGAAGATAAATGAAGCTAGAATTTTAACCCTAGATAACAAATTGAGATTTGGAGAGTTTTAGTGAGAGTAGTTTGTTTAATAATTTTTTTTTTCAATGGTGTCTTGAAGGCTAAGAAGATCCAATCATTTTAATACTAGTGTTCAAGAATAAATGTGATATTCAATTATTGTAATTATAAGGATATTAACAATATGGGTGATGCGTTGACATTGTTGGAGAGATCAGTAGAACATTGGATTTAGAAAAAATATGTTAATGTTGGAGAATTAATTTGGTTTATGCTAGCAAGATATTTGTGCTGATAATAAATAAATTATAAGGAGAAAATAAAAGATGTTCATATGAGAAGGCATATGATCGATTGCCATGAGAAGTGGCATTGTGAAAATTAATGTGTTCCATGGGTATGCTAATACTATTAATGAAATGTATAATAGAGTATTGACTAGTATTAGAGGTACTTACAAAATAATTAATGAGTTTTTGACTATGGTAGGTGTACATCAATGGTCGACATTAAGTATATATCTTTTTGCATTTGCATGTAGATGCTTAGCAAAGGATATTTAGCGTAGGGCATGTTAGTATGTATCTTTTATAATTAACACAATTTTAATCAGTGAGGATGTGAAGACCTCTATTGAAATTAAGAAAATTTTGAACTATTAGAAGATAGCATATTTGAGATTAATTAAACAACGATTGAGTATATGATATGTAATTTTAGTGTGTGATATTGCTAGTTATGTGTCAATATTATTAGAAGATAAAATGGTTTAAGATCAAATTGGTCTTTCAACTATTTATGAAGGACCAGTTTAGTCCTAGACTAAAGAGGACCATTTTATCCCTTGACTATTTGATCGGGGACTAAGTTGGTCCTTTCGTGGTACGATGCATGACTGAAAATGAGAAAAGGGTAGGGTTTATTAGTTATCTACTTATTTTTATTTTTTGTTATTTCAAAAATGCCTTGTAGTATTCATTATTTCTCTACAACTTTCTATTAAATTTCAAATGGAAGGACCAACTTGGTCTCTGATCAAATAGTCAAGGGACCAAATTGGCCTTCTATTTAGTCTGAGACTAAATTGGTCCTTCATAAATAGTTGTGGGACCAATTTGATTTTAAACTCGAAGATAAAATAATACCATGGTGATATAATTTGAATTATTTTGAATTTATCGTACAAAATAATGAGGATATAGCATTCGATTTGTTTATTTGGTATGATTTATTATATTATCTAAACCATTTTATTTCTATTTTACTAGTATAAAATTTAGTCAATCAAGTAAAGATTTGTAACCAAACTAACCTGGTTGATCCTTATTCAACCTTTTTGTTTGATTCATTAATAACCCAAAAAAGCAAAGCTTAAACTACAGTGATTAGGGAAGCCATTAATTCTTTCCTCGAAGCATTATAAATAAATAAATTAATTTGGCATTAAACAACTATTATGCTCTCAAACCAATTGATTAAATTCTTAATGAAAATTAAGTTGAGGCATGATGGTGACTTTAATGATAGGTTTTGTTGAGGAAGATGAGGAGGTTGTATGCATCATCATTTTGAGAGTGGAGTTGAGTTGGGCCTGTGTTAATTTGTTGAGGAAGAGAGCTTACAATTACTAGAGTTCTAATGTTAGAGGAAAATTGATCACTTGATGATTGAATTTCAAAAGCAAGAGGCAGAGATCTTTTAGTTATCTGAGGTGATAATGCCATGAGAAGATAAATGACTCAACAAAGTTGATCATCGGAGTTCTATTGTAGTGGAGGTGGAGCTATGTTGAATTCAAGGACAATGACGATTGATAGAAGTGCATTGTTTGGCTCTGAAGTACAAGTGCAAAATCAAGATTGGGTTATAGTATTTCAAGTGATTCATGACATTTCCAAAGTCTACATTTGGTTAGGTTATAGTTGGAACCCACTCAAAATTGGTTAAAGCAAACCTAAATTTGATGATGAAATGGCCCAAAAATGGAATTGCTATGGAATTGATTGTAATCTAAACTTCACTAAATTTATTTTTTTGGCTTGATTTAGTTTGATCTTTTGGTTTTGTCCAAATTATGTATAACCCTACTTTCTAGATAGAAAAGTGAGAATGTTATAAATGAATTTGTGAAAAAATTAGGAATTGTAGATTGAGAAATAGTTATGTTAGAGGGATAGTGGAAGCAGCATCTATTTAACATAACTTCATGTAAAATAGACTTGGGGACTTTGGCATATAATGAATAATAGAAGATGTACTTGTAAGATTAAGAGATAAAATTATTGTAAAAGTGTTTAGAAGAGAAAGAGGTAGGCTGCAAGTAACTGGTAACTTTGCTATAAATTCTGTAAAATAGTTTTAACTCCTTGTGCATCATTTAATCCAGGCAAATTGAGTGTGAGGATTTTTAAAGCAAATCCAAATAGTTGGGGTAAGTCTAATGGTGGTGATGATTGGTTATCATATGGTCCATGCTTATGCAAACAATAGTTCATGAATGTAAGGTGATATGCGGCAGTCATTTTGTAATTATGATGAGCATGCATGTAGTCTAACTTTGTAATTTAATTTTGTCCCTATATTTTTGTTTATTTATTGCCATTAACATTTTTTTTCTTGGTCCTGGGAACAGCTACCTTTTGGAGGAATGGAAGGAAAGACATCCAGAGTTGCCTGATGATATTATTACACAAAGATTTTCAAATTTAAGATTTGTCTCTCTTGAGGTTTCCCTTCTTGCAAAATGCTTTATAATTATTTCTTCAAGGAAAAAAAATTCTTTCTATTTTAATGATGATTATGTTTGATCTCTGCAATCAATTTCATTCTTAGAAAGGTATAGCTGTCGTTATTGGACTTATATGGTATTGTATTTCAGCTTTGGATCTCATTCTTTTATTATGCTAGCCAACGAACGTGTATGATAGGTCAAACGGTATT
Source organism: Cymbidium sinense (assembly GCA_021442155.1). Taxonomy (NCBI): domain Eukaryota; kingdom Viridiplantae; phylum Streptophyta; class Magnoliopsida; order Asparagales; family Orchidaceae; genus Cymbidium; species Cymbidium sinense. The sequence goes on along the minus strand of CM038221.1, from coordinate 22,424,897 downwards.
CTTTTGAAAATGTTGTTCATAAAGGAAAACGACCACATTAATGATAATAGCTTAACACGAACATAGGCGATGCATAGTTATACATTTGTGAGAGAAATTATAAGAACAAATGTGTGATGTCTGGGATTAATTTAAATTTAGATTTAAATTTAGATTAAAAGCAAACCTGTTTGAATGTGTATCTTTGTTTTTACTTTGGGTCAAGGTTTGTTATGGAGTTTGTTGTCTTCATCCTAGGTATAACAATTTCATCATTTTTTATGTAAGAATGTGAAACACTGCTTCATTTTACACCAACGAAGAATCTATTACAGTTTTGGAAAATATTTCTAGAAGAGAACATCTTTTGCGCTCTAATGAATGCTTGTTTTTTACATTATTCCATCAAATGGAAAAACCTTATTATATTATTTAAAGTGGATGTATAACGGGTGTATTTATGGAATGTGATCTCTGGCAAATACTAGGTTTGGGCATAAGTTGGACGTGTGCTGCTTTAATCTTGCATTGCAGATAGGTTTTTGTGATTTGTATCATGATCTTTAAATCATATTGGAGGTAAACTAACCATTGATCCAAGTTCATCTTCAGCAATCTTTCCTAATGAACATTAATGCTGTATGTTACGAAGAGTAATAGTTTTTGTTGTTTGATAGGAGGTAATGCTCAATTCAATTAAAGATCTTGAATGTCATTGTGAACTGTAGGTGCTTAAACTATTCATTTTTTAGGTATTTTGGAAAACAATGATCCTATTTTAGAAGTTATTTGGCAATAAATGCAGCATATACAAAAAAAAAATAATAATAATAATATACTGAGCATCTCAGAAAACATCTACATTGAAAGTTTAACATCTGAATTGAGGAATTTTGTTATAGTTACACTACTGGGTAATTTTACCATTCAACTTATCTCTAAGAAGGATCTGGTTTTTATTTTCTTTCTTTAGTAATATATATAGACGGGTGGTTGGTTGTTTTTTGGAAGAATAAGAGGAGGATGAGATGTATTAGATGTGGCTGTGGCTAATATATCTTTGATTTGGCATGTAGCGATATTCATTCCTTAAATTCTTTTATTTTAAAGTTGGGCTGGAAAACCTTTTTAATTGTTCACCATCCATCGCTGTCCAGTTAATACTTCTTTTAATTGCCTGGGAGGTTTTCATGTTTTTAATTGGCTTGTGGGACTGACGTTTCATGTTGTGACAGTTTGTGGCAAAACTAGCTATTAGAGTTACTGAAATAAATTGAAGTTAGATTATGAACCTAGTAACTTATCCCACAGTTGCAATTAATTGCAATTTCTGATTCATAATTTCTTTATGCTTGAATTCTTGACTACTATAATGAGTTTCCATGCTTTTGCCAACTTGGATACCAGCCATAAGTAAATTTCATTACGTTGCTTCACTGATTATAAAACCATCCAATAGAGTTTACTTGTTGCATAATAGGCTGCTAGTGTACTGTCTAACTGAACTGATTTTGATATCGTTGGACAAAAAGAATCTTGTTTATTGCATGAAGCGTTGGGTACAATCTACCCCTGTTCCTTGCCCTTGATTATGTCTTGACTTAATCCATGCTTGTTACGTTTTTCTATTGCTTAGCCTGAACAATTTTACCTAAGGATATTAGATAGATCCAAAGCCATTCTATTGCAGCTGTGAATGGAGAGTTAATGGTTACCAATGTACTTTGATAACGGTTGAAAGAATGGCTTAGTATAAAAGGCATACCTATATTACCCCTGTTCCTTGCCCTTTATTATGTCTTGACTTAATCCATGCATGTTACATTTTTCTATTGCTTAGCCTGAACAATTTTACCTAAGGATTAGATAGATCCAAAGCCATTCTATTGCAGCTGTGAATGGAGAGTTAATGGTTACCAATGTACTTTGATAACGGTTGAAAGCATGGCTTAGTATAAAAGGCATACCTATATTACCCCTGTTCCTTGCCCTTGATTATGTCTTGACTTAATCCATGCATGTTACGTTTTTCTATTGCTTAGCCTGAACAAGTTTACCTAAGGAAATTAGATAGATCCAAAGCCATTCTATTGCAGCTGTGAATGGAGAGTTAATGGTTTCCAATGTACTTTGATAACGGTTGAAAGCATGGCTTAGTATAAAAGACATACCTATATCTAGTGATTGAAGCTCCTGCCAATGTAGAGTAGATTGATTTTCTTGAAATGAACCAAATTGTATTCCTGATCAATGCATGAAGGGATGCATGTTGTATTTTTTTCCTGGAATAAGGAATCTAACTTTCATCTCTAGAACACCCTCTCTCCTGCACACACAACAACAATAACAATAAAAAATAAATAGTTGGAGATGATTCCCCTGCTCCTTGTTTGAAAATTGTTAAAACCTAATTCAATTATTGAGTGCAAAAATAATATAAAACAAAAAAGAATTCAATGCACAAAAGACCAAAAAGTTTTATAGGATTACCCAGTTGTTGGCTACATCCTTCCGTTCTCATAATATTTTCACTATGGTTTCATTGTGAAAAAATTAGAATTCAGATTTCTTTGAAACAAATATAAACTGGTACCTCTTTTTTGAAAAAAAATAAAATTAGCTCAGTCAAAAATTATAATAAAATTTTCAAAATATCCGTAATAAAATAAATGCTCAAATATTTGATATCTTTTAGGGGCTCTATCCTTGAACTGAAAGGAACCTCCTCCAACTCCCATGTTGACTTTATTACTATGGTCAACCTACGACAAAATCTTCATAGCTTGTTTTCTTGATAATAGAAAAATTAGGCGCCACCACTTATTACCTCTAGACTTTAACCTTATTTAAATTTTCTTTTATTATTGTTTCATCTTCTAAAACTCATCTATGTTGTTTATTGGTAGTTTGAACAATGAATCATCCATCAACGTGCCATTGCATCTTTTTTATGTCGAGAGTTCTTCATGCCCTCATGATATGCCTCTTCTTAAAAAATGTAGATGTTGCAAATTGGTTTGGTTTAGAAAGCATTTCTATACTTCTATAGATTGTACTAAAAGTGTAGAATATACCATTGACTAAAATCTAAGGGCTTTCTGAATACTCAAAAGTCCTGGTTTGAGCTATCCTTCTGTTTTATATATAACTATAGTGCTCATCTAATTTCTTCTATGTAATGCAGTTGCCGCAACAGGAAAACTCATCTGATTGTGGGCTTTTTCTGTTGCATTATGTGGAGTTATTCTTGGAGGAAGCTCCTGTTTATTTCAACCCTACCAGGATCACGAAGTTTTCAAATTTTGTAAGTTACTTTTATGCTCTTTGCTTGGTCATTTGAAGCAAACGTATTTTGATCAATTGTTTATTATATGATTCGTAATTTGCGAGATGGGTTTCTTTTCTTTGAATAATACAAGTCTTTCTGACATTTATATTTGTGGTTAGTTTATGTTTTTTCAAGAGATTTTTATTGTTTTTGGAGATGATAGTGGAGTTTACGTATCCCTTCTTGTATTGATGGCCAACTATGCCTCCGTTTTGAACCTTTGAACCTTTCTGTTGCAAGTGAACCAAAGGCTACAACAACATCAGTTTTTCCTAAGCATACAGAATATATTCTCGTATTAATTTTTTGGGTTAGGTTTTACTCTATCTTTACTTGAGTAGCAATGATCTTGGATGATTGCTTGGCTTGACTGACCATAATTTGCTATTGAGTTATGGCTAAGCACAAGCTTTCAATTGAAGAGAACAGATATCCCCTTTTTGGTCCCCAGGAGGCATTTTCCAACTTTGTCAGAATGTCATTAATAAGAGTGAGCGTTTCAGATATTTAGGCTCTATTAGTCAAAATGATGGTGAAATAGATGGAGATGTTATTAGTAGAATTCAAGTTGGATGGTTGAAGTGGAGGAATGCATCTGACCTATTATGTGATAGAAAAGTTACTTAAACTTAAGGAAAATTTTATAAGATGGTAAGATGCAAGACGCAATGACTGCAGAATGTTGGCCAATAAAAGAGAAGCATAAGACTGAGGTGTTAGAGGATGAGTGGCTTTACTCTTAGAGATAGAATGCAAATTGAGTATATGGAAAAAGTTGGAGTAGCTCTAGTAGTAGATAAGATTAGGAGAGCCTTAGATGGTTTGGCCACTTAAAGCGTCCGTCCATGACCCAGGAGAGTCAATGCATTAGATTTTCCTTATGTTAAGTAAGGTAGAGGTAGACCTAAAAAAGACTTGGTTAAGATAAAAAATGATCTTTGTATACTTGATTTAAATGAGAATTTGACACATAATAGGACACAATGGAGATGAAGGATTCATGTAGCCGATCCCACCTAGTGGGATTAAAGCTTCTTGTTGTTGTTGTTGTTGTTAATGTCATATTTAGACCATAGTTAAGCTTCTCAAGGGCTAACGGCTAGGGTGCAACACAACTAGCAACATATTCCTTTAACAACCATATCAGAGTACTATACCTTTAAGAAAAAAAATGGCACTCTATCACATCAACGGGTATATCTGAACTGATATTCACCTCTGTATGCATAATCTCTAATCACAAACTCGTTACAACAGTAAAATGATCAAATAAAATTTATTTAAAATAAAATAGTCTACATACTACAACAGTAAGAATTTATCTTAACTCTTTAGTTGAAACAAGTACAAAACTTTGTCTCGTGAAATGCTCAAACACTTGAATGGATTCCATCCCGATCAATCAATGGAAGCTGTTTAACATCCATGAATTAAGCTAAACAGAGCTTTACGTCCACCTTGATGTGCAAGAGCAAGTTTGTGTTTGGCTTGTTAGCTATCTCATTAGTTAAACATACAAGTTAAGCTTGTACAAGATGCATAAGCTTATTTATTAAATGAGCAATTTGATTAGCAATTTGATTATATTCGTCTTGATAATAACTCAACATGTGTATGTATGTTGTAGAAATATGTGATGAACTTTTTTTTATTCAATTCTTATGGATTCTAGAGTATGACCATATAAGCTAGATATAAATAAAGAAGATGAATAACAATTATTCCATGGACATAAAAAATACTTACCTAAATTTGAAAGGAATGCATTAATGTATGATTTAAATAATTGAATTCAATCATTTATTATATTTAATGATATAGAATGAAGATGCAACACTATTGATTAGTGAGGTGGACGAAGCAATCTTCAAAACTTGTTGGACAAATGTGAACAGACATCATGCAAAAAACTCAGGATGATTTGTGGACATCATATCATCCAAATTCCTCTTTGGGGTTGTATTCTGTATGGAGTTCAGTCTCTTGAAACTACTAGAATGAATGACCTTACTGAGAATATTAATTTTTTGAAAATTTGAAGTTGCATAAAACATGGATATAATTGCCATCAATCATCACTTTGATAAAATGATGATCAATTTCTATCTGCTTGGTTCAATCATGAACGATAAAGTTCTTTGCAATGCTGATGGTAGCATTTTACATAGCAATTTCGTTGGACTACTTGATGGCCTTTTCAATACTTGTAGCATCTGTTCACAAAGTATCTTCATAGATTTTGTATAACTTTGTATTCCATTTCAACACTATTTTTGCCATAAAAGCTTATTTCTTACTTCTCCGTGTGAGTAGGTTTTCCCAGACATATGTGCACTATCCAGAAGTTTTTTTGTGTGTAAAATCTAGTAAATATCATATCCATAATAGAATTTTCCCATTCTGCGTCAATCAAGACTTTCACATTTATGTTGGGAGTTCCCTTAAAATATAAGCTTTTGATTAGATTCTTTTTGAGATATTGAAGAATTCAAAAGACAGTCATTTGTGTTTTTGAGGGATTATACATAAATCTAATGTTCATGCTAGTTGAGAGCAGATTTTTAGCTTTTTTGTTGGGATTTTTCCTAAAATATAAACATTTTTCAAGATTCTTCATCAGATGTTAAAGGATCTAGAAAACTACCCATATTTGTGTTTTTGTGGGATCATTCATTAAGTTAGTACATGCTAGTGGAGAACCAAATATCTAGTCTGATATGTAACAGATAGATCAGTTTCCCCATGAGTATCCAGCATGTATAGCATGCGTAAATATGCCATCTCACTTTTCGCCCAAGAACAGCAACATCTATTCTAATGTTGATATTATCAATTTTCTGCCATTGCTGGCGTCTTCAGCTGAATAGTGAACACTGCTCATAGAAAACAAGCTGCAAGTATGTTGTCCTTGTGGTTAGACTCTTCTGAAGCCGTCATTTGTGTATCATTATTATTTGGTTGAGACCTGAAATATATTAAGCTTTCTATGTTTTGTTTGATCATTATGGCTATTTGCCTAATTAACTTGGCATTCACCATGTGTATCCCCATCACTTACCAGAGTTTTTCGTCCTAGGCTTCATTCTAGAAAGTTATGTTTAATTTGCTAGCTTCCTGCTTTTTGGAATGCTGATCTCACTGTTAAGTGGTTCTATCATCGTGAATGTGAAATATATGTGAATCCTTATTTATGACTGAGCTCTTTGCAGCTTAGTGCAGATTGGTTTCCACCTGCTGAGGCTTCTTTTAAACGGTTTCATATCCGTGGGCTGTTATATGACCTTCTAAGAGATTCATCTCAAAAGCTAACTCCCGGTTGTAGCAATGGGGATTTCCCTTGCTCTAGTGATGATGTAGATCAAGCTGTGGAGTTTCTTTCAACAGAGGACGGCCCATCAAAAATAGTTAATGGTAACTTTTTTTGCATAAATTTATCAAATTATTAACTATACGTTCTCTTTTTGTTCAGTCATTGTAATAAACCAGGGGAACTTGCCTTGTGGGCATTTTTGCTTGATCCAGGGTCAACTTCAACATCTTTTCATGTTACTCAGGATGATAATTTTGAACAGACAGCAGATTTTGAATCTCATCCTGCAACATGCCTAATGGAGGTAAGCATCATTTTGAAATCATTCGGTTCACTAACCTTTGCTGCAATGATTTTTGAAACCTTTACCTATAAATGAATTAAATATTTAAACCCATGTATCTTCATTAGATTGGTTATCTTCACCTTTGTGTTGGGGATGCGTGAAGGTCTGAAGAATAATACATTGCCCTTGCGGCAGTAGTCAGGCAAAAAATGTGAATTAATAATTGAAATTTTGGCTTCTAGACTAAAGTGGTCCATCGATAGTACTTATGAAAAAAAAAATTTACTGTCTTTTAGCCGTGCCATTTCATGTAGGAAGAAGTTGAAGCATTTTATTCTCTATTGAAATTGCATTCAAATATACATATCAACACAGTTCTTTTCTTTTGAGTGGATTGAGTGAATATTTAATCTTTAGATGTTCTGCTTGCAATTAAGTAGTAATTTAAGTTCTTTCTTATTGAGGATTTGATACAAGCAATGATCAGGCCCTCATATGGTTTTTTTTTTTTTTTTTTAATATTGGTGTTACATACACCCCCACACAATTTTTATGATTTACATATCAAATATTTTTTTATATTTAATCATTTAACATCCGAATATTTAAATCACATGAAAATTGCTGCCAATATTCACTTTTTTAAAGTGTAATACGCCTTTTCATGCATAAGTTTTGATGTTATGCTAAAATATTATATATAAGTAAATATAAAAGTTTAGATGTTAGATATGAAGTACATAAGAATTTTGTAGTATTTAGGTAAAGCTCCTTTAAATATTTTAGTCTATTGAAATAATATCCTCAACAAAAATAATACTTTTAATTTTTTTTTCAGAAATATAATCATCAAAATTGTCTTACTAATGTAAGGTATATGCTCACAAAGTTTCTTTTATTTTAGTACTTTAAATCATTAGTTATTTATTACCATCTAGACTGTACATTAGGTGTTAATTATATCTGATTGATACATTCCTAAATTGCTGTGTTGTGCCATGAAATTTGAGATCACATTACTTACCATGAAAGATTAATATGAATAATCTTAATTTAACATTTGGATTTTTTTTTTAGTTGAAAAATTAGAAAAACAAAAATTAACTTGTATTGAAAAAGAACTCTTGGATGCCTGAAGGTTTTGGTTTGTTCACTACGTGGATAAAAGCATACATTTTGTGTGTGGTTCTATAGTTGTACAATTTTAATGCATGCTTGTGAATGATTGTTATTGTATTTGAAAATTGTAAAACACCAGTTTGAATTACATTCCATTATTTGGAGAAGTGAAGCACACGGTAGAAATCCTTGTCCTCATATTCACCCTTTATTCAATTTAATCACCATCCTCAACCATGATTGGCTGTTGTACTCTCGGATGGATCCTTGTAAGAGGAATGACTAATTCAAGAGAGTGAGTCTGCTTCACAATGGCTCTGCCATATAGAAAACATTTCTATTGATTTGATAGCACAACCCTGCTATGAATGTGAAAGAGTGCAGGCCCTCTAAACGGAGATTTATCGGACTCAGATCTGTTCTCACATTAAATAATTGCGGAAGGAAAGGATTGTGAGGACATTGAAGCGATATATTTTAAGATGAATCTGTCAGAAAACAACGTAGAAGGCAGATAAGAACATACTACATAACTGAAAAACATTAGGGATTTGGGAATTGAAATCTAGGTAAATAGAGAAAAAAATCAATTAGAGAGCTTCACCATTTATACATCCAGGAAGGAAGCTGTTTATTTGGATTTTAAGATTGGAATAATTTTGACCGAAACTTAAAAAAGGTATTCTTAGTTCAGAATCATAAACCTTCAGACTAGAAACTAGGGATGAGTTTTTTTTTTTTTGTTTTAACACATTCACTGGCAATCTTACTATCAGCAACGACGATGTCACCACCTATGATAATGTAATCGACAAACTGGTTCCCTTGAAAGTTGCATTTTGCATTAAAAAACAAAAAGAGCTAATACAAGCTATTACAAAAGGATCAAACAAAAAGAAAACTAAGAGGATGTAACATGTATCCTATTATCCTCCAAAATTGCAAAAAATTCCGGAGGGCTAGTATACTATGATAGTCACTATTGTTCCATACAAAATTACAAGATTGGGCATATTCAGCAGAAAAATCTGGTGTGCAGTGGGAGAGACACCAGAAGTTGTGGTTGAGAAGTGGGCCAGTGCTCCTTTGTGGTTGAGAAGTGGGCCAGTGCTCCTTGATGGTGAAGTTGTAGGTGTTGATGAGAGCTTCAAGAACGGTGGCAGCCATAACAGTAGGTGTTGCAAAAGGTCTTCAAGTGCTCCTTGATGGTTTTTAGAGTTTATTGCTTTCCAGTTTTGTATACTGAGCTGCAATAGATTCTACCCTTGGTGATAAGAAGGCTGCTAGCATTAGAGAAGGCAGCTGGGATTTCAGCAAGGTATCTTGAACCCCCATTAGGTCAGCTTGGTGAAAATATGCTGCAGATTTTTGCAATTAGCAGAAAGATGGCTGCTGTTTTCAACCTCTGTACAACCCCAAATGCATGAGTTTGAGTCCCCCAAGCCTCTTCGGTGAAGTCAATTAGGGATGGCATCACACATAAGTCTCCACCAAAAGAGAGCCTCCCGTGGGTGTAATTTCAGCTTTCTGATCAATTTGAATCTGTCTTCCTTCATTTTGAATTGAATGTCATAGGCCATGGCTGTTATTGTTATACATTAGCATTGGCTTGTCATCCTCCATCGCGTCTGCCCTTTTCAGTATTAAGATCCTGTTAATGAGCTCCTGATCAAAGGGACAAACTGGTTTCCAGGATGAACCTACCAGGTCACCCACCACTAGCATATGATGTGTAAATATGAAAATTGTACCTGGCCAAGAGTACCCTAGACTCACTGTAAAGTAGTAGATTGATTGGTCTGTATCTCCAAATATTGAACCTAGATGATTCTATGCATCATTGTTCTAGATGTCAAGTAAAAATTGAAATAGCTATTTAACTTCTGAAACTCAGATCAATGTTTTGAGCATAATAGATGTATTCGTTAGTGTATTATATCCATTTAATCTGGGTAATTTTTAAATGTTTGATATTCCTTTCAAGTGTTTTAAATAGGAAATAACATTGAACATTTATGGGATGTTATCAATTATTTCGTTTAAATGTTTTGACTTGGATCAACTTCTTGGAGGACTTGAGTATGTGTATACCCCCAAAGAATTGGATAAAGGATGCACATATTCGTGCTTCATTATTAGCATTTTGAAGCTTAAAAGGAGAAAAGTAAAACCTCCTTATATTTCTGAAATTATAATAACTGAAAATGTTAGAAAAATTTAGGATTTTTTTCCACAGTTAAATTTATTTTTCCTGCTGCTTGTAAATTAGGAACTTGGAGACGCTGAAGCAGACACGACAGAGCACCTGGTTGGGGATGGGAATGAAAATTCATCAGACCAGCTGGTTGCGGTGATCAAGGACCAAGATAGTTGCCAGCCACCTGTTAGTTGCCCAACTTCTCAGATCTGTTTAACATCGTATTGTGTGAACGATGCAGAATCTTGTGAATCTCCAAGCATTTCCGGGCAAGCAAAGGAAGCGGTTGTGGATACCTTATCTACAAAATCAAATGCTGTATGGAATGAAACACAAAAGCTTACATCTGTTGTTGATGATTGTGCTTTTGTGCCTGATAGTCCGAACTGATGAGAATCTTAAAGAATATGCTAAAAGTTCACAGGAAATGGATGGTAGTAAGACAGAGATTGAGAGGCAAGATGATCCTCCAGGTATATGTGGCGATGTAGATGATCATTGTGATAACGATGAAAAACATCTTGAAACCCATGCAAATTATACTGAAGGAAGACATGAAGAAGAGTGTAAAAAGCCTGATTCATTAGAAACTGAGAATGGTAAAGCTGATCTTTGTGCAGAAAACAACCAATCTACCAGTACTAGTCCCAAGCTGAAGAAGACAGTTGCATGGCTGAGAGTTTTGATGGAGTGGACAAAGAGATGAGCGCTCCTGAGAAAGGTGGCGAAGTTTCCGATTTTCAGAAGAACAATGACAATGTGAAGGAAAAGAGCAAACAAAGCACTGATGCTATTAAACAGGAACTGATTTCTCATAATTCGATGATGGCTGAGGTGATTTCTTTAGACAGCGATGTCGTTCAGCCTAGAAGGAATAAAATCTCTGAATCTGGACACCAGGTTTCTAAACGCCGGAAGGTTGCGCACCAGGACATACGGCGCAGGGTCACACGAAGCTCTTCGAAAGAGTGTGCTTCATGACTTTTCAGGGCAATGTAGGAGTTCCATCTGGCCAAATCTAACATCGTCATGAGATTGATGCAGAAATTTTCTGTGAAGCTATTCATTGCTACGGTTCGATGTTGATGGTAATCATTTTTTTTTTCTTTTCGTTTCCCTGAATCTAGGAGAAAATTGTGTGGTTGTTTAGCTGGTTCAGTATGATGTGGTTGATTCCATGTTTTGTTTGATCAATATATAGTTGCTTTATCTTCTTGAATGTTTAATAGTCACTTGTGGTTTATATTACTCAAATGTATCTTCTTACTTTGATTTGCTCTTAACTCTGTTACTGGAATGAGAAGTTCTATAGCGTCACTTAAAGGAAATTGGTGCTTAATTGTTTTAGCATTGCGTTATATTTCAAAAGTATACATATCATTATTTTTAAAAATTGTTTGATGATAAATGTAATGTTGTATGTGTATTTTCTCTAGATATATTGTGGTGAAAATTTTATATATATCTCAATCTTCATCTATCCCTTTTTTCTTTTTAGAAAAAAGAAGGATAAATGAAAAACAGAAATATATATAAAATACGCCTTGTTAGGACGCCATGCAGATCCGTAGATATTTTTATTGGGGTGATCGGGTACGACATTGATGAAATGTGTACTATCTTGAGAGATAGAAGTCACCACCTTAAAATGTACCTAATCATCTCAATAAGGATTTTTAAGGACTATGGGTTTTAGGAATGTACTAGAGATTCTTTCCCTACTTTATATGAAAAGAAAAAGTGCTTTATTTTAAATTGGATTCATTAAGTTTATGCGCCTCATAGTTACATCCCAAATATGATTTCTTAGGAATACTCTCGATTAAGGTAAATGATTGTTATCTTCAAAGATTTTGAAAGGTAGGATTATCAATCGATTGGTTTATTTTTAGATAGTCAAGTGGGATCGATCAAGATGAGGGAGTTCTTATTGAAGCTAAATAAAAATAAGTAGGGGGTGCTTAAGAAATTAGGAAGCTAGTAAGCACTCCAAACTATCTTATGGTGAGGTTTATATTTTTGAAATTGATTTGATTTATTTGAGTTGAATTTTTATTAGAATGTTAGAACTTGTAATTTCATGATACAAGGTCATGAAAATATCTAAAGAGGTGAGGATTTATGCTCGTAGTCTGCAAAGGGAAGTAGCAACCTCTAAACCTAAATCTAGGGAGCTTTGGAGAGGGCCAAAAGCACGACCTAAATCTAAGGTGAAAATGGGTATTTGATTTACCTTCATAAGAGAGGATAAATCATCCGACTATTGGACATAACCTGTCAATTAATTCCTCCTACGATTTTAAAATTTGTAGGCAAGTTAAATGCTTTTGCAAGATAATTAAGTTGTTGTTTATTTAGAAAGAGATTAAATCTTTAAACACACTCCTTAAGAGACTATATCATGTAGGGCATGCTTTAATTATTTAAATTTAATGCAAATTTTGTTATATTTTATATTTATTTTGGACAATCAATTTGACACAGACTTTAGGATTTATATGTCTAATGCATGAGAAATTAGATTATGAGCTAAAATTAACAAGATAAGGTGTGTTACTCACTCAGATGCCAAGTTTCAGCGACGAAGTCCAATCAAGAGTGAAACAATATGTTTTTTATTCATGATGTTAAAAAAGTAAGACAACATCCAGCTAAGAGATTGTTAATTCTTTTATATTATTTTATAACTTAAGCTTTAGGGTTATTATGAGTTGTTTATTTTTAATTTGAGTTGTTTAATTGGATATAAAATTTATTTTTCTAAGAGCTTAATTGTCATCTAGGCCATACATCAAAGCAATGAAGAAATTAAGAAAGGATGTCATCTTAATGCACAAGTTAAATAAACATCAATCAATTTATAAAATTTGCGTAAAAGAATAAAAGGTCATTTGTGGTTGGGCTCCACCGCACAAACCCGAAAAATAAATTGGATAGCCAAGCTCTACCCTTATATAATCCAGATTACAAATAAATTAATTACAATTAAGCAAGGAATTCATGTTATGGGGGTTTTCATTCTTCATTTTTTTTTACTTCTTTCTTCTTTTGGTTGGTTGGAATTGGGTTGCTCCAAAGGCTTCACATGGTACATATTATATAATCTTATGACTAATGCTCATCTTAATCCCTCATAGCAATCATTCCAAAATCCTAATTGCAAGAGTACATGAAAATGAGAAAAAGGAAATCGAACTAACACTTACAAAATAGAGATTAGTCAAACTAATCATACAAATCCAAACATGTGGGTAACCAAGTCTACCCACGATATTATGATAAAGGTATGCAATGAAAGTAGATATATTTTTATTACAACGCCTTTAAGCATAATCTCTAAAGAGTCCAAGATAAATTTCATCATTCGCGACACGCACTTTAATATTCAGACTAAAATAAAATATCAGAAAATAAAAGTAAACATTAAACTATGCAACACCCTAACCTAAAGTTAGAAATTGTGACTTAGCCTAATGTGTGTATTATTTAAGGTTTGTGTGGTATGCTTATCTAAGCTTTAAATTTGAAGTTTTTTAAGTATGAAAATGTTCAATTTAGAGGGTTTATTTCATTTAAGTGATTTAGTTGTTTTGGTTGATTTTATTTTGTATTTTGATTTGATTTAAGTGAATCCTACAATTAATTACTAAGTTGTAAAGTGAGAACTTCTCTTTCCTCCTTTCATTAAGTAATTTCTAAGGTAGATTCATATTTGATTTTTGTTTAGTGAATATTTTATTATATATTTTTAATTAAATCTAAGTTTACATTTTGCCTAAACAAACTTATTCAAAAAGAAAGACATTTTAAGATTAAGTAAAATGAAATATTATCACAAAACATACATCAATTCATGTCTTTCACAACATGTGTAACATGCATATGAATGAATTCTAAGTATATCTATACATATAAATGAAAATATTTAACACACTTTAATGATAAATGTTAAGAGAATTTGTTTGAGAAATTTGAATGTTTTTATGATGCATGATTTTGTTAAGTAAAAAAGAGGAATTCTTTTATCCATTTTTCATATGCACACATATATGTATGAAAGAGCATTAAGCCATCGACATCTGGTGAAAAGACAAAGACTATTTAGTATTTAAAGTTCTCACAACTCCGGGGTTGTTCAGACTAATATACCACTTTCCTTAAATACATATACATGTACAAAAGAAATTAATGGAAAAAGAAAGATACAAAAGTTTGTGTTTATTTGTTTGATTTGTTTATGCAATTTATATGTGTAAGTGTGGATGTCCTTAAGTAATAACATAGGAATGAATATGAATGGATTTAAGCAAGTGTTATGTTCTTTTTAAATAAATTATACATTTTGTCAAATCTTATTCAAATTTATGCTAAAATAAAAGAGAATGAAAGTCACATTATGCACATCTTTATATTTTTTCTCACATGTAAGCTCATAAATAATTATAAGTAGCATACCTTTCAGTTTTGATGTTTGATTCATAAGCTTTGAAAGTAATTTTAGATTTAATAGTGATAATAGTCATTTATATTCTTATTTTAGCCAAAACATATAATTTGACATAAAAGAAATATTTTATTTTTTAATTTGATTTTCATAAAGTATGAATGCATGATTTTTATATGGCATACACATTTTAGCATGCTAGAAAAGAAATAAAATAATGAAAGCATGTAAATTCATTCATCATAATTAATTCTTAAAGACAATCTTATGAAATAGAATTATTTAAAGCAAATTAAATTTGTTTTAAAGAGATTTTTAGTTTTGTTTGAGTTTAATTTGAATTTAAGAAATGTGAAGAGGTTTGTTGGTCCTAACTCATTTTTCACATGTGCATGTTATTTTAATTTAATTTTAGAACTATTAGATGATTTTTATATTTCGGTTTGGGTTAAGGTATGAATTAAGTGCATTAATTATCCTTTATTGACATTAATTTAATATATTTAATCAAATAATTATGAGTCAATGTATGACATAAAATCACAAAGAGTTTAAATCAGTAATGCATCTTAGGAAAGAAAAGTATCTAATGCAATTGGCTCACAATTAATGATTTATTAAATTAAAGAGTTTAATTTAATTATTTTATAACCCTTCTCATACATATAGATTAGATTTTGATTTTCTTAAGTTATTTAGGTTATTGAACACTTAAGCATCTACCTAAGATGAATTGGTTAAGTTCTGGAATGTTTTGATTTTAAAAAATTTGATTAATTGAGCTATTTAATTAAGTGAATAAATTTATTTAATTAATTTGCACTTTAATTAGATTTTTATCCAAATGAAATAAACTTAGGAAAAGAAGATATGGGAAAGAATCCTAATCTCATTCTCTAAATCCACTCACTATTATAAGGTGATTAATAACTTGAATTAATGGGTTTATCACTATTTAAAAGGTTAATTAATTATTTAATTAATTAAGAGGATAACTTGGAATGAACCAAGCAATTATCCTAATTAAATCATAAATAAATCTCAAGAAAATTAGGTGAGGCAAAAGTTATTTCATTAAATGCACATGATAAGTTTGGAATTAATCAGTGGGATAATTAGAGAGTAATTAATATAATTAAATTCCCAATAAAATCCAAATTCAGAAATATCTTTGTTCCAAGTCACCCTTCAAATGCTCATGGCCTTGATCAAAGTCCCCTCTCCCTTGCCTTGATAACTTGGATGAAGCTTGGAGTGAGCTCGATTAGGTCCCCTCAAGGTGCTTTCGGTTTAAGAGAAATCGAAAATGGAGAATTGGAAATGGGTTGAGGAAGCTTTGGAGGAACCTTGGGGTGCTAGCTCTGAGTTCCCTAAGCTCAATCGAGTGTGTGAATGTTAAATTCAAGTGAATTAGGGGGAGTATATCTCTCCCTAGGTGAATCGAACGGCCGCAACCTCTTTTACCATTTTGATTCAATTCACCATATTCAATGAGTTTGTTAGGCCGTTTAGAGTGTCATGGCATTCAGTTTAGGTGTGGAGTGGAGTAGTGAAGCTCTCATGTGCTTGAAATGAGTAGAAGAAGGATTCTCATGTGCTCATGTCAAGTGAGGTGGTCGATTTTGACCTTGGGTTGGATTTGGCTGACCCAAATCAAATGGGTCATGTGCACCATTCTCATCAGTGATCGTTTGGCCCACTAAGAGGATATCAAGTATCCATGAAAAGGAATTGATTAAATTCAAGTGATTTTGATTTTAGGTTATTCTATGACCTAAGGGTAAAATGATCATTTGGGTTTGGATTTTAATTTGAATATGTTTGGTATGATTGAAAAATGGGTTGGGCCAAGTTTCAATGAATATGGAGTTGGTTTGATGTGATTTGGCTCATGTTGTCTCATTTAGGTCAAAATGGGTCAACTTGGATCAAGTTGACCAATTGGTCAAATTGGATCAAATCAAGGGTTGGGTCAAGTTCATATGATCATTTGAAATGTTTTGACATCATTGGTTTGGTTTAATTTGATTTATATTTGGATTTGGTTCATTTGATTTCATGTAAGTCAAATGGGTCAAGTTGACCAATTTGACCCATTTGATCTATTTGGGTTAGGTCATAGGTTGGTTTATGTTTGGTTGATCATTTGAAATGGATTGATATCTTTGTTTCCAATCAATTTTGATTTAGTTTGGTTTTGGCTCAACATAACCTTTTAGGTTAAGTTGAGTTCAAGGTCAATTGGGCTAGGTTGAGTCTCATTGGCCAATTGGGGCTTTGGTCAAGTTAAACAAGTGATTTGGAATGAACTTGACACATTAGTTTCAATCAATTTGGCTTAGATCAAGTTTTGACACATTTTGATTTTTTAGGTCAAGTTGGGTCAATATGGGTCAAGTGGCCAATTGGGCTAGGTTAGGCTCAAATGATGACTTGGTCAAGTTCAAACATTGATCATGAATGAGTTTTAATTAATGGTTTCAATCAATTTGGCCAATGGTGAATTTTGGCTAGTTTATGTTTCATTTTGGCTAAGTGTTGACTTAGTCAATTTTTATGTTTGACTTGGATTGACCCAATTTGAGTAATTGATCATCTCATGATGATTGTTGCTCATAATGTGAGGCTTAGGTCGGTTTAGTTCAATTCAAATTAAGTAGGATTAAAATTTGGCTCAAAAGTAGTACTTTTAAGTTACTTTGGGTCAAGTGAGTCTAAGTAAGTCAAATGATTTGGTTAAAACTTGATTTGAGTTTGATTGAACTCACATATGACTACGATAAATATAAATCCATTTGCAGGAGTGAAATAAAAGTGAATATGAGTTTGATTTGGGTTTAATTTTTGAATTTAGTTTTGGTTTGATGATTGAAGTTTGTATTTATACTTGGATTCATGATTGTAAAATTGATTGAATCATAAAGAAAAATTAAGGGTTTAGCTTGATTTGAATTTGATTTAGTTAAGTTGGATTTTGGTTGAATTTGGATTTGAATTTTTTTTAATTTATTTTTAGATATTTGAATATTTGTGAATATAAATGAGAATATAAATGGGTTATGAGAAAATTTTTTAAATTTGAATTGATTTAGATTTGATTTTAGCTAAGTCCATTAGAGGGAATCAAAGGACTTAGGAAATATTTTGGAGTTTGAAATTCAATCATGGGTTTCAATCATAGGTTTCAATTATTTAATATTGATTCATGATTGGAAAAAATTCATTGAATTGGTTCGAGGTTTGAGTTAGAGTTGGAGTTGATATGAGTTTGGAGAAAATCAATCAAGTTGGAATTGATTTGAGTTTAACTTAAAGGGAGGAAGGGAGGAAGTGAGGAATTTAGTTCAAGCTATAGGATATGCAAATTTTCCTAATACCTTTAAGGTATGATCTATTCTTACTAATTCTTAAGTTTTAGGTTGAGTGTCAGTAATTACTGTAAAGCCTTAAGACTAATTCTTAAAATCTAAGAGAAGTCATATATCTAAGATGGAAGAGTTGAGCGCTCATCTTAAAAATGAGGTCAACATATACTCTCATGATTAGGACACTTCGAACAGAGCCATTTGTACATTTATGTGGGCAATAGTGATGTATATTTTTTTGTATCAAATTATCATTAACAATAGCCTTGCTTTATTATGTATCGTTGGTTTTTTTTATTCTCGTTATGCATTTGTTTTTTTATTTTTTTTTAGTTCAATGTTGGCTCAGGTCTTTTGATTTAGTTTGAAATCATTTTTAATGATTTTTTTAGCATAAATTTTTTTTAGTTGTTATATATTCAAAAATACTTGTGTTTTTTTGTTATTGTCTTAACTCTGTCACTGCAATAATTCTTTTATATAATTATTCTTTGATGTATTTTTATTGATTTTATAAAATTTATTTAGTATTCTTATTTTTGTTATGTTTAAATCCAAGTGCTTTTATAAAATTCATTTTAAATTTTCATGTTATTTCATAATACTTTTCATATTTTTTTTAGTTTAATTTTGCCTTAATTTAAGAATTTTTATTTTCATTTATAGTTTTATTCGTTAATATGGCATATCTAAGACATTTGCGATTACATTAATGTTTCGTCATTAAATTTGCATTCTGTATTATTGATTTTTTTTCGCTTATTATTTTAATTTTGGTTTAGTTGTTTTATTTATTTTTATTATTATCTATATGAATGTCTTGTAAAAGTTATATTATTTCAAAAAATATATAATTGGATTTTTTATTTTAAATATTTTACTAAAATATAATTTTATATTAAATAAGTGAACATAGTGATCATCATCATTATGTCCGGATATTCGGAAATTATATGATTTTTTAGATAATTTAAAATTAATGAAGATATTTGCTGTAAAATGTACGTTGAAATAGCAAATTCTTTGAGCTCGATATTTCCACTAAAATAAATATGCCAGATGGATCTGCTCAGTAATCTCTCGGAGCATTTAAAAGAGTTTATTAAATTGGTTGTCAGCGAAAGCATGACTTTGTATAAAACGTTCCCTTCGATTGAAAGTAGAGATGGCATAAGCCAGATTTAAGAGAGATTAAATATTATTTCATGAAATTTATTTAGTAAAAGAGCAAATATTTATTTGAATTTCATTCATAGAATTAAGTCTAATTTATGATTAAAAGCTATAAATAAATGTTTAAATGAATCATACTGTTTACCTATTATTTAAGGTGCCTTTGAAGCAGTTTTTTTTAGTTTTTTAAAAAGTAATCACATGGTGTTTAGTTATCAGTTTTATGATTTTTTATTTTATTTTATGGTAAAAATTTTTATTTAAGAATTAGAGTTGTTAAGTATGATAATTATTAAAAAAATATTATTTAAATTTAAAAAAATATATTTATAATACTCATAATAATTTTTTAAGAAGTTATTTTCCTACAATAACTTATAAATATCTTTACGAAAAAGTAAAAATGCCTCAAATGAACTTGTAATATATCTCTAATCAGTTTAATTAAACTTTTTATTTTGATTATACCATAAGTTAATATAAAAGACTCATCTAGTCAAACTAAGTCATAAAATTTTGATCACATCAATTATATATGATAAGTGATATAAATATTAAATTTTGAATTGTATTATATTCTCTAGAAGAATACTAGAATCTAACACACATCGACATCCCCACCCACAAGATGTGTGGGGTGTTGGGTGGATACCAATTACAAAAAAAAAAAAAAAAAAAAAAAACTAAAATCTAACATTATGGCTTGGTCCTCGGTTTATAGGTTGTTTAAGGAGGTTGTTTTTCTCATGACATGCTCTTTGGTATGAAAATATGTCTCATACCACTAGGTTACCTACTACACATTAGATCAGGCCTTCCAATGAATATAATGGTAGCAAAATCTCTTAATTTGGAATCTCTTTATTATAAGTATCACAATTGGGTCATTAAAAAGGTTTACTCTTACAATTGTGCTAAATATAAGCTATGTGGATCTCAAAAGCTCAAAAGATTTATACTAAATATTATATTTTTATAGATTGCTTAAATCAATATTAAATTTTTTTTCTAATTAGCTAATTTTTATTTAATTCTCTTCTTATAGTTAATGTTTAACTCATTAATCATATTAAAATATAATATTTTGATTTGAATTTTATCTTTTCTATATTTATAATATTATTTTACTTATATATATAAATTTGCTCACCCTCAAAATATAGGCTAATTTTGCCCTTGCTAATAGCTAATGTTTTTCATCTTTACATGATAGTTACAAGAGGGCTGAAGATTAATAAGAGGTGGGGTTAAAAGAATTGATATTCATTGGTAATATATTGTTTAATCATGAATAAAGAGTTTGTTAACAATGATAACATTTGTTGGCTATGTTACTATATGTGTGGTCGACATCCATATTTTGTAAGCGACCTAAATTAAATTCTTTCAAATAAATTGATCTTATGGCACTTCTACATATATGGCCTATACTAGTTTTAAAATGCTTGAAATTTAAGGCTTGTTATCTTAAATTGAAGCTTTTGATCGATCTCATTTCTTTTCACAAATTTCAAAGTATTGGGGTTGGGGAAATCATTGACTTTGTTTCTAGTTTGAGATCCAATCTTAAAAAAAATAGATACAACATAGTGAGCATAATGGTGTAACATTTTTGAACGATTAATAATGAATTTTTATAAGAAAATTTTAGAAGTTTGTGACCGAGAAGATTTAGAATATCTCAAAATTATTATGCATAAATGAACATATGATGTTAGAATATACGACAATTAACATACTTCGCGCTAGTGCCTAATCATAAGTCTTTTTCAATGGCCCTTTGAACGTAGGGTTATCCGAGTCCTCATTCAAGAAGGAGGTACTTTTACCTAACTATGCTAGTTTATAACTTCATAACCACATTAAAACAATCTAAGAAAATCACCATTAAATAGTTAATATCCCTTCAATCCTTATTTTGTCTCTTCTCTATCAAGGCTTTCTATGACCAAATCGTTTTTGTTTCAATAGAAGAAGGCCTTATACTTCATCAATAATGAATCTAAAAATCAAATGATAATATTTATTTTTTACTTGTTATTAAATTCATTTATTATATTAGAAATTTGTGTTGAATAAATATATATATTATTGTCATGTTATATTACTAATTCTAAGATTAACTTACTTGCTCTCTAAGTAGCAAAAATCACATAAATATTGAGGCCTTTCTTGATACAAAGTGTGGTCCACAAAAAGTATCTCATGTTATATATTAAGTATATTTTTAAAACTTAAAAATTGAAGTTATATTTATTTGATATTTATGTAATTAATCATCTATATGCATATTTATCTTTAATTATAAAAATAGTTTGTAAATAGTTTGTAACAAATGTTTCAAGCATCTTTTCCACATTATTATTTTTCTAAAAAAAGAAATATATAAATGATTTGTATATGTATAAAATTAAAATGGATTTATCAAAAGAATTTAATCTACCAAGAGAGCTTAGGACTTTACTAGTCCACTGTAACCCCCTCATGATTTACAAGTTTTATTCAAATGATCAAATTAATTTATCTTTTCACATTACTAAACAACTTCTACTTCAAACAAAATTTAAAAATTCTGCATTTGATGATGTAAAGAATAACAACAATAAGAAGAAGAAGCTTTATCTCACTACGTGGAATCACCTATATGAATATTTCTTCTTCATTGTGTTCTATTAAGAGTCAAATTCTTATTCAATTCTACTAAAATAAGTTAATTAGTTCATTTTTATACTACTTAATTAAGTCTTTTTAGGACTATCTCTACCTTTCTTAATATAGATTATATCTAATACATCTGCCCTCCTAATTGTGTCATCATACGACCATCATCTTAACATTGTTGTTGTTGGGTCCCAAGTCTTAGATGAGAAAAGTGAGAGTTGTGTTAGGTAGTCGATGGTCAGCTTAAAACTCCTCGAAAAACTTAGTCATGATTAAGAAAAGAATATTAACAAATTTTAAATTAGCTTAAATAAAGTGAGTTTTTGGCAAAACAAGCTTGATTGTAAAAAAATTAATCTTGTAAAATTAAAATTGATGGGAAAAGACCAATATACATTAGAATGCCTTATCAATAAAAAACCAAATACTACAAAAAAATCAAATATATATGAAGATGAAATAAATAAATATAAATATTATCTCAGATAACCTAAAACTCATAATAAAAAACAAAAATCACATTGGCCTTTCCTATTGATGAACTATCAACGAAATTCATTTTCATCACTACTTAGATGTCTATTTTGATGTCATAATGGATCATCAATGATAATTTCATCATAAATTATATTAGAAAAATGAGTAGTTACAAACATAATTTTTTTCAGATACTTGATGAAAATTTCATTATTATATTCTTCAATAGTTATTAATAGATATTTCATTATTAATATCATTTACAAAACTTTTGCATTGTTTTATTGATATTTAATGATATGAATTCCATCAATAATACTCCTAAAAGTAATTCTAATGTTGACATGTCTACTAAAATTTTGATGAATTATTAATGAAAAGTATTTTGAAATGAAGGTTTTAATAATGGTTATTGATATGACACTGAAGATTCCATTAGTCGAAGCACGAATCTTGATGTTGAAAACAATCTGATCCTAAGTCAAAACTAACCTTGATCAAGCACTTAAAATATAATTGAAAACTTTGGGATATCAGTTGAATCAATAAATAGTTCTTAAATATGGAGTGTTTATGATCAAATCGAGCATGTTGACGAGCTGGATCTAGCAAGCCCAAGATATCTTAATTCTGACTTCATTTGAGTATTCAAATACTTAAAATACATCAGATTATCAAAGAAATCATTTTGAGCCATCCGATGGAATGGTTTGGATTTTACATGTATTTACAGAAATGTCATCTCTCTAATCTATAAATAGCCCCTCATTTTTCACATGAGGGAGGTCCAAGCTAAAGAGAAGAGAGAGCTCTAAAGCTTGAAAATCCTCCAAGCATAATCGTGTTACCACTCTCAATGCCACCACCATCATATTCACACCACCGTCGCCAACCACCACCATCGCCTACCACCGCCATTTTGGGTAATTTATTGTTATCAACCATACCATTGCTGACAGCTGCTCGCGACCGTTTGCTAACGCTATCATCGATTATCACTGCGATTACGTTATTGGCCTAATTTACGATCATTGCCGCTGGTTACTATTGCTGCCATTAAAACCCATTACGGTTATCATTTGGATCTTTTAATTGCTTTACATGATATTGTTGCTGCTGGTTATCAAGCCACTGCTAATACCACATTTATTGTTATTAACATATTGCATTAAACTCATAAACCGGCATTTCTAAACCGCATTGTTACATAATTCTATACTATTATCACCAACCCAAACAAGGAAGAATGATAAAGTATTTGATTCTAAAATGATACATAAGATTTTATGCTAGTCTCGTGATTTTTTCTCCCTCTTCAGGAGTATTTCCACATAAAAATTCTGGAGTGTTCTTGTTCATTCTTCAAACATATGTGTGTGTGTTGGATTTCACAATAAAGCTAAGGCGTAAACTTTTATTCTACCGCAACTGGTTTTCTAGCACACAACAGTTTGACGCCATCTAT
The DNA here is from genome assembly GCA_021442155.1 of Cymbidium sinense. Lineage (NCBI taxonomy): Eukaryota > Viridiplantae > Streptophyta > Magnoliopsida > Asparagales > Orchidaceae > Cymbidium > Cymbidium sinense. The sequence goes on along the minus strand of CM038221.1, from coordinate 22,401,093 downwards.
GGGAAATTGATTCTCATTACTTCATCATGTCAGACAACCAAGTTTTTCAATAAGATCGAAACTATCAGCTAGGTGGAGCACTTCGAACTTTTGAGGAGCACACACGAAGAGTGAAGATCCATCAAACTTTGATCCTTCAACTCTAGTTGGAAATTGGGGGGAAACTCTTGATCTAAAAAGATAATCCAAATCAATATTCTGAATATCTAATTAGTTATTAGTTCGAGAAGCAAGTCAATGATGTGGAGCAATTTCAACATTCAAAAAAAAAATCGAGATATATCTTTGCAAATTATGATTCTCTAGTCATACTCATGGAAAATAAGGCAAAGGTCAAGGAGCAACTTTAGCTATAGCCTCAAAGAGATATTTTGATTTGACCTCTTCCATACATATTAACGTCATCAAGTAACACTTCGACAAATAACCTCAGATGGGTCAAAAATTCTTGGTAGATTTGATTCTACCTCTTCCATACAGGTTAACGTCATGAAGTAACATTTTGACAAACAACCTCGGATAGATCAAAAATCCTCAGCGGATTCGATTCGACATATTTCACACAGGTTAACGTCATTAAGTAATTCTGTAACAAATAATCTCGGATGGGTCAAAAATTCTTGGCGGATTTGATTCAACTTTTTCTATACAAGTTGGCGTCATCATGTAACACTTTGACAAACAACCTCAGATGGATCAAAAATCCTTGGCGGATTCGATTCGACCTCTTCCATACAGGTTAACGTTATCAAGTATTACTTTGAAAAACAACCTCGGATGGGTCAAAAATCCTTGGCGGATTCTATTCAACCTCTTCCATATAGGTTAACTTCATTAAGTAACATTTTGACAAACAACCTCGGATGGGTCAAAAATCCTCAGCATATTCGATTCAACCTCTTTCATACAGGTTAATGTCATCAAGTAACACTTTGACAAACAACCTCATATGAGTTAAAAATCTTCAGCATATTCGATTCTATCCCTTCCATACAAGTCAACGACATCAAGTAACATCATGAAAAATGACACTCTAAAATTATATGCTAGAATTTTTGAGTTTTCTGATGAATGGTTTCTAATCAATGCTTCTCCACCACCTTGGCAATTGTCAACTATCGAGTTTCAAGAAAATCAATTTTCTATAAAATACGGGACTTGATTGCATCCAAACTCGATCGGTCCGACAAGGACAGTTGACGCCTCTCCCGAGAGAAAATTGGAGCATCATCATCTGAACTAAGGGCCTTGATTGTCTCCAAACTTGGTTGGTCCAAATAGGACAATTGATGCCTCTTTTGAAGAAAAACTGGAGCCTCGTCGTATGAACTACGGGCCTTGATCGCCTCAAAATTCGGTCGATCCGACGAGGATGGTTGACGCCTCTCTCGAGGAAAATCGGAGCCTCGTCGTATAAACTACGGGCATTGATCGCCTCCAAACCCGGTCGGTCTGATGAGGACAGTTCACGCCTCTCTCGAGGAAAAATCGGATCCTCGTCGTATGAACTACGGGCCTTGATTGCATCCAAACTCGGTTGGTCCGATGAAGACAGTTGACGCCTCTTTCGAGGGAAAATCGGAGCCTCGCCGTATGAACTATGGGTCTTGATCGCCTCCAAACTCGGTCGGTCCGACGATGACAGTTGTCGCCTCTTTCGAGGGAAAACCGGAGCCTCGCTGTATGAACTACAAACCTTGATTACCTCCAAACCCGGTTCGATGATGATTGGCGACCTCTTTCCGGGCAAAAGCGGAGCCTCTCAGATGAACTGGGTATTGATCGCCTCCAAACCCGGTCAGTTCGACGAGGACAGTTGACGCCTCTTTGGAGGGAAAACCAGAGCTTCGTCTTATGAACTACGGGTCTTGATCGTCTCTAAATTCGGTTAGTTTGACGAGCACAGTTGACGCCTCTTTCGAGGGAAAATCGGAGCCTCGTTGTATGAACTATGGGTCTTGATCAAACAAATGACCATCTTTTCAGAAGAAGGTTAGAGCTTCGCTGACAAAAAAAAAAATTACTCTTAGCCCCTGAACTTCTGCTAGATAATTTCTCATCGAGAGCAGAAGAACACTAGAGTATATAGGAGAAAATTGTGTCTTCTTACTTGACCCAGGGGAGGTTTTATAGATCCACTATAGGGGCAAAAATAGAATAAATTAAAAAAAACCTCATCTCCTCATTATGGCTCGCATTTGTGAGCCATTTAATTAAAAAAAATTCACTATCCTCATTATGCCATTTAATTAAAAAAAATCAGTTCTCCTTATTATGATGTTTAATTAAAAAAATCATCTCTTCATTATAATATTTAATTAAAAAAAATCCTATCTTTCAAGACTAAATGCTGATATATATATATATATATATATATATGCATGTATAATCACATAAATAAACATTAATACTTAATTAATAAATAAACATTAATAATTAATTAGTTAATAAATAAATTAATATATATAACATATGTAATTACAAATCATAATAATAAGTAAAGTTATTTTATTTTTTTAAAAATGAAATTTAATATATTTTTGGATGAAATAAGTAATGTCATCCAAAAATAGGGGGCAACTCATATGACACTGAAAGTTCCACTAGTCGAAACGCGAATCTTGATGTCGAAAACAATCTGATCCTAAGCCGAAACTAACCCAGATCAAGCACTTCGAATATTATTGGAAACTTTGGGATATCAGTTAAGTCCATAAATAGTTCATAAATATGGAGTGTTAATGATCAAATTGAACGTCTTGACGAGCCGGATCTAACAAGCCAAAGATCTCTTAATTCTGACTTTATTTGGGCATTCAAATACTTAAAATATATCAGATGATCAAGAGAATCATTTTGAGCCATCCGATGGAGTGGTTTGGATTTTGTATGTATCTACAGAAGCACTATCTCTCTAATCTATAAATAGCCACTCATTCTTCACATGAGGAAGGCTCGGGCTAAAGAGAAGAGAGAGCTCTAAAGCTTGAAAATCCTCCAAGCATAATCGTGCCACCACTCGACAGTCGCCGATCACCGCCGTAGCCCGCCAACCACCACCCACCACCGCTGCTTTCGCTAACACGCTGACCGCTACCGTCATACCACTGGTCCGCCGTCATCAACCACCGTGGTCGGTCATTACGCTGACCAGCGCCGGCCACCATCGTGGTCGCTGTTGCCAACCACTGCGTCGGTATCACCGCCACCACTGCCACGGCCACTATCACGGTCCCGTTGCCGCTAATCATCACCGCTGACTACTTATCGCTGCCATCATCGGCCATTGTTTCGACCACTGCCGCCGTTGCGCGCTGTTACCACCGACCACCGCTGCAACCACCACTATCGACATCATCGATCGACCACCGCTGTCGGTCCGCGACCACTACCGCTGATCACCACCGCCGGCCATCGACTGCCGCTGTTTCATCATTATCAACTGTTACCAACAATCAGCATATTAACTACTATTGGTAGATTATTGTTCGATTGGGATTCCATTGTCGAATTCTCATATGCAATTCGTAATCCGTTATCGGAAGACTCTATACATAAATGAAAGATTTTCGCTATGCGTGATTTTTCTCCTCTTCGTGAGTTTTTCACATAAAAATTCTGGAGTATTCTTGTTCATTCTTCAAATACCTGTGTGTGTGCTAGATTTTACAACAAAGCTAAAGCGTAAACTTTTATTCTAACGTAATTGATTTTTTAGTATGCAACAGTCATATATCAATTATTAATTCTATTTACATGTCTACTATTTTTTTAATGAATTTTTTTATTATTGATAGATATTTTTATTAATAATAGCTCGTTTTCTTGTAGCAAGATAGTCCACTCACATATAAGAAATATCTGTATAAATTTGATGAAAAAAAATCAAATGAGTTAACATATGTAATAAGTGATTCTATAGTAATTTGATCTAATAAGACTCATATATTAATTTTGTATCCACTGATTTTCTTTAAATTGTGGAGTTAATTTTATATCTACTTTAAATTTTTAATAATTTTATTTTAATTTAATTTTAATTTTGAATTTTATTTTATTTTTAGGTTTAGATTTAGTTTTTAGTTTAGATTTTTATTTTATCTTATTATTTACTTTATTGTATTTAATTAATTTTTCAAGATGTGTTTTATGCCTGATTCATAAATCGTCTTCAACACATTCTAGAGCATTCTTTATTTTACTTTAAGCATTTTTTAATCTATTTTTATGAATATCATAATTATAAAAATAAAATATTTCTTATTAAAATTATCTTCTTTAAAAAATTTATGCCTCCTTATAATAGCAGATTTTTTGCTACTATTTGGTATCCGTTTTTCGAACCTTTTCACCACAGAGTAATATAATATTCACATGTTGAATTTGTTGATTATTTTACAAAAAAATTTAGACTCTTATATTTAAATATATGAAAGAAATTATGTAATTAAACATTACAATTTCTATAATTATCATTATACCCTTTTTAAAAATTAACATAAATATCCCACCTAGGCACCCACTCCCTCATTTGCATCATTTCCCAAACTTAAAAGCTTAAGAAAGAGAAAGGGAAAGGAAAGGGAGAGGGAGGAGAGAGAAAGTGTGGTCGACGTAGAGCTGATTTTATCTGTCAGGCCAGTTGGGAAACTTGTCCTGGTCTAAGTAGGCTACTGTTTTACATTTCAGTTTTGTCACTTATGTGTATACTTTACTAATATTTTATTTGGTTAAATTTAGTACAAATTCAAATTTATGAAGATTTACAATTTTTTTATCTAGATATATTCATATGGAAAAATAAAGTTTTCACATAACATTTTATGTTATATAATATTTTGTATTTTTTTGTGAGTATATTGAGCCTAATAAAAAATAATGTAAGACAAGAAAAACTTCAAAATATTATTCTGAATATTACATATTAATAATTTTATAAATTATGATTGTTAATATACACATACAAATTTACTTGTAATTCCTACTTCCTAGTACTAGTTATACTCACTCAGATTATATATTTTGCAACATGTTTGATAATGTGTATATATGCTAAAAATTATAATATTCAATGTTTAAGTATCAAAATATATGTGCAAAAGAAGGAAAAATGAGAAAATGCAGGTGACTAGATTATTGTATATTATGTAAATTCAAGTGGAGTTATAAGGGCACATATACCTATAAAATTATCTATCCGCATTTTATATGCCTGAATAGATGTGAACATGTAGAGTTATAAGTGAAAGTTAAGATATAAGGGGCAAAAGAAAAATATGAGTAAGTGAAGATATAGGTAGAAGTGGAGGTATAAGGGGCGAAGGAAAAAAATATAAAATAAAATAAGCACACGGACCGTGAGTCACGTTGGTTGGGGGTTTCACCCCCAACGTGGCGACACACGTTCGAGTGTTGGATGTGTGCGTATTGCCTTAGGGCTCAACAGTGCAAAAAAAAAAAGTATACAATAATCTAAATAATAAATAAATTATTACTTCATGTTGTTTTATTTTATTTCTGGTACCATGTTGTTACACTGTTGCTTGATTTATGCTTACGATATATATTAGTTTTTTTACTAACACTGTACTTGATAGATATAACATGTGATTTGTAGAAATATTATTTTAATTTATTTAAAGCACATTTTATTGTTTCTAAAATAATATTTTTGGCAGCTATCTATTCATTTATTTTGTATATTAAAATTGTAGTATATTTTGTGTAGCTTACTAAGTTGTAGTTGCTCGCCCTTGCTGTATTTACATGTGTTATTTTAGGAAAGGGTAAGACTCAGGTTAAGTGTATGTTTTTGGTTACTATTGAGGGTCTGACTTTATGTTTGTTTCAACTTTAGATATACTCTTTTGATAGTCTTACTAGTATACATGTTTTGTTGGTGAAAAAAATCATATCATGATTGCTATTTTGATGTAAACTTATGATATGATTTGGTGCACATATTTTTATTTTATTATATTTTGATGATAATACTGGTTCTGTTTTATGTAATTGAAGAAAAATAAAATTTCTTCAAATTAGATCTTCAACATTTAATTAACTGCTACCTCTTGACACAATATGACCCATCTTGATATGACGCTTTATATTGGATTTGGTGACAATATAAATAATATAGCTTATTAAACATTAATAAGTTCAATTGCATAAGTGAATGGTTCAATAAACTTGAGAAATTAATAATAAAACACTTAAGAATAATCGAAAAGCCTTTTATAAAACACATTACAGATGTTTAGCTTAACTTTTAACCAATCTATCCTAGAAATATATCATGATGAACCTAAGCCCTATTTGACTTTAGTATACATATTAGTAAGCCTTTCATTGCACCTCTTCTAATTAAGACTCCTATATTTACTATGCTCTCAACTTTTGAATGTATTACCTACTGCTTTTATGAGCTCATTGATGACTCTTCTACAATATCTAAGACACTTTATGAGCTTTTATTTAAAAAATATACAAAAAATAATAATTAAAATCAATTTAACTAAGATGCTAGAATAAAAATATCAATAAAAATTTCTTAAAATATAGTGGTGTCAACAAATGGCTAAACCAAAGCACTGTTGAAGGGGATAACTAATGGGACATGTATTTATTTACTCAAATTAGTTTAAATTCAAGATCTAATAAATGTTTGGTTGCTAATGAGGAGAAATTAGATTGCAAGCCACATCATAATCTTAATGATGTGGAAGACTATGAGTATCTTAAAGCTGCAAATTTTAAGGGAACACAAGCTATTAATGCCAAAGGATTAGTAGTCTACAATGATAAAGTTAATTGAAAGAAAAAGAACCAAAATACATAAAAACATGCAACTCAATTTTCTTTATTGTGTGTATAAATAAAAGCATGCAATTCAATTTTCTTTGGCTTGGGATGGATTTCCATTATATATATTTAATTTTTCTTTGGAGTGAAAAACAAAAGAGTGATGACATAGTAGGAGAGATCTAAATGTGGCTAAGAAAATTATATGCATTTTAGTTACAATATTTCTTATAGCTAATGATATGATGGGTAATAATTCCATTGACTTGTAATATATTTTTAAATCCTTTAGAAGCACTAATATTTGATCATAATAATTTTGTAATTAATAGTTGATAAATGTCTATGATTTTCTATCACTTTTCTCATACATGATAAATATATATATTAAAGTAAATTGTTATAGATTAATATATATCTTTTGGAACTATACAAATAATTGTTCAAATTATCATTATGTACTTTGTTAATTTCATGACCATCTTTTCTAGAGATTAAGAGTTTTTCTAATTGTTCATATAAATATATATTGATTTTGTTGGTTTCAATGTTAATTATTTATTTTGATCATTTTTGTTTTAATAATAATCATGTGAATTCTTCCTAATACTTTGCTTGCTTATGAAATCAAGAATTAGGGGAACAAATTTTAATGTAATTGATTTTGTTCTAAACTTTTATTTCTTTTATGGTTGAAATTTTATTTTGATATAAAATACTCTTGTGATAAGAAAAGGGAATCATAACCTTTATAGTATCGCTAACATTCGAATAAGAAAATTTTCTATTGTATCTCTTTCAATGATTTTCATTATTGACTTAGAGTATTTCATCACGAAACGTTCAATTTTCTCTTTAATGGCATTCATCTACTGGGGTGGAATAAGCATCAATTTTCAGGATGTATAAATTTATATGTTAGGACAAAAATAAATGTCAAAAAAATTTTTTAGGAGGGGCAAATGATTAATTTGATACCTTGTATAAGAGAAAGTATCAATTTTAGTAAGGATGCATTATTGTTCATTCTTATGCTAGTAAGCCCAAATTATAATAATAAGAAAAGATTCCTAAATTTAAAAATAAATCATATATTTAGATGTCAATTATTTTTCAAATAATTATTGAACATTTATTTTGAATATAAAATTAAAATATTTGATGCAAAATTAAGTTGAAAAAATTTGAACATGATAAAAATAATAATAGGAGTTTCTATTTTTTTCAAATATTATTTCAATTTTCTTCTATGATAAATTATCACTTCATTGAAAATGATAATTATGCCAAAAAAATTTTGTAGTGAGTTTCATAAAATCAAGGCAGCAATTAGAGGATTTTCTAGCTGGCCTCGATAATGGCCGGCATATGGGCTTTGGATCGGGTCTCGACGCTTCACGAATCCACTGTTGAAATTTATTTCTTTGAGTTCGAGAGGAGGGACTACAGCTAAAGCGTTCCTCCACTGGACAGTGAAAATTCTTCCTATGGCCACCGCTGCTGCCTCCTTCCGCCCTCTCACCGTCGCTGCGGCTCGATCTCCCTCCTCATCATCCGTATTTTCCCGCCGTTTCGCTCTCTTCCACCTCGCCAGCGGTGAGCCCCTTCCCGTTCAATTCAAAATTATCAACGACTTTGCAGTCTGAAGTTTCTTAATTTTTGCTGAGCTTGCCGAAAGCCGATTTGCTTGTTTTGGTCAATTTCTACGACTAACTTTTTTTTCTCAATCTTTAATATTTTGATATTAGGTTGTGTAGGTTTTAGTGAATGAGTTTTGTTGATGGGCAGGAGTAGGATGAAACTTTCTTCTTCTACTGAGGTGGTAAAGACTTGCTAAATTTGCAGGAGGGATTTGACTGCGAAGTTACTTACAACTCTTGATTTACTTGCCCTTTTTCTATTTGTGAGAAATTACTGAAATTCATGAAAAGGTTGAGCCTTCTTCTGTCAGGATGTATGCATTCACTGTTTAGGATTTTATAATCTGGGCGTAGTATCTAGCATTCTAGCTACATGGGATTTTCTTATGATTCTTGGTTATTGAAGGGCTTTTCATTATGCTAGTGCATTTTCAGTAAAATAGTTGGGATAAGGATAATGGTGATGGTGATGATGCTATTGGGGTCATTTAAGATCTAATAAATATTTAAAGGTCTAATTTTTGTTATGTAGAGGGTATAATCATTTGGTAGCTAAAGATTAGTTTAATCTTTCATTTGTCAAAGGATGAGGTAATCTGATTTGATTCCCATGATTTTTGTAATTTTGTTATTTTAGGTAATCATATTAGTTTAATCTTTCATTTGTCAAAGGATGAGGTATTCTTATCTCTCATTTATGTGTAAGATGCCTATGCAATCCTGATTTGATTCCCCGTGGAAGCCCATTGATAAAATGTAACCATCTTATGCACGAATAATTTTTTGTACACAAGAAATCAAGAAATGTTTGGGTTGTTCTGAGGATGTTTTCCCAGTGTGGTTAGCTCTTTATGGCTTAAAAAAGCCAAGTTTTATCAATCTATGAGAGTAATCTTGTGCTGACCTTTATTTCTCAATCCATTCAATAAGACATATTAAGATTGAAATGTAAATAAGAATGAGTTCTTGATTCCCATCCAGGGCTTGGTTGAGCACTGGTGACTTCTTGACCTTGTAGCCAATCAACAAGGGCCCTTTATGGATATATAAATCTTCTACTGTGGTTTTTTCTCTCTGTATTTAGTTTTTAGCACTGAACTTGGATGCTGGAAGGGATGTTGATCATGATACTCTTTTTGCGCCATCTTTGCAGTTAGATCTCACAATTTGAATTGAAGCAATGAATGTATTTTTTACCATGTCTGTGCATTGTTTTGTAAATATTTTTTGGCATGATTGTGTAGCTGTGCCGCAAGCCCAATTGTTTCGAATAAAGCCTTTGCAACTGAAAAGAGCAGCAGCAGCAGATGACATTTTAGTCCGCTCGACTGGAAACATTGCTCAAACTAGCACTACTATTAGTCAAGAGAATGCCTTGGAATGGGTCAAGAAGGACAACCGAAGGCTACTTCATGTTGTCTATCGTGTGGGTGATTTGGACAAGACAATAAAGTATGTTTCTCTTTCTCCATAAGTATCATGTCTAAAGTTATCTCATTAATGATATGGCTTTGAGACCCTTGAGCTTCTTCTTGTTTTGTGATCAGGTTTTACACTGAGTGCTTGGGTATGAAATTATTACGGAAGCGTGACATCCCTGAGGAACGATATACAAATGCTTTTCTTGGTTATGGCCCTGAAGATTCACATTTTGTTGTTGAGCTCACTTATAGTAACTACTACTCTTGCTACTTTACAGGATATTATGAAGCATCATCCCATTATTAAATTTTTTTCTTTATATTTGATGATTTTCCATGCTTTTCGTACTTATATAAATTGGAATAGCTCCTCAAATACTTTCCTTACTTTTTTTATTATAATTTTCTAAAACATGACAGATTACGGAGTTGAAAAATATGATATTGGAGCCGGTTTTGGTCACTTCGGTGTTGCAGTTGAAGATGTAAGTTTTTGTTTTCATGTTATGCAGAAACAATTGCCTAGAGCCAAATTATAAATTTCTTAACTAGTTGATACCGCCTCACACTTTCTTAATCTACTAATATTTTGTGATTTTGTAAATTGTCTTGTATCATTTTTTCCTTGGCGAAAATTTTTATGGAAGTATAGTTTAGGAAATATTTCGCCTTCTCATATGTTCATGGCTATCTTTGTATTGTAGTAAAGATGAATTCTGCAGTGGACTTATTTTATGAAACTTCTGTATTACAGAAAAATAATACTGGTAACACCAAATTTTTCTAATCATGGGCCAAAGATGACTTAATAGTGTGACTAAAATTTGCTAAATCAAGAAGAGCAGAAGGATACCACTTCATTTACAATTTTTGATTTGATCAATACTTTGGCTTTCTGATAGTCAACACAAAAGCAAAGATAATTTATGCATTGAAAAACTAATATTAAGGAATATCCTAGTACAATGGCCTTTTAAATTTATGGTCTGAAGTTAATTTGCGGCATGACATGATTCTGAAAAATAATCATCCGTTGCCATTGAATGGATTACTAAGATAGATGATGCAAGCCTCTCTATCGCTGTAACTCCACATCTCACCCTTCTCATGTTTAACAAAAAAATGCTGAATACGAAGTGTGTATTTCATCATGCATTATTTCTAAACCTTTCAGAAGTTTTTAATCAAAATTTCACAATTATTTCCGAATGAAGTGTTGTGTGCTTTTGGCTTCTGTAGTTGAAGTTTTGAAAGGAGATTACTTGCTGTAGCATTTAGAAGTTTTTCGGTGTAGAATAAACAGCTTCATATTGTAACTCATGGATTGTACTGAGAGTTGCTTCCATTTGCTCTTTATTTGAAAAAGGTTCATTGGCAGCATATCGTCAATGAGTCATCTCATTAGGTGTGTATCTTTATCCCAAGTAGGTTGCTAAAACTGTTGATCTTATAAAAGCCAAAGGTGGTAAGGTGACAAGGGAACCTGGTCCTGTAAAAGGAGGTAAAAGTGTCATTGCCTTTATTGAAGATCCTGATGGTTATAAGTTTGAACTTTTGGAAAGAGGTCCAACGCCAGAGCCATTGTGCCAAGTAATGCTTCGAGTGGGAGATCTTGATCGATCCATAGAATTCTACAAGAAAGTGAGTTGTTGCCATTTCATAACACACTCAAATATGCTACATGCTTTCAGTTTATATGCTATGCTCACTCATGTCGTTTAACCTGAATTTTTTTCTATTTTTTGTTCGAAGGCTTTTGGCATGGATCTTCTACGCAAACGAGATAATCCTGAATATAAGGTAACTTTTATTTAATTGAGTGCACTTATTCATACCTCTTCCAGCAAGTGCATTTATAAATTATTTTTGTTTGTTTTTTTAGCCTTTGGTCTATTTTGCATAACGTTAGCTTTTTAACAAATGATGAAGAATTTCATGGTTCTTGTGTCATTCAAAAGTACTATAATCTTATTATAATTATTAATGATAGTGCTTGCTGAAATCTTCAGATGCTTTTTTTTTATATATATATGCAACATCAAACTTGTTAGAGATGTATGGTCATTAAGCCAGCTGTACACTTTTTCATCCCCCTTATAAATATGATAAGAGAATGTAGAAAATAGAATAATGAAGAAAAACTCTCAAGATTTTTTATTTATTTATTTTTGTACAAGAGGGGAAGTATATATATATATATATATATATATATATACTCCATGATGCAATAAAATAGCAATAATTAAAAAAAAATTAGGAAAAAAATAAGAAGGGGTTGATGGCCCTATAGGAAAACATGTAGATTGCAATTGAAGGGCCATAAAGGAGATGATCCAATGGTACAAGGCTTTGATCTATATGCCTTGAATTTTTTTATTATAATTGGAGAGTGAGTGGGCCCCATCGCGGAAGAGAGAGAGAGAGAGAGAGAGAGAGGATAATTGTGGCAGCATTATAGCATATACGACACTATAGTTGAACATTTTAATAGTCACGGCATTGTAACAACCATACTTCTAACAAAAATTCAACACTCCTCAAAGTGGATAGTAGAGATCTATCATTATGTGTTTGCTTACAACATTTTTGAATGTAAGACTATAGAGTTCTTTGTTGAATATATCGGCCGGTTGATTCCTTGTAGGCATATATAGAATGCAAATTAGCTCACTTTTTAATTTCTTTTTTATGAAGTGTCTATTAACCACAACCTACTTGTTATGATCATGTTATACTAGATTTTGTGTAATGTTGATGGTTGATTTATTATCAATATATTTTCATGGGTTTTTTCCACTTGATTTTTAAATCTTCTAGTATCATTTTGCTATATAGAAGCTCATAGATCTTTTGGACAATAGCTTTAGATTGGCTTTAACATTTGATGTTAAAATCACATATTATTTCTTGTTCCTTTAATTTATGAGATTCATCCCAAGAATATGCAATACCTTGAAGTGAATCTTCTATCCACCGGTGATCCAGCATAAGTTGCATCTATGTGTGCTTCGATTTGTAGGGTATTATGTCTTTAATATAGAATTTTTTTTCTTGGGCTTGATTTAAGTATGTAAGCCTTCTAGAGATAGCTTGAAGGTGCAACTCTTTGGATTTCTGCATGAATTGGTTGACTTACCAGTGGATGTGATGTTAGGATGGGTGTGAGACGAGTAGGCTAGTTTTCTTAATAATATTTGGTATTATCTCGTATCTACATCAATTCTTTTTTAATTAAGATCTAGATGTTGTCTTGGTTCAATTGGAGTTTCATATGACTTACACTTCATTATCTTGATTTCTTTCCGCAGGTCCATAATTCAAACTGAGCCACTTTTATACCAATGAAGTATTTGAGTTTTTCTAGCTCTTTGATTTTGGATTCTTCAGCAAGCATTTTCTTGTGAGCTTCTTTCTTTTGATTGTCATCTCTTCTAATAAACATATCACCAACACATACAATAAAGATTGAGATTTTATCATAGGAAGAGTGTTTTATGAAGAAAGTATGGTTTCCTTGGTGTTTTTCGTATTCACCTCTCACCAAGCCTTTGTAAATTTGTTCAACTAAGCTCTTCGTGATTATTTTAGTTTGTATAGTTCTACTTAGCCAGTGGGGTGGGGGGTGAGGGATGAATTGGGTTTTAAAAATAAATTTCAGAAAACTTAAATTTAACTTTTGTAGAAAACTTTAAGTCTTAATAATAATGCTTTAGTGAAATGAAACAACAGAAAGTCAATAGCTGAAAAGTAAAGTGCAAGCAAGTAAAGAAAGAGAACATAGATTTTTTCATAGTTTTGCCAAATCCTAAAACCAGCTCACGCCTAGCCACCTAGGCTAGGAATTCACTAAATCAAAGTTAAGATTAAAACAAATTTCCCGTACTCTCCTTTGTCGGAAAGTACAACTCAACATCGTACTTTCCTTAACAGGCAAGTATAACCCAACACTATACTTTCCTTAACGGGTAAGTACAACCCAACAAGAAATCAAAACAAGGCAAAAAGAAAGATATAAATCTAACTCTTAATTTTAAAATGTTTTTGCCTTCACATCCCAATCTATACTAATATTAAGGTAAGTGAATATTAATGAAAAAGAGACCTCACTTTAACTTTAAATTGAAATTAAAATAAGATCTTCATTAGTATTTAATGTTATTTTGAATGATCTTTACAAAGTTTAAAATGATTTTCTTGTATGACTTTGAAATGCAAACTAAAATAGAATATGAATAAACTTAATATGCAATGCTAAATCACAAAACTTTAGCTTGAATTATTTTTTACACAATATAACTTTTATTCAAATGATAAGTGTATTTGCAATTAGAATAACTAAACAATCACTTGATAAAGATTTGAATGATACCATAAGAAAGCTATTATATAGCTTATATATAAACCAATTGAAGACAAGTAATCAACAAGCATAAAATAGTTTATGCAAGAGATGATGTAGTCGGCCAAATAGAAAAGTAAATGAGATGAGATGTTAAGCACAATCAAATTTAATCAACCTATATGAAACTTTAAGCCAAAGTGATAAATAATAGATATTCAAATGATTAAGTACTAAGAAATTAAAAACCTTTGTAAGAGCTTTCGGCCAAACAAGAACTAAGGGTTTTGAAGTGAATAAACACATGATAATTTAAATAACCTTATAAACTTCAAAGCCAAGAAGAAATAAAGAAACTATAAGAACTTAGCAACTTAGAAATTTAAGAGCAAGACTATGATGCTCTCGGCCAAGAGAGAAAACACACAAAACCTTCACTTTCCCAATCAATCTTTAAGCCAACTAAATGCCCAAGAGAAAAAGAATAATGATGAGGAATGTTTGCACTTGAATCACTAAAAATCTCCAAAAGTTTGCTTTAACAAGGATCGGCCAAGGTGGAGAAAGGTGAGCAAGAAAACAAGAGAGAATAATAGCTTTTTGGAATCTTTTTCAAGTTGAAATAAGGCTCTTAAATAGAAAAGGAGGGAGTATAGGTTTGGCCAAGGCATGAGGGAATGAGAGGGAAATGAAATAGACAACAATTTGAATTTCAAATTCAATGAATAAAAGATCGGCAAAGAGATTTGCAAGAGGCTCCTTTACAAGTTTGATTCAAGCCAATATGGAATGTTTTCAACATGAATCACGAGAGAGAGAGAGAGAGAGAGAGAGAGAGAGGAGAAACCTACGGGAAATTTTGACCAAGGAGTTTTGATATGAAGGAGGGAATTTTGAATAAAATAAATCCATAGAAATTACCCTTAAGGAATTCGGCCAAGAGAGTTTCCATAATTAAGAAATTGTCAAATTAATGCATGAATTAATTAAGATCAAGGTTGGTTATATTATATACTTATTGAATGTTTAAATAATATATAAATTTATTTAAATTAAAAACAAAGTAGTCAGCCCCCAAATACTTTCCTAAAATAGATTAAATTAAAAAAGGAATTATTTTAAAAAGGAGGGCTGATTTGAATTTAAATTTAAAATAACTTGTAATAAATTAATTAGGCTTTAAATAATCATAGTAAATCATGCTTGTACGTTCAAAATATTTCATATAAGATTTGATTTAATTTGGCAAGAATATAATCATTAATGAAGAGGTTTGAATTCAAAAATAATTCAAAATAATTCAAATTCAAAAATTCAAATAAATGAATTTTTAAATATGAAAAATGAGAAAATATTATATAGGGATGTTTTCAATAAAATTCACACATTTTATTACATAAAATGCATTAAAAAATTTGGTCGAAACAATGTTAAGATGAAAATGATAATACGAGAGAGAATAAGAGAGAAATAATAATTTTAGGATAATTCAATTTTCATGCAATAAATATATAAATACAAATTATGAATAGCATGAAAATGAATTAATAAAGTTTAAATATAAATTATCTTGCTTGAACACACATTTAATGGAATTTATTTCATGCATTTAGTTCATATTATCCAAAATGAATAACTTAATGAATAATTATAATATTAAGATATAGAAAAATATAAATAATTTTAGATTAATGAATTGAAAATTGAATGAATTATTTATTTTATCTTAGGGGCCATTTGGGTTCACTTTATTTTTTATTTTGTATTTTTGTTTTGTTTTATTTATGTTTTGCTTAAAAATAAACTTGTTTGATTGTACTTGTTATTTTTAAAAACATTCAAAACATCTTTTAGATATTTTGAATGTTTTTAAAAACAACATTATTTGTTTTTGAAAACAAAAAATAAAACCACTTAAAAAAATACTCTAAACAAGCATGTTTTTAAAACAACATAAAAATAAAAACAAAAAATAGAAAATAAAATTGATCCCAAACAACCCCTTAGTGATCTTTTCATTTGACTTAATTTAGTAATTCTTAGAAAAATTTTCACTCAATCTATGTCCAATAGCTTTAGCATTCTGATATAACTGAAGAACCTGGAGCTGAAGAATTTTTCTTGCACACTTGAATTTAACTTGATTAGTAGTATTTGAATATGTGTTTGTTATCATCAAAATCAATTTTATATGAGATAGGGCTCATGAAGTCAACATATAGGACCTTTTTCAATTCATATATATGATTTTTTTTAAAGAGCTATCAAATTTTTGGTGGTGGATCCATATAAATTTATTTTTCGATGTTCTTATGTAAGAAAATACTTTTAATATTATATTGTTGTATATGTCGCTCATGATTTGCTGTTGAAGATATCAAAAACAGCTAGTATTCTTTTTTGCAATAGGAGCAAATATTTTTAATAATCAATCTCATTTGATTGAGTATATTCTTTTGCTATCAATCTTTATATTTTTTTCAGATATTTAATTGTGAAGATCAATTTGTATCGTAATATCTTTTTTTCTTTTCGTAGTTCAATGGTCTCCCACGTGTGATTTTTTTAAGGCATTCATCTCATTTCTTATAATCTCCAAATTTTTATTTTTAAGTGTTGCAAATAAAGTTTGTGGAATTCAATTCAAACTGGTATTGATGTTGGTTAGAAAATCTTTTTGAGAGGGAGAAAATTTATGAAAGAAGATGTATGAAGAGATAACATATAAATAAGTAATAGTGAGCTAATTAATGTTACTTGGTAATAGTTCTTCTTGAACTTGTTGGAAATCTTGATTGGATTTGTTTCTTGTTGTATAGATTTGAAAGGGTATAGTCGATACAAGGCTTGCATTTGTAAGATTTTGGGCTATAGGAATATTAAGATGAAAAAGATCATCAAATTTATCTTTAAGTTGAAAATTTTCTCTAAAGATAAGTTTCACTGAAGAACCTATGAGTTTTATTAAAAGTGGGGAACTTTTTTATGGTGGGATGAAAACACTTAGTCCTTCTTTGTGTGATAATATATCTGATAAATACACATTTTAAAGCTCTTTAATCAATTCTCTATATTATTATGAATATGAACATCAACAATGCTTCAAAAAATTATAGGAGGGATCTTTGAGAAGTTGTTTGTAGGGAAGAACTTGATCAAATAGTTTAGGAGACTTTTAGAATTACTCCAATGAGTGTTCTATTAATTAATTATGTAGTTGTTAGAGCAACTACTCCTTAATATTATTTTGGTATTTGATTGTAGAGGAGAGATGTCCTAGTGACTTTTAAAAATAGCTTTTTTTTTTTTCTTTCTCCACATTTTCTGTTAAGAGTATTAGAGTAGAAATGCTGGTGGATAATATCCTCTTTTTCTAAAGGAAGGACAATAATTTGTGATTAAAATAATCATGAATATTATCAATCCAAAATAATTTGATGTTAGATTTGAATTAATTATTTTTCATGACACTAAATATATAAAGTATAGTGCTATCATCAATTTTTTGTTTAATTAAATATACTCACGTAATTCGAGTGCAATCATCAAGGTAATAAAATTAGTGGGCTACAATGGTATTGGAGATTTTAGAAGGTCATTAGATATCATAATGAATTAATATAAGATGACTAGAGGATCTAGAGTTATTTTCAGGAAAGAAAACACAATAATGTTTAACAATTTCACAAATTTTACACTGAAAGATTTTAATATTTGCATTTATGGAAAGTGAAGGAAACATTCATTAAAGATTTTTAAAAAATGGTATCCTAATTTGTAATGTTATGCTTAGATGACATTGGTGGTGTGAGAGGTGAAAGAGTATGATAGTTGATTTTGGTTCTTAATGAGCTTTTTGTAAGTTTGCTCAAGCGGCTTCCCTATAATGAAGTTATAAAAACTACAATGATTAGTAAAAACAATGGTTTTGCAGTTATGATCTTTGGTAAATTTTTGGATAAATAAAAAATTAACTGCTAGATATGAAACATGCAATACATTATTGAAGGTTAAGTTAGGGGGAAATTAGGATGTCATTTTTTCTTACAATAGTTGTTAAATATTTCTATGCAATTTTTATTTTTTTATTTCTTGAACTAGGTTTACAAGCCATGTTGTCAGTAACCCTTAAATTTAGGATTTAGAGATATTTGAGACACTAAAAATATAAAAATTAGAAATAATATCATTATGAGAGAACGAGATCTATATAGCTTTTCTAAGAAATTGAAAAAAATACTTAATTTGTTAATTTTTTATGAATTGATCCATTTTGACTCCACTATGTAAGTCTGTCTTTTTTATTTTTATATAATTTTTTTTTCAGAGCCTTGGGGCATTCCATGGTATTTTAGTATTTGTTTTTGGGTGCTCTTTCTTTTTTCAACAGTTGAACTAGAGATTGTCTTTGGAAGAAGATTTTTTGTTTATTTTTTTGAAGAAGGTTTTCTGATAAAAAATTTCTTATCTTGGAATTTAGAAGTTGTTTGGGTAGATATCCTGAGGATCAGATTATTGATCATCTTCTTTAGCTCTCATATGAGAGAATACTTCATTTGGAGAAGGTGGATTTTTCCTTCGTAAGATTTGGGCTCAAATTTGGTCAAAAGTTTTGTTTAATAAGCTAAAAGTTTAAAGATTCTCTCTCATTCCACAAATTATCTGAAGATCGCTGCATCCTCATAGCATGCCTTCTTGAGATATTGAGTAATTCAACTCTAATTAGTAAACCCTTATGGTATTAAAGTATTCAATGACAAGCAGTGAGTTTTGTCTTGATTTCAGAGATCAGTGCAATATTTTTCACTTTAAGTAGATTGTTTAAGTGGATCTCAAATTTCTTTTATAATTGAGAGGAACATAAAAGGCATCTCTGATAGTAATGGTGTCCACATCCATATTATAATCATATAGTCAGCTTTATGTCAAAGTACAAACTTTGGTTTTTCATGCTGTAGAGGTAGATTCATAAGTTGGTGATCTAAATGGGCTAAATGATCTAAATAGACCAATTAATACAAGTAGCCCAATTTGAAAACTAGTTGGGTTAACTCTTGGTTCAATGTGATTAGGTTTTCGTGCTAGGGTTCATTTGGTTTAATTTGATTTTAGTTTGAGAATCTTAGGCTTGCTTGGGTTATATGGAGCTAGGTGTTGAACTCATAATGTATGCTAGTAAATCAATAGAATGGACTCTAGATAAAAGAGAGGAAAGGGGGATGGTAGGTAGGTATGCATACTCTACTCTTCTTAGGGTTGCTTTTTTTGAAGAAGGTTTTGTGATAGAAAATTCCTTATCTTGGGATTCAAAAGTTGTTAGGATGGTATCTCGAGGATCGGACTATTGATTATCTTCTTTAGCTCTCATATGAGAGAATACTTCATTTGGAGAAGGTGGTTTTTTTTTCTTAAGATTTGGGCCCAAATTGGGCAAAAATTTTGTTTAATATTGCTAAAAGTTTAAATATTCTCTCTCATTCCACAAATTATCTGAAGATCATCACATCCTATAGCGCGCTTTCTTGAGATATTGAGTAATTCAAGTCTAATTAGTAAACCCTTATGGCATTAAAGTATTCAATGACAAAAATGTTACTTTATTTTATAGTAGTGAGTTTTGTCTTGATTTTAGAGATCAATGCAATATTTTTCACCTCTAAGTAACTTGTTTAAGTGGATTTCAAATTTCTTTTATAATGGAGAGGAACATAAAAGGCATATTGATCTCTGATAGTAATGGTGTCCACAACCATATTATAATCATATAGTCAAATTTATACCAAGGTACGAACTTCGGCTCTTCATGCTCTAGAGGTAGATTCACAAGTTGGTGGATCTTTACCTTTCTTTTAGAAAAATCTTAGAGTTCACAAATTTGGGACCATTTAAAGTATTTTTTTTTGTTTCATTGATAAGATTCTTGAAATCCTAGAGTTCTCCATTAGTTTGGTTTTCACCTTTAACAATGGCCGACTCCTTTGAAAGGAAGTTAGAAGGAAGAAGGTTGAAAGTGAGAAACCTTAACCTTAGACGAGAACAAAAGTTGGAAGGAAAATCTTAACCTCACTCTAATACCATGTAGAAAATACAATAATGGAGAAAAGTTTCAATAATTATTAATATTTTTTTTACAAGAGTGGAGGTATATATATATATATATATTCAAGAGTTATTATAAAATATGAATAAATAAAAAACGAAGAAAAATAAAAAGGGGCTAGCGGACTTGTAGGAAAGCACATATATCGCAATTGAGGGCAATAGAGAAATTGATCCAACAACAAAAGTATAAGGCCTTGATCTATGTCCTTTGAGCTCTTTACTATGATTGGAGAGTAAGTGGGCCCCATCGTGGAAAAGAAATAGGGAGAATGGGGTAAGTATTATAACACTTGAGGCACTACATCAATCGCTACACTATAGCCAAACATTGTAGCAGCTGTGGTATTGTAACAACATGACTTCTCAACAAAAATTCAACAAAGATATTTCAGCCCTAGTTTTTATTTTTATTTCTTTTTACTGTTATATTTCTTCAGTCTCAGTCATATGAACTTTGCAAATTTGTATGTTTTCTATCCATCATTATGCTAATAGTATTTTTTGCAACTTAGCTCACTTTCTAATTTTCTTTTCTCTCTATGAAGCATATTTCATGTGCTTATTGATATCTTAAAAGACTTTCCTTGTCAATCTCCTCATCCTTCTAATGTGTAATACATTTAGCTGGATAATTGATTCATTTTTCCTGTTAATAGTGTTTGTTCTGTGGCCTAACTCCCTATATACTCTTCATCTCTTCATTTTTTTTTTTATGAACTTGTTTTCTTGTATTTTTATTTTTTACATTTGAGTTTTCTCAAGTTCATGTATATAATATGTTCAAGGATGATGATTATCTGATTATGTCAGAGGTTTAATTCATATGAATATCTTTTCATGTCATCTTTACTCTTCAGATAGCATTGGATGCTAAATGGCCTTTGGTCATCCTGATTCACCATGAAATCCTTATTGTTTACTTGCATGTGAGCCTAGATATTTATTTACTGTGTTTGTTCTATCTGATTTGTACAATCAAATATAGTTTTTGAACTGTGATGAAATAAGAATGGTTTTAATTGATGCAGTTAGTGCAAGATGTTTCTGTCAATGAGAACTTTGCGCCTAATTCTTGCATTGTAGAGAAAGCATTTAGATTTAAATTTATGACTGCAAAATGGAGGCAATCACAGTTATTGTTACTTAATAATAGTAGATTGAAGTGAAAAGAATCACGAGAAACACATTGTATAATGGCAATCTATTACAATTAGCGCAATTGGTACTTTTCCAATTTTCTTTTCTTTAGTATTGTTAATGTTCAGTTCTCTTGTCATAATTGTTAAGCAGAATCATTCTATTTGAGCTGATAAATGCTCAGTGCTTGACCTGATAAGTGTTAAGCTTGCTAAGGTTCATTTGATTGCGTGCAAATAAAAAACTTGTTTTAGAAAGTGATGATTTCATTTGTATTCATTTTATGCGTGACAAATGAATCATCACAACTGAGGTGTTTTGAAGATCTTTGTAAATTTTAACATCAATATTAATTTCTAAATACATTCATTCAAATGAAGCAAACCTTGTACATCCACCATTTTTTAATACCTACTTTCTAAATTCAAGCAGCCTTGATACCCAGTTTTTTTATGGTAGTCCAATTACTGTTTTACGCTCCTCCTCTGTGCTTGGATGAAATCTATCATATCATTTTACTCTATTCCAATCTCACCTGATGTTGTGTTTCGTTGTTTCCATCTTATCTTATGGTAGGCTAAGAAATGCAGTTTTTTTTGTCCTTTTAATTAATAATCTGTGATGGTAACCTGCCTTTTTTAGGTTTCCAATAGCATGCTTTATTCACTTTCATTAGATTCCATATGTTAATGGAGAGCCTCTATTGATGGTCACTTGTCTTTTGATGTTACTTCAAGACGAGATTTTGATATCTGTTCCTTTTTTTGTGCCACACAGGAAACGGGGCTTTGATACTAGCTTGATTCGTAAACTGATTCTTAATCAGTTATCTCGCTTCAGATATATATTTCCCTCTTTATTTTTTTGAGTCTTTTCTCCATCGAACAATAACTAGTTACTATATCAACCCCTTCTTTCTATAAAAATAGCAAAATATCGATTGTTTTCCTTTATAGAGTGATGACAACTAGCAGCAACAATGCGAAATTGCAAGAAGCAGGAGCAACATTGGGCACACAACGACTCTTAACTGCAGCCTGCAGGGCCAAAGAAAGTTGCGGTTTTTTGTTACAGGACCCGTACCTATAGTGTCTAGGTCTTGGCGTTGAAGGATAAGCTTCAATTTTCTTGCTGCGGGCACCATAGGATAGGGAAGAAAAGTAGGAAGAATGACAATAATTGGAAGAATTAAAATTGAATTTATTACAATTATAAGCAATTACAATACGAACATGATCTAATGTACCTGTAACAAAATCAAAGAAAAGAAACTTCATTTTCGAACAACAAACTAGTTAACTTCAAACAACAAGATAATTCCAACATATTTTTATAACGTGTCATTTAAATTAAAAATGAAGCTTATCCAAACATATTTAATAATTCAAGCTCATATTATTATAATTTTAGTATAATAATTTATTTTTCAGGGCTTTAGTTTTTCTATATGTTGTTCAATGTAATTGTGTGTATGAATTTCCGGAGACATTCTCTTGGATGTCAATGGCGTGTTCTAAGAAATTTGATGATCCAGAATCAATTGATCTAATCTCTTATGCTCTTCATGATTTGATGTCTAAATTGTGAGGGATGCTTAAGTAAATAGGCGGGAATGTTTTAATGAGGTTTTAGGGGTTATTTAAGTTGATATGGGAGGGCTTGGGTTGGTGGAATAGTAACCAAAGATGTTGATTGGTCTAAGATTTCTAGATAGATTTTTAGTTGAAAGTTTATGGCAGTGTAAGGTTTGGTATTATTTGGTGGAAGAGAGTAATTGCCTTCAGATCAAAGATTTGGTATGTTAGCTAATTAATTGTGGTGATTTTAGGTCAATTGGATGAATGGTTAGAAAGTTATAAATTTTTTTATGTGAACTAGGCACAATGGGTGGATAACAAGAGTTGGGAATTTGTGGATGGGATACAGCTCAATTTTTGTAAGGGTTGAACTATTGAAGTGGATTAAGGCTTCTCTTTGAAAATAAATGATACCAATCTAATTTAAAAAATTCAATTAAATATTTGATTGCTTCTCTTAAATACTTAATTAGTAAATTTATATGACTCTAAAATAGGTTTTAATTTCCTCCAAGAAGGGTATATGATGAATCTCTATTTCTTAAATAAAATAAAATACAATTAATTATCATGATAATCAACCTTTAAAATTTGATCTCATGAGAGATCTCTTTATTTGTTCTACACCACAACTCTTCACTTGATAAACTTTGCTATGTACAATTAAAATATCGTAGTCAAGTGAGAGAGATGATACTGCATGTGTAATTTCTGAGTAATATTTGTAATGGAGTATTTAGTGCTTTAAGTGCATCCAATAGTATAATATCTATAGCTATTTAGATAATTGATAATGGTAGCAATTTGAAAAGTTGACCTATGTCTCCTCATAATTTCAAAATGCTTTTTTTTTAATAAGTTCACCTCCTCTTGTAACAAAAGTGATTTGGTGGTGGAGAGCCTTAGCGAAGAAGTTCCCATGCAAGTTTGTCCATTGTTAGTTATGTTGGTATCTCTTTGGATTGATTAGTTTTTGTCTCTTTTAAGACTAAGAATAAAGGGATTAAATCTTTTTGTCGTTGATTCCAAATGATGGAGATGTTTTTATGAGGTCTTAAGGGTTATTGGAGTGGATGCAGGAGGTTTAGTATAGGTTCAACACTAAAAGAAAATGTTGACTAGTTTAGAATTTTTATATAGATTTTTTATTGACACTTTATGATAATGTCATATTGTGTTTTATTGGATGGAATGACCTTTATATCAAAGGTTGGAAAGATAGTTAATTAATCAAGGTGATTTTTCGGCCAATTGGATTGAGTGATTAGGAAGTTATGAATATTTTATATAAATTGGTTACAACAGGTGAATAATAGGAGTTAGTGTTTTATCGAAAGAGATATGAGTAGATTTTAGTGATGGTTGAAGTAGATGAGATTGTTTGGTAGACTACATTTTGGGTAGTGTAAAATAAATTGAGGTTTTGAAATTTCTATTATTTAGTCAGTTGTTTTTAAAATATAGTGTATTTTGAGAGTGTATTTGAAATATACTCTTTAATTGAAAATTCAACTTATTTGAAATTAGCTAAATTTGAGCGAATTATAATAACATTGCTGTGTAAAATGAGACTGACCAACATAGCTGCCACCGGCCACTATTGTTCACTCTGGAGCACCTGCTATCACCGATCGCCTCTGACCATCACTATTGCCACCTATAATTCTATTTTATTTTGCATTGCTTAGCCAAATAAAAAATAAACACCTGCATTTGTAGAGGTTTTATTCAAATAATCAAAAGCACACTATATTCTATTTACATCTCTTTTTGAGGCAACCAAATAGCCCTTAAGGCTTTGGGATGGTGGTGGGGATATTTTAGGGTTCAGTGTTTACAAACCTTAGGTGTGATTGATTCTCAAATTAATCCAAATGTTAGTAGCACTAACTTCTTGCAGACATATGTTTTTATAAGAGATCGAAGTTATTTTTATTAAATAAAAGGGGATCTAAATTGTATATGAAGTGTTCTAGAAAAGGAGAAAAACTTGCAAGGAAGTACATGAAAATCCCTCCTTGAAAATTTGTTCATAGATTATTATGGTAAACCTTGCTCAAAATATGTCCACGTTTGAAAACAAATAATACCACTCCAACTTAAAAGTTTAATTAAATATTTGATTGCTTCTCTTGAACTCTTAATTTCAATGCATTTATACGATTTTAAAATAGATTTTAATATTTTTTATATGACTCTTAAGATTTTATTCCCAAAAAATATTTAAAATATTTATTGCAAATATTATCTAGTAGGCCACTATTTCTTAAATAAAATAAATTGAAATAATATAAAATAATAATAAGATACAATTAATTATTATGATAATCGGCTTTTGAAATTGACATCAGTCTTGGGAAGCTAAGGTGTAAAGAGGTTGAAAAGAAGAGTTAAGGTAAAAAGGAACCTGAAATTGATATTCACTGGTTAGTTTTTGTAAGAAGCTGAAATAGGGATTCTGTGGGCTGATCGGCTGAATTGATGACTAGAGAATGGAATAGTACTGGAACAGGGGACTGGATGCCGAACCTGCAGCAGGTAAGATTGGATCTGTTTGTTTTGCAATACGATAGGCTTAAGCTGAAAGGGATCAGCAGGGATACAACAAATTGTTGCAGGTTGGATGGTGGGAACTAGCTGGATAGCACTGCAGGGATGGTTTTTTGCAGCATGTGGAGTTAAGGTTGTAGAAACAGTTGCTAGACAGACCTCTAGGTGCAAAAGCTAGCTGTAAGAAAGGTAAATGATGTTGGGAGTAAGTTCTTGAGGGCAAGAAAGGAGGCAATGCCTTGATTTGCCCAAAATATAGTCTCACCACTTGTTTGAATGAACGTTCATCTCCAATAGGAGGAAAATAAAGAAAATAATCTCTAGCAGTAGAAGAACACTAAAAACACAAAATAATTTATTTATATTGCATTAAGCAAACTCTAATCTAAAGGATAGTTGAACCAAGGTTAAAAGACCTGAATTAGTTTAGGAGAGAAGAGAGGTGGTTGGTTTGGGCTGAACCTCCCTAAAGATGCGAATGTCTCCGTCATTCTCCTTGGGTTAGGGAGGCATCACGTTCATCCACTAGAACTTTTGAATCTTTGTAATATTGTGACAAATTTGCTATATTAGAGGTGGCTGAAATGTTGTAATCACCTGGAAAGTCAACTTTATAAGCATTGTCATTGATTTGTTTGACAATCTTGAATGGACCATCAGCTCGTAGCTTGAGCTTCCAAATGCACATACCGAAAATCTCTCTTTTAATCTAATCCATTCCAAGTCTCCTTTCTTGAAAGTCATAATTTTTCTGGACTTGTTTGCTTGATTCTGATATCAGTTGTTTTTTTTTGGCAATCTCTTTCTTTGCTTGTTCATGTAACTCCTATATATTTTTGTGGCTTTAGCCTCTGCAATAGTGCTAGGCTCAATGGTAGGTAGGATAAGAACTAATTTCAAAGTGCAAGGGGATTTATATTATAAACAATCTCAAAAGGAGTGCATTTTATAGACTCACTAATATATCTATTGTAAGCGAACTCAACTTGTTAAAGAATCAATTTGTACTACTTAATGTTTTTACCTACAAAACATCTAAAGAGATTACTCAAACTGTAGTTCAGCACCTTCGTCTGTTCATTAATCTGTGGGTGGATTATTAAGTTGGACTGTAGCTTTGCACCCCCTAGCTTTTCCCAGAAACTCCTCCCAAACTGACTTAGTTCACATCCTAATCCAAGGTGATGATCTTTAGTGCTCCATAAAGATGGACCATCTCTTGAAACAAAGGTTAGCTATGTGTGAGGCATCCATTGTCCACCATAATAGAATTTTTATTTTGTTGGGTCCATGGCAAATCTATAATAAAATCCATGCTCACATCTAACCATTGGTGACCCTAGCACTAAGAGAAGAGCGTATAAGCCTGTGTTCTATTTTTGAGTCTTAGCCATGTGATACTCTGCACTGCTTAATGTTTCTGTCAATCCTTGATCAACTTGGGCCAAAAGAAATTCTTTCAACAGGGAAAGAATTTTGTCCTTGCTAAAGTATTATGTTAGTCCTCCACTATGACATTTTTATAAAATAGTCTCCCTGAGTGAATGCATAGGAATTACACAACTTTTTCTTCAAAAATGGATATCCATTTGCCTTGTGATATCGCTCATAAGATCTCTTTTGACATCTACTCTAGACTTCTTGAAAATCTTCATCTGTAACATATAGATCCTCAAATATTTTAAACTCAACAACCTTTGACCATAAGGTAGTGATAAATAAATGATGGCGAATCAGAGCATCAACTACCTTGTTTTGGTTCTCTACTTTGTGCTTGATTATAAAGTGAAAAGAAGAGAGGAACTCTACCTATGATGCATGCCTGTCAGAAATCTGAATATTTTATGATTAGTGAAGAGGGTGGATTCATTAGCTAATAAATAATGACTCCAATGATTAAGCATTTTCATTGACAAAAGCAATAGGATGTCCTCTTTGATTTAAAACACTCCAATCCTCGTATTTGATGCATCACACTCTGCCTTCGATACTTCGTTAAAGTTAAAGAGGGCTAGAGCAGGACCTTGTTTCACTAGCTTCTTCAAAGTGTCAAACTTACTTTGTGCTTTCTCTAACTATGACAATTTATCTGCATAGGGGATTTCAATTAATGGGGTTTTTATAGAGTTGAAATTTCTCATGATTTTCCATAGAATGAGATCAGCTCATAGAATTGACAAATATGTGTTATGGACTATGCTCTTGGCTAGTTCACACTAGCTTCTATCTTAACTGGATCCACCTATATGCCGACAACTGAAATAATATGCTCCAAAAAGCATATCTAGGAAGTTTGAAAGTGACATTTTTAGATGCTCATGCAATTTCTTAAGGGTTTCAAAGACTTATATCAAATGCTCTAAATGATTTTCCACCGAATGACTGTAGGTCAGGATTTCATCAAAATATACCACCATAAATTTTTTTAATAAAGGCTCGGAAGTCCTGGTGCATCAATCTCATGAAGTTTCTTGGGACATTAAACAAGCCAAAAGGCATGACTGTCCACTCATACAATTCATATCTGATCTTGATGTTGTTTTCCACTCATACTCTAGTCTCAATTTGATTTGATGTTAGCCATTATTGAGATCTATCTTGGAGAAAGTGGTTTCCTCGTATAGCTAATCTTGCAAGTCAATAGTTGAGAAATGAGAAATATGTACTTAATGATGATTTTATTCACAGCTTTGTTGTCAATGTAGATACATCAATAGCCACTTTCTTGGGCAGAATCAAGGTATGAATGACATATGAATTAGTGCTCTCAAGCACCAATCTTTTGGGCATCTAGTTCTCGACCTATCTCTATAACTTCTCTTGCTTTGTAGGCCACATCCCATAAGCAGGTCAGTTGGGGAGGATTTATCCTAGGATAAGATCTATCAGGTGCTATGTATCCCTTATGGGTGATAATTTGATTAGCAAATTGTCAATCATCACATCCTGGAACTTTTTCAACAATAGTTGCATTGCCTCCGGTATTAGCTCTTCTCCATTAGTCCCCTCCAATAGTACAAGTGCTATTGCTACAATTACCTCCTTCATAATCTACAAGAGAATAATCGAGATACCAATTTTGATTTTGGCTAATTTCTAGTCACCGCGATCTCTTTCTATTGTAGGAGTATATTGCTCTTCCCATCCTATGTAAAGGTGTATGTATTCTTGTACCATTTTCCTATCATACGACTAAGGTCTGTTTATAAGAATATGGCTAGCATCCCTAAACACGACGTCACAACACACATGCTCTTGTAGTTTGTTTCTAATAGGGAATTCTAGCAAACACTATTTATCAACCAAATCTCATTTCGCTTGTTCAATTAGGTTGGGAAGTATGGTTGGAAGTATCTACATGTGGAGATGTTCAGTTTTCCACCACTTATGTAAAAATAAAATTCTCACAACTATCTCCATTAATGATAAGTGTGTACACCTTTCCCTTCACAGTGCATTTGGCTGAAAGATGTTGTGCCTGAGCTAATACTGTTTATAGGACCCATTGAACCACAGGCATCTCTACCTCATTTGCTGGAAGCTGGTACTTATTCTTTGGTATGTTGACCCTAGAATTCTGAGTGTCTACCTTCTCAAATGGTCCTTGCTACGCAAAGAAAAATCACTTTCTTATTTGAGGAATTAAAGGCAATGTGACTATACTTATGGGGATTGAAGCACTTCCTATTAGGAAGAGTATATGGAGAGCAATTCTTGTCACTCCTTTTTTTTTTTTTTGATGTAGAGTTTTCCTCTTGGCACCCCCAGAAGACGAGCTCCTGCTGCTTGATTTCATGGTAGATCTTTGATTGAATGGAGTTGTTTCGATGTTTGTGTGTTACTTGTCCACCTTTAATGTTGGTGTTTGTACATCCAATAGTAATCATAAGGCTACAATTGCACCACTTTGCTAATTAATGGTTTTAATCCTTTTAAATAAGGGTTATGGTGTTCTCCACCAACTAAATCTTCAACATGAGTTAATCAAATTTTGTTGTACAATTCTCCACTAATATATCCCATTATTGTAGATTATGAAACTTTAAGTAGACGTCATATTGTAGTGTGCTAGTAGATACTTGCACTATAGCTCCCTTTTCAATTTGGTCTAGATAGGGATTTTACTCATTCATACACTACAAAATTTTCCACCATAAAGAAGTGCTTTTCTTGAGCTTAATTGTCACTCGCTTGACTTTTTGATCCTAGGGAATATCTTTATAGTCAAAGATTCCCTTATTGCTTGGAGCCACTCAATGAACTCCTTTGGATCCATATGACTTTCAAATTCTTGCAAATCAATTTTTACTCTATGATCGTGGTCTTTTCTCTTATATTCAATGTCAATTCGATATGACATTAATTCTTCATCACTGGAGATATCTTGGTGAAATGTGATCTCCTCTTTTTTTTCTTTTTAGGTGGATCACCGTTGTGACTATAAGTGACTTCCCCATGTTATCTTCTCTCAAATTCAACTAGCCTATATTGTAGTTGTATGATTTCTCACTGCATTTCTTTCATAGTAAGCTCCAAGACTCCTCTTAGATTATTTTTCCTTGGTAGCATTGTGATCTTTTCTCAAATAAACCTTTGGGTATAGGTTTTTGGTGAATTAGATAGCGGTGTGCGTTGGCCAAAAAATTGGAAGAGGGTTTTTGGAAGGAATTTGAGTTGGATGGAATTGGTTTGATCTAAGCTAGATCTAGCTTGATATCAAATGTGTTGACCTCCACATATATTCCATGAGTCGAATTGAGCAAACATGATGAAAGCGATGAGATATAAATATTATGTGGGTAAATCAAAAGGTAAAACACCCTGATCATCATCGAAATGATTGAAATGACCTCCGATTGCGAAAATGATTGCATTATTACACCTGGAACACTAAAATTGATCAAGAGTCCCCTCGCACCGATTAATGACCGCTTGATGGAGAAGGCGAGCTACCGAAGCGATTTTGCGTATATCAGAGTTGGGAGGCCTTGACGATGTTCAAACATGCTCCGTTTGTGAAATTGACTATGCTATTGTCGCTGAAACTTCAAAATTTATTAAAAGTGGTTGTTCGCAATCGATTTAGATGAGTCTGTGTAAGTGTCGAGCGAGTAGATGTGACGTTGCGTGATTTGAGCTGAAATCACCTTGATTGACGTTGAAGTCATCCAAATGATATACAATCGTGAAACGGACCTCACCATTACGTATAAAATATCGAAATAACCAAAAATATACATCTATATTTCTTAGGCGGTGATAAAACCACGAATGATCAAAATCTGCATGTGTTTCAAAACGATTTGTGATAAATGAGAATGCGCAACGGATCAATATATACAAATGATTTATTTCTAAAATATATGTAAATATTACTATCATAAAATCAACATAATATTAGTGTATTATTAATATAAATCATATTTAGATTAAAAAATACTCAAATCTTAGTTAATATCTTAAATCCACTAAACAAATTATATATAGGCGTATTAACACCTAACCTTAACCCTACAGCCCTCAATTCCTATTCATGCGCCGCAAGCTCTCCTTTTTTGTTCGTTTTCAACAAAACATTCCACATCTCTCTTCCGATCCCTCACTCTCACTCTCTCCCTCTTGTTTTCCAACTCCCAAGGCTGAAGCCCTATCCACCTAGAACTCACGCACAACTCATTAGTTTCTCTCCTCTCTCCCTCGACTTTCCACATACCAATCCTGGTAATCTTCTCTCTCTTTCTCTCTCTCTCTCTCTCTCTCTCTCTCATTTTTCTCTCTGCTACCACAACCTCAAACCTCTCTTCTTCCTCAACAGATACAGGCTGCTCTCTTCTCCTATTTGTAGTCTCGCATCACTCCTCAAGCATCTTCTCTTCTCGCTAGTAGCCTTCATCTAGCAACCTGAAAATTCTCTCTCCTCTCTAGCTTCTCCAAGCCATAAAACCCAATACCTACTCTCTTATTCCTCTCGACATTCATCCATTGCAAAGACATAGTTCTCTACTTTCCTTCTACATATCTCTCTTAGACAAGTGGTGCAAGTTCCCTCTCTGCCCCTCCAACATAACAACTACAACACCTCTCTATCCACTATTTTCAATAACTTCACATCTATAACATCCACATAACCCAGCCAAACACATCTCCTTGATTTCGTCAAGCACAAGTTTAAGATATGTACTCGACTCATATTCACATGTCAAATGCTCTTAATCTTCTAACCAACAGGCCCAATCTAAACATCACCATTGTCCTTCTCCATTCTCTTCCTCATTCTCTATCTCTAACGGCCAAGAAAAATATTATCCAAAAGAAGTTAAAAAAAGTTGTTATTTCGCTTGTTATCTTGAAATCATTGTCATTTATATTCATATGTAAAGATATATGAAAATGCCAACCTGCTCGTGTTGCTTCAACATATTGGAGAAATTTGCTAGAGTCAAAATACTTATTCGCGTTGTTTCAACGCATGGTGGAAAATTAGGGTGCTTTCTTTTGCAGGTATTGAAGGCCTATATGACGTTTCTTATAAGCACGATAGGTGCAAAATCTCAGTCATGGTGTCGCGAGATACCTACCATGTACATTTCCCATGAGTTAGTGGGAAGGCCTTGGCACTCTTGATGGAGTCTCTTATATGGGGATGATATTGTGATGCTGTCAAAATTCTACTGAAATATGGACAAACAGTAAGTGCAATTGAGATAAATTAAAAGAATACCTGAAGTGAGATTAAAATTGAATTAAGCATGAAATGTAGACTCTTAAAATGAGATTAAAATTGCAAGCATCCAACCTACAATAAACTAAATGCTCATTCAATACGAATGAAATACTTCAATAAATGTTGGGCTACAATACGTCATATTCTGAAATAATCAAAAAAAGACTGGATTCAAATGTGAATGAAGCTTGGAACATATATTGGGCAAATCAAAGATATGCAAAACCTAATGAAATTAAGATAAATTAGGCTTGAAGTAAAGTTGCATTGGATTTGATGGCTTATTTATGAGAGAACAAGACAAAATACCTAGCTAATAAGCATGAGAATGACATCTTAATGAATGATTAAATTATGGTATAGTTTATATCGAACAAATTAAAAGAAGATCGAAGAATTTGAATGAGATCGATGTGAACTTTATAGCTCATTAGCAACATAAACTAGTTATATGAGCATTCAAGTCCAACAATATTTGGGTCAAAATGAAAACATGTGTCATTTCAAATGAATGAGAAGAAGCATCCCTCTCATTCAATTTAAATATTTTGAAATTCATGCAAAGATATGAATGAAATAAGGCTCTTGTTTTTATTTTCAAATTGATCCTCCATTTAAGAAATATTACACTGAGATATGTGCTAATGGTTTAAAAGGATGTATCATGCACACTTCTTGAGATAGTTGTATGTTTAGATTTGTCACATCAAAACAATCAAAATTTTTGAGTGCCAATCATACATACATCTCAAGGCAATTTTATGTTCAAAGTCATTGCATTAAGATGCGCACAGGCAATCAAAAATTTCAAGTATTAAGTACGTACATATCACAAGGCAATTATAAGTTTGAGACTCATATCTCGATATACGTATAAACAATAAGATAAACTATATGCACACATTACGAGATAATATCAACTCAAATCTAATATCTCGAGCAGTATGTAAGTGCTCTTAGACAACTTAACACATTTATGATGAATGTCTTAAGCTCAGTATCATATTCCTTGAAAATCATGCAAATCCATCAAAATTATACGAAGATTTAGGCTAATTTTGGGGCAGCTTTTTATTGACAGTGCTGCCTGAATCGCACCACTAGTGGCATTTGAGAAATTATATTTTGACTGCGTTTTGAAGAAGCTGTGGTGGAAAATTTGCGTTTTTCAATTTAACTTAGTATAGTAGGTGGCTATTAAAACGTTGTGGTCTAACTATTTTAAAGTAATAAAAATTTATAATACCCGCCATAGCTTTTTAGATAGCAGCTCTTTCTATAGTTGTTCCACCACTTCGTTTTTAGACAGCTGCAACAGACCCTTAATTGTGTTGAATTGCCTGCATATGCCCCGATACATGTTAAACCCTTAACTTAACAAACTGTCTAAGGATGATGTGCATATTATAATTGGCAATTGACTCAGACTAGTCTAACTCCCAAAGCATGCATATATTTTTATAAATTAAGTAATTATCTTGAAAATATATGTACTTCTAAAAATCTAAATTTTAACATTAAAGTACATGTATATTATTGTACCGACCACTTTGCTTACGAGGTGAAGTCGTAAGTCTCACTTAATCAATCCAATTCTTCTTTTTCTTGTGGGAATAGGAGTTGACAAGATTGATTGTAAATTATGAGTTAAAAGTTTAATTTTACATTTATGTACGACCATTAAAGGCCTCAATCAAGAAAT
The DNA here is from genome assembly GCA_021442155.1 of Cymbidium sinense. NCBI lineage: Eukaryota > Viridiplantae > Streptophyta > Magnoliopsida > Asparagales > Orchidaceae > Cymbidium > Cymbidium sinense. The sequence goes on along the minus strand of CM038221.1, from coordinate 22,367,100 downwards.
CTTATATTGAAGACTACAAATTCTTCATTTCAATATTGAAAATACGATCAAGAATTCTAACAACAAACCCGATTCTCTACAAAAAAAGATAGAGTCGACAGGGTTCGTAACATGATAAATGTTTTGGCTTATCCAAGTAATATTAAAAAAGACACTATAGAGCCGATCTTTTGCATGCAAACAACTAGAATTGATAAGATTCACACTGATGATCGTTGTGTTGAATGAAGATCTCAACCGGAGGGAATATCACTATCAAATTATATCCAAAATTCTAAGCCAAATCAATCCAACGTTAAATTACAATGGACATGCTAAAACTTATAAAATATTCAATTGAAATCCATTATTCAAATACTTAAAGAGCAAAATACGTCCGCCCATCTGCAACTATTTGTCGGGGGTGATAATTTAAAAAAAAATTAGCTCATAATAGAGTCAATATCAAATTAAGAACACTATTATGTTCACTCTTAAATAATCTCACCAGTAAAGATGTGGCCTGAGTCTTCTGTCTACGTGATTTGGCCAGTAAGTTCCACATATAAAGTTGTTACGATCAGAGCCTCTTGGTGGTTTAGCCCATCAAAGACCCTACTAAATTACAGTCATAGTTGTAACTCATATGTTCTCAAATGACTTTATTCCTTGAGTTGTGAATTATAAGGTGCACTTGATAGGGTGAAAATTCTTTATTAGTTAAGATGAATTTAAAGTTTTCTTCTTAGACAAATATCAACCCAGGCCTATAAGGTTATTTTTGGACAAAACAACTCATGATTGCTGATAAGGATATTTCGATCAGGTTGAGTTGACTACCTTCGCTAATTAAGTAGATCAGAAATCATGATAATTCGGGACGATGAAACTATGAGATCTTAATCAATCGCATCATCGTTCTCCTAACCATAGGCTTTAAGTTGAAAGATAGTGAATTTCATAATTTTAAATTAAAATTTTATTTATTGTTACAATATGCTACACATTTAGTGACTTAACGACTAACTTTAATAAAAAATTCTTTCTCAGTATTAGGAGGCGTAATTAACTATAGTTGCTTGCGATTATAGAAAATTTGAAATCATATCTGAAGTTCTCAGAAAATAAGAGTGAAATTTTTGTGTAATATCTTATCTATTATCTCATATGATTTCTGAAAATTTGACCATCATAAATTCCAAAATCTTCTCGTTGAGAGGAAGAGTGCAAATTTTCAGAGCTCACTAAATGACATTAATTTTAAGCAGCCAAGGTATAAAAAGATAGAAAACAATAGTTAGGGTACAAAGGAACTTGAAATTGACAATGGATTCATGGGTTGGTTATTACAGAGCTGAAACGGGGATTCTGGCGGTTGAATTGATGATTGGAGAATGGAAAAGTGTGGAACGGGGGACCAGGTGGCTGAACCTGCTATAGGGAAGACTGGATCGGTGTGTTCTAGATCAGGGTAGGCTGTGCTGGAAGGGATTAGCAGGGATTACACCAAGTTGATGCAATGACACTGACGTTCGTGTCTTTAGGGGCCCAGCCTAAATTGATCTCCCATCTCTCATGGACCAGTTTAGGGCTTTTAACCCTTATTCAACTATCAGTTGGATTAGGATTTGCTTTATTCAATATAGATAGATTGTTTTGTGTTTCATTTTGTTTTTTACTGTTAGAGATTGTTTTCTCTGTTTTCCTTTTGTTGGAGATGAACTTTTGATTCAAATAAGTGGTGAGACTATATCTTGGCTGAATCGAGGCGTTTTATCTTTCTTCCTTACCTACAAGAACTTATTCTCTGCATTGCTTGCCACTTCTGCTGCTATTTTCTGCACCCAAAGGTCTGTCTAGCAGCTGTTTCTGCAACCCCAACACCACCTGATGCAGAAAACCATCCCTGCTGTGCTGTCCAGGCAGTTCATGCCATCTGGCCTGCATCAATCTGCTGCAATCCCTGCTGATCCCTTCCGGCTCAGCCCGTCGTGTTGCAGAACACGCTGATCTCATCTTACCTGTTGCTAGTTTTCCCATCTAGTCCCCTGTTCCAGCATGGTTCTACTCTTCAGCAATCAATTCAGCCCCAGAATATGCTTGTTTCAGCTTCCTGCTGGAACCAACCAGTGAATCCATTGTCAATTTCAGGTTCATTTTTATCTTAGCTATTGTTTTCCACCTTTTTACACCTTGGCTTCCAAAAAACGATGTCAGAAATTGATTTAGTGATAGGTTCCTTTTTATACTGTATCATGAGTAGCCAGATTATCTCTTTCATGATCAGATTCCTAACTCCTTTACTTTCATTCATGTTAAAATCAATCTTTTTACTACTGTTAATTAACTTTGCTATGTCTTTACTTGCGTGCATATATGATTTTCCCCAAACATATAAATTATGCTTTTCTTGAGTTTACTCAGTTGTCTTTCTATATTTTAGTTGGTGGCATAGGGCTGAAAAGTGGGCCAAATTAGCCCATGCCCTACCCATTAAGAAACTTTATTGGCTACAATTATGATCTAGAATCCATTAAAAAAGGCACATGCGTTAGAAGCATTAACTAAATGATTAGGTTTCTGATAAAGAGGCCTTAGTTAACTGTAATGCTCCATTAACATGCGACTAACGTTAAGATTTTATAATAGCTTTCAAACTTTTAAATCTGCATTAATTTAAAGTTTTGTCTTTGTAAAGTAGGATGATAAAACCATAGGAAGTTGTTTCATCATAAAAAGAAATCTACTAATCAATGTTTACTAAAAAATTTGCACACACCCACACAAATAATAGATTATAATTCACATTGTTGTGATAAAGAAAAGTACGTTAATTATTTGCTAGTATTAAATTTTATACTGCACAATATTAGTGAGAGGTTGGTTGGTTCACCTTTATTTCAATCTCATTATTTATCTAGATGACAAAATAGTTTGAACATCCCTGTAGTCATACTCTTGTAATTATTGTTTATTTGCTTGTGCTATCGTCTACTTTGGTATTGTTATCTTGGCCAATGTTTCTTAAATGTATTAATGCCATCAATTACTGTTTGTTTATGCCAATTTTATCTTATATGTAGTGCTGCCTTGGCCGTGGCCGTCCATATAGTTATCTAGATGTCTACTAATTTGTGTACATTTAGTGCATCTATCTTGCATACAAAATATGTTAGAATACCTTAAGATGTTAGAGAACCAAACCCATGATATTTATTATTGTGATAACATCACACTCAAAATATTAGCTAAGAAAACACCACTATAATCATAGTAGAGCTAACATTCCCAATTACTGCAGCCTTGTTTTGGTATCCAAACCAGCCTATTTTCTTTCAAAATAGATGTCTACTATTTGTCTACATTTAGGTGCATCTATCTTGCATACAAAAGTCATCAGATTAGCTATTACCTTAAGATGTTAGAGAACCAAACATATGATAATTGTTATTGAGATGATATAACATCCAAAATATTAGTTAAGAAAACACCAGCATAATCTCAATTGTTTCAAAATATGCTCAAGCCTAGGCCATGGAATCGGACTTATATCTCATACTTAACTTACATGCATACTGCTTAAACCTAGTCATACTATTGGCTGCGCTTGATCCAACTTGTTAGCCTAGAATTTGGTGCCAACTGCCAACTCATTAAGTGTTTTTCCCCCAAAAAATCTTTTCACGTCTTGTCTGTGTGTTTAGGATTATATCTCGTATGGATAGTCCTAAAAATCTAGTACCTATTGAGACCATTGATGCCACTACTTTTTTAACCATCACGCACCTACAGCTTTCTCAAATCTCAATGGAAATAGATATATAAATAAAATAAGAATATTGCTTTTTATTGTTGCTAGCATACATAGCAGACATATCAAATTTTGCCAGCTTGAAAATTGAGCTTCTTTCTTCCTAAATTTCTAATGCAAGAATATTTAGCAGAGTTCATTGGAGCTAAATACATGCAAATCTGAACTTTGGTTTCTAATCTATTGACTTAGTAAATGTCTCCTTACTACTGAACTTGCAAATCAAGTGTTGTAATTATAGTGGTCATTGTCTAACCGTGCCAAATAGTTGCTTGCTTATCCTTTTTTAGTGACCCTAAAACAAGCATTACAAAAGAAAAAACTTGGAGTAGAAGTCACCTAGACATGATTTAGACCAATTACTGCTTGTTTACACTAATTATATTTTCTATGTAGATTGTGCTACCTTGGCTATTGTTTTTTTTTTTTAGTCTACCAATGTCGTCCATATGGCTGCAACCTAAATGTCTATAATTTGTCTAACATCTAAATGCATCTAACTTCAATGCAAAATAAATCGGAGTAGCTATTGTTTTAATATGCCAGATAACTAAACATATGATATTTGTTTTTGAGATAACATGACACTAAAAACATCTGCTAAGAAGACACCACCATAATCACAGTATATCCCAACATGCCCAATTAGCCAAGCCTTGTATTGGTATCCAAACCTGTCTATTTTGTTTCAAGATATGCTCGTCTTGGCCGTGGACTTAAAAGTAACTGCTTGCATACGTGCCACTCAAACTTAATCATGCCATTGGCTGCACTTGAGCCAAGCTTGCCCAAATTGCTTGGCGGAGAATTTGGTGCCAACCCATCAGGTGTCTTTTTTCATAAAATATACCCACTTCTTGTCCCTGGGTTCAGGATTATATCTCATATTGATAGTCCTAAAGATCTTGTACCTAATGAGACCATTGATGCAACTACCTTTTTAATCATTAAGAGCCTGCTGCTTTCACTCAAATCTCAATAGAAATAAATACATAAATTAAATAGAAATATAGTTCTTAATTGATGCTAGCATTGCATGGGCTGACATGTCGAATTATGCAGCTTGAAAATTGAGATTCTTCTTTGTAAGTTTCTAATGCAATTAACATTTAGCATAGTACATAGGAGCTAAATATCACGCAAAATTAAAAAAAAAAAAAAACTTTGGTTTATTATCTTTTGATTTTGTAAATGTCTATTGTATCACTCCACTCACAAACTAAGTATTTGATTATTGTACTCGTTGTCTAATCACGCCAAATAGTTGTTTGCTTTATTTTTGTTTAATGACCCTCAAAACACAGTAGCATTTCAAAAAGATAAAAATTTCAGCAGAATTCACTTACAAATGAGAGTGCAATAACCAAAAGGAGCATTTACATACATAGCATTCATTTCAATTATCCTTTAATATTATATCGAAAATGGCATCATCATTAATTTTTTAAAGTGAATGCATATTTTCATGCATAAAAAAGTTCTATATTTGTAATTATCAAACTTTAGGTGTTAGATATGTAAATTCACAAGAATTGTGTGCTATATATATAAATCTCTCTAACTAAAAATTTTCTACTCTTGTAGGTTTTTTCTTTAAAAAAGCTATTCTTGTAGTCCTTTTATTTATTTATCTAAATGCTCTCTCATCTTGTCCTACTTGCTAGTTAATAACTTCTTGTACTGATTGTGCAGTTAGATCTATTGCCTTTTGTATTAGAGCTGTTTAGTTAAAAGGTTTTTTTTTGTGTGAATTATAATAATTTGGCTAATGAATAAATACCTGATTCCATCTCATTTGTGCTGATTTGAAAGCTGAAGTGGCATAATTTTTGAATCTTAGTAAACTCGGTGAGTGGCTTTACTCTTAGAGATAGAAAGCAAAATGAATATGTTCGTGAAAAGGTTGGAGTAGCTCTAGTGCCAGATAAGAATAGAGAGTGTCGTCTCAGATGGTTACATAAAGTGTCGGCCGTTTGATGACCCAATTAGGAGAATAGATGCATTAGATTTGCCTTATGTTAAGAAAGGTAGAAGTAGACCTAAAAAGATTTAATTTGGATGTATAAAAAATGACCTTAATTTATTAGAATTAAATGAGAATTTAACACTTAATAGGACACAATGGAGAAGAATGATTCATGTAGTTGACCTCACTTAGTAGGATAAAGGTGGTTATTGTTGTAGTAGTAAACGAGGCCATCCCTGGCATTATCTTTTTTTTTTTTCTATCTTTTGATTTGAAATCTTGTTTCTAATCATTTATATCATAGTGTTAATTTTTTTCTATATGGAGCTAATCTTTCTACATGTTTCTAATCTTTTCTTTATTATCTCCATCTGCCCCATATGATTTATAATTTCTTTACAATCATTACAATATACTATGATGGATTAATTTTGGCCAAAAGTGTAGATATTTTGCAATTCTGATGGGTTTTGTTAATATTCAAGATTTATTTATTTTCCAGTATACCATTGCAATGATGGGTTACGGTCCTGAAGACAAGAGTGTTGTACTGGAGTTAACTTACAACTACGGGGTTAAAGAATATGACAAAGGAGATGCTTATGCACAGGTAAAATTGAACCTCAAGTTTCTGCTTGTCTAGAGTGATTGGGATCTAAAATATTTCTTTTGTATTTTTGTTTTTTTTTTCTTGAATTCTTCAGCCTTCATTTGAATGGCACTACCTTTATTTTCTCTCAATTTCCATCTCCACACTGAATTTTTTTCGCCATGCTAGATTGCAATAGGCACAGATGATGTATATAAAACTGCGGAGGCCATAAAATTATATGGTGGAAAGATAACTCGGGAACCAGGACCTCTACCTGGCATCAACACTAAGATCACCGCTTGCCTGGATCCTGATGGCTGGAAAACAGTATGTTTTTGACATTTTTCCCCATTTATCATCGCTTTTATTTTAATTTCATGTGTATCTGTATATTTTTGTTGGGTTCCAAGTCCTGGATGTGAAAAGTGGAGGGTTGCGATAGGCAGTCGACAGCCAGCATAAAACTTGTTGAAATAATCATGACATGAATCCTTTAAAACATTATATGCTAAGCCCCTGAAGTGACGCATGGAATACAATAAAATGTGTACAAGATTGGCCAGCGAGCTTTTAAATAAACAAGAGTTCCCATATTATGGACAAATGCAGTCAAAAAAGTTAGTTCATGAAACTAGAATTATGTTAGAAACTTGGAATATAGATGCTCTTACAAGTAAATTAATGGAATTAATAGATATTATGGTTTATAGGAAGATAAATATTTTATGTATTAAAAAACTAAATAGATTCGAGAGAAGGTCAAGGAGATTGATAGTTTAGGTTTTAAACTTTGATATTCAGGTAGAAGTCGAATTAAAAATGGCATAGGTGTGATTATAGATAAAAGTTTGAAGGATAATGTTAAAATTTTAATAGGATTGGAGATAAAATTATAACTTTAAAGATTATTGTTTATACTAAGATTATCAATGTTATAAGTATTTATAATTCTAAAGTAGGTTTGGATGTAGTCTCAAAAGAAAAATTTTGGAATGAATTAGAGGAATTAATATAAAAGATACCTCTTGAAGAAAAAATATTTATTGAAGGAGATTTAAATGACATATTGCAGAATGATAAGATTTTAAAAATATCCATACATGATTTATGGATTTAATTAATAAAGGAGGTAGGATTATATTAGATTTTACTTTTTATGATTTTGAAGTTTAATATTTTATGTAAGAAAAGATGAAAGATATTATTACTTATAAAAATGAATCTAGTAAAACACAAATTGATTATTTTCTAATAAGAAAAAAATAGATCGTTTAGATTGTAAAGATTGTAAAGTCATTCTGAGTAAGTACCCAGCATCGATTGTTAGTTTTAGATTTTAAGATGAAGGATTGAAAGATGAAAAATAAATTAAATTATTATCCTAGGATTAGATGACCATTTAAAGAATAATAAAATATTTTTAAGAACAGTTTATAAGAGCTTAGAATTTAAGATGTTTATAAGAAAGTTCGATGTAAAAAAAGAATAAAATGAAATTAAAGAGTTATAAAAAGGTATTTTGGAGAATCAAAAGTAAAAGTTTCTTTTAATAAAAATAGTTGAAGTCAGAATATACAAGAAAAGATAAGAAATAAAAAACATTATTATAAAATTTGATTTATATGTAAAAATTCGAATAATTGAGAAAGATATAAAGTGGCCTGTAGAGATTTTTAGAGAGTAATATATGATGCAAAAAAATTTATTTTTTAGTGATTTATATAATAGATTAAATATTAAAGAAGGTGAAAGATGTATATATAAGTTAGCCAATCAAAGAGATAGAAGAAGTAAAGATCTAATTCAAGTGAGATGTATTAATGATGAAAATCATAAAATGCTTTTCTTAGAAATGGATATTGAAAATAGGTGGATGGGATATTTTGATAAACTTTTTAATGAAGGATCTGATGATACGAATGATTTTAGCAACCTTAATACCTGAACAAAAAATAGATCATTTTGTTTTTATTACAATATTAGTAAATTTGAAATTAAAAAAACTTTAAAGAAAATGAAGTGTGGAAAAACAGTAGAACCTGATGATATTCTAATAGAATTGTGAAAATGTTTCGAAAATTAGGAAATTTCTTGGCTTACAAATCTTGTTAATGTTATTTTAAAGATTAGAAAGATGTCAGATGAGTGGAGAAAGAGTTTGTTGGTTTCTATATTTAAGAATAATGGTGATGCACAAAAGTGTGTAAATTATAGAGGAATTACATTAATGTGTCATACATTAAAATTATGGGAGAGAGTAATTGAGCATAGGTTATGACGTGATTTAAAAGTTTCTCACAATCAGTTTGGTTTCATGCCAGGTACATCTACTATTGATGTTATACATTTGTTAAGAGGTCTGATGGAGAAGTATAGAGAAAGTAAAGAGGATTTACATATGATATTTGTTGATTTAGAGAAAGTTTATGATAAAGTTTCAAGAGCAAGTTATTGGAAAGGTCTAGAAAAGAAATAAGTTAATATTGGTTATATTCAAGTCATTAAGGATATGTATACTAGAGCTGTTACTTGTGTCCAAATATAAGAGGGATTGACAAAATATTTTTCTATTTCAGTTGGATTACATCAAGGATCGGCATTAAGCTCATATCAATCGAATGGAATATTTGTCTTTTGCAGGTCTTTGTTGATAATATTGATTTTGCAAAGGAATTGGAATAAGCGACCTACAGATCACAGCTTTTTTTTACTTGGCCAATCATTCTCGAAGAAGCCATCTGTTTCAGATCTTAATCTGTAGATAAAGCCTTTCAATCTAGCATGTGAATGTGTAGTGTAGAGTAATAACTGCAACCGGAGAAAACTCTGTAATTATCTTTCTTTTTGAGGAATTTGAGTTTAATTTCACGTTATGAATGTCAAATGATACTTTAGTCTTCACCACTTTCAAAAGGCCTGGGTAATAATTATTTATTTTGTTGTTCAGATCGCAAATTTTTGGAAGTTTGAAGACATTCTTTTTTAATGTTAAGGATTAAAATTTTAAATAATTTATTTATGTAAGAGGTGATCTTATCCGTTCATTTCATTTATCAGAGTATTTGAACTGTCAACAAATAAAACTTCCTTATATTAACTTCGAATCCAACCATATATGTTTGAGATAAGTAGAAGACATTATATATATTGGAACAGGAACTGTATTAGGATATTCTTATATATATATATATATATATATATTATCATTATGAGTTTAAAATTGATTTTAAGGTTATCATAACATAAATTTTAATTAATTATTTATGTATTATATCTATTTTAAAGTAAATTAATAATTTAATAATTTATATTTATATTGCAGCAGATATGCTACAAATTTAATTAAAAAAAGAATGCAAAAGTTTTTTTTTTATTTTTTTATTTTTATTCTATTTTATGTATAATTTGATTTAAAATAAAAAATCTATCAAACTCTCATTATTCTATATGTTGTTTACATCTCCTTATGTATGAGTATGTAAACTATTTTCTTGTTGAATCAAAGCTCATATTCTCATTATTATACTTTTCTTTTGTTTTGCTTATTATTAATAAGCTAATGTTCTATTTGTCATGATCTGATCCGGAAGCTCATAAATTATAAAATATCTTTTAATAGAAGTCATATAAAATATAAATTAATATAATACTTATTTTTTGAAGTTCCTCAATAATGATAAATATAATCTTCTCTTTTATTATTCATATAGTTAGGAATATTATTTAAAAAAATATAAATAATTTGTAATTAAAAAAAATTTTAGTGGATAAATTATATTTACACTATAATAAAAAAAGAAGACAAAAATAATATGCATAACAAGATTTTATTATAAACATGAATTTGGACTAAAAGTGCGATTCAACATTCTAATATATAAGAGGTAGATGTATTATTTTAAGAACTTTATTTTTTAATTTATCAATCATTTCAAGAGTTATCGTTTAAAAACCTTTTCCATAAAGAAATTTTTTTCAAAACTCATCCAAAGAATAAATAATCATTTTCATTTGCCTTTTTCGTGCACTGGTATATTGCATCCTTAATTAATACCATAAGGGGGTAGACTTTACTTCTAGATATACATATTCATAATATAGAATTTTTAAAGTTATCCATATTAGTTCAAAATAATAAATCAGTTAATTCTGTATAATGACATAATTAATAATATGATCTAATATTCAGGTTATTCATTTAATATGGAGAAAATAAAAAAAATAACAATTTGAAATAGAGAGATAATTTATAATCATGTACAAATGCATTTCATCACATAGAAAATAATTAAGTTTAGATCATAAATATAAGAACATAATTACCTACTTTAGCAAAAACTTCTTCTTAAATCTTCTTTCATTTACAACTTATTTTCTTATTTTGAGTATCTATAGAATAAAAATCTTGATTTGATCAATATTTGAAACCAAATTATTTATTTTATTTATTTTCTTATCTATAATATTATCATATGTCTTTTATTATTTAATGCTCATAATCTTCAAAATCTCATGGTTATTTTTCAAATTAAGTTAAATTTATAATTAATAATAATATTAACTATCATATTTAGTTAATTTAACTATTAATTTATGTAATATACATAATATATTTCATTTATTTTAAATTAATACCTACTCTCCCTTTTTTAATTCTATTTAAATATTTTATTAATTCTTTTTAATTAACATTTACTTTACTTCATATACTATATATATATATATATATATATATATATATATATAATGTGTCATATAAGACTTTTTAAATCATATTATTTTTTCTTAAAAGATATGTTTGGTTTTAAAGATGCTTAATATACATAAATTAAAATTTAAGTTCCATTGATAATTATTCTTACTAATCTAACATAAATTCTAAAATTTAATTAGAGGTTGTGAAAATTAACTTTAATTGTGTTTTCATAAATTTTTCGATTATAAGTTTATATCATTGTATTTCATTAAATTTAAGATAAATTTTACATGAAAAAAAGTTTTACCTATAATTTCAATAAATCAATTTCGTCACCTTTTGCTTCTTCTTATAGTAAAATAAAATACATTTGAAATATATTAAAATATAGATTTCATTATAAATTTATAGGATAAATCAAATAAAACATTTTCAATTAAATTCCTTGCTAAACTTATAACATCCTAAATCAAAATTGAACTAATAATAAAATCAAAAATTTTTAAATTATATATATATATATATATATATATACTTACCTCCTCCTTTCGGTTTTCCTACATGCCTCGAGTCAATGTATGTGCACAACTTCTTCTCCCTCTTGTCGCGAGAGCTCCCTCCTCTCGATTATTTCACTTTGCGGTCAACCGTCGCGGCAATTGGGAAAAATAGAAATTAAAATTAAAATTTTTTTTAGTGTGGTTTTTTTTGAGTTATTACAATCTCTCCCTCTTATAAAAATTTCATCCTCGGAATTTAATGACAACAATATAATTAAACAAATATGGATAAAGTTCTCACATTTCTGATTCCTTCTCTCACGTAGCTTCTCGTTCAAATCCATATTTTCACAGTACATGGACAACTGAAAATTCTCTATTCCTGAGTTGCTTAACATCATAGTCATAATTTTTTCTCGCTCCTCCACAAATGTGAGATTAAATAGAATATTAATAGGATTACTTTTGGAGTGAGGATTCAATAGGTCTATGAATCTTCTAGACACTAAGAGTCATAGGACACTTCTAGCGGCTAAGTGAACACTTAGCCTAAACCTAGAGACTTTAGAAGGGTTTTCCATAGGATTAGGCTAAGCCTTATGACTAAGGATACTTACCCTACCATATGATCTAACCCATGACTTATAATCACCTAAGTCCAAATAAAATCAAATTAAATCAAGATTAAACCCAATAGAATCAATCCAAATGCATAAAATCAATACATAAACATAAATGAACTCAAAAATAAATTCAAATAAGGTTCAAGGTGATAAATAGGTCATTTGACATAGATTTGACCCATGTGAGCCCCATTAAGTCAAAAGTCAACAAACCAAAAAATTGTCCAAATTAAATCACTATGAAGGCTCAAAATCATCAAATGAACTTGTTTAAATATAAAACTAAACAAATCTAAATCAAATGATATCTCAAATGGGTTAATTTGATCATTCAACCCATTAAGCTCAATTTGAATTAAAACAGATTCAAATTAAAATTAACATCAAATCAAATAAAGCCAATCACTCTAAATTACAATGATCACTTAATCAAACATGATTGGAGCTTAAACACATCTTGGTTGAGTCAAACAAAATATTTAACTCAATTGAACCCGATTTGACATTTTGAACTCAAAATGGGTCAAAACCAAATCCAAGCCGAATTGACCCAAATAATTGATCAAGAACATTCCAAATAATTCATAAAACATAATTGAAACATAATATAAATATAAAATGACAAACTAAATTACATAAATCAACTTAACCAATTTTGATCAAAGTTGGTCAAACTCTTGTCAAAGTCAAAATTAATCTAAATTAAATAAAATTAATTAATCAAAACCATCATAAATGATTAATTAAACATAATTGAAGCAAATCCAAAGCCAATGAGTCGAATCAGGTTGCTTGAACTCAACCTAACTCATTTGGGTCAACCTTAGTCAAACTTGGGTCAAATTCAAAATTAATCCAAATTAAACAAAATTAATCATTCAAAATCATCATATATGATTAATTAAACATAATTGAAGCAAATTCAAAGCCAATGAGTCAAACTGATTTTTTTTTGAACCCAACCCAACTCATTTGGGTCAACATGGGTTGACCAAATCTCAAATTGACCCCATATTGGATAAAACACTCAAATCATCATGTAAAAAGTTGAATTTAAACCTCATGGCTAGGTGAAATCAAGAGAGAGAGAGAGAGAGGGGGAACACAATCTTGCAAAATCCTCTCATTCAATCCTCCCCACACCTCTGGCTTAATGAAAATGACCTCAGGAAAAGAGGACTTTGGAGCTAGAATCCAAAGTCCACAATCAACCATGGTCACCCAACCATCTCCCCATCACCATTAATAGTGATTTTCGACCACCATTAAGGGAGGGAGAAAAGAGTCACTGGGAGGATCCAATTTTTGCATTAGAGAGCTCCTAAGAACTCCAGCAAGCAAGCACAATCCATTTCCCACTTCATTTCAACGGAAAATCATCAAATTCGAGTGGATTCCGGCAAAGTGCGCGGAGGTTCGTGATTACAACGATTCAAAGCAAGGCAAGAGTTTAGATTCATTCCAAAGCTTCATCTCACATCTAGGAGTGTATTCGAATCGTTTCTGCCTTCGAAAATCATCCCCGACAAGATAATTTTCAAATCTCGTAGCTAGCTATAAGATTGCTTGTTTGTGAAATTTTTTGAGCGATTTTAGGAATTTCCTTTAGAAAACCCATGCACATTTGATTTCATATTCCAATGAGGTTTTTCGGTGAGAATCAAAATCGAACTATTAAAATTTCATTCGGCCATGACTTTTCTTGAAAATCCGTTGATTTATGTGAGACGTCATTTTCATTGGCTAGGAAGATGATAGCTCACCACCGTCCGATCCGCATTCAAAGCGATATACCCAGATCTTACGATTGAGGCCCTGGATCATGGATTTGATCTCGCCTGTCGATCTCGATCGGACGGTCCAAGATCCCATTAGAAGGGCCAATCTCCCCTTCTCATTTTGTGTTGTTGTGACGCTGAGTCGTAATCACGCAAAGATTATCACCGCGTGCCATGCAAAACCGCTCGGTCTAATTATGTGGTGCAAAATCCTCTCATTCAATCCTCCCCACACCTCTTGCGCTTAATGAAAATGACCTCAAAAGAGACTTTGGAGCTAGAATCCAAAGTCCACAATCAACCATGGTCACCAACCATCTCCATCACCATTAATAGTGATTTTCACCACCAAGGGAGGGAGAAAAGAGTCACTGGGAGGATCCAATTTTTGCATTAGAGAGCTCCAAGAACTCCGAAGCAAGCACAATCCATTTCCACTTCATTTCAAATGGAAAATCATCAAAAGTGGATTCCAAAAGTGCTAGGTTTGATTACAACGATTCAAAGCAAGTAAGAGTTTAGATTCATTCCAAAGCTTCATCTCACATCTAGAGTGTATTCACTAAAATCATCGACAAGATAATTTTCAAATCTCGTAGCTAGCTATAAGATTGCTTGTTTGTGAAATTTTTTGAGCGATTTTAGGAATTTCCTTTAGAAAACCCATGCACATTTGATTTCATATAATTCCAATGCCAAAATAGAAGTTTTTCGGTGAGAATCGATGCAAAATCGAGCCTAATCAGACAAAATTTCATTCACTTTCATGACTTTTCTTGAAAATCGTTGATTTACGTTGAGACGTCATTTTCATCTAGGAAGATGATAGCTACCAGTCTCATCCCATTGAACGGACAATTTATACCCAATTCATTTGGTCTGGATTTGATCCCTGATCTCACGGACGGCCCAAGATCCATTAGAACGCCAACTCTCTCATTTTCATGTTGTTGACCATGCGTGTAATCACAAAGATTGAGAGAGAGAGAGAGATGCAAAACCGGCACACAATCTTGCAAAATCCTCTCATTCAATCCTCCCCACACCTCTTGCGCTTAATGAAAATGACCTCACAGCAGCAAAAGAGGACTTTGGAGCTAGAATCCAAAGTCCACAATCAACCATGGTCACCCAACCATCTCCCCATCACCATTAATAGTGATTTTCGACCACCATTAAGGGAGGGAGAAAAGAGTCACTGGGAGGATCCAATTTTTGCATTAGAGAGCTCCTAAGAACTCCAGCAAGCAAGCACAATCCATTTCCCACTTCATTTCAACTAAAATCATCAGTGGATTAGGCAAAGTGCTGAGGTTCGTGATTACAGATTCAAGCAAGGCAAGAGTTTAGATTCATTCCAAAGCTTCATCTCACATCTAGGAGTGTATTCGAATCGTTTCTGCCTTCGAAAATCATCCCCGACAAGATAATTTTCAAATCTCGTATCTAGCTATAAGATTGCTTGTTTGTGAAATTTTTGAGCGATTTTAGGAATTTCCTTTAGAAAACCCATGCACATTTGATTTCATATAATTCCAATGCCAAAATAGAAGTTTTTCGGTGAGAATCGATGCAAAATCGAGCCTAATCAGACAAAATTTCATTCAGTTTCATGACTTTTCTTGAAAATCCCGTTGATTTGCACTGTTGAGACGTCATTTTCATCGGCTAGGAAGATGATAGCTCACCAGCTGTCCGATCCCGCATTCAGGGAAACGGACGAATTTATACCCAGATCTTACGATTGAGGCCCTCGGATCACGTGGATTTGATCTCGCCCGTTCGATCCCTGATCGGACGGTCCAAGATCCGATTAGAACGCGCCAACCCCTCCCCCCCCCCCCCCCCTCCCCTCATTGTGCTCGTTTGTTGACACCGCGTAATCACGCAAGATTATGGCACCGCGCGTGCCATGCAAAACCGCTCGGTCTAATTATGTGGTGTCAGCCAGTCGGTAATCGACGGGTTAAGGAAATTGGATTTTCGCTTTTAAAAATTAATTAAATTTTCTATAACTTTAAAAATTCATAGAAAATAAAATACTTAATGAAAAATTATAAATAAGGGCTCATTGGATTTGGTGTTCCTAGAGAAATCTAACAAACCTAAAATCCTCAAATCTCAATGAATATTTTGAGCTTAATTTAGGTTTTAGTGAAAATAAAATTTTTTTAATTAAATCAAAATACATCAGATTGATCTGAAATTTTCAAGTATTGAAATTGATGTTAAAATATACCCATCATAAAAATTCAAGTTAAAATGAATTTTGGATTGAGAGATTTTGTATTAATAAGCTCAAATAGTATATTTTAGTAAAAATAAATTAAGATATTTTATAAAATTCACGAAAAATCATTTTAATTAGCTAAAAGTTTGAAAAATTATAACAAATCATAGAAAATTCATAAAAATATAAATAAATATTTATTTTGAAGGTATTTTAGACAAAAATTTATTAAAAATATCCTTAATTGATTTTGAGCAATTAGAGCTTAATTATAATTTAATTAAAAAATTAATTATCTTAATTACTCTATAATTAATTAATTATTTAACCCCAAAATTTTTGAAGTTATTTAAGGGGATGACCTCTTCCTCCCTTAATTTTTTTTGGGATTTATTGGTTAATTGATTAGGAGAGTTAGCTAATTTGGCTTTAATTACTCTCATAACTTAATTAAATATTATTTAATCACATGGATAGTAAATTAATTAATTATTTTGGTTCATTTGTCACTATTAAACAGTGAGGAGACTTAGAGATTAAATTGGGGCATCTTTTCTAATCTTTTCCCTAAGTCCACTTCATTTGGAGGATAGTTAACCCATGTGGCAATTAATTTTAAATTTAATTGAGTGATTAATGATTTAATTAACAAAATTAAATCCAAAACACATCAGAACCTAATTAAATGAATCTTGGGTACCTCGTTCAGTGTTCAACAACCTAAGGGAGATTAAGGAAATTATGATTAATCTACAAGTGTAGGAAAACTATAAGTGTACTTAATTAGATCCCTTAATTTAACTAATCATTAATTATGAGCCAAATTGTTCTAGGCCCTTTTCATTTCTTAAGATCATTTCAATTTAATTATATACATTTCATGTTGGCTCATAATTATTGGATTAGATATGTTAAGGTGATATAGGTAAGGGTTAATTAATGTACTTAAAGCATAAATATAACTTAATTAACTCATAAAATTCACCTAATTACCTTTTTCATTAAACTAAAATAAATCACAAATAGGGAATGGATTAGGATTATCAAACTTTCTCTCATTTCTTTAAATCAAATCAAAATATAAACTTAAAATGATGATTAAAAAGCCTCAGCTTTGTTCAAATGCTTATATTTGAGATGATTGTCTTTAGGAATTAGTTTGATTGAATGAACATGTATTTTATGTCTCATTATTCATTTCCAATCATATTAAATGATGTGTGTCATCTGATTTCATGCATTCAGGTTTTCAAAATATTTAAATTTAAATGAATTTTCCTTATGTTAAGCTTGCATGCATGTGTTGAATTAAATTTATAATATGTGTGGCTATTATCACTATTAAATCAAAGTTATTTTTAAAAGTTTATAAGTCAACTATAATGTTTAAAGTGATAATAGTTATAAATGTCTATAAGCTTGAATGTGTCTATGGTTTAGAACATGTGATATGGAGTTCTCTATCTTTAGTCTATATGGATTTATGTAAGGTTTGAATGTTAACAAGTGTAAAGCCCATTTGAAAAGGACAACATTTGTTTGAATTCATTCCTATCTATTCTTATATTAGAATTTAGATAAAACTATAGCTCACATGTATAAATAATCTAATTGAAAAAAAAATATAACTTTTGCATGATTGTTCATTCTTGTAGTCATTTGTATACTCATGTGTATTCAAGAATAGCAGGTATATCTAGTCTGGACATTTCAGGGATGCATGGCTTTAAGTAGCCCCAAGGAGGTCTTTACCTCACTCCCTTGGTTTAACAATGACAAAGTATTCGCTTAAAACTTTTATACACTTGTATGTGCATTTAACTAATGAATGAAAATCTCCATTTTAACTTTAGCTCACATATATAAATAATTCAATTGAAAGAACTACAATTTTTGCATGATTTTCCATTCTTTTAGTCATTTGTACATTCATGTGTATTCAAGAATAGTTGGTATATATAATATGGACATTCCCGGGATGCGGGGTTTTAAGTAGCCCTAAGGAGGTCTTTTCCTCACTCCCTTAGTTCAACAATGGCGAAGTATCCGCTTAAAACTTTTATACACTTGTATGTGCATTTAGCTAATAAATAAAAATCTCCTTTTCTACAAATGTACACATCTACATTCATCATCTACATATTGTATGTGTAGGTATATTTAGGATTAATATCATATGCATGTTACATGTGATGAAATGGACTGTTTGAACATATTTCATGTGATAGTAATTCAATTGAATTAATCTTAAGATGTCTTTCATGTTAAATAAGATTACTTAAAGTGAGCCTAAACTTAGGATTAATTTAAAATGTGTAATAAGCCATTCACTAAAGGGAAATAAATTAAATTAACATGCTTTAGAAAGTGTCTTAGGGTAGGGATGAAAGAGAATAATTCTCTTTCCTCTCTTTATAACACTTAGTTGCTAAGTGTAGGTCATATGAAACCAAGTAAAACATACATTGAAATTCTTAAATCAATTAAACAACTTGAACTGAAATCATCCTTTATGGTTAAATTGAATTCCTTTCACACTTAGAAAAACATAACCTTAATGCCTAGTAAGACATACCACACAAGCCTTAACATACACATTAGAGCTAAGTCACCACTTCTAGTCCTAAGTTAGAACAGTGTATGTTTTATTTTTTGATATAATGTTTTAGACTCGATGTTAGGGTGTATGTTTCATAGACTGGATGGTAGGTCATGATTAGCCTAATCTTATTTTTTGTAGGGGATTATCCTTAAGGGGCCACTTAAAAATAAATATAAATCCTCTCTTTGCATGTTTCTTAAGCCCTAAGCATAATCCAAGTTAGGATAGGTAGGCTTGGTTACCCATGTGCAGGGTGCTAAGTCTAAATTATGATATAACTGCTTGGGTGTATGCATGTTTGGCTAACACCTATTTTGTAGGTGTAGTTAGATTTACTTTTCTTATTTTTAATGTAATTTTGTATTAGAAATTAGGATTAGTGCTATGGGGGATTAGGATGAGCAATGGCTAGAAGGCTTTGTCTTGGGAGGCCCTGTGATGCCTTTGAAGTGGAGCAAATCAAATCGAAAGGAGAAGGAAGAGACATGAAGAAATGAAAGAGAAATGAAGATATGAAGGCCCATAACATTCATTCATTATAATTGTAATTATTCTTTAATTTTTTAGGCTTTATAAGGGTAGAGCTCGGCTACCCATCCTTTCTTTTTCGGGTTGTACGGAGGCACCCGACCGCACCGGCCTCTTATTCTTTTGCGCTAATTATAAAATTGTTTGATATTATGTTTATCTTGTGCATTAAAAATAGCATGCCTTTTTTACTTTTCTACATGATTGGTGTTGATGTGTGGTTCAGATGTGTTAGGCTCTTAGAGAAAAATTAAATTTTTTACCCAATTAACAACTCATAACTAAAATTTTTTAGAACTCATAACCTCATCATAAAGCTTAGGCATTAAATAAGATAATTAAAAGATTTAGCAACCCCTTGGCTGAATGGTTGAATGTTTCATAACATGCATGCATATTTTTTCTTTCTTGAACATGAAGGATCTCCTTCCTTACACGACAGGAGAATGCTTGACCTGTAAGGGCATCCCTTGTGGTGGAGAACACCTTCTTCTAGCTGATTTAGCCCATGACTTATTTTCATCATTCATATAGGCATAAGAAATCATATGGCCTTTGTCAAAATGAAGAGTCAAAAAATTAAATAAAAATTGACAAGATTTGCATTAGATTAAGTCATTACTCATACCACTCATGCTCTATTCTCTTTAGGGAGTGACTTTAAGGACTTTAGTATCTTTCTAAATAATGACAACCTAACTATCTTGCAAAGTCATATGACTTGCCTACATGGTTTTAAAGTGTAGGAGGAGTTAGCTCACCCGTGATAATTAGTCAAGAGTGTGATTTACCCTTTCTTGTGGAGGTAAACCATATACCCATTTTTGCTTAGATTTAGGTCGTGCTAAATCTCCATAGGTTTAGGATATAAGGTAGTTGTTTCCTTTGGGCTACAAGAATAAATCCTCATCTCTTAGGAATTTCTATAATCTTGTGTTGATGAATTATAAGTCATAGCAATCTAATAAGATTTCAACTCAAATAAATAATTCTCTTCAATTTCAAATATATAAAGTCCAACGATAAGATAGATTGAATTGCTCACTAAGTTTTCTAGTATCATGAGCATTTCCTACTCATTCCCATTGGCTTCGATAATAAGTCTTCTCCTTGAATTTTCCCACTTGATTTTTTAATACAAACAATCCTTCGATAGTCAAGCCTTAAAATATTTGAAGAATTTAATTGCTACATTAATCGAGAGTATTCCTAAGGGATTTTATTCTTTAGGATGTAATTAACTATGAAGGCTTATCTCCATAGGAAACTAAAGAATCTGGCTTAAAATAAACCCTGCTTTACTCTTCCATGTAAAGTAGGGGAAAGATCTCTAGTATATTCGAAGACCCATCCTGCCTTAGGAGTACTTATTAGGTGATTAGGTCTATTGTAGGGTGATGTCTCCATCTTTCAATTTAGTACATCATACGTTAATGTCATACCCGATCATTTCAATAAGTACCCCCTAAGATCTACATGGTATCCCACATCCAAAAATAAACACCACATATTTTTCTAGTGACTCTGCTGAGGAGTGTTCCTCTCTCCATCTCTAGTAGACATTATTGTCTCCAAGCATCGATAGTGGACTTATATTTGATAATCCCAAGAGTAACTTTCATTTCATTGGCACTTAAGCTTATTTCATCCTTAAGCAAAGCTAGCCAACATCATTTGGGTTTTAGTACCTCACTCCGTGTAGGTCTTAAGACCCCTATTGGGTCTCCCAATAGATAAAAATAAGTTAACTAAACTAAAGGAGATGACTAAACATTTTGAACCTCTTTTCCATCCTCTTGGTGAGGCAAGGTTCATCTCATACTTAAGAAAATAAACCCTTTACAAAAATATTACTTTCCAAAAATACTTTTCAAAATTAATTAAAATTCACATGATAAAAGATTTGACAAAATTTTAAAAGGTATAAAGATAACCAAACCTCATTTAACAATATCTATGATTGTTACATGGAGGTTCTTTTCAAAATAAAAATCAAATAATTTTAAAACCCCTTTTTCAAAAAGCACATTTTTGAAAATAGGTATCTCTATTTCAACATACTAGGTTTGTTGGATGAAGATTTTATTTTCAAATGAGATCATGACATAAAATTGAAATTCCATTTAACACATTCCACATGTGCTAAGTTGGAGTTTACCTTTTCAAAAGCAATATCACACACAAAAATCCCATTTTTAAAAGTTAATAAATATAATTGAATTCTATTTGACATACCCAAATTTGTCAAATGAGAATTCCCTTTTTCAAAACAAAATCAAAACACATTTGAATTCTATTTGACATACCCAAAATTTTCAAATGAGAATTCCCTTTTTCAAAACAAAATCAAAACACATTTGAATTCCATTTTACATACCCAAATTTGTCAAATAAGAATTCCCTTTTTCAAAACAAAATCAAAACACATTTAAATTCCATTTGACATACTCAACTTTGTCAAATGAGAATTCCCTTTTTCAAAACAAAATCAGAATACATTTAAACTTTGTCAAATGAGAATTCCCTTTTTCAAAACAAAATCAGAATACATTTAAATTCCATTTAACATACCCAAATTTGTCGAATGAGAATTCCCTTTTTTAAAAATCAAGACAAATTGGACTCTACTTAACATGCCCACATATGCTAAGTAGAGTTCCCTTTTCAAAATCCCAAACAAATCAAACACACTTGAACTCTATTTAACATACCCAAATTAGTCAAATGAGAGTTACATTTTTCAAAATTGAAAACAATTAAACTCTATTTAACATATCACATTTGTTAAATAGAAGTTCCCCTCTTTCAGAACAAAACAAAACAAAACCAATTCATCAAACACACTCGAGCTTTACTTAACATACCTAAATTTGTTAAGTAAATGTCTCATTTTTCAAATCAAATCAAAATACATCAAACACATTTGAGCCTTACTTAGCATACCTAAATTTTCTAAGTAAGGACCCATTTTTCAAAACAAATTAAATACATAACACACATCATCGCAAACAAACAAAAATTCTTCCAAATATTTTTAAACATACACTTGAATCTCACTTAGCATTCTCAAATTTGTTAACTGAAGATTCCAAAATCAAAATTTCAAAACAAAGGATAAACAAAACAAATACATCTCCAAAATGGAATGAACCCCATTCAACATACTTAAATTTGTTGAATGTGGGTTCCAAAATAGAATCAAATCTTATGGCAAAGACTCTCATCAAATCTCTCCAATTCAATGAACCCCACTTAGCATACTTAAATTTGTTAAGTGTGGGTTCAAAATTTGAAGTTAATATCAGAAATTAATTTTTGAAGATAAATATCAAAACAAGGGTCTAACTCAGTTATGTTTCAACAAATGTAGAGGTCGGTTGATGTTCTTTTAGTCTTCAATCGGTTATTATGGCTCCCAAGTTTATTTTCACATTCCCGTCAAGTGTAGATATGCCATTAGATCAGACCAATCTCACCATGACCACCACCACACATCTGATTCATTTTGTGCGGTTGAGCTCAATCACACTTGTAGGGAGGAGGTGTTGCGGGCCACTCCTTCACTGACTGCCTGATTATGAGTTTCTCTTTAAACATGAAGGCATGAAGGTTCTTGCTATGGTTCTTCAACAATGTCTGCCGGTGGTTCCCCACCTGGTTGTTGTTGTCCTTACCCTGCAGTGCGAGCTTGCACCTCCTTACTGGTTTCCCCCACTTCTAAGGGGAAGGCTATCTTAGTTTTTGAGATAATTTTCCCTACATTTGAGGTAGGTTCTAGCTCTCACTCCGCCCCACTCTCCCTTACCGAACATCGCAATAAAAATAGAAAGATCAAACAGCATCACGAGCGAGCAGCCAAGAAGATCGATGTTGCCTCCCACATTATCGAGGATGGCTCTTCACGTGAGGTTTCCCCTTTATTGGGTGGTAGTAGATTCCACCTCTCTAGTTCAGATGGAGAGGAGGATGTTAGGTGGATCACTACCTCCTAGCTCGCGGATGCAGGGGAGAGGAGGAAGTCTTATGTCCGTCTCAGGATAGTTCTTTGCCAGGTTGGCAGAGCCTATGGATGCTCAGACTCCAGTGCATTGTTCGATTTGAGGTCCATGATCCCTATGAGTGCAGAGATCAAATCATAAGGAGAGAAGGCTGAGGTAGAGCTAGCACAAGCGGGCAAGAGGAGACAGGTATGCGGATAGTTCCTCTTATTGATTTCTAGATGGGCACTAGAGCGATCATATGAATAGTATAGTATTGACAGGCACCACTTACTGCTAGAGGAGAGTTCAAGCGAAGAGGCAGTCGGTGTCACCACCATCACACCGCTCCACTCCTCATCCACTGTCACCTATTCAAGTTTCCCCTTCCACAGTTCCTACCAAGATCTAAAAGCCTGCGTTCGGGGAGAGGACATTCCCATTGGTGATCTAGCTGCAACCTAACAATCTCACTCCATCTGTCCCACCAGCTGAGATGAGGTCAAGCTCTCCTATTTGACCTTCCACTTTTGTTGTGGCAAAGAGGGAGTGGCATCCAAAAAGTGTCATGGTCATACCACCGCCACAGCCACCAATAGCAGCAGAGGAAGGGGGGGAATGACAGCACAGTTCCCATGGTAGTTGATCCTCCCAGTGAGGGCATCCAGTCAGTAGATAGTGTCATATGCATAGAGTCAGATGAGCACAGTCCTACATCGATAGTCGTGGTGTTTGTCAGTCGGCCGAGCAGTAGGAGACTATTCTTTAAACAACATCATAGAAGACTACTTTGTCGAGAAGAAATAACTTCTTGGGAGCGATTATTCAGATCAGGAGGAGGGTAGGGTAGCATTGATCCCGATGAGAATGATCTATTTGAGGACTCAGCAGAAGTCCATATGGTCGATACCCAAGGATCCCTTCTTAGAGACCATCACAATCATGAAGGTATTATGGTTGAAGAGGATGACACTGCTCATTCAACCTAACACCTCCTCCAATAGCTCAAGCAAAAGGATGCGGAACAACAAAATGGAGAAGAGGGTTGAAGACCTATTAGCATCAGTTCTTGCACTACAGAACCAAGCCCCGATCTCACAGCCAAGTCTTATGGAGGCCGATTGGCCTAAGCTCCTACATGTTTTAAATCCTCCGAAGAGTGCATCTCCCATGAATTGAGATAATGAAAGCCTGCATAGAAAGGTCATAGATAGTACCTCCGTGCAGAAGAAATACCTCAAACAAATGGTGGAACAGTAGGTGAAGGAAACGTTGGTGCAAGCTCGAGGTACCTCATCTATTCCAAAAGGTAGACCCTACTTAGAGGAATTTGACATAGTTCAGCACCCCAAAGGGTTTGTGCCACCTTCTTTCAAGATTTTTTATGGCAGTGAGAACCGTTGGCAGCATATAGCTCATGTTAGAGCAATTTGTTATAACGCCAGTGGTAGTGATACACTTCTCTTCTGACTCTTCATTAGTAGTATCACGAGTTACATTTGATTGGTACGTCGAATTGCCTAATGGTTCGATGAAGATTTTTGCTGAGTTGGAGCAACTCTTTATCAAGAGGTAACTATGAGCGACTTCATTGTGGCAAAATAAAATTCCAATGAGTCCTTTATTAATTACATTCTTAGGTGCCAAAACCTGAGTATGAATTGTGAACCATACCTGTCTGAACAACATGCCATATAAATTTTGCTTAGGAACATCCATGGTTGCTTTCATGCTCAAGGGTTTACAATCAAAACCTTTGAGTAACTAATCAACAAAGCGGTTAGCCTGTAAGAGGAAGCCAAACAGTTACCTTTTCAAGACTAATCGTTCAAGTCTAAGCCATAAAAAGCATTTGAGAAGAAGCCAGGGGTAGCGGTGTTAATAAATAAAGGAAAGCAGCCGGTTATAGTTTAGTTTGAGAGACCCTGAGCTTAGTGGCCTCCACTGTTACCTCTTTTATCACCACCTCAGCCACCATAGCCATCTCGATGGCCATTGCCATCGCCTCCTTAGTAGTATACACAATAGCGATACTCATATCCACCGCTAGGTAGCTATTATCCACCCACTCTTTTAGATAAATTAAACAAGCCATATTCATTCAAGAGAGGTAGTCAGAAAGATCTTTAAGAACCTCTTAAAGGAACGATTTTCAGCTACTAGAGTCTAAGAGGCAGGAGGAAGTAGGCAAGAGTGATGATCCTAACTTTTGCCTCTACTGCCGCATGTTGGGTCATGTCTTAGAGGATTGCATCACCTTCAAGGACTAGCTTGAGCACATTTATAATTTGGGTACCATAATTATCCTTAAATTACTTATTAGAATAACCATCTAGTTCTATTAAGGTAATCCTTGGGGATACATGTGATCCCCTCAAGATAAAAGAAGGTTGGGATATTTCCTTTTCCTGAACCTCTAAAAGATTATTTCTAAAATCAAGAAACTCTCATTGTAGGTGCCTGAGATAGCTCAAACCTCCAATATTAAGGAAGGTTTGCAAGTTTCCAAAGATAACTCGGGGAAGGTGGGACCTCAGTAGCAGTAGAAATCCACACTTTCCGGGGATAGTCCAGTAACGTAACCTCCATCCAAGTCCAACATTCCCTCCATTATTACAACTGCCACTTCATCCAGCTCTCTTTCCAACAAGAGTGTTGTATCAGCAGATAAAGACTAAAGTCCTTGCTCCGCTTACTTTACTTGATTTCTATCATGTACCTCCATCCAAATCAAAGAAATCAATGAAGAAAGCTGATTCTACTTACATCTATTCCACATCTGATGATTTTTTTGAGTATATTCCTATAGAAATCTCTCCACATCTAAATAATAATAATAGCTTTAACAATTCTGATCTTTTCTCTTCTGATTTAGAATCATACTTTTTTTAAAATCAATCGGGTTCACCCATTGAGATTGACTTGGAGTCGACCGACTCTGAGGGTCTCATAGGAGAAGCTGTAGGTATGCCTGATGAGAAGGTAAAACTTTCCACAAGTTCATCATTCCAAGAAGTCACTGAAGTGAACCTACGTAATAACAAAGTTCTACTTTCTAGTGTAGCACCTCAAGATAAGGGTAAACAAGTCATTGGTTCTAGTGAGCAGATAACCCCTCCACAAGATGTTTAGCCTATAGACATGCCGGTGGATGAACAACCTAAAGTTGACTATAATGTCATCGCTCACCTCAGAAAATTGTCAGCTAAGCTAAGCATATATGATGGAGTCATTGATTAAAGCATTACATGATCTAGAAATTTGCTTAGCTCAGCTGACCGCTATTGGAGAAATTACACGAAGGAGACCTTAGGAATTACATTCAGTGATGAAGACCTTCTCTTAGGGATGATCGAGTATAACCATCCCCTCCACATCATAGTGGATATGGTAGATTCAAGCTATCCAGAGTTCTAGTTGATCCAAGTGTAGCAGTCAATATTATGAGTCTAAGAACCCTTGCCCACTCTAGGATCGATATCTCCAAACTGCAAAAAGAAAGGATGATGATGAGAGAATTCAATAAACAAGGCGAGAGGGCCTTAGACTCCATAGTGTTGCCCTTGGAGATAAATGATTGGAAGATTGAAACTAAGTTTCACATTATAGACTTAGATACATCTTTCAATGCTTTACTTGGGAGATCGTGGATACATGAAAATAATACGGTCTCATCCTCTCTACATCAGGGTATAAAGTTTGTGAGAGGTGGGATCACCTACTATGTTAAAGGAGATCTCAAGCCATTTTTAGTTCAAGAGGTTGGCATATATGAGGATCCGATCTACTACTTCCTTAAAATCAACAAGTCTATTCTCGCGAACTTGATCAAAGTTCAATAATCAAAGAAAAAGAGAAAATAAAAGAAAAAGAGAAAGAAAAAGAGAAAAAAAAGAAAAAGAGAAAGAAAAAGAAAATAAAAAAGAAAATAAAAGAGAGTGAGAAATAGACTTGGAGGAGGAAGTGGAGCCTGACATTAGATTCCATCCACAGTTTATTACTCCATTCGAACATATGGGTAGGATGGCCCGACCTCCACCAGAAGGGAAGTGGCTAGTTCAGAGGTAGTCTTAGGCTTGGAAAACCTCCTTATTGGCCACTTAATAGGGATATGTCCCAGCTACCAAGAGTACACCTACTATCCATATAGACTTAGAATCTAGTTCAGAAGATGAGTCATATATGGTTAGCACACCAACTAGCTCTTCTCAATATCAGATTCCTTTTGAGGTGACACTTGAGCAGAACAGTGATGAAGGCTAGGCTCAAAAGCAAAGGATGAGTGTATCCAAGTCAATATGTGAAATAGTCAGGCATTAGTTGGGAACTTTAGCTCTAACCACACTTTTCTCACAAAAAGTTGAGGGTTTGATAGTTAAGGAAGCCCTTAAGTCATCCACAGATGTGAAGACTCAAAGGTTCTTTCTGGGAGTAACATTCTCAAGTCAAGAAGTTGATGTAGAACTTGAGGATGATTCATATAAAAATTTAATATAATTACTTTTTGATTGGTACTCATCCTGTGTTCTAAATTTAGAAAAGAAATGATTGATTCCACATGCTTGATCTAAACGCAGGTCAGATTACTTTAAGAGGTTATGGGATAATAAATGCAAACATTCTCAATCAAGACTGGGACTAGGATTCGGTATGGTGCGTCTAGTCGATGATGATGATTATTGTTTAGTCATCATCAATAATTTAGAATTGATAGGTTACTTTCAAATCACATTAACTCATATAGGGAGGTGTGCTTAGAAACTTTAGATAATCAAATGATTTTAAAGTCAATGATGAACTGCCAGAGTTTGAAGAAGAAATCAAATCAACCATTGATGAACTCAAAGAAATTAACTTAGGGACTGAAGAAGAGCCATGCCTAACATACATCAATTCTTTGTTGACCAAACTGAAACCAATGACTTAATTAGGCTATTGACTAAGTTTAAGAATTGCTTCACATGGAGTTATGAAGAGATGCCTGGATTGTCTCCTGACATAGCAGTCTACAAACTAGCAATACAACTTGATGCTAGCCCTGTCAAGCAAGCTCCTAGACGCATGCGATTAGACATTGAGCAACATATCATTTCTAAAGTCAAGAAAGTGATCGATGTTGGTTTTATTTGGGAGAAAAATTACTCCACCTGGTTGGCTAGTGTCGTCCCAATTAAGATGAAAATGATCAAATTCATATATGCATTGATTTTAGGGATCTAAATAAAGCATGTCCCAAAAGATAAATTTTTTACTATCGATATTAGAGCTGATGGTGGACATTGCCTCATTTCATGTAGTCTTCTCCTTCATGGATGAGTCATCTAGATACAACCAAATAAAGATGGCCCCTGAAGATGCAAAAAATATTGCATTTTGAACCTCGATCAGAATATATTACTGTAAGGTCATGTCTTTCTTTCTTAAAAATGCTGGTGCCACATACTAGCGGGCCATGACTTGAATCTTCGATGAACTCATTCATCATCAAGTTGAATATTACGTTGATGACCTCATTATCAAGAGCAAAGAAAAAGAAGACCACATCTTTAACTTAAGAGTATTGTGGTGATTAAATTTCTATAGAGTCACCTTCAATTTATGGGGAGAAAGAGGGAAGAATATATAAATTCATCTTTTTGGGATGCCATACAGATCCATAGATGTGCTTATTCAAATGATGGGTAAGTCATCAAGGAATAATGTACTATCTCGAAGATAGAAGTCACTACCCTTTAATGGACCTAATCACCTCAATAAGGACTCCTAAGGATGAGTCTACATATGTACTAGAGATTCTTCCCCTACCTTATATGGAAAAGTAAAGTAGGGTTTATTTTAAATTGGGTTCGTTAAGTTCCCTACAGGGGCAAGCCGGCATAGTTAATTATATCCTAAGAGACGGGATCCCTTAGGAATACTCACGATTAAGATAAATGATCATTGTCTTCAAAGATTTCAATAGGAAAGGACTATCAATCGATTGGTTCACTTTTGAAGATCAAATGGGATTGATCAAAGAGAGGGAGTTATTATCAAAGATAAAAGAAAGATAAGTAGAAGATTCCCACGATGCTAGGAAACTTAGCGAGCATCTCAAACTATTTTATGATTGGGCTTTATATTTTTGAAATTGATTTAATTTATTTGAGTTGCATTTTTCATTAGAAATTTAGGACTTATGATTCTTTAACACAAGATTAAGAAAATGTCTAAGAGGTGAGGAATTATGCTTATGACCCATGAAAGGGAGAAGTAACCTTAGAACCTAAATCTAAGGAGCTTTGGCGAGGGCTAAAAGTACAACCTAAATTTAAGGCAAAATGGGTAATTAGTTTGCCTCCATAAGAAAGGATAAATCACCCGACTGCTTGGACTTCCAATCGCCTGGGGGTGGCCACCAAATAACTCCTCCTACGATATTAAATACATGTAGGCAAGTCTTATGCTTATGCAAGATATCTAGGCTGTTATTTATTTAGAAAGAGACTAAGTCCTTAAACTCACTCCCCAAAGAGACTAGATCATGTAAGGGCATGCTTCAAATGACCTAAATTTAATGCAATTCAAATTTCATTTTATTTTCATTTTTGGACAATTATTTTGACTCGGACTAATAGGATTCATATGCAATGCATGAGAAATAAAGTTATTGGCCAAAATTAGTGAGTAGGGAGGAGGTGTGTTTCCACCATGGCTCTCAAAGGTCAAGCCAAGTTTCTCTGGTAAAGGTGGAAGTCCTTCAATCAAGAGTGAAATAAGATGCATTTGTGCATGATATTGTAAAAGAAATACTCATCCAGCTAAGGGATTGCTAATTCTTTTATCTTGATTTTAAACCTAAGCTTTAGATGAGGTTATGAGTTAATTATTTTTAGTTTTGAATTATTAGATTTGGTAAAAGATTTATTTTTTTACCTAAGAGCCTAATCCACATCCAAGCCATACATAAAGCAAGGAAGAAACTAGAAAAAAGATGCTACTTAATGCAAAAGCTAAACAAATCATCAATCAATTGATAAAGCTAATCACAAAAAGAATAAGAGGCCGTTGTGGTCGGGCACCACCACACAAACCCGAAAATAAATTGGGTAGCCGAGCTCTACCCTTATACAACCCAGATTACAAATGAATTAAATACAATTAAGCAGAGAATTCATTGTTATGGGGGTCTTCAAGCTTCATTTCTTTATTCTTTTTTTCTTCTTTCTTCTTTGGTTCCTCCTTTTGGATGGTTGGAAGGTGGATGCTCCAAGGATTCACATGGTGCATAAGATAGGATTTTATGACCAATGCTCATCCTAATTCCCATAACAATCATTCTAAAATCCTAATTGCACAAATTTGCATGAGAAGAAAAAAATGGAAATCTAACTAACACCTGCAAAATAAAGATTAGCCAAAACAAAATATACAAATCCCAAGCATGCATATTAGACTTATCACCCCACACATGGGTGACTAAGTCCACCTGGCCTATTGGATTATGCTTAGGGGTATAATCATCTACAAGTAAAAGCATTTATATTTTTATTTATAATAGTGCCCCTTAAGTATAATCTCCTACAGAAAGCAATGGTTAGACTAAGATCGCCCTACCATTCATTCTATGAGCATGCTTCCTAACATTCAGTCTAAAACATATATCATAAAATAAAATAAACATCAAACCATGCACTGCCCTAACCTAAAGCTAGAAGTGGTGACTTAGCATAATGTGTGTGTTTTAAAGGTTTGTGTGGTATGCTTAGCTATGGCTTTAAGTTAGAATTTTCTCAGTGTGAAGCATGTTCAAATCAGAGGAAGATTTCATTTAAGTTGTTTAATTATTTTGGATTGATTTTATTTTATATTTTTATTATGTTCAAGTGAACCCTACAATTAATTACTAAGTTATAAAGAAAGAGAAGAGAACTTTTCTTTCCTTTCCTAACCTAAGTAATTTTTGAAGTAGATTCATATTTTAGTTTTATTTAGTGAATGTTTTGATTAAATATTTTAATTAATCCTAAGTTTAGGTGATCTCTAAACAAACCCATTCAAAAAAGAAAGATATTTTAAGATTAAATAAAATGAACCAAATTTACAAAACATACATCACTTCATTTCTTTCCCAACATGTATAACATGCATATGAATGAGTCCTAAGCATATCTATACACATAAATGAGAATATTTAACATGCTTTATGATGCATTCTAAGTAATTCATTTAAGGAATTTTGGAAGTTTAAGATGCATGATTTTCATTAAGTAGAAATCAGATTTCTTATCCAATTTTCACATGCATACATGAAAGTAAGAAAGACATAAGTGAGTACAACGCCATTATTAACCAGAGGTGTAAGGTACAAGACCTACTTAGGGCTACTTAAAGTCTCGTAATCTTGGGGTTGTTCAGACAAATATACTACTTTCCTTAAATACAAACATGTGTACAAAAGAAAAGAGATGGAAAAGAAAGAATGCAAAAGTTGTATTAGTTGATTTATTTTGTTTATGCAATTTATATGTGCAAGCATAGATTTCCTTCTTAAGTGAAAGCATATGAATGAATAGGATATAGAATTAGGCAAGTTAGGTTCTTTTCAAATGAACTACACATCTTACCAAATCCTATTCAAAACTATATTAAAAGAAAAGAGGAAGACATATACTAAGCATATCCTTATATTCACTCACATACAAGCTTATAATTAAAATATAAGTAGTACACTTTTAGTTTTAGGCATTTATTTTATATGTTTTGAAAATAATTTGAATTTAGTAGTGATAATAGCCATTCATATTTTTTACTTTAGCCAACACATACAATTTTGACATAAAGTAAACAATTTCATTTTAAATTCGATTTTGAAAAATAAGGATGCATGAAGCCATATGACATACACATTTAACATGTTAAGGAAAGAACTAAAGCAATGAAATCATGTAAACACATTCACTTCAATTAAATCCTAAAGACAATCTTGTGAAATAAGAAAGCTTAAAATAAATCAAAGTCTATTCAATGTGATTTTTGTTTGATTTAGAATTTGATTTAATTTTTGAAAATGTGAGTTGAGTTTGATGTTCCTGACCCATTCCCACGTGTGTTTGATAATTTTGTTTAATTTTTAGATGATTATATTCATTTTAGCTTTTGATTAGGTTAAGGTATGAATTAAACAAGTTAATTAACCCTTACCTATATCACCTTAGCATAATTAACCAAATAATTATGAGCCAATGAGATGACAAAAAATCTCACAAAGAATTTAAACTTGTAATGCACCTAGTAAGAAAATGGTATAATGCAATTTGGCTCATGATTAATGGTTAATTAAGCTAAGGGATTTAGCTTAAGTAATTTCAAAACACCCCTTCACACATATGAATTGGGTTTTAATTTCCTTAATTGAACTTGGGCTCTTAAACACCTAAGCATCTATCCAAAGATGATTAATTAAATTGAAAGGTTTTAGAATTTTTAGAAATTAATTAAGGGGATAATTAATGAATTAATCTTTAATTAAGAGATGATTAAGGAAAGAAAAGGGGGTTTGGGGAATAGCTTAAGGAAACACCCCAAAATTATTCCCTAAATCTCTTATTCACTAGATATAACCTTAATCAAATACAATGAGGGATTAAAACACTAATCCAAACCTTAGTTATCCTTAATTACATTAAGGGAGTAATTAGGAAATACATTTGCAATTCCCCCAATTAAACCTTAAAAAAATTTCAAGAAAATTAGGGTAGGCAGAGATCATCCCCTAAAACATACCCAAGAAGTTTAGAATTAATCAGAGGACTAATTAAGAAGTAATTAGCAAAATAAGATTTCCATTAAAAGGCAAAATCAAAGAAAAGAATAATTTAAAATCTATTGAAATTATTTTTAAAATATTCTAAGTTGAATTATCTTTCCATAGAAATTTACCTCATATTTTTTAGAATTTTATTGAGGGAGATATAAATTTTTGAAGGTTAGAGATTAATTAAATTTAATTAAATCCTAACTAATCCCTCACTCATAACACGACCGTGGTGACGCTTTACATGTCGCCATGAGGGGATCACTTAAATGTCACGTCAGGGTGGTAGCGTGGTGGCGGGATGCGATTTGATCCCTGTCGTTCGATCTAGGATCAAACGACCAGGGATCATCCCTGTGGTTTTAAAAGGGATAAATCAATTCTAAAATGTACTATTAATCTAGGCCGTCCATCCAAAATGCGCGGATGGATGGCCAGGATCACCCCAGTTCTTCCGTGAGGATCAATGGAGACCGTCCATGATTTAAGGGAAGATTCGAGCTCGATTGAGCTCGGATTGGAATGAGACTTTACCCACACCATCTAAGCATAATAACAAACCTATCCATGGTGGATTTCACATGCCATGTGCATTTCTTTCATAAAGGACCAATACCTCCTAAGCTAAGTGGTCGAAAAATTTCATATCTCGCCGGAGGTGATCACCATAGTTCGAGAGGTAGCTTCTTAGTGGAGAGCCACTGAAACTTTCAAGCCTTGGGTTGAGTAGATCTCTCTATGGACCAACACCACTTGCTCTCTTTTGCGGCTTTGATCCAATTCACCTCCTCTTTGCTTTGGGAACTTGAGGGAATGCTTAGGTGCACTCGACTTGATCCCCTGAGAGAGTGTGCAAAGGTAATTGGAGTGAATTTGAGTATGGAAGAAGTTGGGAATTGAGATGAGCTCCTATGTTTTCTAAGAAGAAAATCGAGAAAGGCAAGATTTAAATACCTTTTAGAAAGCTTGGGAATGCTCTCTGATGGCTCCTCACACTCACTAGGGTTTAATCAACAATGGGGGTGATCAATTCAAATTGAATTAGGGGGAGTATATCTCCCCCTATGGCAATCAGATGGTCGAACCATGAATTATAATTTTGATCCAATTGACCATATGGGAGGGATTGTTTAGGCTGTTAGATCTTTGCACATGGTCAATTTGAGGTCTTGAGTGGATTGGTAATCTCTCATGTGCTTCAAATTGAGTGGAAGGAGGACTTTGAATTAGCTAATTTGAGCTAGGGGTAGGGTTTGGCCTTGGGACCATTTGGGCTGATCCAAACCCATTGGGTTGGGTGCACCACTCTCCATTAGGTTCACTTGAGCTATTAGGAAGGTATCAAGTTGATATGAAGAGGGCTTGGCCAAATTCTCCATGGAATAGACCAAAAGTTGTTCTATAGCCTAGGAGTAAAATGATCATTTAGCTGATTTTTCAATTTGGATATGTTGGGTATGTGGAGAAAATAGGTTTGGCCAAGTTTCATGAGATTTGGAGTTCATTTGATGAGGTTTGGCTCATGTTGACCCATTTAGGTCAAAATGGGTCAACTTGGGTCAAGTTGACCAATTGGTCAAATTGGGTCAAAAAAGAGTTGGGTCAAGTTCATATGACCATTTGAAATATTTTGGTGGCTTTGGTTTGATTCAATTTAGTTTAGTTTTGAATTTGGCTCATATGAATTCATTTAGGTCAAATGGGTCAAGTTGACCAATTTGACCCATTTGACATATTTGAGCTAGGTCAAGGGTAGGTTTAGGTTTGGTTAATCATATGAAGTGAATTGGTATCTTTGTTTCCAATCAATTTTGGTTAAGTTTGAATTTGGCTCAACATGACCCCTTTAGGCCAAGTTGGGTTCAAGGTCATGGCTAGGTTGGGTCTAGTTGGTCAATTGAGGCTTTGGTCAAGTTCAACAAGTGATTTGGAATGAACTTGACCCATTGGTTTCAATCAATTTGGCTTAGATTAAGTTTTGACCTATTTTGACTTTTTAGGTCAAGTTGGGTCAACTTGGGTCAAGTGGCCAATTGGGCTAAGTTAGGCTCAAATGTTAACTTGGTCAAGTTCAAACATACATCATGAATGAACTTAGATCAATGGTTTCAATTAATTTGGCCTATGGTGGATTTTGGCTATGTTAGGTTTCATTTTTGGCTAAGTGTTGACTTGGTCAATCTTAGGTTTGACTTGGTTTGACCCAATTTGATTGATTGATCACCTCATGATGATTGTTGATCATGATGAGAGGAATAGGTGAGTCAGGATTATAATTTGGCTCATAAGAGTGCTTTAGGTCACTTTGGGTCAAGTAAGTCTAAATGGGTCAAATGGCTTGGTCAAAGCTTGATTTGAGTTTGGTTCAACTTATATATGGACTTATGATTGAAATATAAATCCATTTGTAAGTGGTTTGAAGTCAAATGGGTTTTGATTCATTTGATAATTTCATATTCAAAGGAAGAATATGAATTGATTTGGGGTTTGATTTTTGAATTGTATTTTGATTTGGTGATTGAAGTTTGTATTGATATATGATTCATGATTGTAGGGTTGATTGAATCATGAAAGAAAATCAAGAGTTTGGCTTGATTTGAAGTTGATTTGGCGAATTTCAATATTTTGACTTGAAAGGCTTAGGTTGAATTTTAAATAAATTTGAGTTTAATTTTTGGAATTTGTTTTGATTGTTTGAATTTATATTTCATTTATATATGTGATTATAAATGAGAATATAAATGGATCATGAGAAAATTTCAAGGATTTGAAGTGATTTGATCATGATTTAGGCTAAGTCCATTAAAAGGAATTTAAAGGACTTAGGAGAATTTTTGAGTTTGAAGCTTGAATTTTTGAATTTGGTTGGATTGATTTATATTTATATTTCATTTATATATGTGAATATAAATGAGAATATAAATAATTTATGAGAAAAACACATGAATTTGAATTGATTTGATCATGATTTAGGCTAAGTCCATTAAAAGGGAATTTAAAGGACTTAGAAATTTTGGAGTTTTGGATTTGAATTTTGAGTTTAGTTTGATTTGTTTGAATTTATATCTCATTTATATATGTGAATATAAATGAGAATACAAATTGATTATGAGAAAATCTCACGAGTTTGAATTGATTTGATCATGATTTAGGCTAAGCCATTAAGAAGGAAATTAAGTGACTTAGAAAATTTTTGGAGTTTGGAGCTTGAATTTTTTAATTTGGTTTGATTGATTTGAATTTATATTTCATTTATATATGTGAGTATAAATGAGTTATGAGAAAATCCCATGAATTTGAATTGATTTGGTCATGATTTTGGCTAAGTCCTTAAGAGAAAATTAAGGACTTAAGAGATATTTAGACTTAGGAATTTCATTCATGAGTTTCAATCATAGATTTCAATCATGGATTTCAATCACATAGAGTTGATTTGAGTTTGGAGAAAATCAAATTTGATTGATTTGGAGTTAGACTTGAAGGAAGGAATGTGAGGAATGGTTCAAGCTAAGGGTAGGTAGATTTTCCTAACACCTAAGGCATGACATATTCTTATGGCTAACTCTTCTAAGTCTCTAGGGCTAGGTTGAGTGTCCACCTAATCACTAGATGTGTCTTAAGACTAAGAAACTCATAAAGTCTAAGAGAAGCCTTATGTCTAAGATGGAAGGGTTGAGAGCTCATTCTAAAAATGAGGTCAACAAGTAGTTTTTGAACGGTTAAGATAATATAGTGTGCATTCGGAGTAGCTTTAGATAAATTCCTTGGGTTTGTTGTCCAGCACCGGAGAATAAAGATTAATCTGGAGAGGATCATGACAATCTTAGAAATGCCATCCCCTAAAAGTCTAACTCAACTCAGATCATTCCAAGGGTAATTGGTGTATCTAAGATGCCTCATATCCAACCTATCAGGGAGATGCTAGCCATTTTCGACACTTATTAAGAAGGATGCCAAGTTCAAGTGGGATGACAAGTGCTAGTGTGCCTTTAAAAGGCATCAAGCAGTACCTGATGACATTGCCAGTTCTAGCAGCCCCTATCCCGGACAAGTCGCTCATCCTCTATATCGTGTATTAAATGAATCCCTTGGTACTTTGTTGGGCCTAGCCAATGATGAAAGGGAAGAACACTCTCTTCTATCTTAATCATATCTAATCCCTGCTGAAGCCA
This sequence comes from Cymbidium sinense, assembly GCA_021442155.1. Classification (NCBI taxonomy): domain Eukaryota; kingdom Viridiplantae; phylum Streptophyta; class Magnoliopsida; order Asparagales; family Orchidaceae; genus Cymbidium; species Cymbidium sinense. The sequence continues at coordinate 22,329,850 of CM038221.1, read as the reverse complement.
ATTATTCACTCATAGAGAAATATTGCTTAGCTTTAATCTTTGTATTCCAAAATCTACTGCATTATATGCTTTATCATAAAGTCAACTTGATCTCTAAAGTCAATTTACTACAGTATCCCATGACACGGCCAACGCTATCCAGACGGTTGACACGATGGTCTATGATTTTTTGACAATTTAACATTATTTTTGTACCCTTTCGTGCAGTGAAAGAACAAGCATTGGCAAACATCTTAGCAGCACATCCACTTCACTGACTCCTCGCTTAATGATAATCTCCCCGATGAACAAATCATGAAATTAAGGGATACTAGCAATCACCGATGATAATTGTATTTTGATGGTGCGGCTTCTCAAAGAAGAAGAACCACAATCTACTTTTCCAAGAAAGGCAGGGGTAGGTATAGTCCTTCTAGCTCCAAACTGCGATGTGATGAGATTCTCACACCATCTATCCAATCCTTGCACCAACAACGAAGCTGGGTATGAGGCTTTGATTGTCAGTCTGGAGTTAGCAGTCATGCTTGATCTAGAACCGACATCTTTGGGGATTCTCAGCTGGTCATCAACCAAGCATTGGGTCCTATAAAGTCCTCAAGCTTAAGCTCCATCACTATCGCAAGTACAGTATGGAGTTACTGGCCCAAATCCTAAAGGGTTCCATCTACAAGATTCCTCGAGGAGAAAATTTTGTAGCGGATGCTTTAGCCAAATTTGCCAAGGAGTTAGCATGTCTGAAAGATGTTTCCATATCATAAGGGTTCAAAATAGACAAGTCTTATTTCTTATTGATACTGAACTCATTGAAAGATACTCTCTTAAAGGAGAGGTTGTTGTTGCCAAAAAGGATGAGGAGCTAGATTAGAGGCAACCATTCATTGATTACTAAACAAAGGTAAACTACCTCAAGAGAAGTCTCAAGCCTATCATGTTAAATAGAGAGTACTTTTCTATGCTCTCGTGGATGGTACCCTATACCGACGATCTTGTGATCAAATGTGGCTACATTTTTTAGACAAGCATGAAGCTTGTAAGATCGTTACCGAGGTACCTTAGGATTATGCAGAGCTCACCAATCCGGTCCGAAGATGAAGGCCAAGATTAAGAGACTAGGGTACTATTGACTATGATGATTACCGACTGCATGGACATAGCCAAGCATTGTCATCAATGTTAGGTGCATGGAGTGGTCCTACACCAACCACCCAACATTCTACATCCAACATTGGCCTCTTGGTCGTTCGAGTGTTGGGGGTACTGACATTGTGGGTCTGATCGATCTTACTTTTTCCAAGGGTAATCGATTCATTCTTGCCACTACTGATTGCTTTTCCAAGTGGGCAGAGGTGATTCCTCTCAGGGAGGTCAAAGTCCAGCATGTGCTCTAGATTTTAGGAACCATATCGTATATAGGTTTGGGGTTCCTCGATGAATTATATCAGATAATAGTATTGCATTCAAGAGCACCAAGATCAACAACTTTGCTAGAAGACACAACTTAGATTGGAGATACTTTACCATCTATTACCCATGAGCGAATGGTCTAGCAGAAGCTTTCAACAGAACTCTCATTCAAATATTAAAGAAGATGCTCAATGATAATAAATGACATAGCATGAGTAGTTAGTTGAAGCCTTATGGGCCTACTGCACCACATACAAAACTCTAACTCAATCAACTCCTTTCTCCTTAGTGAATGGGTCTGAAGTCATTCTACCATAAGAAGTCTAACTCCCATCACTAAGGATAGCTGTGGGTAGCAAGATACAATGAAGCATAACAACAAGTTGTAGATAGAAGAGCTCAAAGGTTTAGAGGAAAGATGCGTACGAGCATGCCAAAACCTCAAGTTGTACAAAGCCAAAATGATTCAAGCTCACAACAAGTTGGTTTATCTTAAAGCTTTTCAAGTATGAGAGCTTATTTTAGTTATAACGAGACCAATTGTTGCCCGTCATAAGATTGGAGGCAAGTTTGAACCCACTTGGAAAGGCCCTTTTGCCATAGGGAAGGCCTACCAAGGAGTATCTTATCAACTCATCAACCATAAAGAAGAGTGCCCGATGCTTCCAATCAACGGACTTTACTTAAACAAATATTATCCATAAATCATGTTTTGAAAAATAATTTTCATCAATAAAACTCATCTCCATTCATTAAATCTTCTCTTCATTTGAAGCATTTTCATCTGTGAATCTGCCACGATGCATTTAGGAGGTGTAAGAGAACCCAAAGAGCATCCTATTCTTCATAAACACAAACACAAACTACACACAATTCTCCAGTGCTATTAGGATAGGTGTAAGAGAACCAAAGAGATATCCTATTTCAACTAGAACAACTAAGTTACTTGTAAGAGAACCCGAGTGGTATCCTTTCTTAGTGGAGTCACATTGCTCTTGTTGCACCATTTCATACACTCTTTGATGTGTTTAGGGTAGGTGTAAGGAACTCAAGCAGCATCTTATCCTTCATCAACATAACACAAATTCAAACTACACATAAGCACATGAACAAATACATATTTTTTGTCTCGGGCTACTTCTATTTGGGATAACGCCCCAAAGACTCTCGGTTTGGGTGGTGACATGCTTTTGTGTCACCCTGGTCTTCTTGCTTTGGAGGATGTAAGTCTATTATGCTTTCCTTCTTGACCCTTACCGCAAAGTGCCTGTTAGTTTGGTAGACATTACTGCGTAGCCGGTAAGCTACCTCATGATGACTTGTCTAATAAACCTTCTTCTTGAACTAGCCATTGTGTGCTAACTCGGTCAAGTATATTTGAGGTTTAGGGTAAGCCTCCCAATGGCTCCTTTCCTCCTGACTACTTCAAGTATGGGTCCAGTCCTTCTTTGTGACACCATACTTAGTAGTCCCCCTTAGGTCGGGTCGATCTGTTGTGCTAACAATAGGTCACTCTAGCGGTTGTTTCTTGCTTTAGGGGATGTGATTTTGCTACACTTTCTTCCTAATGCATTTGTTTCAGATAGGCGACGATTGATACTTTTGTCGATCGATAGATTATCTGTCGATTAGTTCCACTTTAGAAAGATGTAAGTCTGCACACCTTCTTTCTAGACTGACCATCGCACACCGAAAGGCACCTTAGGTTGGTTGGTGTTTGATATGCTGACAGTGACCCACCCGGTGGATACACCACTATTGGCAGATGTAAGACTGCTATGCCTTCTCCTTATGTTGGCCATCGTATACCTCTAGGCTTTCTTATTTATAGGGTTACAAGTGAAAAAAAATAAAATTTGAATTGGAATTCACCATCATCAATCAATCTCCTCTCTTCTTCCTCCTTGAATTCTTTCCTTCTCTATCTTCATCCCTCTCAGAAAGAAAGTTAAAGAAAGAAAATAAAAAAGAAAGGAAAGAAGGGAGAGAAAATTCAATATGCTGATGATTGCTTCCTTCTTTAGATAGACACCACATAGAATCGCAAGTGTACTTATTAGGGTGATCAAGTAGGACATCGAGGGAAAGGTGTAATATCTTAAAAGATAGAAGTCACCATCTTATAATGGACTTAATCACTTAAATAAGGACTCATAAGGACTTATGGGTCTGCGAGATGATGTACCAGAGATTCTTCCCCTACTTTACATGGAAAAATAACGTAGGATTTATTTTAAACCGAATTCGTTAAGTTTCCTACATGGGCAAGCCCCCATAGTTAATTACATCATAAGGAATGAGAATTCCTTAGGAAAACTCTTGATTAAGGCAAATGAGCGTTGTCTCCAAGGATTTCAATATGTAGGACTATCAATTGATTGGTTTATTTTTAGAAAGTAAAGTGGGATCGATCAAGAGGAAGGAGTTCTTTTCGAATCCAAATGAAAATAAGTAGGATGCTTAAGATACTAGGAAGCCTAGTAAGCATATCAAACTACCCTATGATTGGGCTTTACATTTTCAAACTTGCTTTAATTTATTTAAGTTGATATTTTTATTATAAGTTTAGGGCTTATGATTTCACAACATAAAATCATGGAAATACCTAAGAGGCGGATTTATGCTTATGACCCATAGAAGAGAGAAGCAACCTCAGAACCTAAATCTAGGGAGCTTTGGCGAGTGCCAAAAGTATGGCCTAAATCTAAGAAAAAAATGTGTATTTTGTTTGCATCCACAAGAGAGGATAAATCATTCGACTGCTTGGACTCACAACTGTCTGGGGGTCACCATCAACTAACTCCTCTTATGATTTTAAATTAATACAGGCAAGTCATATGCTTTATGTAAGATAGCTAGGGTGTTATTTATTTAGAAAGAGACTAAGTCCTTAAACTCACTCTCTAAAGAGACTAGATCAAGTAAGGGTATGCTTCAAATGAATTAAATCTAATGCAATTCAAATTTCATTTTATTTTTATTTTTGGACAATCATTTTGACTCAGACTGATAGGATTTATATGCCTAATGCATGAGAAATGAGATTATTGGCCAAAATCAGCGAGAAGGGAGGAGGCATGTTTTCACCATGGCTCTCAAAGGTCAAGCCAAGTTTGTCAGGAAAGGTGAAAGCCCTCCAATCAAGAGTGAAAATAATATGCATTTGTGCATGATGTTACAAAAGAAATACTCATCCAGCTAAGGGGTTGCTAATTTTTTTATCTTGATTTTCTAAGCTTTAGGTGAGGTTATGAGTTCTTTATTTTTAATTTTGAATTATTAAATTTAGTAGAAGATTTATTTTTCCCTAAGAGCCTAATCCACATCCAAGCCATACATAGAGCAAGAAATAAATTTGGAAAAGGATATCACTTAATGCACAAGCTAAACAAATCATCAATCAATTTATAAAACTAATCACAAAAGAATAAGAGGCCATTATGGTCGGGCACCACCACACAAATCTAAAAATAAATTGGGTAGTCGAGCTCTATCCTTATACAACCCGGATTACAAATGAATGAAGTACAATTAAGCAAGAAATTCATTATTATGGGGGTCTTCAAGCTTTGTTTCTTCATTCTTCTTTTCTTCTTTCTTCTTTGGTTCTTTCTTTTGGATGGTTGGAAGGTGGTTGCTCCAAGGCTTCACATGGTACATAAGATGAGATCTTATGACCAATGCTCATCCTAATCTCCCATAATAATCATTTCAAAATCGTACTTATCAAAATTACATAAAAAAGGGGAAATAGAAATCTAACTAATACCTGCAAAATAGAGATTAGCAAAAACAAATCATGCAATCCCAAGCATGTATATTGGACTTAACACCCCACACATGGGTGACTATGTCCGCCTACTAGATTATGCTCAGGGGTATGAGCACCTGCACAGTAAAAGAAGTTGTATTTTTATTTATGACAGTGCCCCTTAAGTACAATCCCTTACAAAAAATAATGATTAGACTAAATCATCCCAGCATTCATTCTATGGACATTCACCCTAACATCCAGACTAAAACATATATCACAAAATAGAAGTAAACATCAAATCATGCACCGCCTTAACCAAAAGCTAGAAGTGGTGACTTAGCCTAATGTGTGTGCTTTAGAGGTTTATGTGGTATGCTTAACTATGGCTTTAAGTTAGAATATTCTAAGTGTGAAGAATGTTTAACTTAGAGGAGGATTTTATTTAAGTGGTTTAGTTGTTTTGAGTTGATTTTATATTTTGATTGGGTTCAAGTGAATCCTAGAATTAATTACTAAGTTGTAAAGTGAGGGAAAGAGAAGAGAACTTCTCTTTCCTTTCCTAGCCTAAGTAGTTTCTAAAGTGGATTCATGTTTTGGTTTTGTTTAGTGAATATCTTATTATATGTTTTAATTAATCCTAAGTTTAGATAAACTCTAAACAAACCTATTCAAAAGAAAGGCATTTTAAGATTAAGTAAAGTGAATTACATTCACAAAACACACATCACTTCATTTCTTTCCTTACATGTATAACATACATATGAATAGATCCTAAGCATATCTATACATACCAAATGGAAAAGTTTTGCACACTTTATGATGCATGATAATTCATTAAGTAGAAAAGAGATTTCTTATCCAATTTTCACATGCACACATGAAGGTAAGAAAGGCATAAGTGAGTATAGAACCATTGTTAACGAATGGTGTAAGATACAAGACCTACTTAGGGTTACTTAAAGCCTCGGAACCCTAGGTTTGTCCAGACTAATATACCACTTTGCTTAAATACAAACAATGTGTACAAAAGAAATGAATGGAAAAGAAAGATGCAAAAGTTTATATTTATTTTATTTTGGTTTGTTTATGCAATTTATATGTGTAAGTGTAGGTGTCATTCTCAAGTCATAGCATAGGAATGAATAGGAAGTATGATTAGATAAGTGTTGTGTTCTTTTCAAATGAACTATACACTTTGCCAAATCCTATTCAAAACTATACTAAAAGAGAGGAGAAGGAAAACTACACTAAGCATATCCTTATATTTTACTCACATGAAAGCTTATAAGTAAGACATAAGTAACACACTTTTAGTTTTGATAATTGATTCATATATTTTTGAAAATAATTTGGATTTAATAGTGATAATAGCCACTCATATTCTTACTTTAGCCAAAACATGCAATTTGACATAAAGGAAATATTTTCATTTTAAATTTGATTTTTGAAAAGCATGAATATATGAAATCACATGACACACATACTTAGCATGTTGGGAAAGAACTAAAGTAATGAAAGTATGTAAACACATTCACCTTAATTAATTCCTAAAGACAATCTTATGACATAAGCATGTTTAAAATAAATCAAAGTTTATCATAATGTGATTTTTGCTTCATTTTGTTTTATGTTTTTGTTTGATTTTAATTTGAGAAATGTGAGGTGAGTTGCTATTCCTAACCCATTCCCACACATGTTTATTATTTTTGTTCAAATTTTAAGTGATTAGATCTATTTTTATATTTTGATTAGGTTAAGGCATGATTAAATGTATTAATTATCCCTTACCTACACCACATTAGCATAGTTAACCCAATAATTATGAGCCAATGAGATGGCATAAAACCACACAAGAAATTTAAATCAGTAATGCACCTAGGAAAGAAAGGTACCTAATGCAATTGGCTCATGATTAAGGATTAATTAAGCTAAGGGGTTAATTTATGTGCTTTCCTAACCCCCCTAACACATGTGAGTTGGATTTGGATTTCCTTAAGCTAGTTCGATTATTGCATCTACCCAAAATAGATTAATTGAGTTCTAAAGTTTTGAATTTTATGAAATTAATTAAGAGGGAAATTAGTGAATGAACCCTTAATTAAAAGAGGATTAAGGAAGAAAAGAGGGTTTAAGGAATAATTTTGGGGAAATGCCCCAAAATTTTTCCCTAAACCTCCTATTCACTGAAATGGACCTTAATCAACTTCAACAAAGGATTAAACCACTAATCAAACCCTTAATTAACCTTAATTACATTAAGGAAATAATTAGGAAATAAATTAGCAATTTTCCAATTTAGCCACCAATAAATCTCAAGAAAATTAGGGGAGGCAGAAGTCATCCCCCAAAATATACTCAAGAAGTTTAGGAATAATTAGTGGACTAATTAAAGGGTAATTAACAAATTAAGATTCCCAACAAAACCCAAATTTAGAGAAAAGAAATATTCAAAATCAATCAAAATTAATTTTAGAATATTCTAGGTTGAATTATCTTTCAGTTGTAATTTACCTCATATTTTTTTTGATTTTTCTATGTAGAGATATGAATTTTAGAAGTTTAGGTAATTAATTAGAAATTATTTAAACCTTAATTAATTCCCTAATCCTACAGCGTGACATGCAAGAGCTGATGCGACATCCCTTTACACACTGCGCACTCTTGGTTATTTAAGTAGTCAAATCATAGCATCGTGTCAGTGGTGGCACTATGCACTTTCTTCTCCGTTGTTCGATCAAGGATCGAATGGCTAGGATTTAATCCGTAGTTTTAAAAGGATAAAGAGCAGTCCTACGTGTCTTAAATCTTGGTCGTCCATCCAAAATGCGTGGATGGATGACCAAAGATTCACCCCTACCCTGTGAACCATGGAGGTCATCCATGTTCTAGGACAAGATCCAAGCTCGATTGAGCTCAGATTGGGCTAAAATTTAGCCCACACCATCATCAAGCAATGTAGATCACATCCAACGGCTAACTTAGCATGCAATGAGAATTCCTTTCACAAAGAACCTCACCACACCTAATCTATGCTTGAAAAATAGCATACCTCATCGGAGGTGATCACTGTCGCTCGATTCCCATGGAGATGCTTCGTCTAGTTGGGATGATGCTTTGGTGAAAGCTTTAGCTCTTGAGGTAGAGTGGATGGCTCTATGGACCACCTACTCCTTAGCTTGAGCTCGGTTTTGATTGAAGTGGATCTCCCCTTGCTTTAAGAACTTGGAAGAGCTAGGGTGCACTCGACTTAGTCCCCTCAGGGAGTGTGCAAAGGGAATTGACTTGGTTTGGTGTATGGAGAAAGTTGGCAAATCCTTGGAGCTCCCTTATTTTTGCTTAAGGGAAATCGAGAAATGGCCAATTCAATCTTCCTCTAGAGAGCTTAGGAGCACTTGCAAATGGCTCCTATGACTCTCCCTTACTCAATCGAAAATGGCTCTATTAGAATTGAAGTGAATTAGGGGGAGTATATCTCCCCCTTTGAAAATTGGATGGTCGAAGCTTCACTTGTCATTTTGGATCAATTTCCAAGATTAAAAGGGTTTGTTAGGCCATTTAGGCTGTCCTTGAGTTTGATTTGGCCAGAAGAGTGGGAATTTAAACTTCCCATGTGCTCAAAATAAGTGTAGGAGGAATGCCATGTGACCATTTCAAGCCATGTGCTCAGTTTAACCCTTGGGTCACGTTGGGCTAACCCAAATCCATTGGGTTGGGTCCACCACCCTCCCTAGGGTTCACTTGACCTACTAGAGAGTATCAAGTAGGTATGAAGAGGAATTGACCAAATTCTTCATGGTTTGACCAAAATTTATCTATGGCCTAGGGGTAAAATGGTCATTTGGCTTATTTTTGAATTTGGATATGTTGGGTATGTTGAGAAAATGGGTTTGGCCAAGTTTCATTGGATTTGGAGTTCATTTGGTATGGTTTGGCTCATGTTGACCCATTTGGGTCAAAATGGGTCAACATGGGTCAAGTTGACCAATTGGTCAAATTGGGTCAAACCAGAGGTTGGGTCAAGTTCATATGACCATTTGAAATTTTTTGGTGACTTTGTTTTGATTCAATTTGGTTTAGGTTTGAATTTGCTTCATATGACTTCATTTCGATCAAATAGGTCAAGTTGATTAATTTGACCCATTTGATCTATTTGAGCTAGGTCATGGGTAGGTTTAGGTTTGGTTAGTCATATGAAGTGGATTGGTATCTTTATTTCCAATCAATTTATGATTAAGTTTGAATTTGGCTCAATATGACCCTTTAGGTCAAGTTTGGTTCAAGGTCAATTAGGCTAGGTTGGGTCTAGTTGGCCAATTGATGCTTTGGTCAAGTTCAACATGTGATTTAGAATGAACTTGGCCCATCGGTTTCAATTAATTTGGCTTAGATCAAGTTTTAACACATTTTAACTTTTTAGGTCAAGTTGGGTCAACTTGGGTCAAGTGGCCAATTGGGCTAGGTTAGGCTCAAATGTTGACTTGGTCAAGTTCAAACATTAGTCATGAATGAACTTAGATCAATAGTTTCAATCAATTTGGCCTATGGTGGATTTTGGCTATGTTGGATTTCATTTTAGCTAAGTGTTGACTTGGTCAACCCTTAGGTTTGACTTGGTTTGACCCAATTTGATTGATTGATCATCTCATGATGATTGTTGATCATGATGAGAGGTTTATGTGAGTTTGATTCACAATTTAGTTAGTTCACTTTGGGTCAAGTGAGCCTAAGTGGGCCAAATGACTTGGTCAAAGTTTGATTTGAGTTTGATTGAATTTATTTTATGGACTTATGATTGAAATATAAATCCATTTGCAAGTGGTTTGAGGCCAAATGGGTTTTGATTCATTTGACAATTTCATATTCAAGGAAGAATATGAATAGATTTTTGGCTTGGTTTTTGAATTGAGTTTTGGTTAAGTTATTGAAGTTTGTATTTATATTTGGATCCAAGATTGTAGGATTAATTGAATCATGAAGGAAAATCAAGAGTTTGGCTTGATTTGAAGTTGATTTGGCTAAGTTCAAGATTTTGACTTGAAAGGCTTAGGTTGGATTTTGAATGAGTTTGAGTTTGATTTTTGGAAGTGATTTTGATTGTTTGAATTTATATTTCATTTATATTTGTGAATATAAATGAGAATTTAAATGGGTTATGAGAAAATTTTAAGGATTTGAAGTGATTTGATTATGATCTAGGCTAAGTTCTTAAGAAATAATTAAAGGATTTAGGAAAGATTTGAAGTTTTGAATTTGAATTTTTGAATTTGGTTTGATTGATTTGAATTTATATTTCATTTATAGATTTGAATATAAATGAGAATAGAAATGGATTATGAGAAAATTTCAAGGATTTGAATTGATTTGGATTTGATTTAGGCTAAGTCCTTAAGAGGGAATTAAGGACTTAAGAAGGATTTTGAATTAGGAATTTGAATTTTGGATTTTGATTTGATTGATTTGAATTTATATTTCATTTATATATGTGAATATAAATGAGAATATAAATAAGTTATGAGAAAAATCTCATGAGTTTGAATTAGTTTGAAGATGATCTAAGCTAAGTCCTTAAGAAAGATCAAAGTGACTTAGGAAAGATTTTGAACTTGGAATTTCAATCATGGGTGTCAATCAAGGGTTTTAATCATGAATTTTAATCATATGATATTGATTTGAGTTTGGAGAAAAGCAAATAAGATTGATTTGGAGTTTGAATTGAAGGAAGGAAAGTGAGGAGTGGTTCAAGCTAAGGGTAGGCAAATTTTCTTAATACCCCTAAGGCATGACCTATTCTTATGGCTAACTCTTCTAAGTCTCTAAGACTAGGTTGAGTGTCTACCTAATCACTAGATGTGTCTTAAGACTAAGGATCTCTTAAAGTCTAAGAGGAGTCATATGTCTAAGATGGAGGGGTTGAGAGCTCATTCTAAAAAAGAGGTCAACAAGGGTTCAAGATAATGCCCCTAGTGGCACCTCTCCATGAGCACTCTACTTGGATCACGTCCTTTACAAACATATTTAGACACTACCCATGTTACTTCTGGATTGGATAGTCTCCCTTTCCTAGTAACAATCCTTGTGATTGGAGATTTTATTCCGCGGATACATAGATTCTCCCTTGGTCCAGTAAATTTGAGATATGTCAAGGCCGACATATCCCCTTCTCAGTGTGGTCCCTCACACACCAACAGGTTCCACGATAACAAACAAATAAAAAATATATATTCATTTATGGATTAGGAGAACACCCCCAATGACACATTTCCTAAGCACACATCCTATCTTTAGGGCAGTGTCAGCAAAACTCCATATAGGAATCATCTGATTACTCTTGAGTTAAGATAAGTCCCCAGTGATACTCTCTTAGTAGTCACCCTTAGGTCAATTTGACTTGTCGTGCCACCGATAGGTCACCTCGGCAATCATCCTTGTTGTGGAAGATGTAAGTCTACTACACATTCTTTCATGATCGCTGCACACCAACGGGCATCCCTAGGTCAGGTTCAATTTATTGTACATCAATGGGTCACCCAAGCAGCTGGTCCCTTCTCAGGAAGATGTAAGTTTGCTATACTTTCTTCTAGCATAGCCATTGCACACCGAAAGGCACCCCTTAGGTCCAAAAGTCCTACCTTATGACTGGTAGACTACTCCTTTGGATCGATAAATCTATGATAGGTTAAGACCCACATAGCCCCTTCTTAGTGCAGTCCATCGTACACCGATAGGGTCCATCAAATTAAACTGAAATTAACCCTGACTACTCTTGATCTGATGTAAGTCTCCAACGACACTCATTCAGTAGTCGTCTTAGGTCGAGTTTGGTTTATTGCCATCAGCAGGTTACCTAACTGTTATTTTCTTCTTTGAAAGATGTAAGTCTGCTACGCTTTCTTCCTAGCATAGTTGTTGCACACCGAAAGACAACCTTTAGGTTGGATAGTTCTACTTTATGGTGGGTAGACTACCCCTTTGGATTTGCAAATCTAAGATAGGTCAAAGCCCCTATGGCTCCTTCTTAGTGGATCCATCGCACTAACAGGGTCCATCAAATTAAATTCAAATTAATCATATGGACTATTCTTAAGGTGAAGTAAGTCCCCAATGATAATCACTCAATAGTCACCCTAGGTTGGGTTTGATTTATTGCGCCATCAACAGGTCAACCCAGCGGTTGTCCCCAGCTTTGGAAGATGTAAGTCTGCTACGCTTTCTTCTTAGCACAGTCATTGCACATCGAAAGGAAACCCTTTGGTTGGATAATCTCCCCGTGTAGTGGGTAGACTACCCCTTTAGATTTGTAAATGAGAAAGGCCAAGGCCAATGTAGCCCCCTCTTAGTGGGTCCATCTCACGCCAACATGGTCAACAACATAACACACTAACTTAAATTAAATCAAATCAATATAAATCAAATTAATCATCAATACTACTCTTGAGTTGAGGTAAGATCCCTAGCGGCACTCACTCAGAAGTCGCTTTAGGTCGATTTGATTTGTTGCACCATCAACAGGTAACCCCAGCAGTTGTTCCCTACTTCGGAAGATGTAAGTATGCTATGCCTTCTTTCTAGCATAGTCGTTGCACACGAAGGCAACCCTTAGGTTGGATAGCCCTACCTTATGGCGAGTAGACTACCCCTTTGGATTTGTAAATCTAACATAGGTCAAGGCCCTCGTGGCTCTTATAGATCAATCATACACTGACGACTGGGTCCATAAATCAAATAAAATTTAAATCAAATAAATTCATTCAAGCTCATATCCTATAATGGATGGGCTCTTAGATAAATCAAATTCAAAACCAACCTCCCTAGTGAAGTCAAATCAAATATAACAAATCAAATTCAAAACTAACCTCCCCAGTGGAGTCAAATCCACTCCTCCCTCAATGGAGTCCATGTTAAAACAAATCAAACCTAATCAACCTCCCCCATTCGAGCCAAATCAGAAACTAAATCAAACAAGTTCAACCAGGCTTATATTCCCCAATAGATATGCCTCCAAATCAAACACCAAATCAACTAAATTTATCTCCCCCAGTGGAGCCAAAACAAAACAAATTCATAAAATAAATCAAATCAAAATAAATCTGGTCTTGATCCCTAATGGATTCAAGCCCATATCCCCAGCAGATATGCCTCAAATTAATTCAATAAAACAAAAATAAACTCAAACTTGTATCCTTAGTGGACCCCCCTCTCACAAAATTAAATCAAACAAATTCAAAGAAATTAAACCAAATCTTCATCCCCTGTAGATCTTCCTCCCAAATAACTCAAATATATCAATCAAATCTCAATCCCTAGCGAATCTCCCTTACTTTTATGCCCTTGGCATAAATCTATCTCAAATAAAATCCAATTCATGTGCGATTCCCCATCGGATCTCTCTTCATGTCCTTGACATGAAAACTTATTCATACCCAAAGCTTCTTGGCTCTCTTATACCCTTAGTATAAAATGAGTTGCATTACACTAAGATTGTGATTCTATCTACCTCCTAGTTTAGGTATAGATGGTCTCTGTTAGTACTTGCATTCCTTTGGACATTATTGATCATCTTGGTCAACGCTAATACGATGTGCCTTGTCAGTTACACCACACCTATTGGAGGTCCTTTTATTGACCTCACTTTTTGAGTGAAGATTCAATCTTCCTATCATAGGTCTATGAATCTTCTAGACACTAAGAACTCCTTAGTCATAGGATACTTCTAGTGGCTAAGTGAACACTTAACCTAAACTTAGAGACTTTCATAGGATTAGGCTAAGCCTTAAGACTAAGGATACCTACGCTACCTTATGGCCTAACCCATGAGTTACAATCACCAAAGTCCAAATAAAATCAAATTAAATCAATATTAAACCAAGTTGAAACAAACCAAAAGAACAAAATCAATACATAAACATAAATGAACTCAAAAATAAATTCAAATAAGGTTCAAGGTGATAAATAGGTCATTTGACTTAAAGTTGACCCATGTGGGCTCCATTAAGTCAAAAGTCAACAAACCAAAAAATTGTCCAAATTAAATCACTTTGAAGGCTCAAATCATCACATGAACATGTTTAAATATAAAACTAAATAAATCTAAATCAAATGAGATCTCAAATGGGTTAATTTGATCATTCAGCCCATTAAGCTCAATTTGAATTAAAACATATTCAAATCAAAATTAACATCAAATCAAATAAAGCCAATTACTCTAAATTATAAGGATCACTTCATCAAACATGATTGGAGCTTAAACACATCTTGGTTGAGTCAAACAAAACATTTAACTCAATCGAACCTGATTTGACCCATTTGAACTCAAAATGGGTCAAACTCAAATCAAAGTTGAATTGACCCAAATAATTGATCAAGAACATTCCAAATAATTCATAAAATATAGTTGAAACATAATATAAACATAAAATGACAAACTGAATCACATAAATCAATTTAACTAATTTTGGTCAAAGTTGGTCAAACTTAGGTCAAAGTCAAAATTAATCCAAATTAAATAAAATTAATTAACCAAAATGGTCATAGATGATCAATTAAACATAATTGAAGCAAATCCAAAGCCAATGAGTCGAATCGGGTTGCTTGAACCCAACCCAACTCATTTGGGTCAACCTTGGTCAAACTTGGGTCAAATTCAAAATTAATCCAAATTAAACAAAATTAATCAATCAAAATCATCATAAATGATTAATTAAACATAATTGAAGCAAATTCAAAGCAATGAGTCAAATTGAGTTACTTGAACCCAACACAACTCATTTGGGTCAACATGAGTTGACACAATCCCAAATTGACCCCAAATTGGATAAAACACTCAAATCATCATGTAAAAAGTTGAATTTAAACTTCTATGGCTAGGTGAAATCAAGAGAGAGAGAGAGAGAGAGAGAGAGAGAGAGAAGCAGAGAGGGAAATAGAGGAAAAACACACAATCTTGCAAAATCCCCTCATTCAATCCTCCCCACACCTCTTGCACTTAATGAAAATGACCTCATAGCAGTAAAATAGGACTTTGGAGCTAGAATCCAAAGTCCCCAACCAGCCATGGCCACCCAACCATCTCCCCATCGCCATTAATGGTGATTTTTGGCCACCATTAAGGGAGGGAGAAAAAAGGCACTGGGAGGATCCAATTTACATTAGAGAGCTCATAAGAACTACATCAAGCAAGCACAATCCCTTCCCCACTTCCTTTCGACAGAAAATCATCAAATTCCAGTGAATTCTGGCGAAGTGCGGCGGAGGTTCGTGATTATGATGATCTGAAGCAAGGCAAGAGTCTAGATTCATTCCAAAGCTTCATCTCACATTTGGGAGTGTATTCAAATCGTCTCTACTGCAAGAAATCATCCCGACAAGATAATTTTCAAATGTTGTAGCCGGCCATAGGATTGCTTGTTTGTGAGAATTTTTATGCAATTTTAGGAATTTCCCTTATAAAACCCTTGAATCTTTCATTTCATATAATCCCAATGCAAAAATAGAAGTTATTTTTGGTGAGAATCGACATGAAATTGAGCTCAATCGGATGAAATTTTATTCAATTTTGTAATTTTTTGCCAAAATCCTGTTAATTTGCACTATTCAGACATCGTTTTCATCGACTGGGAAAATGATAGCTTGTCAACTTTTTGATCCTACTTTCAGGAAAATAGCTGGCTGTGATTTAAACCCATATAGCGTGGTTTAGGCCCTCATCAGATTCAATCGACCGTCCGATCGAGCGCTCCCCTTCAATTTTTTGCTCATTTTGCTAATGTGGCACCATGCCAGCCAATCATGCAGTGTCGTGTGACACTACATGGTCCAATTGTGTGGCGCCATGTTGCCCCATCAACGTCGTGTGGCATTGATTGGGTTAAGTAGGAAATTCTGGATTTTCGGTTTTTAAAAATTAATTAAATCACTTAAAACTTCAAAAATTTATATAAAACAAAATATGCAATAAAATTATAAATAAGGGCTCGTTGGATTCATCTTTCCAAGACAAATCCAACAAACCTAGAATCACCAACTTTAACTAAATATTTGAGCTTAATTTAAGTTTTAGTGAAAATTAAATTTTATTAATTAAACTAAATATACACATAAGTTTGATTTGAAATTTTTAGGGATATAAATTGAAGTTAAAATACACATATAATAAAAATTTTAAGTCAAAATGATTTTTGGATTAGGAGATTTTTCATTCTCAAACTCAAATAGTCTATTTTAGTAAAAAAAAATAGATTTTATAAAATTCATGAAAAATTATTTAAATCAGCTGAAAGTTTCAAAAATTATAAAAAATCAAAGAAAAATCATAAAAATATAAATAAATATTCATTTTGAAGGTATTTTAGCGAAGCATTTATTAAAAGTATCCTTAAATGATTTTAAGCAGTAACTAGGGCTTAATTAAGATTTAATTAAAAATTTAATTACATTAATTACTTCATAATTAATTAATTAATTAACCCCAAAATATTTGAAGTTTTTTAAGGGGACGACCTTTGCCTCCCTAATTTTCTTTGGATTTATTGGTTAATTGATTAGGAGAGTTAGCTAATTAGGCTTTAATTACTCTCATAGCTTAATTAAGGGTTAATTAATCATATGAATAGTAAATTAATTAATTAATTGAGTTCATTTATCACTATTTAATAGTGAGGAGACTTAAAGATTAAATTAGGGCCTCTTTCCTAATCTTTTTCCTAAGTCTTCATTTGGAGGATAGTTAACCTATGTGGCAATTAAGTTTAAATTTAATTATGTGATTAATGATTTCATAAACCAAATTAAAATCCAAAACACATCAGAACCACATTAAATGACCCTTGGGTACCTCCTTAGGTATTCAATAACCTATAGGAGATTAAGGAAATTATGGTTAATCTACAAGTGTAGGAAAACCATAAGTTTACTTATTTAGATCCCTTAATTTAACTAATCATTAATTGTGAGTCAAATTGCACTAGGCTCTTTCATCTCTTAGGATCATTAGAATTTAAGTTTATACATTCCATGTTGGCTCATCATTATTTGATTAATTATGTTAAGGTGATATAGGTAAGGGTTAATTAATATACTTAAAGTATAAAGATAACTTAATTAGCTCATAAAATTCACCTAATTACCTTTTTCATTAAACTTAATTAAATCACAAACATGGGAATATATTAGAATCCTCAAACTTTCTCTCATTTGTTTAAATCAAATTAAAATATAAACTTAAAATAATGATTAAAAAGCCTTGGTTTTATTTAAATGCTTCTATTTAAGATGGTTGTTCTTAGAAATTAGTTTGATTGAATGAAATATGTGTTTTATGTCTTATTATTCATTTCCAATCATATTAAATGATTTGTGTCATGTGATTTCATGCATTCATATTTTCAAAATATTTAAATTTAAATGAACTTTCCTTATGTTTAGCTTGCATGTGTTGAATTAAATTATAATATGTGTGACTATTATCACTATTAAATCAAAATTATTTTCAGAAGTTTATAAGTCAACTATAATGTTTGAAGTGATAATAGTTATAAATGTCTATAAGCTTGCATGTGTCTATGGCTTAGAACATGTGAAATGGAGTTCTCTTTCTTTAGTCTATATGGATTTACATAATGTTTGAATGTTAACAAGTGTATAGCCCATTTGAAAAGGACACATCATTTGTTTGAATTCATCCTATGTATTCCTATGTTAGAATTTAGATAGAACTTTAGCACACATGTATAAATAATCCAATTGAAAGAAATATTATTTTTGCATGATTTTCCATTATTGTAGTCATTTGTACACTCATGTGTATTCAAGAATAATGGGTATATCTATTTTGGACATTCTGGGGATGTAAGGCTTTAAGTAGCCCCAATGAGATCTTTACCACACTCCCCTAGTTTAACAATGGCAAAGTATCCGCTTAAAACTTTTATACACTTGTATGTGCATTTAGCTAATGAATGAAAACCTCCTTTTCATCTTTAACTCTCATGTATAAATAATTCAATTGAAAGAACTACAACTTTTGCATGATTTTCCATTCTTGTAGTTATTTGTACATTCATGTGTATTCAAGAATAGTGGTATATCTAATCTGGACATTCCGGGGACATGAGGCTTTAAATAGCCCCAATGAGGTCTTTACCTCACTCCCCTGGTTTAACAATGATGAAGTATCCACTTAAAACTTTTATACACTTGTATGTGCATTTAACTAATAAATGAAAAACTCCTTTTCTACAAATGTACACATTTACATTCATCATCTAAGTATGCTAAAACATATTGTATGTGTAGTATATTTAGGATTAATATTATATGCATGTTACATGTGATGAAAATGAATGATTGAACATATGTCATGTGATAGTAATTCAATTGAATTAATCTTAAGATGTCTTTCATATTAATTAAGATTACTTAAAGTGAGCCTAAACATAGGATTAATTTAAAATGTGTAATAAGCCATTCACTTAAGGGAAACAAATTAAATTAACATGCTTTAGAAAGTGGCTTAGGGTAGGGATGAAAGAGAGCAATTCTCTTTTCTCTCTTTATAACACTTAGTTGCTAACTGTAGGTCATATGAAACTAAGTAAAACATAAATTAAAATTCTCAAATCAATTAAACAACTTGAAGTGAAATCATCTCTTATGGTTAAATTAAATTACTTTCACATTTAGAAAACATAACCTTAATGCCTAGTAAGACATGCCACACAAGCCTTAACACACACATTAGAGCTAAATCACCACTTCTACTCCTAAGTTAGGATGGTGTATGTTTGGTGTATATTTTATTTTATGATATATTTTAGACTAGATGTTAGGGTGTATATTTTGTAGACTAGATGATAGGCCGTGATTAGCCTAATCTTAATTTCTGTAGGGGATTATGCTTAAGGGTCTACTTAAAAATAAATATAAATGCTCTCTTTGCAGGTTGTTTAAGCCCCTAAGCATAATACAAGTTAGGACATGTGGGCTTGGTTATCCATGTGCAAGGTGTTAAGTCCAAATTATAATATAACTTGGGGTGTATTCATGTTTAGTTAACACTTATTTTGCAGGTGTAGTTAGATTTATTTTTTCTATTTTTAATTTAATTTTGTATTATGAATTAGGATTAGTGTTATGGGGGATTAGGATAAGCAGTGATTAGAAGGTTTTATCTTGGGAGGCCCTGTGATGCCTTTGAAGTGGTGAAAATCAAATCAAAAGGAGAAGGAAGAGACATGAAGAAATGAAGGAAAAATGAAGATATTAAGACCCCCATAGCATTTATTCATTGTAATTGTAATTACTCTTTCACTTTTCGGGTTGTATAAGGGTAGAGCTCGGCTACCCATCCTTTCTTTTTTAGGTTGTACGGTGGCACCCAACAGTACCGACCTCTTATTCTTTTGCACTAGTTACAAAATTATTTGATATTATATTTAGCTTATGCATTAGAAATGGCATGTCATTTCTTAGTTTCTTACATGATTAGTGTTTGATGTGTGGCCTAGATGAATTAGGCTCTTAGAAAAAATAAATTTAATACCTAATTAATAACTCATATCTAAAATTTTTTATAACTCATAACCTCACCATAAAACAGGCATTAAATAAGATAATTAAAAGATTTAACAACCCCTTAGCTGAATAGTTGAATGTTTCACAACATGCATGCATATTCTTCCTCTTTTGAACATGAAGGATCTCCATCCTTGCACAATATGGGAATGCTTGACCTGTGAGGGACATCCATGGTGGTGGAGAATATCTTCTTCTAGCATATTTAGCTAATGGCCTATTTTCATCATGCATATAGGCATAAGAAATCATATGGCCTTTGTCAAAATGAAATGTCAAAAAATCAAATAAAATTGAAAAGATTTGTATTTAAACTAAGTCATTACTCATACCACTCATGCTCTAGTCTCTTTAGGGAGTGGGTTTAAGGACTCTAGTCTCTTTCTAAATAATAACAACTTAACTATCTTGCAAAATCATATGACTTGCCTACATGGTTTTAAAGCGTGGGAGGAGTTAGTTGGCTATCACTTTGGGCGGTTATAAGTCCAGTAGTCAGGTGGTTTACTCTCTCTTATAGAGATAAACCATATACTCATTTTCACTTAGATTTATGTCATGCTTTGGCATTATGCAAAAGCTCCCTAGATTTTGGCTCTGAGGTAGCTATTTCTTTTGGGCTACAAGCATAAATCCTCACCTCTTAGGAATTTCCAACAATCTTGTGTTGATGGATTATAAGTCCTAGCAATCTAATAAAATTTCAACTCAAATAAATAATTCTCTTCAATTTCAAATATAAAAGCTCAACCATAAGATAGATTGGAATGCTCACTAGGTTTTAATATCATGAGCATTTCCTACTCATTCCCTTTGGCTTTGATAATAAGTCTTCTCCTTGAGCTTTTCTACTTGATTTTTCAATACAAATAATCCTTTGATAGTCTAGCCTTGAAATATTTAGAGGCTTTAATTGCTACTTTAATTGAAAGTATTCCTAAGGGATTTTATTCTTTAGGATGTAATTAACTATGAAGGCTTACCTCCATAGGGAACTAAAGAACCTAGCTTAAAATAAACACTGCTTTACTTTTTCATGTAAAGTAGGGGAAAGATCTCTGGTATATTCGAAGACCCATCCTGCTTAGGGGTCCTTATTAGGTGATTAGGTGTATTGTGGAGTGATGTCTCTATCTTTCAAGATAGTATATCATACCTTAATTTTGCTGATCACTTCGATAAGTACCCCCTAAGATCTATGGTGTCCCAAATCCAAAAATAAACACTACAAGGATCATAATAATTTTGTTATCTTCATTAGTAACATATTTTCACAGGAGAGAAATATAAAATACATTATGTACTATTTGAATATAAGAAGATAAAGTCCCATAAGCCACTTTTCTAATTATGTTCAATATTTCATATGGACCAATATAACGAGGACTCAACTTTTAATCTTGCCAAAATATTTTATACCTTTCATGGGGTTGACTTTAAAAAAATACAAACTCTCCCACTTCAAATTCTATTGGTCGATGTCTTGCATCATAATATTTCTTTTCCTATCTTGAACAACTTTTAATCTATCGCAAATTAATCGAATCTTTTCAATGGCTTCATCTACTACATCTGCACCAATGATTATTCTTTTACCTATTTCCACCCAACAAAGTGGTGTTCTACATTTCCTTCCAAATAATGCTTCTCAGGGAGCCATGCCAATAATTATTTGAAAACTATTATTGTAAGCAAACTCAATCAAAGGCAAGTGTAATTCCTAATTTTCTCCAAAAATCAAGTATACAAAGTCTAAACATATCTTCAAGTGCCTGAATTATTCTTTCTAACTGGCCATCAGTTTGAGGATGAAATGCAGTACTGAAAGTAAGCTTGGTACCTAAATCTTCTTGATTTTTTCTCCACAACCTAGATGTGATGACAATCTTGATCGGACACTATAGAGTTTGACACACCATGTAGCTTTACAATTTCATCAACATACTTTCTTGCTAACTTTTCAATAACATCAGATTATTTAATATGTATGAAGTATGCAGATTTAGTCAATTTATTAATAATAACCCAAATAATATTGCAACATCTTCTAGATCTAGGTAAGCCAACTACAAAATTCATGGCAATATCATCCCATTTCCACTCAAATATTGGCAAGAGCTGAAAAAGTCTACTTAGCTTTTAATATTCAATCTTAACCATTTGGCATGATGGACACTTGTAAATAAATTCAACTACGCTTCTTTTCATCTCTGGCCACCAAAATATTTTTTAAGATCTTGATACATTTTGCTACTATCTAGATAAATTGTATAGTTAGAGTGATGTGTTTCATGGAAGATATCTCTCATTAAATCTCCAATATCTGGAATATAAACTCTGCCCTTATACTTCAGTAATCCCTCACCATCCATTTAAAAATCTTATATATGGCATGCTTTTACTAAATTTAATTTTTTTTGAAAATCAACATCTTGAGATAAAGCATTTCATATCCTATCATTTAAATTGGATTGTATAGCTATTTAATTTAATAATAAAACACAATCATCTATAGATTTAATAATTGAAATTTCTAATTTTTCCAAATCTTGAATAAATTCCTCCTGTTGAGAGATCAACCAATTTGCACTACCATATATTTTTTTACTTAAAACATCAATAACTATATTTGCCTTTCCCAGATGATATTGAATATCCAAATCATAATCCTTAATAAGTTTCAACCATCTCTTTGCCTTAAATTTAGCTCCTTTGAGTAAAGATGTATTTTAAGCTTTAATGATCAATGAAAAATTCACACCTTACTCCATATAAATAATGCCTCTAAATTCTAGGTCATGGGTTGGATAATTTTTTTCATGATTTTTCAATTGTTAAGCAACCACTCTTCCATTCTACATAAGGTAGACAACACAAACCTCTTTATTAAGCATCACTATAAATCTGAAATCCTTCTGTCTGTGATTGAATAATTAATATTAGTGCAATCATTAAATAATTTTTAATTTTTGAAAAGCATCTTCACAATGATCTGACCATTCAAACTTGACTGCTTTTGTGTGGATAATGACATGACAATTTATGAAAATCCTTCAACAAATCTTCTATAATATCCTATCAATCTTAAGAAACTTTTGACTTCTGATAGTGGTTAGTCTAGTCCATTCAGCAATTGATCTAACTTTATTCTGATCTACTAAAACACCTTCACTACTAATCATATGCCCTAAAAATATGATATTATTTAACCAAAATTTATATTTTGAAAATTTTCCATATAATTCATTTCCTTTCAGAGTTTGTAAAACAATGTGAAGATGATTTGTATGAGCTGCTTCATCTCTTGAATATATAAGAGTATCATCTATAAATATAATCATAAATGAATCCAAAAATGATTTAAAGATTCTATTCATGAGATCCTTAAATACAGATGGAGAGTTGGATAAGCCAAAACCATCACCATAAACTCATAATGTCAATATCTTGTACTGAATGTAGTCTTTGATATATCTTCTTCTTTGATTCTAAGTTGATGATAACTTGATCTTAAATCAAGTTTTGAAAATACTAAAGCTCATTCTAGTTGATTGAAAAGATCATCAATTCTTGGCAAAGGATATTTATTCTTCAATGTGAGTTTATTAAGCTCTCTATAATCTATAAATAGCCTTAAGCTCCCATCTTTCTTCTTTACAAATAATGTAGGGGCTCCCCAAGAGGATGTCCTAGGCTTGATAAAGCCCTTCTTCAATAGTTCTTGCAACTGATTCTTTAATTCATGTAATTCATTGATTACCATTCTATATGATACTTTCTTCTTCAATAGAGAAATCTATCTCTCTGACTGGTGGTAAACATAATAAATCATCTAGAAAAACTTTTGGATACTCCTTCGCTACCAGTATATCTATCTAACTTCTTTACCTCTTTAGTAACATTAGTAACTTGAGCAAGAAAACTTTCATAACCTTTTGCTACCATCTTTTGAACCTTTAAGCAAGATACCATCATAGATAATACTTCCTTATGCCCCATAAATTTGAAATTTTCTTCTTCGGGGACATTGAATTTGATTATTATTTTGTAATAATCTATAATAACATAATATTTAGATAACCAATCTATTCCTAAAATCACATCAAATTTATATAGCGACAGTGCTATTAAATCTGCATCCAAGCTTCTTTCATAATATATTCAAGTTCACACAGTAAAATTTTCTAGCATTCATATGAGACCCATTTGACATTGCAACTGATAATACTACATACATTTTCATAACTTTCAATCTCATAATTCTCACACATTCCTTAGATATAAATGAATGTAATGCTCTAGTATCAAATAAAACTTTAATTGATTTATTTTGAATAGAGATAATACTTATAAATGAGTAGATATAATATATATATATATATATATATATATATATATATATATATATATATATATATATATATATATATATATATATATATATATATATATATATATATATATTAGTACAACATAAAATTTTAAGATTGCTAATTTAAATAAAGACATACTTGTAATGACGTCAGACGAGTCTTTTGCTTCTTGTTGTGTGAGTGCATATACTTGAGAATGTGTATTATGTCAATTTTGATTTTGAGATGGAACCGATGTCGTTGATTCAATCATTGTTTGTCTGGCAATAGTCTCTTGAGGAGGCTGAACACTTGTTCTAATATCGTTTAAAGATTTTTGACCCAAGGTAGGACAAGACTTTGCCATATGTCCTGGCTGATGGAACCAAAAGCAAGTATTTGTGCCTAAGAGACACTCTCATTTATGTGCTCTTCCACATTTTGGGCATATAATAGCATTATTATTGCTGAAAATAGTATCAGACTTAAGCTTTTTCCAATTTAATTTTTCAATTTGAACATTCTACCCAGATTTTGATCTATCATGATTCCTTCTTTTTTAAATATCTCTCCTCCTCTGAGCAGCTTGTAAATCCAACTCTATCCTTCTAGTCCTCTCCACCAGTACAGAATAGTCATCAATACCTAGAGGGATTAAGGTTGTTTGACTACATCCTTCAGTCTAGATAGAAATCTATGATATTTTTCTTTTGTATTTTATATCAACTGAGGTGCATACTTTGAAAGCATTGTTAATTCAGCTTCATACTACATGATAGATCTTTCTCCTTATACAA
Organism: Cymbidium sinense; assembly: GCA_021442155.1. Lineage (NCBI taxonomy): Eukaryota > Viridiplantae > Streptophyta > Magnoliopsida > Asparagales > Orchidaceae > Cymbidium > Cymbidium sinense. The sequence continues at coordinate 22,304,975 of CM038221.1, read as the reverse complement.
GTTTGATGAACTTGTCATGCATTTATCTCTTAGCTGAGAGGGGTACAAACCAATTTCTAGAAGCCATCACAAAATCCTCCCATGAAATAAGATTGCAAGGCCTTCCTTCAAACTTTTCTTGCAATTGTCCTTAGCACCATCTCTCAACTTCACCCTCAAAAGCAAAAGAAGCTAATGCAACTCTTCTTTTTGGAGGGCATAACATACTTTCTAAAATTTTCTCTATTTATATCAACCAATTTTTTGCTTCTATAGGTCCACCGTGTTCTTGAGTAAAGAGATGACCTCATATCTTGAAATAATTTAAGATATTTGTCCATAGGATTCCCACCACTTCCACTAGCCTGAGTCTGCTGATTTTGTATCATCCAAGTCATTGCTTCAATTATTTGAGTAAAGGCATCAATAGCAAGTGAAGGGGGTTGCACAAAATTGTGGTGTTCAATAGTTTGTGCCTCTCTATTTTCACTCATAACATCTTCCTGAATTAATTTCATAGGTCTGCGAAGCACAATTTATTTATAACCATTATGCATCAATTAACATAATCATAAGTAAATATCTTCCTAAAATTTAGCATATTCCTAATAGCTCTTTAATTATGATCATACTTATATCCCTAAATGTAAAATCTCACATTGATATCACTCTTGTCACGACTTGACTCGGAAGCTTAGAATACCAAGACGAGAATGGACGGTCGGGCGGATAAAGAAAAAAAACTTTACGTAACTTCTCCAATAGAAATAAAAGCTATATAATATTTTTCCAAATTTTATAAGAGTCACTACAAATCTAAATCATATTTAACAAATTTGTCCACAAATATAAAATATAATCTAAAACATAAACCAATATAATACCTATCTCTTGAAGTTTCTCAACAACGGTAAATATAATCCTCTCTTATATCATCCATCTAGTTAGAAAGGTTACTTGAAAAAAAATATAAACAATTTGCAATTGAATAAAATTTCCAGTCGATAAATTATGTTTTTACACTATAGTAAAATAAGAAGACAGAAATAGTATGCATGACAGGTTTTACTATAAACATAAACTTTGAGTAAAAGTGTGATTTAACAATCCAACATATAAGAGATAGATGCAAATGAATATTTCTTAGGAACTTTATTTTCTAATTTATCAATCATTTTAGGAGTCATCCTCTAAAAACTTTTTTCATAAAGAAACTTTTTTTCAAAACTCATCCAAATAACAAGTAGCCATTTCCATTTACCTTTTTCATGCACGTATATTGCATCTCCAGCCAGTACCATAAGAGGTGAACTCTATTTCAAACATACACATTCATAACATAGAATTTATAAAGCTATCCATATTAATTCAAAATAGTAAATTAGTTAATTCTGTGTAATAATATAAGTAATAACATGATCTAACATTCAAACTGTTCATTCAATATGGAGAAAATGAGAAAATAAATCACAATTTGAAGTACAAAGATTTATTTAATCATGTACAAATGCATTCCATCACATGGAAGATAAGTAAGCTTTTATCATAAATATAAGAACATAATTACCCACTTTAGTGTGAAACTTCTTCTTGAATCTCATTCTCTTTAAAACTTATTTCCTTACTTTGAGTACATATAGAATAAAAATCTTGATTTGAACAATATTTGAAAGAAAATTATTTATTTTATTCATTTTCGTGTCTATGATATTATTGTATGTCTTTTATTATTTAACACTTATAATCTTCAAAATCTCATTACTTATTTTCAAAATTAAGTTAAATTTCTAATTAATAATAATATTGATTATCATATTTAGTTGATTTAACTATTAATTTATGTAACATACATAATATCTTCTATTTATTTTAAATTAATACCTACTCTCCCTATTTTAATTCTATTTAAATATTTTACTAATTTATTTCATTTAACATTTACTTAGTTTAGCATATAATGTTTATACATATATAATATGTCATATAAGACTTTTTAAATTCTATTATTTTTTCTTGAAAGATATGTTAGGTTTTAAAGTGGCTTAATTTACATAAATTAAATTTTAAGTTCCATTGATAATTATTCTTACTAATTTAACATAAATTCTAAATTTTAATTAGAGGTTGTAAAAATTAACATTAATTATGTTTTCATAAAATTTGTAATTATAAGTCTATATCATTGTATTTCATTAAATTAAAGATGAATTTTTATATGATAAAAATCGAACTTATAATTTCAATAAGTCAATTTTGCCACCTATTACTTTTTCTTATAGTAAAATAAAATACAATTGAAATATATTTTAATATAGATTTCATTATAAATTTTTAGGATAAATCAAATAAAACATTTCAAATTAAATTCCTTGCTTAACTTAAATTCCTTGCTGAAATTAAGTTAAATTTCTAATTAATAATAATATTGATTATCATATTTAGTTGATTTAACTATTAATTTATGTAACATACATAATATCTTCTATTTATTTTAAATTAATACCTACTCTCCTATTTTAATTCTATTTAAATATTTTACTAATTTATTTCTGCTTTTTTCTCTCAAACTGATTTGGTGCTCATATTATTTCGGCTTTTGAAAAGGCTAAAACTGAAAAAGATGGAGCTAAATTCAAAGCACACTATTCAAAGTATCAAATTAAAATTCGCTCTCAAAAGAAAAGTACTAAAAAAGCTCTGTAATTGAGATTCTTAATTATACAACCGTCAAAAATAAAAATGTCTCATTTAATCTGTTTTATTTGTTCACTTTTCTAAAAAAGTATGCAGCCAGATTCAAGAAAACAATTAGTCTCCATTTAAAAATTTTTGTTCTTCTTTAAAAACCTTTCGGGTTTGTTTAAGACAGTTGCAGTTGTCTCACGACACTTTATTTGATTAAGTTGAAAAATATAACTTTCTTGCCACAACTTCTTCTAAATGCAGCCAAAACACAACTTGCCAAATGACTTTGTGGTGCGATTTGAACCACATCACACCACCACTGCTGCCCCAAATGAAGCCTTCATCCCAATCAACTCAATTTGCTAGTCCACTTGATCATCTTAATGGGTTTCTTTTATTAGCATTTTGATCACCTTAGTCAATAACTTATATTACATGTCCATATAAGATATCTTATTAAAAAAAATTCTTAAGACATTCTTTCATTTATTTCACACAATCATCTTAGTCAGCTTTTTCAACTATTTCATTTGATCATTTCAAATGACCATTTGATCATTGACTTATCTCAATATGTCCTCTCAAAATATCTTCTTGGTAAGTCTTCTTGCAACATTATTTTGATCAATTTATATATTTATGTTAATTGACTCTCAACCCACTCACTTGATCATCTTAGTTGATTAGTATGATAAATAACTTATCACAATATGTTATCTCATAATATATTCTTTATAAGCATTCCTTCAATCAGCTTATATTGGTCATCTTAGTTAGCAGGTATTTTCATAATTGCTTATTTTGTCATGTCTTCTCAACATACGCTTCCCCAACACATTTAAACTTTTGGATATACACACTTTAAGAGTCATTGACTACTTTATACTAAGCTTGTAAACCATCAACACTATGATAAAAGACCCTTATACTCTCTAGTACATCAAAAAAATCATGGTATATGCCTACCTTGATATGAAGGCAATTTATGGAAAAACTTTTAATCATTGATGTCATTATAATATTGCACATTTATATACATTGCACACAATTCCTATGAATTTACATATCTAACGCCAAAAGGTTAACATATACAAATATAACACTTTTTATACATGAAAATGTGCATTACACTCTAAAAATTAATGATAGTGCTATTTTTTATGTAATATTAAAGATTTGGATATATTTTTGTAAATATGAAAGTTTATGTGTTAGATATGTAAATATGTAAGAATTATGTGCCATGCATGTAAATGCTCCTATTATATAATACAAATTATGTTGAATTTGATACTCACTTAAGAAAAATATTCATTTTTTTTTAATGAAAATTTAAATTGATGATAATTATGATATATCTGAATATTCAACTCAAAGGTCAATCAATAGATCTCCACTCATATTCAAATTATGTGATTTTTACAAAATTGTTCTTATTACAATCCTTCATATCCATAAATCCTTTCACTTAGTTTGTAATTTTTTTCTTGCAAACTCTAGAATGAATTCTCAAACTCTCTTTTTGGAGTAACACATAAAACATACTTTGATGATAATTGTGATATATCTGAATATTCAACTTAAAGGTCAATCAATAGATCTCCACTCATATTCAAATTATGTGATTTTTACAAAATTGTTCTTCTTACAATCACTTATATCCATAAATCCTTTCACTTAGTTTTTCTTGCAAACTCTAGAACAAATCATGTTCTCAAACTCTGTTTTTTGAGTAACACATGAAAGTAGATTTTGGTGTTCACATCAGCTATTCTTTCTTTAAAGTTAACTCTTCTAATTTACATTAATCACTTTATCTAAAGCATCAACATATTTGCCCGCTCTTATATCTACAATGATAGTGTGATCCATTATCCAACCACCTTAATCAATTCCTATATTGAGGCATCAATAAGAGTCACTTTCTTCAACTTTCTCTCTTGCTCCTTCACTCCTTTTTCCTCTATCTTCTTTAATGCATTTACTACCTTTGATGAGAACTAGACAAACTTACTACTCCCATGCCAATGGAAACTCTTTGTTCTCCAGTTTTTGTCTTATCATTTGTAGGCAATTCCTCTTGTCATCCAAATATGCTCAGAACCAATCTATGTTTTAGAACTACTGTCATGCAAAATTTTGTAAGAGCTTGTAGATCTAAATGAGAAAAAATGCTAATTGAATGGGAATTCAATTCAAAATCTTATAAATTGTTTATTGGGCACCTAAACAAAACTAGAATGTATACTAAATTCAATTTTTGACTTCACGATACTATTTTGTCAAACATCTTTAGACCAAAGAAATCTCTTGATACTATGTGATTTTATTTACTAAGTCTTAAATAATTAAAAATATTCATTTTTGCATTCTTTTTGTAGCACTATAATCATCATAATTGAGCATTTTTATTTAGAAAAATCATACAATCATTATTAAAGAATCTTTAACCTCTCTAACATAAATTACATGCAAGATTAATATTTCAAATTTCTAAAGATCATAATCATCTATCCTAAATCTCATATTGACTTTAAATCATCATAGAAGTGTTCATCTGCTTTCTCTCTCAAGAATTTTTGTAGAATTAAGATTTGAATATGTTATTTTCAAAGATTCTAATCTTAAAATACATATAATCATTTTTGTCATATCATTATATATATATATATATATATATATATATATATATATATATATAATTGACTGTTCAAATTTTTTAACTTAGATTTGTTCATTACATTTAATTTCTCAATGGTTAAATCGAAGCCTTTCCTGTATTCAAACTTCGAATGCTACTCAAGTGAGTATATATCAGAATAAACTCGTTTCTTTACGACAAACGAGTTTTTCGTTTTTATGGTGCATGTAATGATCACTATATTTGAATCATTTAACTGTGAACCGCTTCCGAACCGGTTCGAACTTATTACAAAGCGGGCCAAACAGCCCGGGTTATTATGGGCCCAGGAACCCATCTCGGTTTAGTGCCTTTCTCTCATATTTTCTCGTTGATTCCTGATCCCCTGCTGCTAGGGCAGTGGGTTATTGGCAGCCTATTAGAGAAGAAGGACAACGGACGTGCGATCAGCGTCGAGATCTGCGGCGAGGAGGGAGAGAATAAGTAGGCACTGGATTAATTGGCGTAAGAATTTGCGGTGATAGAGTTTTTTCGTTGGTGATCTCGTTCCAGGATCCTGTGGTGCCGGAGGAGCCGTTCACGGCCGCCGGAGTAGCATCGGCGGATGGGTATAATTTGCAAGGAACGGATGGAGGGGCTAGTTCATTGATAAACTGAGCTAGATACAATTCTGGCTGTGAAATTGTTTTGCAGTGCAGTTGGATAGGTTCGTGTCGAAGGTATCGAATTGTCTCCGATGCCGGTTGTGATATGCTTATCTTAACTTTTAAATATATTTTTTTCTTTTTCATATTGTTCCTCTTAGATCTGGATCTCGACGGATTGAAGCTGTACAGTTGCCGCAATCGAAAATGGAGCAGCTGAAGACGATCGGGAGGGAGCTCGCAATGGGCTCGCAGGGCGGCTGGGGCCAGTCTAAGGAGTTCTTGGATCTAGTGAAGTCCATTGGAGAGGCACGCTCGAAGGCGGAAGAGGACCGCATCGTCCTCCGTGAGATCGAGACCTTAAAGCGCCGGATAGCGGAACCGGATGTTTCTCGCCGCAAGATGAAGGAGTACATAATACGCCTGGTCTATGTCGAGATGCTAGGTCATGATGCCTCCTTTGGCTATATTCACGCTGTGAAGATGACCCATGACGACACCGTTTCACATAAAAGAACCGGTTATCTTGCCGTCACGCTTTTCTTGAACGAGGATCATGATCTCATCATCCTTATCGTGAACACTATACAGAAAGATCTGAGGTCTGACAACTATTTGGTGGTTTGCGCAGCCCTGACTGCAGTTTGTAAACTCATCAATGAAGAAACCATCCCAGCTGTGTTACCACAGGTGGTGGAACTCTTAGGCCACTCCAAGGAGGCTGTAAGGAAGAAGGCAATCATGGCACTCCACAGGTTCTACCAGCGTGCACCATCTTCAGTGGCTCATCTCCTTTCACATTTCAGGAAGGTACGGTACAAAACAATGGCTTTTCTCTATAATGCAGCATATCAGAGCTGTTCTCTCTGCACAGAGTACTCAAATGTTTATTTCCAAAACATTGATTGATGTAGGACTACTGATGAAATTTAATAGCGAGGTTGAGCTATTAAAAGATGAACTGCTTAAATTTTGTGGGAGGAAAAACATATAAACTCATGTAATACTGATTAGTTCTTTTAGTACATAAGTTTTGGATTTGGTAATGAAGGATTATGATAAAATATTGATGTTAGAAGTAGTTTGTTTATTTTTCTAAGTAGCATGTTCAATACATGCTAAAAAGATATAAGTTTATTGCAAGTTCGTGAAGAGTTCACATGATACACTTTTGTAGGAGATTTGTATCCTGAACTTGAACTGAAATGGGATGCTTATTCTATTGGAAGGAACGCTTAGGGTCCTTTGTACTTATAAAAAGCTAATATTGGATGACCAGTTCTACTTATTGGTTGTATTCAATGAGAAAGATGGCACTAATGAGATTTTTATGAGCTTTGTTAATGAGATGCTTGGAAAATAAAATAGTTATGAAACAAAATTATTCAAGACTGCCTCAGCTTCATAATTTTTCTTTTACTGTTCTTCTGTTGGGCCTTGTACTTGTGGTGTGCTCATATTATAAATACTTAAAATATTGATGTGTTTTTTTTTATTGTTTAACATGTTGCCATAAGCAGGGAACACTTGAAATTTACCAGGAAGACTGAGCTAAGAAGTCATATTAGTCTTTCATGGTTGTCTATTGGCAGCTGTATGTATTGATTGCCTTCTCTTTCAGAATTTATGCTGAGGCTATTTCGAAGATGTAAGGAACTTATTAAACAGAACATCATCAGACAGATCGCCGTCACATTGATCTTGATATTTACTTGAATAAAATGAAATTTTACATTATTTGTCATGTAAATTATTCACTTATAATCCCTTAGTGCCCTAAGTTTAATAGTTCAGGCGTTAAATTTGTTGTGGGCATCCCATTGTGTTTTAGGCCATCCAAACTGCAGATGAAGTGGCATTGAATTGTTTGAGGGCTGCAGATTCCTTGAAGATGCCATCCAGGCTATTAAATTCAGCATGTTGTCATATCACATTCGTGTAAGGTGAAATAGTGGGGACAAGCTGGTGAAAAGAGGTGAAATTTGTGAGGATTTTTTGTCTTTGTTATTCTGGTCTTTGTTAGTGGTTAGTGACTTTAGTTACCACAAATGTCATAATTTGTTTATTAGACATAATAAATTATTACTTCACAGGAGATTGCTTATAAAGATGTACTAATGGATGCAAACACAACATAGAAGTTGCCGAAGAAAGTTTTTATTGTAAAATATCAGCTTATTTTTCATATTTAATTGCATGCTATTAAAATGCTCATTATTAAATATTTAGTTTTTTTTTGGATTTATTTACTAGCAAATTAAATGCTTATTAATTTGTTTTTTTGTTCTTGTTGGTGCAAATAATATTGGGATTAAATGATAGTTGATTCTTCATTTGCTTTTATTCTTGTAGAGGCTTTCTGATAATGATCCTGGAGTAATGGGTGCAGCATTGTGTCCCCTTTTTGATCTTATTACCGCTGATGTAAACTCATACAAGGACCTGGTTGTCAGTTTAGTTAGTATTCTCAAACAAGTTGCCGAAAGAAGACTTCCAAAAACATATGATTACCATCAAACGCCTGCTCCATTCATCCAGGTAAATTGATGCTAATGCCGTTTATAGATTTCTGTTACGTCATTGAGTACCCATGCCTTCATTGGTAGGCATTTATTATATTTATCAGAAAATTTGTAGAAAAAATTTTCTGACAGTACTATTTATCTCAACTAACCTTGATTGTTTTCCAAAAGGTTTTGGTATCCCATTTTATTGAATAAATATGCTAAAACCTTCGTGGCACACATAATTTGAAGTTTCTTTTACTATCCGTTCTAATCTGGATTTAAAGATCTAGTGCATGTCTCTCTTCATTGATATTAGAAATAGTACAGATCTTTTTTTATTTTCTTTATTTGCAACAGTAAATACAAGTTGAACTATACTTTAGATTCAAGATTAAGGTCAAGCAAATATGACACCTAAGGAAAAAATTGGAAGCTGAATAGTATTGAACCAATTTTAGTTTTAACACATGAAATTATACTATTTTTTTGGTTTTTTATTTTTCCTTTTTTAGTGCTTTAATGAGTCTTAATCGCACACAAGGTTGTAAATTAATTTTTACCTCTCTTCCATATTATTTTTAATGAGCTCAGGTGAAGTTATTAAAAATTCTCGCATTGCTTGGTAGTGGGGATAAGCAAGCTAGTGGACACATGCACACTGTACTTGGTGATATAATTAGGAAGAGTGAAACATCGAGCAACATTGGAAATGCTGTGCTTTATGAATGCATTTGCTGTATTTCGTCTATCCATCCAAACACGAAGTTACTGGGTGCTGCTATTGAAGCAACTTCAAAATTTTTGAAGGTTGGTTGGTTCAAAGTTTCTGTGATGCTTAAGTCCTGCATATCAAGTTCAAACCAAGCGTTTTTTTACTCTCTGTGATTTAAATAGAACATTTAAATGTCGAGTTTCTGTTTTGGCAGAGTGATAGTCATAATCTCAAATATCTGGGAATTGATGCTCTTGGTCGACTTATTAAGATAAACCCAGACATCGCAGAGGAACATCAATTGGCTGTTATTGATTGTCTGGAGGTAAGCGTAGCAAAATTTTCATTTACTGAACATGTAACTAAAAAAGTAGCTGTTGTTTATTGCTTCAGTGTAAATGTTATTTATTTTTTTTTGGATATGTTTGTGATAGAGTTGTCCATCTAATACTGCTGTCACCGTAATTTCTGTAGAATACTTTGTTTTATTTCATGCATGTAATTTACTCCATTATATGTTATGAGAAAACATTTTTCATAAACCTTCAAATGATCAATTTGGAATGTGTTAACGTTCCTTGATGCTGCATATGATTGGATATTTATACCTGTAAATGATCAATTTCTTGTGCATGCCATATGAATTAACTAAAATTATTATATAGAAATATCTGAGATTAATCATCTTCAAGTTACTAAACTGAAGTAATTTCTTGACTGCAGATTTTCATCTTAGTCATTTCTCCACTATTGGGCTCCCTGAGCATTTGTCTCTCCACTCTTGGGCTCCTTGAGCAATTATTTAAGGATCTCTCAATCATCATAAATAGGATCTCTTCTACATTTCTGGTAATCCGAAGTACAGATTGAACGAATCAAGCCTAGCTTAAAAAGAGTCCATGGAATGGATGCTGATTTATTTTAAGCTGTCTAAATATTGTATTCAATTTCATTTATTAACCATGCTTATTGAAGTACCCTTTGAATTCAATAATTGAAAATACTTGACATGCATCCACACAGAGGGATGGAAAAAATACCATCCAGAATTGTCATCAGAGAGATATATAGAGAGAGAAACAATACACAACTGTGCAAAGGAAGCCTAAATTTCATAGTCCATTTGATTGAAGAGATGGAGGGGGAGAGATAAAAAGAGTATGGGTGGGTACGTTGGCTTTGAGTGGTTGATGATAAGCAATGGATGTGAGCAAGATAGTTTTAGTTGTAGATGATGGGAAGATCTACAAAAGAGGGGAAAGAAGAGGGGATAATCCATCATAAAAGGGGTAAAATGAAAAGTTGTTGTGAGAGAAGAAGAGAAGGAACAAGAGATGGAAAATTGGCTAGGAAGGAGAAGAGAAATGAAGGGGGAGTGAGGAAGTTAATAATAGAAAGGGGGTGAAGGTCTTCCATCTACTAGTCGCAACTAAATGGGAATTGAGATCTTGACCAAGTATTTATTACATGATATGCATATGACTTGGAAGCAAATCATACTTATTCTTGTAAGATCATTCAATATATCATAGAAATCTGTGTGTCAAATTTGATTATAATTGAAATGCATTAACCTTTTTTTTTAAAGTGGCACACTCAATGATTAGGTAGGCTATGGGTCAATTGTGAGAGTCTCATGGGAATTGCTATAGTCAATCTCACTCTTCGTTCTTAAAGATGTTGCTTTCTCATATGAATTCTAAAACCTTCAAATATTATTGAGGTGACCTAACTATTACATCAAAGCATGTAGTTTATCTTTAGGGTTTGTTTGATTGGATGCTTTTAGAATACATGTATCTTAATGTAGAGTTGGAATGGATGTATTTTAGAAGTGCAAGAGTTATTTAGTTAGATGCAAATCAAATGCATTGAAAAAATATATATATTTTTTATGTTCATTATTACACCTTTCCTAGTCATTAAAATATGGGCGATGCAAAGGTTTGAGGGTTGGTGTCACGCCCCGTAACGATATCATACAATCCATTGAAGTGGGACGTAACAAAGAGGGTAAATTTATCTGATTGGATATTTCTCCAACAAATATTCTGAATTCTATACTTACCCTAGATAGTGTAAGAGATCTACTCAGTCATCTAAATCCACGCATACAATACACACGAACATTAATATAATGAAATATGCTAATATTTATAGCAAGCGAAAGCAATTCAAATGAACTTTTTAATATTAAACTACAAAGCATCTAAAACATCAAGTATTGTAACAGTATTTTAAAATTTATTGAATTCACCTCAAAACTTATTTACAAAGTCTCCTCGCAAAACTTCTAAAAAGAGCAAAACTTACTAATCTAATTTCTCTTTGCCCTTTCTTGTAAACCAATTATATTTAACTAATAAGTTATATGACTTAGCATGATTAGCAATCTAATACATAATAGAAATATTTCAGGATATAACATTAATATACATGCTTATCTGAACAAGTTAAACAGATTGTACACATGATCAATTTGATTTGTATAGTAGCAGTGTAATTTATTAGCAACATTCTCTTCTGGAAACATAATTTATACAATATTAAAAAATTCTTATATATTAAAGATTAGTTTTGAATTATGTCATATGTAGTTATCAAACTTATTAGCTAATATATCTTAGCTTAAAAACTGCGTAGAGAATCTTTGGTTTCCATAGGAGACCCTTTACTCCATTTCATATTATTTAAGGACTTTTTGGCTCACTGTGGAACTCTTTTTCTCTAATTCTTGTGCAGGTAACATCATTACATTTTGTCAATCCTGATTACTATCATATGGCATTTTTAAGCTAAGTCTGGTTGCATGTCTTTCTTTTTTCTTTAACATTTACAAAATATTGTATGTAAAATGTTTAGAAATGAATTAGGACAGTATACTAAATGTGGAAGTACAACAAGGAGCAATACATAATTAATCATTCATTGGAATTGCATATACTATACATATGATTTGATTTCAAATAAGCTTGTAATGATGATTATCCACAAAATGAGAATATACTGTGTTGATAGTCAATATTATACACAAATAAAAAACAGGGAAGAAGAAACTTGCTTTTTGTATTAGAATTTGCAAATCTTACCTAAATGGTGAACTTTTCTCAGAAAACGGGATACTCGAAAACTCTTTCGTATATACACAGTATCAACATGATTTTTCCTCATAAGAACACTTATTATTGGTTCAACAAATAATCATAGCTCTCTTAATAAGATTAACTTGGCAATTGTCATCCGCACCCCACTTCTCCAAAACCTTATTATTTACACTTTATTTCTGCTCATTTGTGAAATAATAAAAATTTAGAATATTCCTTACTATTTCAAGTTAATACAAATTAATTTCCGCCATTTCATGCTATAGATTTTAAATGTTATTTAACTTAGATTTATTGATTAATTATCATGTAGCGCATTTAATAATTTAAGTCAAATTTCTAAATATAATTTATCTAATTCATCTTTTAACTAGAAACATATGCACATAATTATTAATCTAATATAATATTTAATTTAAATTGCAATTTTATAGAAGTCATAATATTAATTTAATTATTTCACAGTAGCTAATATATCAAAAATATTTTTTTTTAAATCATCAATAATTATTTTATACCATAAAAATATTCCAACAAATAAATAAATAATTAATATATTAAATACCATATATATTAAACACAATATACAATTTACTCCTACCTGGTACTAATCCCCAATCAGACGAAGCCCTATGCCTCGAATTGCGATCGATCGCAAGGTCGGCCCGATCGACGAATGACACTACCACCCAGCCACGCGCCGCACCCTCCTACCCCAGGTCAATTGCCGCTCTCTTCTCTCATGCAAGACAACTGAATTGAACGACACAAAGAAGAAAAAAAAAGGTGGAACGATTCGATTTATACTCCAATTAAACGGATTATTTATTATTATTTTTTTCTAATCCAATGCATGTCGAGATAAGTGCGATACTTTGTCCTTGCTACAGTGTAGATGATGAGATTAAGAGGTAATTAGGGATTTGTTAAATTATAGGTTAATTGGATAATTATTAATTATTAAGTTCAATTACTTTATATATATATAATTAAAATAAATATATTTTATTTGGTATATAAGTAAATAAAATTTTCATCTTATTTTGTGGCCTTACAGTAAGTGATGGAAGCAGGCAAGGGTATGCGATTAGCAGGTGAGAATCACAAGTGAGCGCATTGCAATAATTGGAAATTGCTCAGTTTAGGTGATTTTCAAATGCAAGGAAAATAAAGGTTTTGTGGATTTTAAGCCCCTCAAAATTTTATTTTAATTTTCAAACCAAAGATTTTAAAAGTTAAAATGCAAGAAAATGGAATGAATTATCCAATTAATTCAATTGACCAACAACATATTATATTACAATTTGCTTGAATATTTAATTCTAAAATTCTTTGTATTTGACACATGCCAACTTTTAAAACATTTTAAAGTTAAACACTACCCTTTTTTAAAATTGTGCAATTAAAAAATCCACTTCAACACTTTTTTGAAAAAATTGCAATGAGGCTTACGCCTTATTGTTGTTATGTGAATTTTACCCTTCAAGACTCTCCTCACTTTAGATTTTGTAAGGCATGCATTATTAGATCTTTTTTTTATAAAGTAAATACAAGTTTTAACTATTCAATAAAATATGTCCTAGCACACACACAACTGATTTTTGGGATAGACATTATTGAAGAGCTTAACCTCTCTTACTTTCTTCGCTCCTCACACACAACACTAATCACTGTTGGTATCATTATTACTTGTAATGTTCTTACTGATATTGAACAACTAGAGTATAAATGAACAACTTATTGTAAATTTATTTTGAATTGTTATGTCAATAGTTGTTACTCTAATATTTTATATTACTTTTATATTTGTATAATATTTTATGATTTGATATCAAGATGTTAACATGTTGATACTTTGCACAATTACAATCTAACTATATGAGAATGTTAATAAGTTACATTTTAATATATCAATAAATTATGGTATTAATATATCACTTCTTGCTTTATACTTTAATGTGTATACAATTTTTTACATTACATAATTTGTTAATTCTAAGGCTTACTCCTCAAAATGCCTTGAGGCTTATGCCTCGCCTAACAGACGAAAAATACCTCAATGCCCAATTGTGTAATTTCATACTTTGAACACTACAAATGTCATTATCTGAAATGATGCAAAACAATTCAGGAGTATTCTTACTCCGTTTTCTTCCTAGTGTTCCTAAAATAGATTATGCCCTAAAACCTTAGATTTATTTTGTTTGATTCCACTACATCTTTGTAATGCAGCACATTATGAAGTAATCATCTAAGTTTTGGTATGCTTCTTAAACAAATGTGTAAAGATCAGCATTAATTGATTCTATCAAAGTTTTGTAATATGGATGTGTGATATATAAAGTCATGCAAACACATGAATTCATAGATCTCTTAAATTTGAAAATTTTTTCACTTTAGATGAGGCCTAATATATGAAGAAATCTTTGCAAATTGAAATTTGGTAGTCATTTATTATAAATAAATTGCAAAAATTTGGAAACATAACATAATCATTCAATTGAAAATCATGCCACAACAAAATTTCAAGTTGTATCAAATTTAATGAAAAGCAATCACACTACATTTCAAATGAATAATTGGAGAATTTTAACGATAATATATTTATCAAATCAACCCTCCTACCTGTACAAGGAAATACCTTTTCTTAGAAATCTTCAAGCTCCAATTTGAACAAGAGAAGGACTATAGTCATTGAACACCCAACTAGATTTTTTTAAAAAAATTTAATTTATTCTTACTTGTTTTGAACTCCTTTTATTATTACAAATCCTTCCAAATTTACATTAAAAAATAGAAAATAATAGTCAATCGGTTGAGATTTAAGGGCCTCTAAAAACTCACAATCAAGCTTTTGATCAAGTAACAAAAAATTTGCTTGCATGTGTCTATAAGATAACACCCACCTTAATATTCAAAATAATACCTTAATTCTTGTATCTCCCAAAACTATCATCTGAATTCCTCTTTCAAGCAAGCTATATTATCCTATTGCTTGAAAAAGAATTGGAACATGATAGTCATCAAGCCATCCTAACTTTTCCATCATTTAAGCAAAATCAGAATTTTTCAAAGGCGATCACAAAACTTCCAAATCTCACCTTTTAACTAACCCGCGATCCTTCCTAAGTCCAATTCTACTGGGTTCCAAAAGCTTCAACAGAAAGGAATTTTCTATCAATTTTCCTAGCTAGAAAAATTATGCTCTGATGATTTATTAAGTTATTTTTATCAAGCAAATTTGGCATGATTATTGCATCTCCTATTGATAAATATATGAACCATCACTTGTAGAGTTGATTTTCACTTATTATTGTTTCTTTGGTCTACCTTTAAGGACATGATTTCATCTTAAATAATATCTTTAGCAATAAAATTAATATGAAATTCTAAGACTGATTACACAAGTGATGTGTTGAATATGTATCTTGAAGGAAGTGAAAAGAGAGAAGCTATGATATTAGTTGATGGTTCATGATATAAAGTCAATTCAGATATTTTTAAAATTAAATTAAAATTTTGATTTTTTAGGATTTTTAGCTGATAAGAATTCTTTCGAATATGTTGTACAATTTTTATATGATCTCATTTTTAAGGATGTTAATTTCTTTAATTTTTCATTGTACATTTAAGCAAACTTATTTTGTCATTGAATTTCAATTCCTTTTTCTTTGATTCATATCTTCATCATTAAAGTAGGTTTCTTCCTGATATTTTCTTGCAAATTATTCAAATAATAGAATAATGCAATATGATGTGATGCATGGAATTATAAGCTTAAATATGAATAAGATTTTTAATGATTATACAATAATCAATTTCTAAAGGAGATTAAGAGGAACAAAACAAAAAGTTTGTGTTTTTAGGTCCATTAAGTTTTTCCTGATATTATACAAACCTTACAAATATGTCATGGTTGTCATATGGATTAGCAATATCTTTAAAGAAAATTAATACAAAAGTGACTAAAGATTAGTTGTGATGAATTTGAATAGTTGGGGACTTAAAGTTATAGGTCTTTTGAGACATTCATCTTTAATAAATTCCTTGAAATATAGATGCAATTTAACTTTTTCTATAAGGCTTTTTTTGAATTTGTAAAATGAAGAATCATGAACTAAAGACAGAATTTAAACCAATTTGACTCGTAGAAGTAATTTTGTTGGATACTACATCATAAGTTAGATTATTAGATTTTTTTTGATTGATTTTTAAACATTAACCTACTTGATTTATTCAATTAATTGTTAAAGTTAGATTTAGATTTTAATTGAGATTTATGTTCAGAAATGACCTCATCCTCAAATTTAGATCAAATTTAATTGATGCTTATGTTCATATATTTAAGGTTATTTATTTATTTATTTTTTCATGTTTTAACTCTTGTTCA
The DNA here is from genome assembly GCA_021442155.1 of Cymbidium sinense. Lineage (NCBI taxonomy): Eukaryota > Viridiplantae > Streptophyta > Magnoliopsida > Asparagales > Orchidaceae > Cymbidium > Cymbidium sinense. The sequence continues at coordinate 22,288,313 of CM038221.1, read as the reverse complement.
ATCTTAGATTAAGTGTATGAATATGTTTTAATAAATATTTTTTTTGCATTCTTATATTTAGTGTAAAATAATATTGTCATTACAAATCATTTTTTCATCTAATATATCATTTAAAGCACATTCATTAACTATTATTTTTTCAATATGATTATATTTAATTATACATGTTTGTTTTGTTAGTGCATATTTAATTAGCTTCAGATTAATAATTTTCTTGTCATAGTAATCCTAATAATATTTCTAAATTTGTAAATCTTTGTTTGAAGCCTCATCTAATATCTTTGAAGAATTGTAACTTAATATGTACTTAATTATTTATTTGAAATTTTTAAATAAATAGATAATGATTATAAAATAATCAATAGACAATGTTGGTCAACAAGATCTTTAAGTTTAACAAAATGTCAAACACATTAGTTAATTTGTATAAAGTTTGTTAATTGATCATGTAGTTTATCTCAATAATCATTAAATAATAAAATTTGTTTCTCATGTTTATGTTTAATATCAACCCGTATAGATTTTAATTTTTTTGCAGTACTTATATGATAATTCAACATATTCCATTAATTTTATTTTAACAAAATTTATTGTGAATCAAATATATTAAAACTTTTAAAGAAATATTTTAAGTTATCTATCTAATTTGAAAGTTTCTTAAGATTATACATACCATTGAATATAGGAATATAATTTTAGAGTTTATAATAATTTTCTTGGGTTTATCTGTAATCATATTATAGCCAATTATTTGTAAAGTGTCATAGAGTCTTGGAGGTTCCCTAATTCTTTTTTTGGAGTTTGAAAATTATCAAATTAAGAAATATTTAAAAGAATTTTCTTAGCTATTGATGGATTAGCTAGAGTTTTTCTTGAGTCTCAGGTATTGATAGATATAAGTTATCATGATTAATTTTATCCTTGCTCACAGTGAATAATACTCTTATTTAAGACATTAACTGTATAAAGGAACTTTTTATTATTTAGATTGAAGAGAGAGAAGGGAATAGGTGATCAATTGTATAAAGACCCCATGATTTTATCTTCTTGAGTCAATTTGAGGGACCCAGTTAATTAATGATAGAGGACCTAAAGATGCATTTTCTAGGGAGCCTTTTTAGCTGTCATTAGATACATTCTCTTACGTATCCCGAGTAGATTGGTGCATAGTACGTCAAGGGGCCTAGAGTTGTGCATTGAGGGAATCTAATTAGTTGTCATGTATTACTCTTCTAAAATATCCTGAACAAATTACGATGAAAATACATTAGATATCCCCTCATGATGTGTTCCAAAATTCATGTTGGATGGAAAATGCCCATGGGAGCAAATTATGGCTAATTATTGTTCAAAGGTGCAGGGATTTGACTCATGATTGTTTAGTAGTATGAGTATGACTTGGCCTATTCTTACCAAAGTACCTCAAATGCATAAAGCATTACCCGTGAGGCTTAGAGTCATAACATATTTAAGAGTAGCCTTGGGTCTACTCTGAAAGGAAACATTAAAAGCATATGGGATGGATGAATGTGGATATTGTTTTATGGGCTACACTTCATGTTGTCGTCATTTATATTAGCCTTTGGCTTAGTAATTATTCCTACAGACTAATCATTTACTCCTAAATAATTAAATCTTGTGGTAGAAGATAGCTCATCACATCCATGAGTTGCCCTTAAAAGTGAACTTTGGTTAAATTTGAGTTTTTTGGGTTAGAGTTTAATGTACATCAAAGGGATAACTTTGACATGGAATAAAGTGGAGTCCAATTTGTAAGCATTGGGTTAGGTTAATTTGAACAATGAAATTTATTATAGAAGCCAATTTTGATGAAAATGGGGACTTATGGTATAAGCCAGTTCAAATAGAAATAGGGGAGCTATAGTACACATGAGTCATGAGCTTACCCAAATATGACTATAAAAAGAGCATATGACATATATGCCAGTTCTAATAGAATTGTGGAACTTGTAGCATAAGATGCCCATGATTAATTTTGAAAAGTGGGTCTACCCCTCAAAAGAATGCCCTTAGTTATTAAAATTGGGGCTTATGATGTTGTCTTCCAAAATGTCTGATTTGATTGCTTTTTTAGTAGTAACCAATTTAAGATAGAGAGATTAAAGTTTTAAAAGTGTGAGAATTTAGCTTGAAGTTTGTGCATTAGGAAATCTCATATCGAATGTAATGTGAATCTGATCATGGGTTGAGAATCTACAACTTTAAGGGTAATGAGGTTTAGGGATGACACTTATGATCTTGAGGATAAAGGAGGCCTAGTGGTGGAAACTGCAACTTTGAAGGTGGATAGGCTTGGGCATATGGGGGTTTGTGTTAACCAACTTAGAAGGTTAGAGATTTTATCTTAAAGAAATTGATTGATTGGATATACAATCTTGAGGTGAATGATGTCCAAAAGTGAAACTTATGACTCTAAAAGTGGGGCAGCCCTAAAATGAACTTATAAACCTATAGAATGATGAACCAAAAGTGCTTTGTAAATATTCATTATAACTAGCCTTTAAGGTTTTATAAAAATTGCATTGTGTCAAATAATTTGTCAAAATTTGAAATCAGGCTAATAGGTCTTGGGATGCATCATAACCAATGCATCTTATTCAACTATTAAGGTTTTCGACAACTCCTCTAGTGATCAAGGTTAAATGTTGAGGGTCAATCTTCTCTAACTATTTTGTTGGTATTGAGTGGCTAGGTTAATTGATATGCAATTTAAAAGTTGGCCAAAGTGTTTAAGCTATTTTAAAAATCCTACATTTATCAATTTTAAGTGGCTTGTGAACTTGATATTTGTACATGGAGATTACAAGAAATACATTACAACTATTTTAACTCTAAAGGAAATTCAATAATTTTCACTTTCATGTCATGGCCATTAAATACACATAAGTGGTGATGCGTGATATTTGGATTTTTCAACATACCAAAAAAGGTCGTGTGGATGTTTGACATCACTAGTATTGTCGAACAAAGGGTTAATGCAAGTAGTAGCACCCACTATTATTGCTTTTTTAATTTCTAGAAATCAAAATCCATGTTGCATTATTAAAAGATCAATGGATATCCCAAAATTGACCTTTTTGCATACCATTTTGGTATGCAAAAAGGTCAATTTTGGGATCATGACATAACCTTTTGATGTCATAGAAGGGCTCTTGCCACATATGGTGAATTGTCAATTCACAACCACACTTGAATGGTCAGACTTTGGCTTCACAAACAAAGGTAACTAATCCAAGAATGAGAACACTTTTAAATGTCAAAGCTAAACTTATTCAAAGGTCAACAATTGCATCCTTTTTTTATGATAAGTAGCCCAATTTTTATACCATATGTCTAAAAGATTTTGTGATACAACTTTAAGCTCTAATATCATATTTAATGTTGAATGTTTTAGTGTCTAGGGTTTGCTATATATAATGAGATGCATAAATTGATGCAAACATACAACTTATCTCAACTTCTTTGTTACGCCATATTAAACAATTGTTTGAAGAAATATATGAAATTAATATTTTTTATCTTTATATCAAAGATAATATGTAGAATCACTTAATTGATAATTATATTACAATTGAAATCCATATTGTATCAAATTTGACAATAATCAATCATGCTTGCAACCCAAATCAATAATTTGAGAACTAAAATGAAAAAAAGCATCATCAAATCAAGCCACGTCTTGTACAAGAAGACAACTAAACCAAAAAATCGCCAGGCTCCTGCTTGAGCTAGAAGATGAATGGAAGATATTGTAAATCCAACTAGATTTTTTTTAGTAGATTTTTTTTTTACACGCCTTCACTCTTTTTTTTTTGTAATAATCCATCCCCCCACCACCAAAATAAAAAAAATAAATAGTGGCCATGTTTAAATTCCACAAGGGACTAAAGACTTGAGGTTAAGACATCATGACACCCAGTCACAAAATCTGCAGTAACTTTTATCCATTTTACTCCCAAAATTACTGCTTGTTGGATTCACGGTTTCAAAACTGCAAGCTATATTTAATGCCTAAGCAGTAAATAAGAACTAGAACTGAGCTGGATAAGCCCAAGAATTCTTTCTTATTCCACTGCCTGAACAAATTAGGTGGAAAGAATTCTACCAAAACAACTTTTAGAACTTCCAAAATCTACCTCTGGCAGAGTCGCAGTCCTCCACCCTGCCACCAAATTCCAAAAGCCACCGCAAAAATAATTCCACGTCAATATGGTGGGTAATTATTCTTTCTCATATCATTTCCCTTTTAGACTTCTATTGTTTCCTATTCCTACTACATACTCAATTGAAAATTAAAAAAGTTTTAAATTTGATGAACACAAATTTTAACTTGTTTCATTTATTCATAATAGTGAACATCGTCTCACCTTTGAAGACATCACAAGATAGAAGGCATAAAACACTGAAGGCTTCCTGCGCCAATAATTACAAATAAATGGCATCCCTAATGCATGGAGTTCCTGCCAATGCAGGTTCTCGATAAGGATTTATGTATACTGCCAATTTGACAACTACATTTGTAAAAATGTTGTTTTTTGTGACTTGAAATTGGGATCTTTATATTAATGGAAATTTTACAGCAGTTCCAGACCTATGTTGCAGCACCACTAATTATTACAAATGCAGCTGTGAAAAGCTTATGGTGAATGCCATGATTGCAAAGTGCAGATATGGAAAAAGTTCATATGTTAAATTGGGACATATGATTACTAAATGAGCTCAAAGCTAATGTAGAATAACATTAAATTTATATGCTTAGCTGTAAAACAAAATCATGTTATATTAAAGCAAGGATAACTAACTACAGTCTGCATGTGCATATAGGAACAAAATGAGAGAAAGGGCTTGATACTTGAGGCTGATCGGAGTGAGGAATAGTGGATGGGAGGTACAGACATCCATGCTTTTAGTCATTGACTTGGGCATTTGTTTATGTATTCCCTTTGCCTGTTGCAGCTACCATGTGACAGGATATGATTGAGAAACATATTAAAAAGATCTGATCTGAAAAGGGGTTGGGAATCAAGAGAGTGGGAGGGATGAAAGGAAGAACCCTTCAAGCAAGCAGAGTTAATATCTACTCAGTAGTCTACCTTGTCCTGGCTAACAATTTTACTCCATGGGCGCCTGTAGATCAAGGGAAGTAGTGACATGAAAAGAACTTGGACATCTAAATTGCAGTGATCTTGATGTCATTTATCATGATGCATTGTATAGGCATTAAAGAAAAGTAATATTAATGAAACTTGTGGTTGAGAAGTTTAAATTGAAAAATGTAGCTGGTAAATGATTGGAAGATGTCTTAGTCCAAGAGTCAAGGCAGAAGTCTTGTAGAGTTTAGAGGTTTGAAGACCAACCCTTACCTGATGCCCATCCTTGTATAGAACTTATTGAATTGAATCATCTTTTCATTGTTTGAACTGACATGCTTTATTGGCCATGCCCTGTGGACCCTATGTAGATGTGTCATGGCATGTGCCAGTTTTATCTCAATCTCTCCTGATAAAGTTCAGGTATTCGAGAGTGCATGCTTGTCTAAAAAGTTTGGAGGGGTTGTTTACTAGTATTTGTGCTCGTTAGCCTAATTCCCTTATTTAACTTCCGCTATGTTGCTGAAAGTAATTGCCTTAATGGCAAACAACATTCTTGCAATAGACTAAATACATTCTGAAGTGTATTTCTAGACAAATACATTTATTTCTAGACTAATGTTGGGTATTTGTTTACATGCTTAGTGAGTTTGATTACATCATGTTACTTGTAAGCTGCAAAATTTAATTTTTTTTTTCTTTTGAGGAAAGGCAAGCTATTATCTAAGAATAACATAGAATAATATGTTTTGAGACTAAATATTGGACAACAGTCTGGATTTCAAGCTATTTTTTGGTTTCATTTTGTTTTCTCAACATGATTAGCTCAATAGTCGTATTCTAACTTTTAAAATCCGGTCAATGAATACTTTCTTTATTAATTCTGTTTGGTGCAGCAATTGGTGTTCTCTTTAATCTGTTCAAGTTTTCTTTATAACTTCTATGAGTTACTTTTTTGTACTTTTTTTTCTTTTCAAATTGATTCTTTCTATCATTGTATTGAGTATGTCCTACTCTCCTTTCTGAATTAAACTTTTCTAATTTATAGAAGAATGGTTGGAGTTTTGTTTCCCATATTTTGCAGCTATAAAATGCTTTAGAACTTGCAAGCTGCTTTTTTTTGTCTTATTATTTTTCTTGATATAATTTCTGCTGTCACTGGTACAAATATTGTAGTCATGTATTGATATTTTGTCTGACCAGGATCCTGATGATACATTGAAGCGGAAGACTTTTGAGTTACTTTATAAGATGACAAAATCCACCAATGTTGAGGTGATAGTTGATCGGATGATTGATTACATGATTAGCATCAATGATAATCATTATAAAACTGAAATAGCTTCACGTTGTGTTGAGCTTGCCGAACAATTTGCACCAAGCAACCAATGGTTTATCCAGGTGGCTCCTATTGATGTTACCATATTTTTTTTATTCTTTTGGACTGTTGCTGGCTCACTAACAAATTTTATTGCCCAGACTATGAATAAGGTTTTTGAGCATGCTGGTGATCTTGTTAATGTAAAAGTGGCACACAACCTAGTGAGGCTTATTGCTGAAGGGTTTGGAGAAGATGATGAAGGTGCAGATAGCCAATTAAGATCATCAGCAGTATGTATTTCTGATGACTTGTTCTGCCTGCAAATTGACAACGAAATTGCTATGCATTTTAATAATTTTGTTTTGTAGATTATGACAAAGTAGGTTTTGCATGTCCCAGAAACTAGTGAAAATCATATCCTTGTTATTATTTCAAAATTTATGTTACCATGCTGTTAGTTGAAAGTTCTCGTCAGTGTAAGATGCTTCAAGTGAACTTATGGATTAGATCGACAAACATTTTAACTTGGGAGTTATGGACTTTTTTTTGTCTAAACATTGAACCTTGCTCATTAAAGTGATGACAATTTTCTTGTAGAGCTTCTTTTTTTTTTTTTTTGTTTTTGCATTCTCATTTATTCAATATTATTTTTTTAATTTTCAATAAAAGAAATAAGTCTCAAGATGGATCCAATGATACAAAACTGATACTACTTTAGTAATCAAGGGACCATTTTATATAAATTTTGTATAGTTAGAGATTAAATTGAAGAAATGTGATACTCCTAAACTAAATTGTCTATGTGCAAATAGTCGGGATCATTTGTAGATTTCATTCATTAATAAAATGACATCTGAATTCTTCACTAACACATCCCTTCAAACATAGCAAGCTTGCAAGGATTGTTTTTCAATTTTGTGAAGTGCTTTACATTTAAGAAATCATATATCTTTTTTATTTATTTTTTGCTTCTTTATCCTTCCTTCATTTCTTTTTAGTTTTCTAGTACCATTGTCACATTTTAAAAACAAAAAAAAAGTAGTAAAGAAGATATGTTAAAGGCAACAAAATAAGCAAGCTTCATTCCTATATAAACATTGCTTCTCATAAAAGGGTTTTGAGTCTCCCACTTCATGAATCATTAAAATTTTAATATAGTTGAAGAAAAATGGATTTCTACATTTACAATAAGAATTTTATTCATGTCATGAACTTTCTTTTATGACTCATAATTCCTATCTAAATTGAAGAAAGAAACACGCGACTAACAAGTTGATATTTGTTAACAAAATTGTTGACAAACTTGATAATATACTACAATAGCACTAATAAAATATTGACACTAAAATAAATAACTGAAAATTTTATTTTTATATTAAAAATAAAATTAAGTCCATATCGATTCCCCTTACTGCAAAACACTCTACTTTTAGTAGTGATATTACATCATGATCTATGAAACTATATCAATCGAATGGTGGAAGGTATTTCTAATAGACTAGAGCATGACGTGATCTCTTGTAGAGAATGATGTCATCTTGAAGGAACACTGACGTTTATTTGGAAGTAGTGATATAAGAGCTGACACCTTGACTGTGTTAATATCCTTAGGAAGAATTTGAATTCATTGAGCAGAAGTTGTGTGCCTTCTGATTTCTTTTTTTCCCCCTTAGAATAGGAAGGTTTCAAGTATTATTCATAGGTCTCAAGAGGTGCACAAGATGGAATAAAAAAGTCTATTTATTGTTCAGGTAATGATAATTTTATGGTTGAATAGATTACAAGAGAGAAAATTGTGGTGGGTTGGATGGTTTGATTTTAGTTTGCATTGGGTTCATGTTGATTTGGTTCTTCTTTTGGGCTTGTATGGTTGGCTAGGTTTAAATTTTTAAGTTTGTAGCTAGTTTATTAGAAGATGTCAAGAAAGATGTTTAGCTAATGAATTGTAGCTTTCTTAGGAATTTGATTTCTTATTTTGGATTTGAATAGGGCTTAATTATATGGAGATAGGTTTGTGTAGCGTTATCAGAGGAGAAAGATGAGAGCGGAGGAAAAGAAGGTTTATGGGTGAGTGGTTTGTTGTTTAATGTGAATATTTTTCTTATTCACAACTAACGAATATTTTATTGTTCGCTATAGAAAATGAAAATAAGCTTTGCAAAAAGAGGGTTTTTCATAAGTATGAAGTAATTAATGGTAGTGATGAAAGGATTCAGCACCTTAATAGAAATTGCTTCAAAGTAACAATCTTGCACATAGAATGAATTGAAAATTTGGTTCTAACACTAATTTGATGCAAGATGATCTTGGCAAAATACTGGAGAAATTCATAAAGAATATGGAAAGGACAACAAGATTAATAAAAGTGACAAGATGAGCAAATCTCGTTCTTGAACAAGATGTTGTCCCTCCTGAAAGGGTTTTAGATTTCTCACTATATCAATGATTAACATCACATAATAGATGAAGAAAAGGGTCTTTTTAACGCTATGAATTTTATTCATGCCATAAACTATCTTACATGACTTAGTATTCCCTTGCTTGTAGATGGAAGAAATAACAAAAACCACTATTAAATTACTAACTACTAAGTAATTGTTAACAAATTACTAGTAATTTTAATGACGGATGAGAATAACCCTAACAAAATAACTTGAACAATTCTGATGAAGTAAAAATTTGGAATTTATGTTTACATAACCTGGTTGAGAACGTGGTCTTGTTGTCTTACGTGTTAAGGAAGATAGAAACAAAATAAAAGAATATTTTGAAAGGAAAATAATAGAAACACATCTGAAACTAACCTTTTCAATAAACTTTTTTTTGGGAATGCTTTTCAATTGCTTCACTTTTTTGATTTGTCTGTGAATTGATATCTCGGACGTGCACATTCTTCATGGTACCATAGTCAAATTAAATTAGCAAAAATAATTATCCATCTCTTTATGAGTTTATAGTGCACAACAACAAATAGCGGTCCAAATAATCTTTGAATTTTGAAATGAAATTATTCATTTCATTCAAACCTATGATTAGAAGTTCTAATGAAGTGTTTCTGGAAGTCTGAGACCCTTTTTTTTAATTGAATTATTGTGTTCTAAACTTTTATGGAAACTTTCTACCTGTATGAAGAGACAATACATAAATTTTCTGGACATGAGGGGAGAATGATGCAAAGGTCTTGATCTGTCTTCTACTCTTATAAAGCGTTTTTTTCATCATTTTTTTTTTGTTTCTAGTAACTTTGCATTTTGATTATTGTTATATTTTCTAATTAATGGTATTAATACTATGTAAGTGATTTGTCTATTTCAATTTCAACAACTCTCTAGTGAAATTCATTAACTATTTATTTCTGATAAGCATCAAAATTGGGAGTCTAAACCAGAAGATGTTATTTTCTGCAGGTTAGCTCATATCTGGGTATACTTGGGGAGCCAAAACTTCCATCCACGTTCCTACAAGTACTTAAATGTTCTTTTCATACTTAATTAATGTGTTACTTCTCTGAGAATCGAATCTTTCTTCTTTAAACTTTAAGATGTGGAATTGATGTGCAGGTCATATGCTGGGTACTGGGGGAGTATGGGACTGCTGATGGGAAGTATTCTGCAACCTATATGATCGGGAAGTTATGTGATGTCGTAGAGGCCCATCCAAATGACAGTACTGTAAAGGTATAGTTTCATACAAAATTAGGTTGTAGACCTTCTCTCCTGTATGGGGGAATAAATTCATGATGAGCCACGTGTGTCTTGACTCACAAGACTTCTTGACTCACCAGACTTACATATTCTCAATTTAGCGGTTAAGATGTTTATGTGGGTGGTGTGGGTGTTCCTGTCCCTGTGAGGATTTGTTTTGGTTGATTTGTGGGATTGCTGAAATTGGTTTTACTTGTTCGGAGGGGGTGCATAGCAAGGGAATATTAACATCTTTTTTAATTTTCCATTGTCTGATATTATCATTATTCAGTAATCCTTTTTTTTTTTTTTGGTTAGGGGGTGCAGCATATGCTTTTCTTTATTGTTATTCCTAGACAAGTATTGGAACTATAGTGTGTGATAATCATTCTTTTCATTGAGAATTCTAATTCATTATTTATCTACCTTTCCTCCTATGTTTTCCCCTATGTCCTCAAAAGGCATTTGTTGAGATAATGCTGTGCCTTGTTGTGTATATGTGCTCTACTGTTCAATATCATAGGTAAATGTGTTTTAGTTTAATCTAGTTTCTTAGAATCGAACCATACATTGAACTGGTAGGCAGAAGTATTCAAGATTCAAAAGTTCAATTAGGATCCAACCAAGGGTTCCCATTATGATGTAAATTTTATTAAAATTTATTAATATTATTTCAATGATGTAGTATTTTCCACAATGATTATTAATAGTTGATATTGTGTACACACATATTTAATTTATAATGAAATATAATTCATATACAAGAAATTAGTTTAAAAATATTATATTCCAACATCATCTCCGTATTGCAATTTCTAATAAAATTAGTTTGAAACTCCTTATTTTATGGGTTGAGTGGTTCAACTATCAGTTTTTTCTGTTTGACGTTGGTTCTCTGAAATTTGATTTTAAATTGGAATGAGTTGGTTTGAGAGTTGATTAATAGCCCAATGGTTCAGTCGCCTGATTCACTTTGATTTTCACTTGTATTCACTTAGGGTTGGTTAAAAAAAGGAACGATGTAATAAAAAAGGATTACTTTACAATTGTTTGGTTAGAGTTTTATAAATTCACGACTTTATTTTTTTTTTTAAAAAATAATGTAAAGTATTTTGAAGGTTTGACCGACTACAGTAACCAAGCAAGAAGTGGCGGCGGTAAGGAATGACACCGCAACACTTTTATTATCGATATTTGAATTTGTCCAAATCGAATTTCAAATACTAAAAATGATTTTGTAATGGAATACATTACATTACCTGAAATTTACTTTACTGCCAAACACCAAAAAAGTTAAAATTCCTGCATTTACTTTACTTTACACTCAAAATTTTCCAACCAAATAGCCCCTTAGTAGTTATAATTTATTTGAGATTTTGCAATGCATATGTTGAGGGATGAAAGAAAAAAAAAAGTTTCCTGTGACTCCACAGTCACGTATATGTCAAGGGATAAAAAAAGTGCTAATTTATGGTAAAATAATTATTAGGAGTATATTAAAAAGGTTCACATGTGTTTAAATATTTTAAAACTGTAGTTTTTATCAACAAAACAATCTCAAAGAATTAAGGTATTGAAGATTTATGCCTCCAAAGTGAAATGCTTATTAGTGAAATTGAACCATAAAAAGAGCTGAAGTATACTGACTTTTTCTCATAAACACGGTGTGAAAAATGCACCTACTTCAAGGAGGGATGTGATGAATACATTTTGCTTAGAATTAGTGAAGAATAAGTTTGCAATGTTTCTGCTTGTTCCCTAAGATTCAAAGGTAGGACCTTTAACTTATGATGCAATAATTTATGCTTTATGATTTTGAAATATTTTGGAAGAGGTTCATTTTGAATTTAAGCTCATAGTTTCAAATGCTTTGGAAGAGCTTCACCGAGCTTCCAAGTGGTTATCAAGAGATTCATTTCCAATGGCGTGGAAACAAGCTTTTTGTCATTCTTTGTAGAAGGAAGGCAGTGAGTTTGTTTTATTTGGATGCTTTGTAATTTCTGATCACTTGTGCGCTGCATCCTCAACATACATATTGTGTATGGTTGGAAATAGATAATTTCTGGTATCTGCACTTGGTAAAAGCTTTTTACAGTTGTAACTGCAGAATTAGGGCCAACCTTCAGTCACGTCAATAGTGATTTGATTTCTGACTTGGAATCGCAATAATCTGTTCTGATATATTAGTTTACTTTTTCCTGAATTATGGTGCTGCATTGATATATTTTCTTCTTTACCAGAATTCTTTTATGAATTTGAGACTCTTTTAATTCTGATATATTTTTCCAGGCTTATGCAATAACGGGTATCATGAAAATCTGTGCATTTGAAATTGCTGCTGGGAGAAAAGTGGAAATGTTACCCGAGGTATCTTTCTCAAGGAAGTTTTTGCTATGATCAAGTTTTTAGTTACTAGGTTTGTTAACAACTAGGTTTTCATGCTCTTTTTGAAGTGTCACAAGATTCATTTGATATGCAAAATGTTCAACAAGGTTACCCAGTACAACTAACTGCTTGTTCTTACATGCAATACAATTGCAAAGTTATTTGTTGACAGTAAAAGACTGATTACGTATAATTTTTGTTACTAAGTCAAATTGGCATGAGGATTAAGTTGCAACACTTCTAGGTTTTTCTCAACAATATAGAGGTTTCCTGTCAGCCTTCTCCAAATTTTTGGACTTAACAAAGTTCTAGTAACACACTCAAAAGTTTTCAAATTAGCACTGCATCAATCTTTTGAACAATTTCAGGCTTTACAAAAATTATTCTTTCATGGTGTTTAGGCAAGATTTGGTATGGTAAGAAGTATCACAAGGTTGCTAGCAGGCAGTTGAATATATTGTAAACCTTAATCCAATGTGACACTAGATTTCTGAATCAAATTTTGGATCAATCTTTCTGATTGATTGAATGCCTCCATTATGTTTTCTTAGCATATACCTTTATTTTGGGTTTGAGAAATTCTAAATGATTGTCAGAGTAGATCTTGACTGATTTTATTTTAATCCTTGAATAAAAGATTCATTCGATAAAAAAGAAGAGGTTGAACCAATAAAACTTTTTTTTTTTTAAATTTCATCTTTGAAATTCCATGACATGAAATCTTTTGATTGATTGTTTCATAAGAAATAGATTAACTTGTTTACTATCTATCCATGTTATTTAAGAATTGTACCCTGTAACGTTCTTATGTAGATTTTTAATTTGGAAGTGCATATCTCACCACTCTAGTGATGAAAATAATAGCAAATTAAAATTGTTCAAAGTTCTGGATTTGATCTTGGTTGCAAGAAAAAAAGGTAGATCCAGAAAATTCTAAAGATCTCACACTAAAGGGATGAGAAGGCCTAGGAATATTTATACCTGAAAAAGAGATTAAAAAGGGGCTGAAGAAACCCAGATCTGTAACTAACTTTGTTATGTTTTAGCAGATTGGAAACCAAGTGATGCAATTTGATGAAAAATATACTGAATCTGTGACAAAAGTAGGCAAAATTTTACCCTTTGGGAAGTAAATTACATGTGATCGGCAAACTGCAATGTCAGATTATGCGTAATGTTCTCCTTGAATCGTATGTGGTATGGAGTCTTGCGCCCAAGCCAGAATGACTGAGGAAGATACTAGAATGAAAGAAAGATGAGATGATGGCATGCACATAGTAAAGTGGATGCGGCTAATTAGCCCATATTTACTTTGCGATTAAAAGAAGTTAATGAGATATTTGGATTACATTGAAATTTTATTTTATATTAGTTTCTTATCAAATGATTATAAAGATTAAAATACATGAAAATATTTAGCTTTACACTCAATATACATCTACCAAATTCCCCCTAAAGCCTCATGTTTTGATTTCTTTTTTTTCTTAATAACAAAAGCATCATAAAGGGAAAACAATATTTCATATTAAAATAAATAAATAAATTACAATCATAAGATTAATTCAGAAGTTCGATGAAAGAATAGAATCATGACAAATAGATATCTAAAAATCATCAAACTCTTAGATGATGAATTCTAAATGTAAATAATCTATATATGGAGCATTATTATTTATTTTAATAAGCTATTTAAAATTATACCATGGATTACTTAGGCCATACGAAGTCCTATTTTTTTATGTATGCTCATCTTAAGCCAAAAACCAACATGAAGTTTGTGAGGGAAAATGTAGAATACAATGAAATGCTAAATTCTAAAAAATTTTATTGATTTTAATTCACTAATTATGGTCACTGTTCCAGGTAGGCCACCTTGAAATAAATTTTTGCTTGGAGTTTTTAAGGTTTGTTGTTGCATAGCCCAAACCTAATGTTTAGTTCCTTTGTTAGATAATTTCTCACTATTAAACTCATGTGAAAGCTTTAATTATCATGAGGCGTATTTATCTATTCTAAATTTAAAGCCCACATGTAATAATAAATCCCAATGTAGCAGAGAAAACGCTTATTGACACTTCATGAACCGGTCGATATATCAGTTGTTTGTTTTATGCACTCATATGAGTTTCTTTTCTCTTGATATTTTTTCTGATTTGTTGGAATTTTCATCGTGTTTCTGATTGCATGATAATCTCAGTTCAAAATATAAAAAAATTCCAGCTTTCTTGCTTGTCATATTTGTTTATCTACTTAATGCATACTTTTTCTTCTCTTTGATCAGTTTTCTAAGAATGAATAGTCGTTTTAGAGTTTTGTCAGCAGAAATGATATAACTTGAGGAAATATTTTTGACAGCCCTACTGGACACCATATTACCTTTGTAAGCTCCACTAGCATGCATGTACTCAAAGCATAGATTATCAGCTTGAAATGCCTTAAGACCGTTCAAGTTTTTTTCTTACTCATCTATTTTTGATGGTTACCGCAACCTATCTGACAACAGTATGCTCTCTGAACACTAACAGAAATCATCTTTGTTTTATCAAATTCTTTTGAACTGACAGATTTTGATAAAGGCTAGTGTATTCATATCACTGTAGGTTTATTTTTCGTAATTTTGGTTTAACATGACCTCATTATATTAGATGCCATTATATCTCATACTTAATTGATATAAGCTACTAATTTCTATACACTTAATTGCAGTGTCAATCTCTAATTGAAGAACTACAAGCATCCCATTCAACTGACCTGCAACAGCGTGCATATGAGCTCCAAGCTTTATTAGGGTTGGATAGTCGTGCTGTTGAACATGTGATGCCATTTGATGCAAGCTGCGAAGATATTGAGGTCTCTATTAGATAGTGGTTTTCTCTATACTTAATACACTTTTTTTTTGGAGTTTTGCCTTAGCACGAAGAGAAATAATCACAATTTTCTTCTTTTATTAGTTAATACATCGTCTATATGCAATTTATGCAAGCCTTTTTGCATAATCACCATTCATGCACACGCACAGCTATTTTTCTGGACGTTCCTGTGCTAAGGTGCTTCTTCTTAGCCGTTCAACTTTGAGCATCTAGGCTTCACAACAAACAGGGAAATTATCTTCTATTTTCAGTTCTAAAAAAAATTTATAAAATCTTAAGATGGATTAGTTGGACATGAAACATTATTAGAGGTGTGCAATTAATGATTCCAAAAACCATTAATATTTGAGTAATTTTCAATAATCAAAGCTGTTGGCTTCATTCAAAAGCCAAATATCATTTAAATTTAATTTGTGATGTAGAAATTACTAATGGTTTATTGCAACAGGGGAAAAGGTACAGTTATAATGTGCCCTTGATTTGGTCGAAACTAGTTGCAGTGATTGAGATGAAAGTTCAATTGTCTTGATTTCAAATATATAGTTCGAAAGATGAATTTTTTGTTAAATGGAAAATGGTAAGGAAAAGCGTCATTTTCTCATCAATAGAATTGAACCCTCCCTAACCCTCTTTCTATCCACTTCTTTCTATACATATGCATGTACACTTTTTCTAACTTTCTAAACACTATAGTAATTTAGTAATTTTTTAATCGGCATTCTTTGAGCTCCAGCAAGATTTATGAGATGGAAGAACTCATGTGATGTGCTGGGTTTATCAGTGTAGGGGCTAAGTAAAGCAGGAAGTGTTAATTCATATCGTTGTTGGGTTTTTTTAATTGCTTGGTTCAATTATGCGTTACCCTCTGATCTGACGACCCAATATTTATGCTGTATTTCACGGCCTAACTCTAAATGATGCATGTTAAGAATCAACTTATCCATTCATTGGTTTGTTGATACGTCATGCATCATGACACTAAGGGGCTGTTTGGGATCAATTTTATTTTGTATTTTGTATTTTTATTTTTATGATATTTTTAAAAATATATTTGTTTAATGTCTTTTTAAAATGTTTATACTTATTTTCAAAACAAATAACATTATTTTTAAAAATACTAAAAATAACTTTTAGGTATTTTTAAAAACAATCATTACCACCAAAAATATTTTGTTTTAGAACAAAACATAAACAAAAGAAAATAAAAATAAGAAACAATAAACAAAAAATAAAAGTGATTCCAAATGGCTCTTAAACATCGGCATGCTTTGTTCACCTTGATATGCTAGGATAAGCAACACTTTTTAGCTACGATATTAAAAATTGATTATTGGCAAAAATGTAGTCCATGAAACTAGAATTAGGTTAGAATTTAGAATATAAGTACTCTTACAGTTAGATTAATAGATATTTTGGTTAATAGGAAGATAAATATTTTATCTATTCAAGAAACTAAATGGGTTGGGGAGAAGGTCAACGAGATTGATAGTTTAAGTTTTAAACTTTAAGTTTTTATACTCCTCAAGTGGTTTGGATGTAGACTCAAAAGAAAATTTTTATAATGATTTAGATGGATTAATACAAAGAATGCCTTTTGAAGAAAGAGTATTTATTGGAAGAGATTTAAATGACATGTTGGTAGAGTTGTTAATGATTTTAAAAATATTCATGATTGCCATGGGTTTGGAGTGACTAATGAAGAAGGTAGGACTATATTAGATTTTGTTTTAGCTTATGATTTTGTAATTGTTAGTGTTTTATTTAGATGAGCATATTATTATCTATAAGAATGAACCTGTGAAACATAGATTGATTATTTTTTAATAAAAAAAATAGATTGTTTAGATTGTAAAGATTGTTAGGTCATTTTAGGTGAATGTTTCTGTGCCCAACATCCTCTCCTAGTTTTAGATGTTAAGACGAATGGTTGGAAGATGAAAAATAAATCGAAATATTGTATTAGGATTTAATGAAAGGTACTTAAAGAATAATAATAAAAATATTTTTAAAAATAAGCTAAAAAAACTTAGAATTTGGGATTTTCATGAGATGCTAATGTTATATAAAAAAAGTAGCAAGTGAGATTAAGCAAGTTATAAAAAATGTACTGAATAAAAAAGAAAAACTTCTTTTAATAAAAAATAGTTAATAGTTGAGTCAAAATATGCTAGAGAAGATAAATATAAGCTTTGTTATAAAACGTGATTTAAATATAAAAATTGAGAGAATTGAGAAATATATAAAGTGAGCTATAGAGATTCTAAGAAAATGATATGTGATACAAAAAATTAAGTTTTTAGTGATTTATACAAGATTGGATACTAAAGACGGCAAAAGATGTATGCATAAATTAGCTAAGTAAAGATTTAGTTCAAGTGAGATGCATTAAAGATGAAAGTAATAAAATATTTTTCTTAGAAGAGGATATCAATTATAAGTGGATGAAATATTTTGATAAATTTTTCAATGAAAGTTGTGAGTACGATTAACTTTAGTGATCTTAGTATCTTAAATTAAAATACAGAAATTTTCTTTTATCATTGTATTTGTAAAAAGTGGAGGGTTGCGTTAGGTAGACGATAGCTAGCGTAAAATTTGTCGAAATAATCATGACATGAATCCTTTAAATCATCAGAGACGCCAGGCCCCGGAAGTCTGTGTATGGCTAATAAAACGAATGCTAGAGTCACGACACCTGCAAATGTTAAATAAGCAACGGTTCCCACATTATGGAATTTAACGCGCAAAGAAGTTTGTCCATGAAACTAATTAGGTTAGAATATTGGAATATAGTACTTAGGTAAATTAATGGAATTAATAGATATTATGGTTCATAAAAAGATAAATATTTTATGTGTTCAAGAAACTAAATGGTTGGTGAGAAGGCGAGATTGATAGTTTAGGTTTTAACCTTTCGAGTAACTAAATACAGAAATAGGTGTGATTATAGATAAAGTTTGAAGGATAATGTTATTAGTATTAATAGATGTGGAGATAATTATACTTTAAAGATTATTGTTGATACTAAGATTATCAACGTTATAAGTGTCTACGCCCTCAAGTAGGTTTGGAGTTCTCAAAAGAAAATTTTGGAATGAATTATTTAAAAAAGATATCCTCAAGAAAAGTATTTAGGAGATTTAAATGGATATGTTAGAAGAGTGGTAGAAGATTTTAAAGATTCACATTATAGATTTTGATGAAGAAGGTAGGACTATATTAGATTTTGCCTTATATGATTTCAGAATTTAATACTTTATTTAAGAAAAGAGATGAACATATTATTATTTATAAAAATGGATCTAAGAAAACACGATTGATTATTTAATAAGAAAAATAGATCGCTTTAGATCAGAAAGATTGAAGGTCATTCCAGTGAAATTTTTCCAACATCGAATTATTAGTTTAGATTTAGATTTTAAGATGAGAAGGTTGTAAAAAATAAACAAAATTATTGTCCTGTTAGATGGGAGACACTTAAAGAATCAAATAAAATATTTTAAGCAGTTCTGAAGAAATTTGGGATGTTCATGGAAGTAACGTTATGGAAAAAATATCGTGAAATTAAGCAGTTACAAAGATGTGCTTGGAGAATCAAATAAAAGCTTTTAATAAAATAATGGTGGTGGGAGAGAAAAGATAAGAAATAAGAAGATTTATAAAACTTGGTTTAGATGTAAAACCTGGAGAACCGGGAAAGATATAAAGTAGAGATTCTAAGAAAAGAATATACGATGCAAAAAAATTTAAATTTTAATGATTTATACACAGATTAGATAAAAAGAAGGAAAGATGTATAAGTAAATTAACCAAAGAGATAGGAGAAGAAAGACATAGGTTATGATAAGAATGAAAATAATAAAGTCTTTTCTTAGAAAGGATATTAAAAATAGGTGGATGAGGTATTTTGATAAACTTTTCAATGAAGACCGAAAGACGATTGATTTTAGCAATCTTAATACCCTAATCAAAATAGAAATTTTATTTTATCATCAGATAAGAAGTTAGTGTTTTAAAAGAAATGAAAAGCAACAGACCTGGATAATATTCCAATGTGTGGAAATGTTTAGGAAATTAAGGAATTTATTACAACAATCTTTTAATGTCATTTTAAAGACTAAAAAGATGATGAGTGGAGAAAGAGTTTGTTGGTTCCTATTTAAGAATAAAGGTGAGAGTGTGCAAATTATAGAAGAATTAAGTTAATGTGCCATACATTAAAATTATGGGAGAGAGTAATTGAGCATGATGTGATACGTAAGTTTCTCACAATTTTTCATGCCGTAGATCTACCAAGGATGCTATATATTTATTAAGGGGTTTGATGGAGAAGCATAGAAAGTAAGGAAGATCTACATATGATATTTATTGATTTAGAGAAAGCTTATGATAAAGTTTCAAGAGATGTTCTTTGGAGAGTTCTAACGTAAAATGAGTTAATATTTGTTATATTCAAGTCATTAAGGATATGTATACTGAAGCTACTTGTGTCCAAACACAAGGAGGATTGACAAAATATTTTCCTATTTCTTGGATTACATCAAGGATCAACATTAAGCCCTTATCTTTTTTACTTTAGTTATGGATGTTCTTACGAGGCATTTACAAGATGATGTACCTTGGTGCATGCTTTTCTTGATGACATTCTTCTTGTTGATAAGACTAGAGGGAGTCCAACGAAACTTGAATTATGGAGGTCAACTTTAGAGTCAAAGGTTTAAGTAGATCTAAGCGAATATATGGAGTGTAATTTTAGTTGTAGAAGTTTTAGTGATAGTGTTGTGACTTTAAGTGATCAAGTCATTAATAAGAGTGAACGATTCAGATATTTAGACTCTATTGTTCAAAATGATGGTGAAACAGATGGAGATGTTATTAGTAGAATTCAAGTTGGATGGTTGAAGTGGAGGAATGCATCCGCCTATTATGTGATAAAAGTTCCACTTAAACTTAAGGAAAATTTTATAAGATGGTGGTAAGACCGCATGACTGATGAATGTCCAATGAGAAGCATAAGACTAAGTTAAGTGATGAGATGCCTGTGGGTGAGTGGCTTTACTCTTAGATAGAATGCAAAATGAGTATGTTGGAAAAAAGGGTGGTAGATAAGATTAGGAGAGTCGCTTAGATGGTTTGGCCACATAAAGCTATCCCGATGACCCGATTAGGAGAGTAGATGCAGATTAGATTTGCTTATGTTAAGAAAAGTGACCTAAAAAGACTTGGTTAAGATGTATAAAAAATGATCTTAGTATACTTGAATTAAATGAGAATTTGACACATATAGACACAATGGAGAAGGATTCATATGACCCCACCTAGTGGGATTAAGGCTTGTTGTTGTTGTTGTATTGTATTTGTAAAATTGAAGTTGAAAAGACCTTAAAGAAAATGAATAAAGAAAATGAAGTGTGGGAAAGCAGTATGACTTGGTAATATTCCAATAGAAATGTGGAAATGCTTAAGAGATCATGGAGTTTTTTGGCTTACTATTCTTTTAAATATTATTTTAAAAATTAAAAACATGTCAGATTAGTGGAGAAAGAGTGCTGGTTCTTATTTTTAAGAATAAAGATGATGCACAAAGTGTGCAAATTATAGAGGAATTAAGCTAATGTGCCATACATTAAAATTATTAGAGAGAGTAATTGAGCATAAGTTATGATGTGTGTTGGGTTCGAAAATTCACCACCGACCTCTCGACATATGAAGAGAGTTTGATTTAATGTCGATGTAATATTTAGAAGGCAGATGAGATAGTAGATAAGACACTACCCAGAGATTTTGCCCTCATTTTGTGAGGACTTTAGATCTGGTTCCAGGTTTCCTATAGACGCAAGCCTTTATAGTTAATTACCCATCTCAATTCTGAGAGAGAACTTTCGAAATGTTGTTAACGTGAATGTATAAGAAGACGGAGTTTTAATTTGGGGTTTAGAATTTATGAAATTCACCATTATTTAACTTAAAGCATATGGTTGGTGGAATGACTTGTCTTCGACATATAGATCCCATAGGCCATCCCTGACCGTCTGATCTCTAAATTTAGTCGAGAGATAATCAACCCCACCAAAAGGATCCTCATCAAAGAATATACGTACGTCCAAGAATCAGACTGTAATGGATGAGAGACAGACTTAAGTCTACCCAATGATAAAAGTTTTGGCCTATCAAATATACCCTATAATTCATAACTCAAAGTCGAGCCATCGGAGAGCATACCTACGCCTGATCGTAATATAATGTCATTCGACGACAACCACCCGAGAAGAGGATTCGTAAATCAGATCATATATAAAGTTTCTTGGCTAAACCACACCATGATGACACGAAATGCCCCACTGCATGAGATTATTTGAAATAATCTAGGATGACTTGACATTATTTCCTGGCTAGAAGTTTTCTTAATCTGTCATCCCCAATAAACGATGGTGGATGAATTATTTGCTTTAAGCATTTAAATGATAGATTTCATTTAGCTCAGATGTTTACTTAGTTGAAATTTAATTTTAAGATGAATTAATTTAGAGCTCAATTATCTTTTAATGATAATATTCTCTCCGGTTGAGATTTTCAGTCAACGCGGCCATCATCGGGGGTGAACCTTGTCAACTCTACTTATTTGCTAGTAGAGGATCGGGTCTTATGACTTATGTGTAATTTAAATTATTTAGGAAATTGATATCATACCGACCTTATTAACTCTATTGCGAATATAGAGGATTGAGTCTTATAATTTATTGTAATTTAAGTTCCTTTAGAAGTTGATCATTTAGTAGACCTTATCAACTTTATTTCAAGCATAGGAGATTAGGCCTACTATGATCATATTCTATGGAACTGAATCTTTCATTGACTTGAATTAACATTGACGACATTCATTACTTTGCATGCATATAGTCATAAATGATTGAATTGATTTTGTCATTTTTCTCCCCCCTTTTTTTTAAACCCGCTAGATTCTTGATTAAAGTTTAAGTACTTAGTATAAGTGTGCATGCGGTTGTTTAGTAATTTAGATAATTTTATTTTAAATTATGAGATTAATTTCATATTTATTTATCAACTTAGCTCATGAAATTTTAAGACATTAAAATTTACACTTTAAATCTTTACGTCCGAAGCAAAGTAGGTGTTTATACTAGATAATTCATCCGATTAATGAAATCAATCGACATTAAAAATCATAATTAGAATGAAATTTCTTTATTTTTTTGAAGGAAAGTTCATTCATTCGCAAAGATTTAATTTAGTATTCCATTCATTGTAAAAAATTCTGATCCAGAAGAATTATATCGTAGAATTATGTTTATATTTGCACTTAAAAGGTTGTATCTTTACTTGCATTTTATTTATTCATAGAACTTCTAAACTTCAATGATTGACTTATGCTCATTAAAAACTTATTAGATCTTTGCAAATTCAACATTCAAATTTGATACTCGCTCATACAAGATGTTATACTTTCTTTAAGCGAGCTTATTTGCATTCTAGCTTATTTTGAATTTTACATTTGAAAGTTATACTTCAATCATATTACAAGCTTTCGATAATCCAATTATATATTCAAATGGTTTGTAAAGTATCGCTCATCTTCACTCCAATCTTTTAAGTTTAGGTTTGAATCTTATAAAGATTATTTGCCTCCAAGCCTTACAATTCAGAATTTAATCTAATGTCATCATTAATTTATAAGTTTGAGCTCAGAAGTTACAACCAAATCGATTTATTTTGAGTTCAAATTTTATTTAGATCATAACCTTTCAATTTTATGTCAAATTCATTTCAAGTTCATTTATGTTTTAATTTTCAATTTATTCATTCATTTAGGACTTTATATTTTATATTTAACCTAATGTTAAATCTCTTTTTTTTGTCAAGTCCCAAAAAAAGAATTTGAAATTTTTCTCATCCCGTGATACATCGTGAGGGTTACCCAGACGCCTTATCGACGTGAAAATCTCATGATATCACAACCTTCTTTCTTGCACTCGCTACACCAGATTAGCCTCAAAAACTGCAAAAGAGAAAATGCAATGTAATATATATATTCATTTTTTTTAAGTCCAAAATTCACTTAAAATTTCAAAAGATTTCAAGAGTATTGCATCATCCGGTGCCATTGAAACTATTTTCGCTTACTCGACGTCATAATGAGCGTAATAGCAGTGTTCATGACCACTTTTTCGCGACTCAAGCTTCCCGAGGCATTAGCGGGTCTTGAAACCTGCAAAGAAAGACACAAGCATATATGTATATATCTTTTCACATTCATTTTTCAAGATTCGCATGCCCTATGTAGCATTAGGGGTCTTAACCGCAAAGAACCACAAAGCATATGTATATATCTTTTCACATTCACATTTCTTCGCACCCGCTATGCCCTATGGGACATTAGCGGGGTCTTAGAACCTGCAAAGAAACACAATCACATATGTATATTTCTTTCCACATTCATAATTCCTCGCATCTGCTACGCCCTATGGGACATTAGCGGGATCTTGGAACTTGGTTGAAATCTCCAGTATGATACAGGACAACTGCAAGAAGGCTATATGCTCATGCTGTCATTCTATGGTAAGGCCCACAGACTGCCACTAGTTTGGTAAGCGCCTTGGTACCATAGTTAACGGCATCCTCCAGCTTGCCCTTATCCAGGGAAGTTTTGGATGATTCCAGAAGAGTTCTTCCATGAATAGAATAGCATGCAACATGTTTGTAAACAGGTATCATGCTGATGATATCAGATTTCTTGAAAGGATTTTACGCATCCATGTCGTAGTCTCTAGGAACTAGCTCAAGCCCAACCTCGTGGCAAACGCCACGGAGTAAAGAAAGCCTCCTCAAGTCCTTGCAACTTTCCTCTTTCCATCTCCAGCCAAATCTCTTGTAAAGAAAAATTTCTAGCCACTTCTCCTTGAGATGATGATCGGAAGCTATGCTAGGATCGATATTCTCAGATGGTAAGGTGCCCAATAAAACATTCAAACATGATGCAATCGGTGCCGCCAAATCATCCGTATCACTTACTGCTGCAACAACTGCTCTCAGTATATGTTTAAATGCTCGGACAACCAGCTCATGTATGCAAAGAGAACGAACGTGAGAAAGCTTCTCAGCCAACTCAACCACACGCCCCAGAGAACGCATCTGCAGGCCCCTTGAATGCATAAAATCGGTTAAAGTCCTCCCATCAACAGGTGAAAGTTCGAGAGAGGTTTTTTGTGTCTCTGTAGAAATTTTCTGGCTGCCTCTTTGTCTTAGGAGGGAAAAATAGGGGATTAAAGCCCTAATTACTGATTAATTAGTGTCCTTATCTATTCATGCGGGATTTTCAAAATTTGAGCGCAATTTCAAATGAAATTAAGGAGTATTTATAGAAAGAGTATAATCTGATCACTGATCCTTATTCATGTGAAAATTCTGATTTAATCATTTAATAATTAAAATTAAATTGAATTTTGTTTAATTAAATTTGAAGTTTGATTTCGCAATATCACGTCAAAATTTTTGTGAATCTTGTCAAAATCAAACCCACATAATATGGGTATCGTTTTTAGGTAAATTCGGCTCCTGATTCAACGATAATGCTTTCCAATCGGAGCCGTTTGATTAAAGTGCGCCAATCGAAGTTGGTTCAAAGTTGCTACCGTCGCTCACCGCCGACATTCTCGACTCGTCCAGCACATACGCCTCATTTGATAGGTTTCGATGTTTACGCCTAACGACGCGATCATCAAGGATTTTGCGCGTCGCCGCAGCTTCTCGACTCGATATGCGCAGGACATCGCGATTTCCTTCGACGGTTGATCGTCAAATTATACAATATGTATATTCTGATTAATTTTGACATTCTGAACGCGATGACGAAGTCCGTTCGTCGATCGGAGATCAATTCGACTAGTTTTGGCAACGTCGAGTGTATTTCAGCTCTGATTTGCTCACTATTGCATCCAAAGTCCGTCGAATTCGACTTGTGGGCTTGACTCGACTTATGACACATATATGGAGGTCAACAATGTGATACAAAAATTTCTCAAAACTAGTTTGGTTTCATGCCAGGTATGTTTACTATGGATGCTATACATATGTTGAGAAGTTTGATGGAGAAGTATAGAGAAAGTAAGGAGAATTTATATATGATATTTATTGATTTAGAGAAAGTATATGATAAAGTTCCAACAAAAGTGCTTTGGAGAGTTCTAGAAAAGAAAATAGTTAATATTGGCTATATTCAAGTCTTTAAGGATATGCATTTCTATTTCAATTGGATTATATAAGGATCGGCTTTAAGCCCATATCTTTTTGCTTTAGTTATGGATGTTCTTACTAGGCATTTACAGGAGGATGTACTTTGGTGTATACTTTTTGCTGATAATATTCTTCTTGTTGATAAGACTAGAGAGGGAGTTCAAGAGAAACTTGAATTGTGGAGGCCAATCTTAAAGTCTAAAGATTTTCATTTATGTAGATCTAAAACTGAATGTATGGAGTGTAATTTTAGTTGTAGAAGATCTAATGGTGGGATTATGACATTGGGTGACCAAGTCATTAAAAAGAGTGAATGTTTCAAATATCTCGGGTCTATTGTTCAAAATGATGGTGATATAGATGAGGATGTTGTTAGTAGAATTCAAGTTGGATGGTTGAAATGGAGGAATGCATCTGGCTTGGTGTGTGATAGAAATGTAGTACTTAGTTTTAAGAAAAAATATTATATGATGGTGGTAAGACTTGCAATAATTTATGACGCAGAATGTTGGTCAGCAAAAGAGAATAATAAGATTAAGTTAGCTGTTGCAGAGATGATGCTCAGGTGGATGAATGGCTTTCTCTTAAAGATAAAATGCAAAATGAATATATAGGTGGTAAGGTTGGAGTAGCTCTAGTGAGAGATAAGATTAGAGAGAGTTGCCTTACATGGTTTGGCCACATAAAATGTCAACCATTCAATGACCTAATTAGAGTGTAGATGTATTAGATGCGCCTTATGTTAAGAAAGATAGGATAGACCTAAAAAGACTTCATTAGGATATATAAAATATGATCTTAGTTTATTAGAATTAAATGAAAATTTGACACTTAATAGGACAATGGAGAAAAAGATTCATGTAACTATTGTTGTATTAAAAATTGATAATTCAAGTCAAAACTCTGAACATTAGTTATGCGTTTTGGTATGGTTTGCCCATAATGAGGTTTTATTTTTTTTATTTATTTTTTTTTTGCATGCTTTTATGGTGCAAAATGTTGGCTAGTAAAAGAGAATCATAAAATTAAGTGTTAAAGAAATGAGTGATACTCAAGTGGATGAGACTTTACACTTGGAGACAAAATGCAAAATTAATATATCCGTGAAAAAGTGGAAGTAGCTCCAATGGTAGATAAGATTAGAGAGAGTCCTTTTAGATGTTTGGTCACATAAAACACCGTCCATTTGATGACCCAATTAGGAGAGTAGAAGTATTAGATTCGGCTTATGTTAAGAAAGGTAGTGGTTGATCTAAAAATACTTGGTTAGAATTATAAAAAAATTATCTTAATTTATTAAAATTAAATGAGAATATGACACTTAATAAGACAATGGAGAAAAAAGATTCATATAATCAACCCCATATATTGGGATAAAGTTTATTGTTGTTATTGTATGCTTTTAAAGTTGGCATTGTTAGGTTCTGCTCCATTCTTCCATATTCTCAACTTTTACTTACCTGTTTTCTATCCTCTTGAAACAGATTGATAAAAATTTGTCATTTCTAAACAATTTTGTGCAACAATCCATTGAGAAAGGATCACAGCCCTACATTCCTGAAAGTGAAAGGTCTGGGTTCTCGGATATCAGCAGCTTCAAAAACCTACACCTTCAGGAACATGCTGGGCACAGCCTTAGGTTTGAGGCATACGAACTTTCAAAGCCGGTGCCCCCATTAAATACATCTCCAGCCCGTCGTCCACCTCAGATCACCGACACCGTTCCAGGTTCCGATGCCTCATACCCACAAGAAATCAACAAAAATCTCATTCCATCCACAAACTCTGAAATTAAACTTCAGCTCAGTGGTGTGCCAACGAAGTGGGGCAAGCCTACATACTCGTTGTCTTCAAGCTCTGGTTCAAATAATAATACAGTAAATGGGGTTGCGCATCCTGATGCCGCCAGGACTGTAACCTCGCAAACACGAGATTTCTCACACAACCAAAGAAGGCAGCAAGTTGAAGTATCAGCTGAGAAACAAAGATTAGCTGCTTCTCTGTTTGGTAAATCATCAAAATCTGAAAAGAAAGTGCCATCATCCAACCACAAGCCAGCCAAAGTTAGTTTTCCAAATGCTGAGAAGCTATCTGCAAAATCTCCTTCAGCAGAAGCTCCCAAGGAAAAGATCTCTGGTTCTACACCACCACCACCACCACCACCACCATCCGATTTGCTCGATTTCAGTGAACCTTCTCCTTCCATCCCCCCATCCGAAGATCCATTCAAGCAGTTGGAAGAACTCGTTGGGCCTTCTGCTGCCATTGCTCCAGCAGCACATGATTTCATGGGATTATACGGTCTGGGCATCAGTTCTGTAACTCCTGCCATTAAGAACAATGAAGAAGCTACCACTGTGGTGGCAAACAAGAAAGGGCCAAATCTCAGAGATGCTTTGGAGAAGGATTCGGTCGCGAGGCAGGTTGGCGTAACACCCACAGGTAATAACCCTAATTTATTCAGAGACCTCTTGGGCTGAAAGAACAATCCCAACAAGTATGATTCCAAGCCTGTAATTAGATTAGAATCCCATGCTTAGGAAGTTCATGTTTTTGAAATTTTGGCGGATTCTGTTTCAAAGAAGTGTGTAGATTTAATTTTTTTTATATGAGTGGAAGAACTTAGGAGTCATTGTGCGGCCATGAGTGATCAGTTCTTGTTTATTTTGTGTACATGGCGGAAGTGTATTAGTTGAACAAGTTTTTATTATTCATTTCATGGGAGACGGGGGACGGATAGTTTGTTCATGTAAGCTTTCTGTAATAAAAGTTCTGTATTTCTTTTGAATATATCTTATTCATTTTCATTTCAGTTTTTTGTTTGTATTAACACTATAAATGTACAATAAGTCGATCATTTCTTTTCATATTTTCTCTTGTGGCTGTATGATTTTGTAGCTTTGCAAGTAGTGTTTCTATTAGACTAATACTGATTTCTACCAAAAACAGTGTTTATGGAGGATGGATTTGTTGAGCTCATATATTGTGTTTTATTTTTAATTTGGGTGATTTACATATATACCACACAATTTTTATATATTTCATTCTTTTATATCACCTAAAAAAAATATCAATATTTCTTTTTTTAAAGTGAAATGCATTTTTTCAAGCATATGTATTAAATATGTAAATTCATAAGAACTGTGTGGTATGTATGTCAAATTTTTTTTTTAAATTTTTTATATTAATGTGTTAAGAAACTTAACATAATTAAAATAATAAACTATATTAATTATTTTAATTAAAGTATAAATTTTTTTTTACTTGGACTATGCCATACTTATTTTACAAAATATTAAATATTAATACTAAAATCATAGTTAATCTTGAGTAGTTAATAGCAATCATGAAGGATGTAAGATTTTAGAGTTGAATTTTCTGAACTTGTGTGTTTAAGAGTTTTGAGTCCTTGTATTGGCATTTTCCTGATTGAGGTAAGGACAATCTAGCATAGCTACTATAATTATATTAGTTTTTGTAGGGTAAATAAGTATTATAGGACTCTCTCATGATTATAGTGAGTTGTAAATCCTTATAGCAGAATTTGGCTTTATCATTATATGTTGTTCTTAAGTTAAGCATTCCTGCATCTATCTTGACTCCCTTGAATTATTTTGGTATTATGAGACAATAAAAATTGAATTAAATGAAATATAAAATATTTCACTTTACTCTAAAATGTAAATCACATAATCTTTATATAGTGAAGTTCAATCAAAGAATATACTTTAACCATTCTTTAGCATCTCTAATCACTTAGGATTGCTAAGTCCTTAGCTTTTCTTTTTTTTTTTTAGCATGTGTTACAAAAATTGCTTTACAACCTCCTTTAAACCCTTTAATAACATTGTTCTTCTGCTTAGCATGATTCTGTATTTTAGTAATTTATGTATTTGGTGATAGCGATGACACCAAAGTAATTATAATGTAGGAGGTTAATAACACTTAACTAACAGATATTGAAGAAGAGTGAAATCCTGCCGAGTTCTTCTAACCATGGTTTACTAAGTAATTAACTTCTTTAATTAACCATCAATAATACATAAAATAATTCACACCAAGATAACTATAATGAAAGCCCAGCGAAACTGATCAATAATTAATATTTAATAAATATAGAAGAAAACAAAAGACTCGTCGAAACAAAAATAATAATACAAGAGATGAAGATTAAAGAAGAAAATTACTTTCCAAATAAAAAAAAAATTAAAATCAGTAAGGGCTCGTTTCAAGCCAACAAATAGAACAAAATTATACTATGGAATTTAGGGGTGTGTATTAGTTGGTCTAAACAAAAAACTGAACCGAATTGAGCTTATTTGATTATTTTGGTACGATTTTAAACATCATTATTCAGTTTTTGGTTGGCTTTTTGTGTTTGTTGGGTGTTCGATTTTGGTTCGATTTTAATTAAAAAAATTTCAATTTAATCGAAAAAATTGATTAATTGGTAAAAGAAGATTAATTATTAATTAGGCACGAGGGCCTCGGCCGATTCGACCCGTCCATTGGTCCGTGGACCGCGTGACCACATCTCCGTCTCGTGTAAAATAAGGGTTACTTGACTATACTCTTCGATCTTTCGACCGACATTTGAAGTTTCATTCTTTAGGCATTTGCCCTTCCTGTCTTTTTGCCCTAGCCGCTCACGGAACGAAGAGGTGAAGACCTTTGATTCTCTTTGTGCTCCCGACTTTGAGTCTGATTTTGACTCTTTGAGAGGTAAGAACTCAATCCCTTCTCTTCTGAATCACACCCTAGTCGATGGTCATTCTTCGTTGATGCTTTGTCATGGCCTTTATCTTTGGGGTAACTATTGTAGACCCACAATCAAGGAATAATAGAAGAAGGGGAAGCTTCTGTAGGTGAGGTCTATCTGATTTTAATTATTGCTTTGAGATTGTCATATGCTTCCTATTTTATTTGTTGCTATTCGATTTTGATAGAATTAGGATTTGAAGCTGAAGTTGATGTTCCTAGTGATTGAATGACCTACTGTTTGCCTATATTTATGCAAGATTACAAAGTATATTAGTATTCACTGTGACAAGTTTACAATTGAACGAAAAATCCAAAAATGCATTATTTGGTTTATTTGGATCGGTTTATTCAGTTTTTGGGTGTTATTTTGGTCGGTTCGGTTTATTTGATTTGATGAAAATACCAACCGAATTAACCAAACCGACCGAATGTACACCCTTAATGGAATTACTTCGACCGACTACCCATTTAAAGATATATCAAAAATCAATTAAAACTTAAATAGTCCCCCATTGTTCATTTGTGGTCATTTAGTCCTTGAATATCAGTTTTTTTTTTTTTTTCAAATTTGTCTCTCAATTTCACAAAAATGATTCAAAATAATCTCTCATGTAGATATTATGATACAAAATTATTTCTAATTTTATTCTTGAGAGACAATTTTGGATCAATTTTGTATAATCAAGGAACTAAGAATTTATTTGGGGCTTATGCAACAACAACAACAACAACAACAAGAACAACAAGCCTTAATCCCACAAGGTGGGGTCGGTTACATGAATCCTTCGTCTCCATTGTGTCCTATTATGTGTCAAATTCTCATTTAAATCAAGTATACTAAGATCATTTTTTATACATCTTAACCAAGTCTTTTTAGGTCTACCTCTAGCTTTCTTAACATAAGGCAAATCTAATGCATCTACTCTCCTAATCGGGTCATCGGATGGTCAAGCTTTATGTGGCCAAACCATCTAAGGCTACTCTCCTAATCTTATCTACCACCTGAGCTACTCCAACTTTTTCTAATATACTCATTTTGCATTCTATCTCTAAGAGTAAAACCACTCATCCACCTAAGTATCCTCATCTGTAACACTTAACTTAGTCTTATGCTTTCTTTATTGGCCAACATTTTGCACCATAAGTCATTGCAAGTCTTACCACCATCTTCTAAAATTTTCTCTTAAGTTTAAGTGGAACTTTTCTATCACATAAAAGGTCAGATGCATTCCTCCATTTCAACCATCCAACTTGAATTCTACTAATAACATCTCCATCTATTTCACCATCATTTTAAACAATAGAGCCTAAATATCTCAAACGCCACTCTTATTAATGACTTGTTCACCTAATGTCACAACACTACCATTAGAACTTCTACAACTAAAATTACACTCCATATATTCAGCTTAGATCTACTTAAATGAAAACCTTTAGAATCTGTAGAGTTGACTCCATAATTCAAGTTTCTTGGACTCTCTCTAGTCTTATCAACAAGAAGAATGTCATCGCAAAAAAAAGCATACACCAAGGTACATCTTCAGAAATATGCCTAGTAAGAACATCCATAACTAAAGTAAAAAGATAATGGCTTAAATATTATGTAATCCAATGAAATAGGCAAATATTTTGTCAATCTTCCTTGTGTTTGGACACAAGTAATATTAGTATACATATCCTTAGTGACTTAAATATAACCAATATTAACTCATTTATGTTCTAGAACTCTCCAAAGAACATCTCTTGAAACTTTATCATAATTTTTAAATCAATAAATATCTTATGTAGATCCTCACTTTCTCTATGCTTCTCCATCAAACCCTTAACAAATGTATAACATCCTTAGTAGAACTACGACATGAAACCAAAATTGTGAGAAACTTATCACATCGTAGCCTATGCTATATTTCTCCCATAATTTTAATACATTAACTTAATTCCTCTATAATTTGTACACTCTTGTGCATCACATTTATTCTTAAATATAAAAATCAACAAACTCTTTCTCCACGCACCTGTCATCTTTTTAGTCTTTAAAATGACATTAAAAAGATTTATAAGCCAAGAAATTCCTTGATCTCTTAAACATTTCCACACTTCTATTGGAATATATTCGCTTTTCCACATTTTCTTTAAAGCTTCACTAACTTCGATTTACTAATAATATAAAAAAATGAAATTCTCTATTTTTGTTTAGGGTATTTGGGGCTTATGTAGCGATATGAAAATGTAGAGGTGAAGATGCTACTGTCTAAAATACTGTGATGGTATTATAAGTTTTTTTAATTTTAAAAAAAATCATACGACAATTTTCTGGTAGCCACCGTACTCTATCAGGTGAGGTACAAAAATTCAATAGCACACCACAGATTTTTCAACACGCTACCAAAACCCAATTATGCAAACAAAAATTGCAACACATTTTGGCACTACATTGCACCGCTCCCCACCCCAAACAAATCCTAAATAATGAATTAGGTGATAATTTAGAATTTAGATTTTATAATTTCCCAAGGGATCATATCTCATATTAAAGGCACACCATTTGCTTAGGGGTGGAGGAGCTACTATAACAATTTTTATAAATAAGAGATGTATGCCAACGAGGCCAAGCCTCAAAGATTTTTTTCTCTAATTGTTTTTAAAAAAATATTATCCTTTGTTCTCTTTTATATTTAAGTATTATAAGTGGAATCATAAATAATTAATTAGGTCAAGATTAACTATTTCTATGCTTAATTTTTAAAATATAATAAGCTAAAATGAAAATTAAAATTAGGTTTTCAACCCTCCGGATTAAGAGTGTAAATAAGCCATGTTAAACTTAAGCCACAGTCAATTTTAGCTTGACTCAACCAATTTTTCTTAAGCTAGAACAAGCTTGGTTATCTCAACTTGAGCATCTACCATAGAAATAATATCATGGATTAGTTTAATCTTAACAAAGAAATTAAATTTATTGTCATTTTGAGCATTTATATTATTATTTTTGTATATATTAATTATAGCATGATGTTATCATGTAATTTTTATTCTAAATAATAAATTTATTAGATTATAAGTATTCCAAAAAAAAAAATCTTTATAATCAAATTTACAAAGAAATCGATTAAAATATATTATTGAATAAGGTATTATTGAAAAAATCCTGATATTCTTTGTTTTGAAAAAATCTCCTCTCATACAAGTGAGAAATTGTTATGTGCAAAATCTATATGTAGAGCTATGTTCATATTTTTATTGTGTATTGATGTACACATATTATATACATCGAATTTTTTAGTATTTAAGAGATATTTTAAACAAACACTGTACATAGAACATGCATATAAATATTTTGAACACAATTTTAAAAATAAAAATAACTAAAATATCTAATTTTTAGCTATTTTTTATTATTTTATAATTACATTCAAAATATTCATGTACGCATTGTGTATTGATGTTAAGAATGTTTAAAATATCTTATGAACTCTAAAAAAATTAGAATACACAATATATGTATACTAATACATAACAAAAATGAGAACATAGCTCTTTTCATATTTTATATGTAATAATTTCTCCATACAGTTTAGACCACCTTAACGTAGTCTATCTGCACAAATAAAAAAGCACAACTAGCTTGCATGTGACGCCATTTGCCATCTCTCATTTATAAATACGACCTACGCATTTCGGAGTATCCACACACACTCAGCTCTATTTCGAGTTTCAAAAGCCATGGCACCCTCTACCCATCTGATCTTCCTATCTCTCTCCTCCTCCTCCTCCTCCTTCTGCTCACCTCAGCTGCCGGAGAAGACAGAACGGTGATCCCAGACGCCATAAACAACCACAAAATACAGAACCTCGGCCGCACCGCTGTGATGATGTACGACCGCCTGCCGAACAGAGACACGAGATGGCTTTCCTTCTGCGGAGTCTGCTACGTCGCTCAACAGACCGATGATCTCTCTCTATAATTTCTCACGCTTTTGGCGACCAAGCGAAACGAAGGCGGTCGTTCTATCGACGGTTATGACGCGGTGGTGTGCATGAGTTCTGATTCGCACGTACTGCCGGAGCTGGTTTCCTTCGTTCGTTATCCTGATCAAGGAGGGTTTATGGGAGACGGACAGGTTCCTCTGATGTGCCCAATCGATTGTTTTAAGTTGCCAGAATTAGTACTGCTTGCAGTGCTTTGATTAATATGAGTGTTTGATGGTTTTTTTTTTTTGTTGAAAATTTTGAATGTGGTTCATATATAAATTTAATTATATATTATGTATTATCTTATTTTTTAAGTCTATTAATTTATAATCAAGTAAAGATTAATTAATTTTAAGCTTTAGAGAGATCTTATCAATTTTGTATGAAATTATCATGTGTAGAGATTAGATATTTCATTTTATTTTAATGATTGGCGGAAATAAAATGAAATACACTCAAGTATAAATAGAGTCATAGTCTCTATTCTAAAGGGTTGATTTTTATTTTTTCTCACATCCCATCTTGAGTGAAAAGAAGACTCTATTTCTCTCTCTCTCAAGAACACTCCTTTAGAAGTGGAATAAAATCGATTAAATTTCTCTTACATTTTGATACGCTCGATTAAATCTTTTTGATGATTTGACATGAGATCCGGGCAAAATAAATTTATTTTTTATTTTCATATGTTTCCAACAAGTGGTATTAGAGCTTCTATCATGTTGAATCATTGAAGAATTAGATTTTTCTTAATCTTTAGTATTGATTATTTGAGAATTTTAAATTAAAGTATATAATTCAAAATTTTTTTGTGCAATCTATTTGATATTGTGCATATATAATCAATATCTTTTAGATCATCTTCATTCTTGATTTTGAAAAAAAAGATATGGCAAAATTTTTTGCTTTTTATTTTGATCGCAATTGAAATTTTCATATAATCGATGTGTTTATTCTTGTAATTGTGACTTAGTTTGAGAAATAAAATTAATATTTGATGATATGAAATTGGTTTTCTCATATTTATCTTTGATTCTTCTTCAAAGGTGATAATGTTATTATTTACATATTAACAATTTGAGAAAATAAAGAAATTATATTTCTCATATTTTGTTATTAACTATGTTGATTTATTATCATAAAAAAAAAAGTAAAGCTTGCGGTAGATGAAATGATTCATTTAACAAATTAGTTAGTATTTTTAATTCAGATAACTAGTTTATTTACCCGAGGTTAATATAATAAATTCTATAAGGTTGAATTCTGTATTTGCGTCGTTTCATGATTAATTAATTATTTCTTAAATGTTTTATATTATATCAGTTATAAATGTTGGCCATCCTGAAATGTTATAAACGTATTTGCATCATTTCATATTATAAATGTTTCATATATATTTTTTTAAAACCTGAAATGTTTTGCTGTAGCATCATATAAACAAATGAGTTAATTATTTAATTGATTCATTCGTTCCAATATCTTTGTTAATATGAAATGATTTACATTTAATTGCTTTGTGAAATTAATTCCAAGCGTAATGTTTGTTAACTAAATATAATAATAACGTTCACTGTTTAAGTAAATATAATAATTATTTTAACATTCTGTAAACATTTTTTAATTCCACATTATAATTAATGGGACTTATACTCTGAAATTAAAAATGCACATATTTAATTGATTATAATATTATGTATTCTTTTCTTTTTACCAAATGCACATAGCACCCAACTTCAATTAATTACTTTATATATATATATATATATATATATATATATATATATATATATATATATATATATATATATATATATATATATGAATTTTATGTTTTGACTAAAATAGTTAACAAAAGTTTATATTGTTGTCAAATATTTCAAGTTTGTATCAATTAAAATAGTGCTAAAGTTTGTTTTGTGATATCAAATGAATTCTGATAATATAAATTAAAATATTTATTGAAATACTATAATTAGTATTTATTATTTCAATAAAATTTAAATTGAAATATTATATCATCAAAATGACCTCTATTATATCCAAGGTTGTGAAAATGGACCAAACATAGAACCAAAAAATAGAGAGGTTCAAAGTTTAAAGGTTGAACCGGGGTCAAACCAGAGGTTGAACCGGATGATATAATAAATATTAAAATTATATAAATGATTAACAACATCCTAGATTCCACCTTTTAACACCAACATTCATTAGAATTAATAGATTAAACAGCCACTTAACAACCCTATTTTTCACTCCCACCTTCACCATCATTTAGACCTTGGTTATGAATGGTTTAGTGGAAAGAGGAAATTATTAACATTTCCATTCAAAAATTGTTATCAAATGAGTGCTCATGGATAATAGAGCAAAAAATTATAGGATGATAATGAATGAGACTAGAAAATATCCAATGTAAATTAAATAATCATGATGACATGAACAATGGTTTCATTGAACACCAAGAAGTAAACACTGAATGAAAAATATGAAGAATCTAAAATGATAGAAATCAAAATTGAGCAAGAATCATCAATAAAAAACATCAACAACCCTATAATCCATGAGTTAAGTGCTTCAAAATCTAATTCAAAAAGCAAAAAAGCTTTTAAAAACAACTTCGTCACCATTCTTTATGCTACATCAAAGGAATAACTTTCTATTCTATCCAAGCAGAACTTAGACAATGATACAAGCTTAATCATTCACGCATATTCTTACTACAAATTAACAACTCTCATGGCATTGTTACTGAAAGAAAAAGGATTTATAAAATCAAAGGAGCTGCAGACAAATGGACTTTATAACATAAGGTGTAAAAGAAACAAGATAATGATGCTATTTATTTCTTTTGCAAAAAGGCTGGTTATGTGAAGAAGGATTATCCAAATTTACAAATTGGCTCATGAAAAAGGGTAAACTTCTCAACTTTATTTGTTTTGAAGTTAATTTATCCTTAGTAACAAATCACACTTAGTGAATAGATATAGGTGCAACTACTCACATAATTGTGACTATGTAGGATTGTGTAAGGAGATGAATGCCAACTGATGCTGAAAGATTCATCTATGTGAGAAATGACAATAAAACTCCTGTTAAAGTAATATGCTTTTATAAATTACATCTAGAACCTAATTGTATTTTGAATTTACATGATACTTTTTATGTACCATCGTTCAGACGAAATTTAATTTCTATTTCTTGTTTAGATAAATTTGATTATTCTTGTTCATTTGAAAATAAAAAATTTAGTCTCTTTCAGTATTCAAATATTATTAGTATTGGTTCTTTGATTGATAATCTATATAAATTAGATATTTCGCTTCACAAAATAATGATACCTTGCATGTAAGTAATTTTAGTGCAAAACAAAAATTAATGAATGAGAATTCATATATGTTATGGCACAAACATTTAGAATATATTTCCAAATAAAGAATCGAAAGATTTGTGTTAGAAGAAATTTTGATTCCCTTTATTTTTCAGATAATAAACTATGTATAAATGTATCAAGGGAAAACAAACAAATATTAAGAAAATTAGTGCTAACAGGTGTTTAAGCATCTTGGAATTAATTCATACTGATATTTGTGGTCCATTCCCTATAGCTACTTAGAATGACCAACAATATTTTATTACATTCATAAACGATTATTCTCGTTATGGGTACTTATACTTGATTTATGAGAAGTCATAGTTACTGGATGTATTCAAAATCTTTAAGACTGAAGTTAAAAATCAACTTGGAAAGAAAATAAAAACTATCAAATCTGACTGCGATGGTGAATATTATGACATATATGATGAATTAGGTGAATAATGTCCAACCCTTTTGCAAATATTTAACAGAATGTGACATCGTTCCTCAATACACCATGCTAGGGACTCCAAGTTAAAATGATGTAGTTTAGAGACGAAATAAGACCCTTATGAATATGATTAAAAGTATGATAAATCATTCTTTTTTACCAGAATCACTTTGAGGAGAAGCCTTAAAGACTACAATTTATATTCTTAATAGATTTCCAAGTAAAGCAGTAACTAAAACCTCATATGAATTATGAATTAGAAGAAGTTTAGTATTATGCATCTTTATGTCTAGGGATGTTCAGCTGAAGCTAGGCCATAAAAGCCTAATGAAAGAAAATTAGACTTAAGAATTATTAGCTACTATTTTGTTGGATACTCAAAAAGGTTGAAGGGTTTTAAGTTTTATGACTCTTCAAATAAATCCTTTTTTGAGATGGGCAATGATAAATTTATTAAGGAAGTTGAATATGATGGGAGTAATAAACCTAGAAATTTTATATTTGAAGAGCAATTTATTACTCTTCCTACAATTATAATAGAAAATGATCAAATACTTTACTTCCTACAATTACAACAGAAAATGATCAAATACTTTTACCTGATCTTATTCAAGTTATAAATACATACATTCAAAATATTATTGAGTTAACTCCCACTTATATTGAGAAATCACAACAATCTCAAATTAAAGTGCCATTAAGAAAATCTACTAGGGAGAGGAGATCAATAATTTCAGATGATTATATTATGTATCTCCAAGAACATGAGTTTGACATTAGATTAGAAAGTGATCAATCTCTTTTAGTCAAGTCAAACAAAGTGTCAACCCCATAAATGGATAAAAGCCATTAAGGATGAGATGAAATCAATAAAAATCAATGATGTTTAAGATCTTATCGAATTGCCTAAATCAGTAAAACTCATTGCTTGTAAATAGATTTTTAAAACCAAACGAGATTCAAAAGGCAATATTGAAAGATATAAAGCACGTTTAGTCGCTAAAAGTTTCACTCAAAGGAAATACATTGATTATAAAGAGACTTTCTCTCTAGTTTATTCAAAATCTTTTAGAATCATTATGACATTAGTAGCTCATTATGATTTAGAGTTACATCAGATGAATGTAAAGATTGCATTTCTCAATTATGATATTAAAGAAACTATATATATAGTGCTGTTGACCTCATTTTTAGAATGAGCTCTCAACCCCTCCATCTTAGAATAGGACTCATCTTAGACTTTAAGAGTTCCTTAGTCTTAAGACACATCTAGTGATTAGGTGGACACTCAACCTAGTCCTAGAGACTTAGAAGAGTTAGCCTTGAGAATAGGTCATGCCTTAGGAGTGTTAGGAAAATTTACCTACCCTTAGCTTGAACTACTCCTCACCTTCCTTCCTTCAAGTCAAACTCCAAATCAATCTTATTTGATTTTCTCCAAACTCAAATTAATGCCACATAATTGAAATCCATGATTGAAATCCATGTTTGAAATCCATGATTGAAACCAAATTCAAAATTTCAAACTCCAAATTCCAAATATTTCTTAAGTCCTTAATTTCTCTCCTAAGAACTTAGCATAAATCAAATCTAAATCAATTAAAATTCATGAAATTTTCTCATAACTCATTTATATTCTCATTTATATTCATATATATAAATGAAATATAAATTCAAATCAATCAAACTAAACTCAGAAATTAAATCCAAAACTCCAAAATTTCTTAAGTCCCTTAATTTCCCTTTTAAGGACTTAGCCTAAATCAAACATAAATCAATTCAAATTCATGAAATTTTCTCATAACTCATTTATATTCACATATATAAATGAAATATAAATTCAAATCAATCAAACTAAATTCAAAAATTCAAATTCAAAAATTCCAAGTCTTTTCAAGTTCCTAAATCTTCTCTTAAGGACTTAGCCTAGTTCATGATCAAATCACTTCAAATTTAT
Source organism: Cymbidium sinense (assembly GCA_021442155.1). NCBI lineage: Eukaryota > Viridiplantae > Streptophyta > Magnoliopsida > Asparagales > Orchidaceae > Cymbidium > Cymbidium sinense. The sequence continues at coordinate 22,248,199 of CM038221.1, read as the reverse complement.
GAAATTTTCTCATGACCCATTTATATTCTCATTTATATTCACACATATAAATGAAATATAAATTCAATCAATCAAAACCACTTCCAAATATCAAACTCAAATCCATTCAAAATCCAACCTAAGCCTTTCAAGTCAAAATCTTGAACTTAGCCAAATCAACTCAAATTAAGCTAAACTCTTGATTTTTCAACATGATTCAATCAATCCTTCAATCATGAATCCAAATATAAATACAAACTTCAATCACTAAATCAAAACTCAATTCAAAAATCAAACCAAATCCATTCATGTTCTTCCTTTGAATATGAAATTATCAAATGAATCAAAACCCATTTGACTTCAAACCACTTGCAAATGGATTTATATTTCAATCATAAGTCCATATACAAGTTCAATCAAACTCAAATCAAGCTTTGACCAAGCCATTTGACCCACTTAGGCTCACTTGACCCAAAGTGGTCTAAAGTATTCTTATGAGCTAAATTCTAATCTTAACCAAATTGGATTGAATCAAACTCACCTATGCCTCTCATTGTGATCAAAAATTATCATGAGATGATCACTCAATCAAATTGGGTCAAACCAAGTCCCAAAATGAAATCTAACATAACCAAAATCCACTATAGGCCAAATAGATTGAAACCATTAATCTAAGTTCATTCATGAACTATGTTTGAACTTGACCAAGTCAACATTTGAGCTTAACCTAGGCTAATTGGCCACTTGACCCAACTTGACCCAACCTAACCTAAAAGTCAAAATGTGTCAAAACTTGATCTAAGCCAAATTGATTGAAACCAATGAGTCAAGTTCATTCCAAATCACTTGTTGAACTTAATCGAAGCCTCAATTGGCCAACTAGACCTAACCTAGCCCAATTGACCTTGAACTCAACTTGACTTAAAGGGTCATATTGAGCCAAATTCAAACTTAACCAAAATTGATTGGAAATAAAGATACCAATCCACTTCATATGACTAACCAAACCTAAACCTACCCATGACCTTGTTCAAATAGGTCAAATGGGTCAAATTGGTCAACTTGACCCATTTGACCTAAATAAAATCATATGAATCAAATTCAAACCTAAACTAAATTGAATCTAAATAAAGCAACCAAAATATTTCAAATGGTCATATAAACTTGACCCAACCCTTGGTTTGACCCAATTTAACCAATTGGTCAACTTGACTTAAGTAGACCCATTTTAACCTAAATGGGTCAACATGAGCCAAACCATACCAAATGAGCTCCAAATCTAATGAAACTTGGCCAAACCTATTTTCTCAACATACCCAACATATCCATGTTCAAAATCAACCAAATAACCATTCTACCCCTAGGCCATAAAACAAATTTTGGTCAAATCCATGGGAAATTTGGTCAATTTCTCTTCACACCTACTTGCTACTTTTCTAATAGGTCAAGTAAACCCCATGGAGGGTGGTTCACCCAACCCAATGAGTTTGGGTCAACCCAACTTGACCCAAGGCCAACGAGCACGTGGCTCAAATTGGCCACATGGAATCATGCTCCCACCCAATTTGAAGCACATGGGGAGTTACCATTCCACTCCCTAGCCCAAATCGACCATGTGCAAGCTTCTAATAGATCAAACAACCCACTGCCTAAGGTCTGTTGGATCAAAATGGCAAGTGAAGCTTCGGCCGTCCGATTGCCTAAGGGGGAGATATACTCCCCTAATCCACTTCAATTCCAATAGAGCCTAATTCGATTGAGTAAGGGAGAGTGTTAGGAGCCATTCTTGAGTGATCTTAAGCTCTCTAGAAGGATTTTAAATTGTCCTTTCTCGGTTTCCCTAAAGCAAAAATAGAGGAGCTCTAAGGATTTGCCAACTTCCACTACACTCCAATTCAACCAAATTCCCTTTGCACACTCCACCAGAGGGTTGAGTTGAGCTTGCCCAACCTCTTTCCCAAGCTCCAAAGGTAGAGGAAGACTCACCTAGATCAAAGACAAGCTCACCAGGATGGTCCATAGAGCTATCCACTCAATCTCAAGAGCTAAAACTTTCACCAAAGTTTCATCTCAATCAGACGATGCTCCTCCAAGAGAATCAAGCGCCGGTGATCACCTTCAGTGAGGTATGGAATTTTTTGATCACTAAACTCAATGTGGTGTGAAGCTTTATGAAAGAAATTTTGATCCGATAGAATTTTGACCATTAGATGTGCTTGCCATTAGGGTTAGATGGTGTGTGCAAGATTTCATCCCAATCTGAGATTGATCGAGCTTTGATCTTCCCTTTGAAAGTGGATGATCTCCATTATTCCTCAGGGAAGAATAGAGATGATCTCTAGCCGTCCATCTGTGCATTTTGGATGGATGGTCAAGATTAAATCTTATTTTATATTCTATTTTATCCTTTTAAAACCTCAGATTAAATCCTAGCCATTCGATGCTTGATCGAATGGATGAATACTGCGTGGCGTTACATGCCGCTATGATGTGACATTTAAGTAGCCACTCAGTGGATGATGCATGTAAAGCATAGTTGAGTCAATCGCTTGCGTGGCGCGCTATAGGATTAAAGGATTAATTAAGATATTAAATAATTCTAATTAATCATATAAACTTTAAAAATTCATATCTCTCTAAAGAAAAATAAAAAAATATGAGATAGATTATCACTGAAAGATAATTCAATCTAGAATTCTAAAATTAGTTTTAATGGATTTTGAATATTGTATTTTTTTGATTTTGGATTTTATTAGAAATCTTAATTTGCTAATTATTCCTTAATTAATCCACTGATTAATCTCAAACTTCTTGAGTATATTTTGGGGGATGACTTCTACCTCCCCTAGTTTTCTTGGGATTTATTGGTGGCTTAATTGGGAAAATTGCTAATTCATTTCTTAATTACCCCTTTATGTGATTAGGAATAATTAAGGGTTTGATTAGTGGATTGTTGAAGTTGATTAAGGTCTGTTTTAGTGAAAAGGAGGTTTAGAAAATAATTTTGAGGCATTTCTCCTAAGTTATTCCCTAAAACCCCTTTCTTTTTTAATCCTCTCTTAATCAAGGGCTAATTCACTAATTACCCTATTAATTAATTTCTTAAAATTCTAAAACTTTCTAGAACTTAATTAATCTACTTGGAGTAGATGCTTAGGTGTTTAAAAGCCTAAGTTCAATTAAGGAAATTAAAATTCAACTCATATGTGTGAGGGGTGTTTTGAAATTACTTAAGTTAAATCCCTTAGCTTAATTAATCATTAATCATGAGCCAAATTACATTAGGCCACTTTCTTCCTAGGTACATTACAAATTTAAATTTCTTGTGAGTTTTTATGTCATCTCATTGGCTCATAATTATTTGGTTAACTATGCTAAGGTGGTGTAGGTAAGGGATAATTAACATGTTTGATTTATACCTTATCCTAATCAAAACATAAAATGAATCTAGTCATCTAAAAATTGAACAAAAATATCAAACACATGTGGGAATGGGTTAGGAACAGTAAACATAATTCACATTTTCAAAATTATATCAAATTCAAAATTAAACAAAAATCATACTAAATAAACTTTGATTTACTTTAAGCTTTCTTATTTCATAAGATTTTCTTTAGGATTTAATTAAAGTGAATGTGTTTACATGATTTCATTACTTTAGTTCTTTCCTAACATGCTAAATATGTGTGTCATATGGTTTCATGCATCCATGCTTTTCAAAAATCAAATTTAAAAATAAAAATGTTTCCTTTATGTCAAATTACATGTGTTGGCTAAAGTAAGAATACAAGTGGCTATTATCACTATTAAATTTAAATTATTTTCAAAATATATGAATCAATTATTAAAATTGAAAGTGTGGAACTTATATCTTATTTATAAGTTTGCATGTGAGTAAAACATAAGGATGTGCTTAGTATAGGTTTTTCATTCTCTTCTCTTTTAGTATGGTTTTGAATAGGATTTGGCAAGGTGTATGGTTCATTTGAAAAGAACCTAACACTTGCCTAATTCCATATCCTATTCATTCCTATACTATCAATTAATAAGGATAATTATGCTAATTACATAAACAAAAATAAATCAACCAACACCAACTTTTGCATTCTTTCTTTTCCATTCATCTCTTTTGCACACATGCTTGTATTTATGAAAAGTGGTATATTAGTCTGAAAAATCCTGAGGTTGCGAGGCTTTAAGTAACCTAAGTAGGTCTTGTACCTTACACCTTTGGTTAACAATGGAATCGTACTCACTTATGCCTTTCATACATTCATATGTGCATGTGAAAATTGGATAAGAAACCCTTTTGCTACTTAATGAAAATCATGCATCATAAACATCCAAATTTTCCTAAGTAAATTACCTAGCATGAATCATAAAGTGTGCTAAATATTCCCATTTGTATGTATAGATATATTTAGGACTCATTCATATGTATGTTATACTTATTAGGAAAAAAATGAAGTGATGTATATTTTGTGAATTTAGTTCATTTTACTTAATCTTGAAATGCCTTTCTTTTGAATAGGTTTGTTTAGAGTTCATCTAAACTTAGGATTAATTAAAACACTTAATTAAAATATCACTAAACAAAACTAAAATATGAATCCACTTTAGAAATTACTTAGGTTAGGGAGGGAAAGAGAAATTATCTTCTTTTTTCTCTCTTTATAACTTAGTAATCAATTGTAGGATTCACTTGAACCTAATCAAAACATAAAATAAAATCAACCCAAAATAATTAAATCAATTAAATAAAACCCTCCTCTAAGTTGAACATTCTTTACACTTAGAAAATTCTAACTTAAAGCCATAGCTAAGCATATACACAAAGCACACACACATTAGGCTAAGTCACCACTTCTAGCTTTAGGTTAAGGTGGTGCATGGTTTGATGCTTGCTTTTATTTTATGATATATATTTTAGTCTGGATGTTAGGATGTATGTGCATAGAATGAATGGTAGGACAATCTTAGTTTAACCATTGTCTTCTGCAGGGGATTGTGCTTAAGGGGCACTGTAATTAAAAAAAATATAAATGCTTTTACTGCGCAAGTGTTTATACCCCTAAGCATAATCCAATAGGCCAGGTGGACTTAGCCACCCATGTGTGGGGTGATAAGTCCAATATACATGCAAGATATTTGGTGGTTTATTTAGCTAACCTTTATTTTGCAGGTGTTAGCTAGATTTACTTTTCTTTTTCATGTAATCTTTGCAATTAAGATTTTGGAATTATTGTTATGGGGATTAGAATGAACATTGGTCATAAGATTTCATCTTATGCACCATGTGAAGCCTTTGGAGCATCCACCTTCTAACCACCAAAGAAGGAACCAAGAAAGAAAGAAGAAAAGAAGAAGAAAGAAGAAAAGAAGAAGAAGAAAGAAGAAAAGAAGAATGAAGAAATGAAGCTTGAATACCCCCATAACATTGAGTTCCTTGCTTAATTGTATGTAATTCATTTGTAATTTGGGTTGTATAAGGGGAGAGCTTAGCTACCCAATTTGTTTTCGAGTTTGTGCGGTGGTACCCAACCACAATGGCCTCTTATTCTTTTGCGATTAGCTTTATAAATTGATTAATGATTTGTTTAGCTTTGCATTAAGTTGCATCCTTTTCTAGTTTCTTCTTTGCTTTATGTATGGCTTGGATGTGGATTAGGCTCTTAGAAAAAAATAAATCTTCTACCAAATTTAATAATTCAAAACTAAAATAAAGAACTCATAACCTCACCTAAAGCTTAGGTTTAAAATCAAGATAAAATAATTAGCAACCCCTTAGCTGGATGAGTATTTCTTTTATAACATCATGCACAAATACATATTATTTTCACTCTTGATTGGAGGGCTTCCACCTTTGCCAGAGAAACTTGGCTTGACCTTTGAGAGCCATGGTGAAAACACACCTCCTCCTTTTTCACTGATTTTGGCCAATAATCTCATTTCTCATGTATTAGGCATATGATTGCTATTAGCGTGAGTCAAAATAATTATCTAAAAATGAAAATAAAATGAAATCTGAATTGTATTAGATTTAGGTCATTTGAAGCATGTCCTTACATGATCTTGTCTCTTTAGGGAGTGAGTTTAAGGACTTAGTCTCTTTCTAAATAAATAATAGCTTAGCTATCTTGCATAAAGCATATGACTTGCCTACATGAATTTAAAATTATAGGAGGAGTTAGTTGGAGGCCACCCCCAGGCGGTTGTAAGTCCAAGTAGTCGGGTAGTTTATCCTCTCTTATGGAGGCAAACTAAATACCCATTTTCACCTTAGATTTAGGTTGTGCTTTCGACTCTCGCCAAAGCTCCCTAGATTTAGGTTATGAAGTTTCTTCTCCCCTTTGTGGGCCATAAGCTTAAATCCTCACCTCTTAGGCATTTTCATAATCTTGTGTTGTGGAATCATAAGCCCTAAACTTCTAATGAAAAATTCAACTCAAACAAATTAAATCAATTTCAAAAATGTAAAGCTCAACCATAGGATAGTTGAGATGCTCTAGGTTTCCTAGCATCGTGGGCATCTCTTACTTATCTTCCTTTTGGCTTCGATAATAACTCCCTCTCTTTGATCAATCCCATTTGATCTTCAAAAATGAACTAATCAATTAATAGTCCTTTCCTATTGAAATCATGAAGACAATGATCATTTACTTTAATCGAGAGTATTACTAAGGGATCTCATTCCTTAGGATGTAATTAACTATAAGGGTTTGCCCCTGCAGGGAACTTAACGAACCCGATTTAAAATAAACCCTACTTTACTTTTTCATGTAAAGTAGGGGAAGAATCTCTGGTACATATGCATACTCATTGTCCTTAAGAGTCCTTATTCGGGTGATTAGGTCCATTGTAGGGTGACAACTTCTATCTCTCGAGATAGTATACCTCTCTTTAATGCCGTACTTGATCACCTTAATAAGAACATCTGTGGATCTACGTGGTGTCCCAACAAGGCATATTTTTATATATTTCTATTTTCATTTATCCTCTTTTCTGAAAGGGAGGGGATAGATGAAGGCAGGAATTGTATATAAATATTTCACCATAGGTGCAACCAAAAAATTTTCAATCTTCTGATTCAAAACACTTGGTATGCAAATTAAAAAAAAATCTATCTATGGCTTAAAGCAAGCTTCCCAATGGTATAAGAAATTTGATCAAGTGATTACTTCTTTTAGTTTTAAAGAAAATACTGTTGATCAATGCATTTATCAAAAAATTCATGGGAGTAAATTCATCATCTTAGTGCTATATGTTAATGCTATTTTACTGGAAAGTAGCAATATAGGCCTTTTGCATGAAACTAAAAAATTTCTTTCAAATAAATTTGAAATGAAAGATCTTGGGAATGCATCTTTTGAGTTGGGTATACAAATTCATCGAGATCGTTCACATAGTATACTTGGTTTATTACAAATGACATATATCGAGAAAGTTTTAGTAGATTTGGCATGAAAGATTGTGCACTAGGAGATACACTCACTACTAAAGGTGATAAATTCAATTTGCTTCTCCAAGAAATGAACTTAAAAAAAAGAGATGGAAAGATCTCTTATGCATATGCAGTAGGGAGTCTTATGTATGCTCAAGTTTGTATGCGTCCGTATATCATTATTGGAATGCTTGAAAGATATTTAAGTAACCTAGAATGGATCATTGGAAAGCAGTAAAATGGGTTATGCAGTATCTAAAGAGAACAAAAGACCTTATGCTCACATATCGGAGATAAGATCATTTAGAGATTATATGGTACTCTGATTTTAATTTTATTGGTTGTCTCGATAGGAGAAGATCCACTTTAGGTTATATTTTCTTATTAGCTGGATGAGCTATATATTTGAAAAGTGCTAAACAATCACTCATAGTTTCTTCCACTATGGAAACATAAATTATAACTTGTTGTGAGGCATCAAATCAAGAAATATGATTACAAAATTTTATCATTGGGCTAAATATTTTTGATGAAATAGAGAGACCATTAAAAATAAATTGTGATAATAGAGCCACGAGTTGTATTCAAAGAATAACAGGTGTTCATCAAAATCAAAGTATATTGACATAAAATTTCTTGTTGTAAAAGAAAGAGTTCAGAGTTCTCAAGTATCCATTGAATATATTATTACAAACTTTATGATTGTGGATCCACTTACAAAAGCTTTACCACCTAAAGTATTTCATGAGAATGTGGCTCGTATAGGAGTGGTTTACTTTGATGATATGCTAGCATAGTTGGAGTTTTCTTATGATGTTCAATGATTATAAATATATTTTTTCTAATCAGAATAAAGTATTATTATTATCTTATAGTTGAAAACTCTAAAATAAAGTTATATAGTTTTTTCAATTACAGTTTAGCATAAATAAATGAAATAATATTTATAACTCTTTTTGAGTTATAATATAAGACCAATTGGAAATATGCATGATAAATAATCACATCACAAGAAATTTTTATGCTACATATCCATATTTGATATATGTCATTAATCATATTGATTTAGTGATCACTGATGGGTCTAGTTATAGAAGAAATTATAATAAAGATTACTTTGATTCTATGTCAATATTATTAATAAACCAGATTATCTAAAAATATTCCTCTTTGAAGATAACAAATATTGAGCTCTTTAAATATTTAATAATGTATAATTGTCAAGCAATATATGTGGCCCAAGTGAGAGATTGTTGAAAATTTTGAATGTGGGCTCACATAAAAATTTAATTATATATTATATTATATCTTATTTTTTAAGCCTATTAATTTTGTTATCAAATAAATATTAATTAATTTTAAGTTTTTGAGGCATGTTATTAATTTTGCATGAAATTATCATGTATAGAGACCAGGCATTTCATTTTATTTTAATGATGGACTGAAATAAAATGACATACACTCAAGTATAAATAGGGTCATTGTCCCCATTATAAAGGGTTGGTTCTTATTTTTTCTCATATCCCATCTTGAGTGAAAAGAAGTCTCTCTCTCTCTCTCTCTCTCTCAAGAACACCCTTTAGAAGTGGAAGGCTAAAATCCCACATTAGCTCTTCCATGAATTTAGGTTCCGATTAAATCTTCTTGATGATTTGACATGAGATCCGAGCTAGATAAATTTATTTTTTATCTTCATATGTTTCCAACATTTTTATGTAGGCGTGGCTACTGCTTGTGTTACTTTTTAGTGTAAGCTTCTAAGTCTTGTGGTTATTTGTATTTTAATAATAAATTGTGCCATCATTCTATTTTGGAAAATTTTCATAGGTAGCACATAATTTTTATCTATTTATATATCTAAAATATAAATTTTAATTTGAAAGATTTATATACATACCACATAATTCATTTATATACATACCACATAATTCTTATGTATTTACATATCTAACACCTAAAGTTATATATTTACTTATCTAATATTCTCTTAAATTTAAGAAGGTACCTTTCATTTTTAAAAAGTGGATTATAATGTTATTTTTGATGTTATATTGATGATTGGGGTGTTAAATATGTAAAAATTAAAGTTTATGTGTTAGATATGTAAATACATAAGAATTGTGTGGTATGTATATAAATCCTTCTAATTGAAGTTATTTTTAATTTATATATATATATATATATATATAAAATATCTTTTTCTATACATAAAAATATATTTAATTTTAAAATATTAATAATAATAATATTTTTGTTGTAATATTAAAAATTTAAATATTATTTATGCAAACATTAAAATTTAAATAATGGATATGTAAATATATAAGAATTGTGGTATACATGTGTGCCTTTTTTTATCTCTCAATTATTTCTTTTTTTTTAGAATGGGAAAAGGTCGTTGCCCATTCTTATTTGATTAAGTAGATAATTTCATTGAAAGAAATTTTGGTTGAGGTGTGTTTACCTAATTTTGATTGAAATATACCTCAAAATTGTTAAATATATTTTGAGATAATTATAATATATGAAAAACCAAATTAAAATTTGCATTGTATTTATTTTAAATTAAATTCATGAATTTAAGACTCATATCGATAAAATAATTTTATCATTATATTCTAGCAAATTTATTCCAAGCTTAAATTTGATTGTTAGATAATAGATGAATTAAGTTTATTAACTTTTTTAAATAAAAAAAATCAAAAACAAATAATTGATATGGATTAGATATAAACACAACAATACTTAAAAATATTGTAATATAAAAAAAATTACTACTTTGTTGCAATTGGCAACAATTATAATTTTATTAATGTATGAGATGATCATTTAATTTAACTTACTAGAGCTCTAATTGAGATCATCTTTGACAACAACACACCTCCACTTCTACTCATCATGTGTTATAACAAACTTAGCCAATAGAATAAAGAATATTCTAATTAACTCTAACATATTATAACTAACTAGCGATATAAATACTCATGTACCACACCTTTATAAGGCTATGCATGATCATTTGATACAATATAGTACTATACCTTTCTTCCTGCTATCTTTTGTTCTCATGGTATTAGAGCTACTAACCTTATGACATCCCTTCTCCCGCTAGCTCATCCTTACAACTTTTCCCAATCCTTCCAGCACCACCACCTCATCCCAAATGAGAGAAATCAATATTGCCACCCAACTCAAATTTCTTATCTCCAACATCAAACATCATTCTAGCCTAAGTTACCACTGACAATTATCTCACATCAAGATTACAGGTGCTAAAGATCTTCAAAATCAATGGCTAAGACTGTCATCTCACAAGCAGCAATTCCTATCCTCTAAAACTCTACACTGATACTGAAGGAAACAAACAATTCAATTCTCAATATAATTTTATGGATGACTATCGGCCATAACCTACCTCTTCTCTCAATTCTCTAATCTCATCCATCTTATGTCTCTATGTCATAATCTTTGATACCTATAGTAAAATCTAGACTACATTAGACAAACACCTTCAATCCACCAATTGGTCAATGATAATTCAACTAAAATATGAATTGCATGACATCACCATACTAAAGAAAATAATGACCTAGTATTTAGCAAAATCAAAGCCCAAGTCAATGGCATCAGTAGCAGGCTCCTCCTTAGATCCTAAAGGCATTATTCTCTACACCCCTCTTACAAAGCCTTCAAAATGGCCACTCGCACCAACCTCCAACAAATCATCAAGGATGATTCCTACTCATTGCTTTGTAATGAAGAGATCAATCTAGCGAATGAAGCTACCAATGATAGACTCAAACACATTGCTCTAGTCTCATAGAGGACAACACAACAAAGCCTCTCTAGTTAAAGAAGAACAACCCATCATTAAGAAAAATCTATTACTCAATTTAGAGAAAACAAAACAACATCTACACTAGTGCAATGCCAAATCTATCTCAAATTCTATCATTCAGCAACATAGTGCTGGTTCAGATCAGACCTCAACTACAAACCTACTTCATCTAATAACATATTGTTGACCTCACTTTTGGAGTGAGTATTCAATCTTCCCATTTTAGACTTAAGAGACTTCTAGACACTAAGACTTCCCTAGTCATAAGACACTTCTAACAATTAGATAAACACTTAACCTAAGCCTAGAGACTTAAAAGGGTTAACCATAGGATTATGTTATGCCTTAGGGATCAAGATAATCCACTTACCTGCAACCCAAATTCAATCCATGTTCACCCTCTCAAACCAAACCTCAAGTTCAATTCAAACATCAAATTCAAATCCAAATCCAAACCAAATTCCAAAACCAAATGGTTGAAGCGCATGATCAAACCCAAACTGAAATTTTTCTTAAACCCTTTGAGATAACTTCATGAACTTAGCCAAAATCTCATTCAAATCAAACCCAAGTCAATTGATTTTCTCATAAATTAATCACATCTTCAATCATCTCTACAAATATAAATCAAATTTACAATCACATGACCAAAACTAAATTCAAATCAATCCAAAATCCAAACCTAAGCCCTATGGCCTGCCTTTTGGGACTTAGCCAAATCTTAATCTAAATCTATCCAAAATAAATTGATTTTCTCATAATCAATTTATGTCTTCAATCATCTTCCCAAATACAAATCAAATCTACATTTAAATGATCAAAACTAATTCAAACTAAATCAAATTAAATCAAAACCCCTCCTAAGCCATATGAATAAATTCGATGGACTTATCCAAAATCCCATCCATATCAAATCAAACTCAATTGATTTTCTCACACATCAATCATATTTTTAACCATCTTCATAAATATAAATAAAATATATATTTAAATCATCAAAACTAAATCAAACTAAATCAAAATCCAAATCTAAGCCACATGACCCAACTCCATGGACTTAGCTAAACTCCTTCACTCTAAAATTGAAATTCAATTGATTTTCTCATGAATCAATCATACCTTCAATCATATTCTCAACTATAAATGAAATCTACAATCATCAAGCCAAACAAAAACCAACCCAAGTCAAACCCAAGTTAACCTTTTTGACTTGAAATATCCAAATGAACCAAAACTCATCCAAACCCAAATCAATTGCAATTGAATTTATATATCAATCCCAAATCCATATATAAACTCAACCAAATCAAACTTCGACCCAAAATTGGTCCTTGACCCAAAGTGATCAATTTGACCTATTTGAGCCAAGTTATAATCCTACTCAAATTGGATTGAACCAAGCCCATCAAAACATCTTATCATGATTGTTGATCACCCTAGGTTGATAAATTATCACAAATTGGGTCAAACCAAGTCAACTTAATCTTTTGACTAAGTCAACCTTCTTAACCCAAATGAATCCAAACTAGCCAAATTACAACCTAAGCCAAATCACATGAAACTAATGATTCATACCAACTCAAAATCAATATTCGAACAAGACTTGACCTTCAATTGAGCCAAACTAAAACCCAATTGGCTCTGTTGACCCAAGTTGACCCAAGTTGACCTAAAAGGCTAAATTGGATCAAATCAAAATATAAACTAAATTGAGTGCAACCAATGGCTCGTTCATTCCAATTTGATTGTTGAACTTGACCAATGCCATGATTGGACCCAATTGACTCAATGGAACCCAATTGACCCACTTAGCCCAAATTGACCTAAATGGTCAAATTAGCAGTCAAAATCAAACCCAAATTGATTGAAACCAAAGCCTACAATCATTCTCAATTGGTCAACCAAATCTAACCAAACACGCCCAAGCCAATTTGGCTAATTTGGTGAAATTGGTCAACTTAACCCATTTGAGCCATTTGAACTCAAATGAGTCAAAATCAAATAAGCCAAACTAGACCAAACCAGTGACACCAATACATTCCAAATGATCATATGAACTTGACCCAAAACTTAGTTTGACCTAATTTGACCAATTGGTCAACTTAACTTGAATTGACCCAATTTAACCAATTTGAGCCATATTGAGCCAAATCTTACCAAATGAACTCCAACTCACTTAAAATTTGGGCTAACCTACTTTTGTATCATGTCAAATCTTCCCAAATAAAATCAAATGACCATTATACCCTTGGGTGAAGTGTATCACATGAGACAAATCACCTATGTAAGTGGTCATTTTCATTCCTTGGTCACTTGGCACTCTTCTATTGGTCCACCCAGACCACCCAACTTGACCCAGGGTGGTTACCATGACCCATGAGAGGTGAAATCACCATCCCCATTGGAGCATTTGAAACCCATATGGCACCCATGATTCCTCCTTACCACCTCCACACCTTCAACCAACGCAAGCCAACTCACCTCTCTTTTGCCACCCATATCTCCCCGAGATGGTGGACCACCACTAAAAGCAAAACCTAATCACACCGCTTTGATCAATAAGAAGGTTATACACCTTCACTTTCACTCAAACACACAAAATCATTCTCGAGTTTCCATGATGAAAGTCACAAATCATTTTCATTCCACTTTTTTTGGCTAGATCTATTTCAAAGGATCAGATGGGCCTTCAAAGTCAAGCTCATTTCTCATGTTTTGAGCATGAGAGAATGATTCTATTGTTTCTTACTAGATGAATTCTCGTCATTTGCTTCATCTTGAGCTTGTGAGGTATGCAAAATTGAAAGTTGGAGCATTTCAAAGGAAATGTTCATCTGTGATTTGATTGGATGCCCTCATTGTTGAAGGTGATTTTGGAGTTGATCCAAGCTCGAAGCTCAATCGCAATAATGGCGACTATACTCTTCGCCAGATGATGATGATACACACCATCCATTTGCAGTAATGGATGATCATTAATGATCGATATAATTTAATTAAAGGATTAATCGTAGCTATCCGATCTAAGATCATATGGCAGATGAGAAAGCGGCACACCACACAAGATTTTCTTATGAATTAATGTGGAGTTTATTTTTGGAATGTGGGATACCACATAGATCTTAGGGGGTACTTATTAAAGTGATCGACTATGACATTAAGGAATGATGTACTATCTCGAAAGATAGAAATCACCATCCTATAATGGACCTAATCACCTAATAAGGACTCTTAAGGCATGATGGATCTTCAAATGTATCGGAGATTTTCCCCCTACCTTACATGAAAAAGTAAAGAATGGGTTTATTTTAAATTGGGTTCATTGTTCATGGAGGCAAGCCTCCATTGTTAATTACATCCTAAGAGATGAAGTCCCTAAAGAGTACTCTCAATTAAAGTAGAAATTAAAGTCTCCAAAGATCTCAGTGCTAGACTATGTTTGGAAAATCAGATGGGATTATTCAAGAAGAAGACTTATTATCAAACCCAAAGGAAATGACTAGGAAATGCTCATGATACTAGGAAACTTTATGTGCATTCCAATATGTCCTATAGTTAGGCTTTATATTTTTAAAGTTGAAGAGATTTATATGTTTTGAGTTGAAATTTTATTAGATTTCTAGGGCTTATAATCTACCAACACAAGATTATAAAATGCTAAGAGGTGAGGATTTATGCTCGTAGCCCGAAGAAAATAGCTACCTCAGATCCTAAATCTAGGGAGCTTTAGCATAAGCTAAAGCATGACCTAAATCTAAGATGGGCATAAGGTTTACCTCCATAAGAGAGGATAAATTGCCCGATTGATGGGCTTACAACTACCTGGCGTGGCCACCAACTAACTCCTCCTACGATTTTAAAACCATGTGATCTAGTCATATAAATTGCAAGATAGCTAGGGTAGTTATTTATTTAGAAAGAGATTAAAATCCTTAAACCCACTCATTAAAGAGATTAGAGCATGAGTGGTATGAGTAATGGCTTAATCTACAAATACAATTTTTTTCAAATTTGATTTGATTTTTGACACTTCATTTTTGACAAAAACTTTGAGATTTTTATGCCTAAATGCATGTTGAAATGAGATTATAGGCTAAATAGGTACTTTCCACCATAGAGAAAATCCTCAAAGATCAAGTCTTCCCCTATCGTGCAAGGATGGAAATCCTCTCTTAGCAAGAGTGAAACAATATGATATGCGTGTTATTAGACATTCAACATTCAGCTAAGGGGTTGCTAAATCCTTTAATTATTTTATTTATGTCCTAGGCTTTATGCGAGGTTATGAGTTGTAGAATTTTTAATTGCGAGTGATTAATTGAGGTAAAAATATTAATTTTATCCTAAGAGCCTAATCGCATCGAGGCCATACAATAAACACCAATCATGTAAGAAAATAAGAAAAGGCATGTCATTTCTAATGCATAAGCTAAACATAACATCAAATAATTTTGTAACTAGCGCAAAAGAATAAGAGGTCGGTGCGGTCGGGTGCTGTCGTACAACTTAGAAAGAAAAATGGGGAGCCGAGCTCTACCCTTATACAACCCAGAAAATGAAAGAATAATCACAATTACAATGAATGAATACTATGGGGGTCTTCATATCTTCATTCTTCATGTCGCCTTCATTTCTTCATGTCTTTGCTTCCTTTGATTTGGTAGGCTTCAAGGCATCACATGGCATCCCAGGACAAAGCCTTCTAGCCAATGCTCATCCTAAACCTCCATATCATTAGTCCTAATTCCTAATGTAAAATTATATTAAAAAAATAAAAAGTAAATTTAACTACACCAACAAGATAAGTGTTAGCTAAACACACAAACAATCCCAAGCAGTTATATCATAATTTGGACTTAGCACCCTGCATATGGGTAACCAAGCCCACCTATCCTAACCTAGATTATACTTAGGGGCTTAAGCAACCTGCAAAGAGAGCATTTATATTTATTTTTAAACAGCCCTTAGGCATAACCCCCAGAAAATATGATTAGGCTAATCACAGCCTAACATCCAATCTATGAAACATACACCCTAACATCCAGTCTAAAATAATACATCACAAAATAAAATATACATCATACCATGCACTGTCCTAACATAAAGCTAGAAGTGATGACTAATTCTAATATGTGAGTGTTACGACTTGTGTGGTATGAGCTAACCAGGAATTAAGGTTATGATTTTTTAAATGTGAAAAGATTAAATTTAACATAAAGAGTTGATTTCACTTTAAGTTGTTCAGTTGATTTGAGGATTTTAATTTATATTTTTTTGTTTCATATGATTTACACTTAACAACTAAGTGTTGTAAAGAGAAGAAAGAGGATTACCCTCTTTCATCCATATCTAAGCCACTTCTAAAGCATGTTAATTTGATTTAGTTAGATTTAGTGAACGGCTTATTAAATGATTTAATTAATCCTAAGTTTAGGTTTAACTTAAATGATTTAATTAATATGAAAGGTATCTTAAGATTAACTTGATTTAACTACTAACACATAACTTACATCACATTATTCCTTTCCACCACATGTAACATTCATATGATTGAATCCTAAGTATAATTATACATGCAGTATATTTCTTTTAGCACACTTTAAATGAAAGACGCATATGTGTATTTTGTAGAAAATAGGATTTTCAGTCATTACCTAAATGCACAGTCAAGTGTATAAAAGTTTTAAGCAAGTACTTTACCATTGTTAACCAGGGGAGTGAGGTAAAGACCTCTTTAGGGCTACTTAAAGCCTCGCATCCCTAGAATTTTTAGACTAGATATACCCACTATTGTTGAATACACATGAATGTACAAATGATTACAAAAATGAAAAATCATGTAAAAGTTGTATTTCTTTTAATTTAATTATTTATACATGTGAGCTAAAGTTGAAAAAGGATATTTTTATTCATTAGCTAAATGCATATACAAGTGTATAAAAGTTTTAAGTGGATACTTCGCCATTGTTAACCAGGGAAGTGAGGTAAAGACCTCCTTGGGTTTACTTAAAGCCTTGCATCCCAGGAATGTATAGACTAGATATACTCACTATTATTGAGTACATATGAATGTACAAATGACTATAAGAATGAAAATCATGCAAAATTTGTATTTCTTTGAATTGAATTATTTATACATGTGAGCTAAATTTCTATCAAAATTCTAACATAAAAATACATAGGAATGAATTCAAATGAATATTGTGTCCTTTTCAAACGGGGTATACACTTGTTAATATTCAAACTCTATGTAAATCCATATATATTAAAGAAAGAGAACTCCATATTACATGTTATAAGCCATAGACACATGCAAGATTATATATATTTATAACTATTATCACTCCAAATATTATAGTTGACTTATAAATTTTGAAAATAACTTTGATTTAATAGTGATAATAGCACTTATCATAGGTAACACATGTAAGCTTGACATAAAGTAAATTCATTTAAATTTAAACATTTTGAAAACATGAATGTATGAAACCACATGACACACATCATTTAATATAATTGGAAAGGAATAATAAGACATAAAACACATGTTTCATTCAATCAAACTAATTCTTAAGGATAATCATATCAAATAAAAACATTTAAGGAAAACCAAATCTTATTAATGCCATCTTTCATTTTATGTTTTGATTTGATTTAATGAAATGAGGAAAAGTTTGCTGATCCTAATCCATTCTCATATTTGTGATTTAATTTAGTTTAATGAAAAGGTAATTAGGAGAATTTTATGAGTTAATTAAGTCATCTTTATACTTTAAGTACATTAATTAACCCTTACCTATATCACCTTAACATAACTAATCAAATAATTATGAGCCAACATGGAATGCATAAAATTAAATTGCAATGATCCTAAGAAATGAAAGGGCCTAATGCAATTTGGCTCATAATTAATTATTAGTTAAATTAAGAGATTTAGTTAAATGAATTTAGGTTATTGAACACCTAAAGACATACCCAATATTGATTAATTAAGATTCCATGTGATTATATTTTCAATTTGATTAATTGATTAAACCTTGATTAATTTATTTAATGAAATAAGATTAGGAAAAGGCTCCAATCTTATCCCATGAGTTCATTCACTATTAAAGAACACTTAGTCATTAAATTTATTAATTTATTACTATTTATGTGATTAATTAACCATTAATTGAGTTAAGAGAGTAATTAGGGCTCAATTAATCAATGTTCTTAATTAAATAAGTAATAAATCTCAAGAAAATTAGAGAAGCAGAGGTCATCCTCTTAAATAATCTCAAAAATTTTGGGATTAATCACTTGAGTAATTGGAGAGTAATTAGGCTAATTAAATTCTTAATTAAACCTAATTAGGCTCTATCTACTGTTCAAAATCTATTGAAATAGTTTTATTAAATTCTCCTCTAAATACCTTTAAAATGAGTATTTATTTTCATTTTTATGATTTGTTTATGATTTTTTATAATTTTAAAAAATTTTAGCTGATTTAAATGATTTTTCATGATTTGTATAAGTATATTAATTAATTTTAACTAAATTAGACTATTTGAGCTTCAGAATGTATTATGTCAATCTAGAAATTCTTTTGACTTGAAATTTTTTTATGGTAGGTTTATTTTAACTTCAATTTGAATCGCTAAAAATTTCAAATAAATATGATGTGTATTTTAGGTTTAATTAATGAAATTTAATTTTCACTAAAACTCAAATTAAGCTTAAAATATTTAGTAAAATTTGGAAATTTTAGATTTGTTAGATTCCTCTTGGAAAGATGAGTCCAATGAGCCATTATCTGTAATTTTTTGTTGAGTATTTTATTTTATTTATTAATTTTTGAAATTTTAGTGATTTAAATAATTTTAAAATTAAAAAGGTCTGAATTTCATACTTATCCTAGCTAGCACTATGCAGCGCTTACGTGGCAATGTAGTGGCACACGATGCCTTGCGATTGGCCATGTGGTGCCATGCGGAGCTGAGCGGCCCTGATGCGACCCACAAGCGAGAAAACACATTTCGCACTGATCAGATTGAACCATCTGATCCCGGATCGGATGGTCCAGATTGAACCACATGATCCAGCGGTTGAAATATGGGCAGATCTAGCACTAATCACAACTGTCCTTTTCCCTGAATGAGAAATCATGACTACTATCTTTCTCCTCCCTAATGGATGAAAGCAATGGGTGGATGAATAGTAAATCGAATGAATTTTTATAATTTTCATAAAAATTGAATGAAATCTCAATTGAATGAGCTCTATATCGTATCAATTCTCATTGAAAAACTTATTTTTTGCATTGGGATTATATAAAATGAAGAGTGCAAGGGTTTTCTAAGTGAATTTTCTAAAATAATGCAAAAACCATCATAAACAAAAGAACTTATGGCTGGCTAAAGGTTACCTCATTGGGGATGGATTCTGATGGCTGTGTTGACTCGAGCAAGCTCCTAGATGCAAGAAGAAGCTTTGGGATGGACCTAGGCTCTTGCTTCCCTTTGGAATGATGTGTCCACCAATAGTCGTGACTTTCTTGCCAAAATTTGCTTGATTTTTGGTGGCTTTAGCTCAAAGGAAGTAGGGGGATAAATGCTGGTTGCTTAGGGAGCTATTGGAGAGTGAAATGAGGGAATCAGTTCATCTCAACCTATTGTTGACCTCATTTTTAGAATGAGCTCTCTCGCTCTACCTTAGACATAGGACTTCTCTTAGGCTTTAAGAGATCCTTAGTCTTAAGACACATTTAGTGATTAGGTGGACACTCATCCTAACCCTAGAGATTTAGAAGAGTTAGCCATAGGAATAGGTCATGCCTTAGGGGTGTAAGGAAAATTTTTCTACCTATAGCTTGAACCAAATTCCTGTCTTCCTTCCTTCAAGTCAAACTTAAATCAATTCCAACTTAATTGATTTCCTCCAAATCCAAATCAATCTCACATGATTGAAACTCATGATTGAAACACATGATTGAAACAAATGATTGAAGCTTGTAATTGAAATTCCAAGTTCAAAAATCTTTCCTAAGTCCTTTGATTCCCTCTTATGGACTTAGCCTAAATTAGAACTAAATCAACTCAAATTCATGAAATTTTCTTACAATCCATTTATATTCTTATTTATATTCACATGTATAAATGAAATAATTAGCTCAATTTGAGCTATTCATAGTAATTGGGTTTTTCTTAAAGAATATGAACAACCAAAATAAAGTAATTAGGTTTTATTAAATATAAAATAAATTCAAATCAATCAAACTAAATCCAACATTCAAATCCAAAAAAAAAAATCTTTCCTAAGTCACTTTGATTCCCTCTTAAGGACTTAGCCTAAATCAAGTTTAAATCACTTCAAATTCATGAAATTTTCTCATAACCCCTTTATATTTTCATTCATATTCACATATATAAATGAAATATAAATTCAAACAACTAAAATCAACTCCAAAAATCAAACTCAAATTCAATCAAAATCCAACTTAAGCCTTTCAAGTCAAAATCTTGAACTTAGCCATATCAATTTCAAATCAAGCCAAACTCTTGATTTTTCTTCTTGATTCGATCAATCCTTCAATCATGAATCCAAATATAAATATAAACTTCAATCTCAAACCAAAACTAAATCCAAAAATCAAACCCAAGTCAAGCTCATGTTCACCCTTTTGAACTTGAAATTGTTAAATGAATCAAAGCCTATTTGACTTCAAATCACTTACAAATGGATTTATATTTCAATCATAAGTCCATATGTGAGTTCAATCAAACTCAAATCAAGCTTTGACCAAGCTATTTGACCTACTTAGGCTTACTTGACCTAAAGTAACCTAAAGCACCCTTATGAGTCAAATTCTAATCCTAACCAAATTGGATTGAACTAAGCCCACCTAAGCCTCTCATCATGAACAACAATCATCATGAGATGATCAATCACTCAAATTGGGTCAAACCAAGTCAAACCTAAGAGTTGACCAAGTCAACACTTAGCCAAAATAAAATCTAAACTAGCCAAAACTGACCATAGGTCAAATGATTGAAACCATTGATCAAAACTCATTCATGACCAATGTTTGAACTTGACCAAGTCAACATTTGAGCCTAACCTAGCCCAATTGGCCACTTGACCCAAGTTGACCCAACTTGACCTAAAAAGTCAAAATGTATCAAAACTTGATCTAAGCCAAATTGATTGAAACCAATGGGTCAAGTTCATTCCAAAATGATTGTTGAACTTGACCAAAATCTCAATTTTCCAACTAGACCTAACCTAGCCCAATTGACCATGAACCCAAATTGACCTAAAAGGTCAAATTGAGCCAAACTCAAAGATAAACCAAATTGATTGGAAATAAAGATACCAATCCATTTCATATGACCAACCAAACATAAACCAATCCATGACCTAACCCAAATAGATCAAGTGGGTCAATTTGGTCAACTTGACCCATTTGACCTAAATGAACTCAATTGAACCAAAACTAAATATAAACCAAATTGAATCAAACCAAAGCCACCATAACATTTCAAATGGTCATATGAATTTGTCCCAACCCTTGGTTTGACCCAATTTGACCAATTGGTCAACTTGACCCAAGTTGACCCATTTTGACCTAAATGGGTCTACATGAGCCAAATTATATCAAATCAACTCCAAATCTATTGAAACTTGGCCCAACCCATTTTTCAATCATACCAAACATATTCAAATTGAAACTCAAGCCAAATGACCTTTTTACCCCTAGGACATAGAAAATTTTTTGGCTAAATTCACTTAGAATTTGGTCAAATCCTCTTCATGACCACTTGACACCCTCTTAGTGGACCAAGTGGACACTAGTGAGTGTGGTGCACCTGACCCATTGGGTTTGGGTCAGCCCAACCCAACCCAAGGTCAAAATTGACCACCTCCTTCAAATTAAGCACATGAAAAATCCTTCCTCGACTCAATTAAACACACGACAACTTTCACACTACCTCCCTCTGGCTAAAATGACCCATGTGCAATCCTTAAATGACCTAACAACCCATTGCATGAGGTGTATTGATAAAAAATGGTGAGATACTTCTCGACTGTCCAATTGCTCTAGGGGAGATATACTCCCCTAATTTCATTTGAATTGAAGATTCCCCAATTTGATTGAGCAAAGGGAAGCTAGAGGAACCTTTTCCAAGTCTCCCCAAGCTCTCTCAAGTGATTTAAACTTCTCCATTTTTGGATTTTCTCAAACAAAAAAATAGGGGAGCTCAAGCCAAATTGAATCTCACTCCACACTCAATACTAATCCAATTCACTTTGCAAGCTCCATTAGGGAACTCAAACAAGTTCACCCAAACCTTTTCCCAAGCTCCAAAAGCAAGGGAGGTACCACTTCGATCAAAGCCATAAGGAGTTGAAGGTGGACTTGGCCCATAGAAGGATCTACCCAATTTCAACACCTTAAAATTTCAACAAGGCTTCATCTCCACTAGACGAAGCTAATTTAAGGGAATCAAGCATGGTGATAGCATTTGGTGAGGTAAGCCATTAAAGTGAGCTTAGATTAGATGTGGTGTGGCCATTTGTGGAAGGAATTTTTACTACATAAAAATCTAGTTGTTGAATGTGATCTCCCTTGTATGGTGATGGTGTGGGTTGAATTTGGATTCAATCCAAGCTCAATTGAGCTTGGATCTACCCCTAGAGATGGACAGTGGGGAAGATCAGGGATGAATCATGGGCCATCCATCCATGCATTTTGGATGGATGGCCATGATTAATCCACATAGATTCATTATTTTAATCCTTTAATATCGTGGGTTTAATCTCCACCATCCGATCCTTGATCGGATGGATGGGGAGAAAGCGTGTAGCACCACCACTGATGCAGCTATGATGTGACTACTTAAATAGCCACTCCTATCATGCCATGTGAAAAGCGCATGCCGCATCATCCTCCAAATGGCACTAATGGGATTAGCTATATAATCAGGGGATTAAATTACCTAATTAATCATGAAAACTTCAAATATTCATATCTAAGTGTAGAAAAATCAGAAAACTATGAAATAAATTGCATATGAAAGATAATTAAATATAGAATATTATAAAATTGATTTTGATGGATTTTTTGAATAGTTTTGTTTTTTGAAATTGGGTTTTATTGGGAATGTAATTAGGCTAATTACTCTATGATTATTTCATTAATTAATCTCAAACTTCTTATGTGTATTTAGTGGGATGACTTTTTCCTCCCCTAATTTTCTTGAGATTTATTAATATTTTGATTAGGGTAATTATTGGATTCATTCCTGATTACTTACTTAATGCAATTAAGCCTAATTAAGTACATAATTAGTGGTTTAATCCCCTGATTGAGTTAATTAAGGTTGTTTGAATGAATAGGAGGTTTAGGAAATAATTTTAGGATATTTTCTTAAGTTATTCCTTAAACCCCCTCTTTCTTCCTTAATCCAAATTCAATTAAGGAATTAACCCACTAATTACCTACCTAATTAATTTGATAAAATTCTAAAACCTTCAAGAACTTAACTAATCCATCTTGGGTAGATGCTTAGGTGTTCAATAACCTAAGTACATTAAGGAAATCAAAATTCGACTGACATGTTCGAGATGGGTTATGAAAGTACTTAAATTAAACCCTTAAGTTTAATTAATCATTAATCATGAGCCAATTGCATTAGGCCACCTTTTTTTTCCTAAGTGCATTACCGATTTAAATTCCTTGTATAGTTTTATGTCATATCATCGGCTCATAATTATTTAGTTAAATATGCTAAGGTGGTATAGGTAAGGGGTAATTAATACACTTAATTCAAACATTAACCTAATGAAAATATAAAGATCATATAATCATCTAAAGATTAAACTAAAATGCCATGCACATGGGGAAAATGGGTTAGGACTAGCAAACATACTTTCACATTTCCTAAATCAAACATAAAATAAATTCAAAACAAAAATCACATTAAACAAACTTTGATTCACTTTAAACTTTTTTATTTCATAGGATTGTCTTTAGGAATTTATTAGGGTGAATGAATTTATATTGCTTTCATCACTTTATTTATTTTTTAGCATGCTAAATGTGCATGCCACATGAAATTCATGCATTCATATCTTTTAAAAATAAAAATTAAAATGAAATGTTTTCTTTATGTCAAATTGCATGTTTTGGCTAAAGTAGAAATATGAATGGCTATTATCACTATTAAATTCAAAATTATTTTCAAAACTTATAAATCAAATATCAAAACTGAAAGGTATGCTACTTATATTTTATTTATAAGCTTGCATGTGAATATAAAAATGTGTCTTATGTTTGTTTCCTTTCTTTCCTCTTAACATGGATTTGAATAAGGTTTACAAAGTGTATAGTTCTTTTAAAAGAACATAAAACTTGTTTAAAATCTACTCTTATCTTCTTCCATGTTATAACGTAAGAAGGATCTTTACATTTACACATATAAACTGCATAAACGAATCAAAAATTAAATAAACATAAACTTTGCATCTTTCTTTTCTCCATTTATTTCTTTTGTACATGCATATGTATTTAAGGAAAGTAGTATATTAGTCAGGACAATCCAGGGTTCTTGAGGCTTTAAGTAGCTCTAAGTAGGTCTTGTACCTTACATGGTGCTAATAATGGCATCATTACTCACTTATGCCTTTCATACATACACGTATTGCATATGAATAAAGGATAAAAGAATACCCCTTTTTCTACTTAAAAAAATCATGCATCATAAAGCATTCCAATTTTCTTAAGTAATATTTCTTAGCATTCATCATAAAGTGTGCTAAACATTTCCACTTATATGTATAGATATGCTTAGATTCATTTATATGCATGTTATACATGTTGAGAAAGAAATGAAGTGATGTCTATTTTGTGATATTAGTTCACTTTACTTAATCTCAAAATGCCTTTCTTTTGAATAGGTTTGTTTAGGAAAAATCTAAACTTAGGATTAATTAAAACACATAATAAAATATTCACTAAATAAAATCAAATATGAATCCACTTTAGAAATTACTTAAGGTAGGGAAGAAAGAGAAGTTCTCTTCTCTTTTCCCTCTCTTTATAACTTAGTAATTAATTGTAGGATTCACTTAAACAAAATCAAAATACAAAATAAAATCAACCCAGATCAACTAAGCACTTAAATGGAACCACCCATCAAAGTTTAACATCTTCAAAATCAAAAAAATCTAAGCCTTAAAGCCATAGCTAAGCATACCACACAAACCTTTTAAAGCACACATATTAGGCTAAGTCACAACTTCTAGCTTTAGGTTAGGGCAGTGCATGGTTTTATGTTTACTTTTAATTTGTGATGTATAGGTATGTGCGTAGAATGAATGGTAGGATGATTTAGTCTAATCTTTATCTAGGGATTGTGCTTAAGCGTAATAAAAATATAAATGCTTTTTTTTGTGCAGGTGCTTATACCCCAAGACATAATCCAATAGGCCAGGTGGACTTGGTTATCCATGTGTGGGTTGCTAAGTCCAATATACATGCTTGAGAATTATATGGTTTGTTTAGCTAATATCTATTTTGCACGTGTTAGTTAGATTTACTTTTTTTTTTCATGTACTTTTGTAATTAGGATTTTGGAATGATTATTATGGGGGATTAGGATGAACATTGGTCATAAGATCTCATCTTATATACCATGTGAAGCCTTTGGAGCAACCACCTTCTAACCATCCCAAAAGAAGCAAAAAGAAAGAAGAAAGAAGTAAAGAAGACCCCCTATAACATAAATTTTCTTATTTGATTATAAATTAATTCATTTGTAATGAGGGTTGTATAAGGGTAGAGCTCGGCTACCTAATTTATTTTCAAGTTTGTGTGGTGGTGCCCGACCACAATGGTCTCTTGTTCTTTTTGTATGATTAACTTTATAAATTGATTGATGATTTGTTTAGCTTTTGCATTAAGTGACATATTTTTTCTAGTTTCTTCCTTGCTTTGATGTATGGCTTGGATGATGATTAGGCTCTTAGGAAAAATAAATCTTCTACCAAATTAAACAATTCAAAATTAAAACTAAATAACTCATAACCTCATTTAAAGCTTTGGCTAAAAATCAAGATAAAAGAATTAGTAATCCCTTAGCTGGATGTGTACTTTCTTTTCTAACATCATGCATAAAGTATATTGTTTCACTCATGATTGGAGGTCTTCCACCTTTGCCAGAGAACTTGGCTTGACCTGTGAGAGCTATGGTGGAAACATACCTCCTTATCTCATTGATTTTTGGCCCATAATCTTATTTCTCATGCATTAGGCATATGAATCCTATAAGTATGAGTCAAATGATTGTCCAAAAATAAAAATAAAATATGTGAAAATTTTGTATTAGATTTAAGTCATTTGATGCATATCCTTACATGATCTAGTCTCTTTAGAGAGTGTGTTTAAGGACTTAGTTTCTTTCTAAATAAATAACAACCTTATTATTTTGCATAAACATAAGACTTGCATACATGAATTTAAAATGTAGGAGAATTTAAGCACCCACCCTGAGCATCGTGTCCACAGTCGGTTTTATCCTCTCTTGTGGAGGTAACTAAATACCCCATTTTTTGCCTTAGATTTAGGTCATGCCCTTGCCAAAGCTCCCTGATTTAGTCCGAGGTTGCTTCCCCTTTCAATGCTTGCCATAAGTATAAATCCTCACCTCTTAGGCATTTTCGTAATCTTGTACCATGGAATTGTAAGCCTTAACATTCTAATAAAAATTCAACTCAAACAAATTAATTCATATTTCTAAAATGTGAAGCCCAACCACAAGATACTTTGGGATGTTTACTAGGTTTCTTAGTATCTTAAACATCCCCTACTTATTTTCATTTGGCTTCAATAAGAACTCCTTTCTCTTGATCGATCCCACTTGACTTTCTAAAAATAAACCAATCGATTGATAGTCCTACATTTTCAAAATCTTTAGAGATACCATCATTTACCTAAGTCGAGTATTCTAAGGAATCTCATTCTCAGATGTAATTAACTATGGGGGCTTGCCTCCATAGGAAACTTAACGAACTTGGTTTAAAATAAACTCTACTTTACTTTTTCATGTAAAGTAGGGGAATAATCTCTGGTACATATGTAGACCCATTGTCCCCTTATTCAATTGATTAGGTCCATTGTATGGTGGTGAATTCTATCTTTCGAGATAGTACATCTTTCCTTAATGTCATACCCGATCACCCTAATAAGATATCTGTGAAACTACATGGTGTCCAAATGTAAAAGAGTATATTTCTATCTTCATTTTATTCCACATGGATTGAAGATGGAAGTATACATCTTAGAAAATGATGATAATTTTTCACCACACCTATCCTTCTCTTATTTTTAGTTTTGGCCAAAAATCTCTTATAATGGAAATTTTTTGGCTCCTAGTGAATGTCCTATGGCTTGGGGTAGTTGGGAATGGCAATGAATCATCATAAGTGGCTTAATTTGGTTAGCCAAGAAGAATTATTGGCTTCCAAGAGGGATTAATGGGTGTCATATAGGTTTAAATGCTCCAATGGGTTGGGGGTGAGGTGAATTCACCTCCCCATGAGTCATGGTTGACCCAACCACCTCTTAGGTCAGGTTGGTCAGTGTCCTTGGAGCCTAGTGGACCAATAGATGAGTGCCAAGTGGTCAAGGAAGAGAAATGACCATTTATATGGGAGTTTTATCTTATGTGACACCCTTAGCCCAAGGTTAGAGTGGTCATTTAACATTATATTTGATTCAGGTAGATTTAGAATTGAAATGAGTCAAAAGTAAGTTGGGCCAAATTTCATGTCATTTGGAGTTCATTTGGTTCAATTTGACTCAATTTGACCCATTTGGGTCAAATTGGGTCAAATCAAGTTAAGTTGACCAATTAGTAAAATTAGGTCAAACCAAGAGTTAGGTCAAGTTCATATGAAAATTTGGAGTGTATTTGTGTCTTTAGTTTGGTTTAATTTGGTTTAGATTTAATTTTAGTTCATTTGAGCTCATTTGGGTCAAATGGATCAAGCTGACCAATTTGACCAAATTGATCAAATTGGCTTGGGTTGGGTGTTGGTTCATATTCAATTGGTCAATTGGAGAGGATTTCATGCTTTGGTTTGATTTAATTTGGATTTAATTTTGGTTCAGGCTAATTTGACCCTTTATGTCAATTTGGGTCAACTTTGATCAAGAGGGCCAATTAGGTTTGGTTTGGCTCAATTGAAGGTCAAGTCATGTTCAAGTATTGATTTGGGTTAGTGTGAATCATGAGTTTTAATAGATTTATCTTAGTTGCAATTTGGCTAGTTAGGTTTATACAAGTTAAAGGGTTGACTTGGTCAAAAGGGGTAGGTTGACTTGGTTTGGCCCAATCTATATCAATTGATCACCATAGGGTGATCAACAATTATGACATGAACTTTGGATTGGCTTAATTCACTTTGATTTGGATTGATTTGGATTTTGGTTCATGTAGGTCAAATTGGCCACTTTGAGTTAAGTGAATCAATTGAATTTAGTTGGCTTGATTTTGGGTTGAGTTTGGTTTAGTTAAGTTTATATATGGATTTGGGACTAATATATAAATCCAATTATAATTGATTTGTGTTCAAATGAGTTTTAGTTCATTTAAATATTTCAAGTCAAATGGGCTAAGTTGGGTTTGACTTGGGTTGACTTTGATTTGGCTTGATGATTGTAGATTTCATTTATATTTGGATATATAATTGAAGGAATGATTGGTTTGTGAGAAAACCAATTGAATTTAGTTTGATTTAGATGGGAATTTGGCTAAGTCCATGGAGTTGGGTCATGTGGCTTAAGTTTGGATTCAATCTAGGCTTAAATCATTTAATTTGGATTTGGATTTGGATTTGAGTTTGATTGAAAATCAATTGAATTTGAATTGGATTTAAGAAGGTGCTCATGGATTGGATTTAGGTTATAGGGTAGGTGATTTTCTAAGTCCCTAAGGCATGGCCTAATCCTATGATTAACCCTTCTAAGCTTCTAGGCTTAGGTTAAGTGTTCACCTAATCACTAGAAGTGTCTTATGACTAAGAAAACCTTAGTGTCAAGAAGGTTCCTTAGTCTAGAAAGAGGAGGTTGAGAACTCGCTCCAAAAGTGAGGTCAACAAAAGGACCCCCAATAGGTGTGATGTAACTAATAAGGCACACACGCATATTGATCGAGATGACCAACAACATCCAGAAGATTACAAGTGCTAATGAAAATGATCTATACCTAAACCCAAAAGTTAGATAAAATCATGATCTTATTGCAATGCAATTTAACTTATGCCAAGGGCATAAGAGAGCCAGAAGGATTTGATGAGTATTCTATGGCAAGTATGTGGAGGGAGATCCACTAGGGGATCACACATGCATCAGGGATGACATGCGAGAGGTTTATACCAAGGGCATATGAGAGAAAATCCACTGGGGATTGGGTATGTGAACCTTCCATTAGGGAAACAGGTTCAAGCTATCTGATACTAGTTTAAGTTTGATTGTGAGTATGATTTGTTTGGGTGTGAATATCCACTGGGATAAGAATCTACAATCCAAGGGATCAAGATTGAATTAATTTGGATATGTTCTGTCTTAATTGATGTGGAGGCATATCTGCTAGGGATATGGATTTGAATTCACTAGGGATTGGAAATATGAACCTTCCACTAAGGAAGCAGGTTCGAGCTATCCGTTGGGGATAAGAGTTTGGTTGGATTTATTATGACTTCACCGGATAGGATGGTTTAATTGAGGGCATATCCATTAGGGGGATAAGCCTGGTTGAAATTATCACATTTAGATTTTGATTTGGGCTCCACTGGGAGGCTGATTTGATTGCACCATATTGGGGAGAAGTTTGGTTTATTCAATATGCTTAATTTGACTCCGTTAAGGAGGTTGGTTTTGAATTTAGTTTGTTATAGACACTATCGGTGTGTGATGGACCCACTGAGAAGGGGTTATGTTGGCCTTAGCCTATCTCAAATTTATAAATCCAAAGGGGTAGTCTACCCACAAGGTAGGACTATCCAACCTAAAGGGTTACCTTTTGGTGTGCAATGACTGTGCTAGGAAGAAAGCATAGCAGACTTACATCTTCCAAAGCAAGGATCAGCCCCTATGGTGATTTATCGATGGCACAATAAATCAAACCTGACCTAAGGAGTCTACTAAGTAAACGCCATTGAGGACTTACGTCAGCTCAAAAGTAGTCAAGATTAATTTCTTATGATATTATGTGTTGATCTTGCGGATGGACCGCATAGAGAAGGCATTTTGCTTATCTCAGATTTATCGATCCAAAGGGGTAGTCTATCGGCCGAAGGGTATTACTATCCAACCTAAGGGAACCTTTCGATGTGCAATGATTGCGCTGAAGAAAGTTTAGCAGACTTACATCTCCCAAAGCAGAGAATAGCCATTTGGGTGACCTATTGGATGTGCAATAAATCGAACCCAACCTAGGGCTACCCATCGATGTGCAATAATCATGCTAGAAAGAATGCTTACAGAGTTACATCTTCCAAAGCAAAGATGACCACCAGGGTAACGTGTTGGTGGCACAATAAGTTAAACTTGACCTTAGGGAGACTACTGAGAGAGTGCCATGAGAGACTTATCTCAACTCAAGAGTGGTGATTCTATAAGAGTTTTCGACACCGCCTCTAAAGATAGGATGCCCGCTGGGAAAACTAGAGCATTCCTAATCCAAAGAGAATATATATTTTGTTTATTTATTATCATGGACCTATATGGACACTAAGAAGGTTGACCTATCTCGGATTTACTAGACCAAGGGAGAATCTCTGCATTCGCAGAATAAAATCTCCAATCAAAGGGGTGGTTACTATGAAAGGGGCACTATCCAATCCAAAAGTAACCTAAGTAGTGTCTAAATGAGGTTGTAAAGGACTTGATCCAAATAGAGTGTCCACAGGGGAGGTGCCACTAGGGGGGTTATCTTGGACCCTACAAAAAAGAAAGCCTATAGGTATTGATGGCCAACTCAAGGAGATGGCATAGTTGTCTTACATCTGCCAACGGGTGTATCCATCAAGTGGGTCACTATCAACATAACAACACCAACCAACCTGAGGTTCCCATTGGTGTGCAATAATCAATCAAGAAGGAAGGCGCGTAGACTTACATCTCCCTAAAGCCAAACTGATTGCTCGAATAATCTTTCATTAGCTTGCTAGGTGCTATCCGACTTAGGGTTGGCCATCAGTGTGCAATGGCTGTACTTAGGAAGAAAGCATAGCAGACTTACATCTTCCAAAGTATGGATCAACTGCTGGGGCAACCCATTGATGGCACAATAGATCAACCCAACCTAAGGGTGACTACTAAGTAGGGAGTCATAAAGAAGGACTGGACTCAAACTTGAAGTAGTCAGGAGAAAAGGAGACCTGGGGACTTACCCTAATCCTCTACTTAACCAGGTCAGCTCACGATGATTAGTTTAAGAAGAAGGTACATCAGACTTACATCCTCCTAAATAAAGCCGATCATGATGGTAGCTTACCAACCGTAGTAATGGCACCATGCGACATGTTCCGATGCAAAATCAAAAAAAAAGAAAGCATATTATACTCACCTCTAGGCCACTGGCGTGACACATTAACAGTGTAACACGTCGGCCCAACCTAGAGCGGCTAATGAGTGAGTGTTGCAGGGGGCATTATCCCACATGAAAGTAGCCCAAGATAAAAGATGTGTATTTATGTATGTGTTGTCAGATATACTTGACCAAGTTAGTTTATGATGGCTAGTTTATGAAGAAGGAATAATAGACTTACATCCTCTTAAACAAGTCCAACATGAGGGTGGCTTACTGACCGTGCAGTAAGGCCTACCATACTAACAAGGTACTCATCAGTGTTCAACAGTCAAATCAGGAAGGAAAGCATAGTAGACTTACATTCTCCTGAATAAGGGCCACTGTGGTAACACACTAGAAGGGTAGCACATCAGCCCGACCTAGAGCAGTAAATGAGTGAGGGCTATGGGGGGCATTATCTCAACTCAAAGTAGCCCAAGAGAAAAGATTGCATTTGTGAGTGTAGTTGTGTTGAAGAAGGGATATGATGCCACTTGAGTTCTCTTACACCTATCCTAAACAACGTCATGGTAGATTAACAAGCGAAATGCTATTAGTTGAAGGTATTGATATAAAATTTTATTAATGATAATTATTTTCAAACATGATTTCAAAGAAAATATTTCTTTAAGAAAATCCCGTTGATTGGAAGCATCGGTTCTCTCCCATCATAGTGGTTTAAACTACTTTCCATCCTTCGAAGCACTGAAGTAGGCCTTTCAATGATCAGAAGTAGAATCTTGATTTGAAAGTTTTGAGATAGATTAGCTTTGAAAGAGTTTAAACCAACTATATTTAATGTTGATTGAGGTCTCTCTCTTTTTAATATCACTTTAATCTCTTTTATATCAATCCTTGTTATCCCATGATGCTTTATCACAAGCCTGATAAACTCCTCTAAAGTCATCCTAATTGTATACTTTAAGGGATTCAACTTTAGGCTGTAGTGTCATAACCAATTTAAGACAACTACTTAGATTGTAAAGATGGTCTTCCTTTTTCTTTATTCTATGACTAGAGAAAGGCATGACCTTATAGTTGTAAATTTTAATGGAAAATATAAGTGCAAACAACTTTTCATCCTCTGGCTTCATTCGACCCATCCTTGAATGAGGATACTACATGTAAAGAGGCTATGTCCACAATTAAATTTGATATAGATAATGTGAATTCATCTTCAAGACATGCATAACAGAGATCTTCAAAATAGATGTATGTGCATATTTGAATGTTCTTCCTTTTGATTGGGAATAATGTTGGGTAATCATAGTATCTTTCTTCTTCAATAAGGTTAACTTCAGACTTTGATCCTCTTCTTGATGCAAATGCTCACATCAAAAGTTTGTAAAATAGGAATAGCAATAAGTTTAATTTTGAGTTTGTGGACTGCTACCTTTGGAGATGTATTGGGCAATTTATTATGGTCTTAGGTAAAGCAATCTTTAAACTACAAAAGTAACCTAACCAAGTTGTTGAATTTTCTTTCTGACTTATCATATATGAATGTTGGGAGAATGGGTAGACCCTCTTTATGTTCTGAGGTTAATTTATTGAAACTTATTGGTTAATGATATAATTTCCTCCTCAACTTCAAGGAGTGCTCCTCTACTTGAAAGTTTTCAAAGTTCTTTGAGCAAAGTAGGTAGACTAGGCGAAAGATGATTTTATTACTTCATTTGAATGTTTATCTACAACCGTTGAATCCTCTTTTGAGCTTGAAGAAAGAGATAAGAAGTGGACATTTGATATCTCATTATATATATATAATTTTTTTTGTTAGAGGTTAGGAGCAACTCTTAACTTCCAATCCTATAATAATATCATGAGATAGTAGAATTGGGGTCAATGTGCTCATATACCTGCTAAGCTTCTAGTCATATCATACATGAATCATCATTTTAGAACTTTTTTATTTTATTTTATTTTATTTATTTTTATCTAACTTGAGAGACTTGTCAAAATTTGACTCATTTATTTTTTTTATTCTTTCCCACTTTTTCTTTGAATTTACACCTCGTACACATGATTCATCTTTTATATTCCTAATTAATGTGTATGGTTGGTGGTTTACTTTTCCCTTTTTTCGTTCATTCATTTCTTTTCTTTTCTTTTTTTTTTCTTTCTCTTATTTTTTTGAGTCTTTGTTTATATTGTGTTCTATGGAGGAGATTGCTTGTCTTTCTTTTTCATAGGATATTCTATGTTAAGTATGACTTAAGGAGGTTGCCACTAACTGAGCAAGGAAGAATCAGGTTAAGTTCCAATGAAACACTTTTCTATCTCTTCAGAGAAGGCGAGAGTGCACTTATTATTTAGCTTAGTGGGAAACCTTCCCAGATAGTTTGGGACCTTAAGATTAACCTTTAGAATAGTTTGGTGCCCTTATTTTGAATTGCAAGGTGTATCTTAAGAAGGATTTATAATTTGATTATTTCAAATGACTGGTTTGCTTCTTTCTATGGTGTTGATCAAAGTGGTAGGACTCTACCACTGCAATAATTGGCTTATGTGATATCTTCTGAAATAGAGGTAGAATTGATGTCTACCTACTCTTTTTGGTGCCCAAAGTTTCTCCAATTAGTCCTTCAAATCTGATGATTCTAACTCTTTATCAATAGTGACACCATGAAAGCTTAGGATGGAGGCATCTCTACTCGAGTTGGAATCATTAAGACATCAAGTCCATCGATACCACTATTTTATGGATCACAATCATTATTGTGATTGTCATTTTGAGAGTTGTATTCTTTTAGGAATGAGGATTCAAATCATTTGAGTCATACTTATCTCAAATGGATAAGACATACTCAAAAATCCTTATTGATCTTATTCTTAGTTTTTGAAGGAGC
This sequence comes from Cymbidium sinense, assembly GCA_021442155.1. Classification (NCBI taxonomy): domain Eukaryota; kingdom Viridiplantae; phylum Streptophyta; class Magnoliopsida; order Asparagales; family Orchidaceae; genus Cymbidium; species Cymbidium sinense. Next base: position 22,213,480 of record CM038221.1, on the reverse strand, counting down.
TTTTATGGTCTTTCTCCTTTGGTTAGGGAAACTTAGAATCAAACTATAGGTCAAACTGAAGTAGTGGCTTCTTGCCTGCCACCACCTCTCTACTGATGGTCATGAGGGCTGAAATCTATGAGTTGTTGGAGAACCATATCAAACCTTCGCTTGAATGTTGTTTACTTGAATTGTTAATTTGATTTTATTGTTGAATTATTGAATTAGAACCCTTATTTAAAAAATTTAGGTATGCTAAATGGGGTTCAAATGTTGGAGAGATTTTGAATTTTTTTAGAGGAAAGACTTTGAATTTGATTTAAATTTAGAACCCACATTCAACAAATTTGGGTATGTTGAATGGGGTTCAAATGTTTTGGAGAGGCTCTTAATTGATGATTCCATTGGCTCATGTTTGAATTTGATTTTATGTTTGGGACCCTCATTTAATAATTTTGGGTATGTTAAATGGAGTGCCAATTGACTTTATTTTAGATTTGGTTTGTTGTGTTTGATTTGTTTGTTTTGATTTGAAATTGAGATCCTTACTTAACAAATTTATGTATGCTAAGTAAAGCCCAAATGTGTTTGATATGTATTGTTTTAATTTGAAAAATGAGGCCCTTAAAAAATTTAGGTATGTTAAGTGGGTTCAAATGTGTTCGAAGTGTTTGTTTTATTTTGGTTTGAAAGAGGGGAACTCTTATTTAACAAACGTGGTATGTTAAATAAAGTTCAATTTGTTTTGAATTTTGGGAAATGGAACTCTCATTTGACAAATTTGGGTATGTCAAATGGAGTTCAAATGTATTTGATTTATTTGTGATTTTGGAAAGGGAACCCTACTTAACAAATGTGGGTATGCTAAGTAAGTCCAATTTGTTTTGATTTTTGAAAAATGGAATTCTCATTTGACAAATTTGGGTATATCAAATGGAATTCAAATGTGTTTTGATTTTATTTTGAGAAAGGAAACTCTACTTAGCAAATGTGGGTATGATAAATAGAGTCCAATTTATTTTGATTTTTGAAAAAGGGAATTCTCATTTGAAAAATTTTGGTATGTCAAATGGAATTCAAATGTATTTTAATTTTATTTTGAAAAAAAAGGGAATTCTCATTTGACAAATTTGGGTATGTCAAATGGAATTCAATTATATTTATTGATTTTTAAAGATGGAATTTTTGTTTGTGATATTGCTTTTGAAATGGAAAACACCAACTTAGCACATGTTGAATGTGCTAAATGGAATTTCATCTTTATGTCATGATTTCATTTATAAATAGGATCTTCATACAACAAACCTAGGTTTGTTGAAATGGAGGTAGCTATTTTCAAAAATGTGCTTTTGAAAAAGGGATTTTAAAATTATTTGATTTTGATTTTGAAAAGAACCTTCATGTAACAATTGTAGACATTATTAAATGGGGTTTGGTTATCTTTAAATCTTTTGAAAATTTTATGCAAATCTTTTATCATGTGACTTTTAATTAATTTGAAAAATACTTTTTAAAAATAATACTTTTGCAAAGAATTTATTATGGGATGAACCTTGCCTCACCAAGAGGATGGTTCTTAAGTTTTTTTAGTCATTTCCTTTAGTTTAGTTAATTTATTTTTACATATTGAGGGACCCAATAGGGGTTTTAAGACCAACATTGAGTAAGGTCCTAAAATCTAAAGGATGTTGGCTAGATTTGCTTAAGGATGAAATAAGCTAAGTGCCAATAGAAAGAATGATAGTCTTGGGATTATATTAAATATAAGTCCATTAGCGATGCTTGGAGATAATAATGTCTACTAAAGATGGAGAGAGGAACTCTTCCTAGTGGAGTCGCCAGAAAAAATCTATGGTGTTTATTTTTGGAATGTAGGACACCACATGGAGCTTAGGGGGGGTACTTATCGAAGTGATTGGGTATGATTTTAAGGAATGGTATATTTTGAAAGATAGAAAGCACCACCCTATAATGGACCTAATCACTTAATAAGGACTCTAAGGCATGATGGGTCTTTGAAAGTACTAGAGATTTTTTCCAACTTTACATGGAAAGTAAACCAAGATTTATTTTAAATTGGTTCGTTAAGTTTCCTATTGAGGCAAGCCTCCATAGTTAATTACATCATAAGAGATAAAATCCTTAAGAATACTCTCAATTAAATTATAAATTAAAGTCTCCAAAGATTTCAAGGCTAGACTATCATTAAATTGGTTATGTTTGAAAAATCAAATGGGATTCTTCAAGGAGAAGACTTATTATTGAAGCCAAAGAGAATGAGTAAGAAATGCTTATGATATTAGAAAAATCTAGTGAACATTCCAATCTTTTCCATAGTTGGGCTTTATATTTTTAAGTTGAAGAGATTTATATGTTTTGAATTAAAATTTTATTAGAATGAGCTTATAATCTAGCAACACAATATTGTAGAAATATCTAAGAGGTGAGGATTTATGCTTTTAGCCAAAGAAACATATATCTCAGACCCTAAATCTAGGGATCTTTAGCATATGCTAAAGCATGACCTAAAGCTAAGTGAAGATGGGCATAAGGTTTACCTCCATAAGAGAGGACAAACTGCCCGATTGCTAGGATTACAATCACCTAGCGTGGCTGCCAGCTAATTCTTCCTATGATTTTAAAACGATGTGGTCTGGTCTTATGAATTGCAAGATAGCTAGGATAGTTATTTATTTAGAAAGAGACCAAAGTTCTTAAACCCACTCCTAAAGAGACTAGAGCATGAGTGGTGTGAGTAATGACTTAATCAAATGCAAATCTTTTCAAATTTGATTTGATTTGTGACACTTCATTTTGATAAAAGCTTTGGGGTTTTTTATGCTTAAATGCATGTTGAAATGAGATTATGGGCTAAATCAGGGAGAAAGAGGTGTTTTCCACCATAGAGGAGATCCTCAAAGGTCAAGTCTTCCCCAATCGTGTAAGGATGGAAACCCTCTCTTAGAAAGAGTGAAATAATATGATATGCATGTTGTTAGACATTCAACATTCAACTAAGGGGTTTCTAAATCTTTTAATTATATTATTTATGTCCTATGCTTTATGAGAGGATATGAGTAGAATTTTTAATTATGAGTGATTAATTGGGGTAGAAAAATTAATTTTATCCTAAGAGCCTAATAGCATACAGGCCATATAATAAACACTGATCATGTAAGAAACTAAGAAAATGCATGCCATTTCTAATGCATAAGCTAAACATAACATCAAACAATTTTATAACTAGCATAAAAGAATAAGAGGTCGGTGCAGTTGGGTGCCGCTGTACAACCCAAAAAGAAAAATGGGTAGCCGAGCTCTACCCTTATACAACCATAAAATGAAAGAATAATTACAATTACAATAAATGAATGCCATGGGGGTCTTCAGATCTTCATTCTTCATGTCTCATTCATTTCTCATTTCTTTGCTCCCTTTGATTTGGTAGGCTTCAAGGCATCACATGGCACCCTAAAATAAAACCTTCTGGCCAATGCTCATCCTAAACCCTCATAGCATTAATCTAATTCCTAGTGGAAAATTACATTTAAAAAAGAAAAGTAAATTTAACTACACCTACAAGACAAGTATTAACTAAACACACATACAATCCCAAGCAATTATATCATAATTTGGACTTAGCACCCTGCACATAGGTAACCAAGCCCACCTGTCCTAACTTGGATTATGCTTAGAGGCTTAAGCAACATACAAAGAGAGCATTTATATTTATTTTGAATTGGCCCCTTAGGCATAATTTTTTGTAGAAAATATGATTAGGCTAATAAGGACCTAATATCCAGTCTACGAAATATACACCCTAACATCTAGTCTAAAATAGTACATCACAAAACAAAATATACATCACACCATGCATTGCCCTAACATAAAGCTAAAAGTGGTGACTTAATTCTAATGTTTGTATATTAAAGCTTGTGTGGTATGCCCTAACTAAGCATTAAGGTTATGCTTTTCTAAATGTGAAAGGATTCAATTTAAAATAAAGGGTTGATTTCACTTTAATTTGTTTAGTTGATTTGAGGATTTTAATTTGTGTTTTCTTTTATTTCATATGATTTACACTTAGCAAATAAGTATTGTTAAGAGAAGAAAGAGGATTTCCTCTTTCATCCCTACCTTAAGCCACTTCTAAAGCATGTTAATTTGATTTAGTTATCTTTAGTGAATGGCTTATTAAATAATTTAATTAATCCTAAGTTTATGTTCACTTTAAATGATCCTATTTAATATGAAAGACATCTTAAGATTAACTTGATTGAACTACTAACATATGACATACATCATATTATTCTTTACCACCACATGTAATATGCATATGATTGAATCCTAAGTATAACTATACATGCAATATATTTCTTTTAGCATACTTTAAATGAAAGATGCATATGTATATTTTGTAGAAAAATGAGGTTTTCACTCATTAGCTAATGCACATTCAAGTGTATAAAAGTTTTAAGCAAGTACTTTGGCATTATAAGCTAGGGGAGTGAGATAAAGACCTCCTTGAGACTACTTAAATCCCCGCATCCCTAGAATGTCCAGACTAGATATTCCCACTATTCATGAATACACATGAATGTACAAATGGCTACAAGAATAAAAAATTATGCAAAAGTTGTATTTCTTTCAATTGAATTATTTATATATGTGAGCTAAAGTTGAAAAGAATATTTTCATTCATTAGCTAAATGCACATACAAGTGTATAAAAGTTTTAAGTGGATACTTCGCCATTATTAACTAGGGGAGTGAGGTATAAAGCTCCTTGGGGCTACTTAAAGCTCCACATCCTCAGAATTTCCAGACTAGATATACCCACTATTATTGAATACACATGAATGCACAAATGACCAAAAGAATGGAAAATCATGAAAATTTGTATTTCTTTCAATCAAATTATTTATACATGTGAGCTAAAGTTAAAAGGAGATTTTCATTCATTAGCTAAATGCACATACAAGTGCATAAAAGTTTTATGCATACTTTACCATTGTTAACCAGGGGAGTGAGGTAAGGACCTCCTTGGGGCTACTTAAAGCCTTACATCCCTAGAATGTCTAGATTAGATATACCAACTATTATTGAATACACATGAATGTACAAATGACTACAAGAATGGAAAATCATGCAAAAGTTATATTTCTTTCAATTGAATTATTTATAGATGTGAGCTAAAGTTTTATGTAAATTCTAACATAAAAATACATAGGAATGAATTCAAGCAATTGTTGTGTCCTTTTCAAATGGGCTATACACTTGTTAATATTTAAACTTTATGTAAATCTATATAGATTAAAGGAAGAGAACTCCATATCACATGTTTTAAGCCATAAACACATGCAAGATTATAGATATTTATAACTATTATCACTCCAAATATTATAGTTGACTTATAAAATTTTGAAAATAATTTTGAATTTAAAGTGATAATAGCCACACATATTCATAGGTTAATCAACACATGCAAGCTTGGCATAAAGGAAATTCATTTAAATTTAAACATTTTGAAAACATGAATGTATGAAACCACATGACACACATCATTTAATATGATTGGAAAAGAATAATAAGACATAAAATACATGTTTCATTCAATCAAACTAATTCCTAAAAGCAATCATATCAAATAAAAGCTTTTAAGGAAAACCAAATATTATTAATGCCATCTTTCAATTTATGTTTTGATTTGATTTAATAAAATGGGGGAAAATTTTGTGATCCTAATCCATTCCCATGTTTGCGATTTAATTTACTTTAATGAAAAGGTAATTAGGAGAATTTTATGAGTTAATCAAGTATCTTTATACTTTAATTACATTAATTAACCCTTAACTATATCACCTTAACAGAACTAATCAAATAATTATGAGCCAACATGGAATGCATAAAGTTAAGTTTTATTGATCCTAAGAAATGAAAGGGCCTAATGCAATTTGGCTCATAGTTAATAATTAGTTAAATTAAGATATTTAATTAAGTATATTTATGGTTTTTCCACATATGTGAGCTAACCATAATTTTCTTAAATGACTTTAGGCTATTGAACACCTAAAGACCTACCCAATACTTGATTAATTAAGATCCCATGTGATTATATTTTAAATTTGATTAATTGATTAAACCTTGATTAATTTATTTAATAAAATAAACTTGGGGAGATAGATTTGGAAAGATGCCCCAATCTTATCCCATGAGTTCATTCACTATTAAAGAACACTTAACCACTTAATTAACGAATTTATTAATGTTCATGTGATGAATTAACCATTAATTGAGTTAAGAGAGTAATTAGGGATCAATTAATTTCTTAATTAAACAAGTAATAAATTCTAAGAAAATTAGAGGAAGCAGAGGTCATCCTCTTAAACAATCTCAAAATTTTTGGGATTAATCACTTGAGTAATTAAGTTAACTAAGTTCTTAATTAAACCCTAATTAATCTTTGTCTACTATTTAAAATTAATTGAAAATATTTTTATTAAATTCTCATCTAAAATACCTTTAAAATGAGTATTTATTTGCATTTTTGATTTTTTTTCTATGATTTGTTATAATTTTATAAAATTTCAATTAATTTAAATGATTTTTCATGATTTTTATAAAATCTATTGATTTATTTTAACTAAATTAGACTATTTGAGCTTCAGAATGTAATATCTCCTAATTTGAAATCCTTTTATCTTAAAATTATTTATAATAGGTGTATTTTAACTTCAATTTCAATCTCTAAAATTCCAAATCAATCTGATGTGTATTTTTGTTTAATTAATGAAATTTAATTTTCACTAAAACTCAAATTAAGCTCAAAATATTTAGTAAAATTTGGTGATTTTAGGTTTGTTGGATTCCTCTTGAAAAGATGAATCCAACAAGCCCTTATTTGCATAATTTTGTTAAGTATTTTATTTTTTATAAAATTTTGAAGTTTCAATTGATTTAAATAAATTTTAAAATTAAAAAAAGGGCTGAATTTCATACTTATCGCAGTCACACCATGCGGCACTGATGTGGCAAAGTGATGCCATGCGGCGCTGCACGATTGGCCTTATTGTTTTGCATGGCGTGCTGTGCCACACGATGATGTTTGATTGGACCACGGAACTAACATACGCGGAGTGGGAAAATGCATTCCATGGATGGATTGATGACAATCCGCATCGATCTAGGGGTTGAAATATGGGTAGATCTAATGCTATTCATAGCCATGCATTTTCTTGAATGGGAAATTGAATGGCTGCTATTGGTCTCCTCCCCAACGAACGAAAGCGATGGGTGGATGAGCATTAAACCAAATAGATTTTCATGATTTTCATGAAAAGTAAATGAAATCTCATCCGAACAGGCTTGACTTCACGTCATTCTCATGAAAAATTCTATTTTGTTGCTTTAGGATTATATAAAATGAAGAATACATTAGTTTTCTATGGGAAATTCCTAAAATAATGCAAAAGCTATCACAAATAAAAGAACTTATAGTTGGCTAAAGGATTTGAAAGTTACCATATCGTGGATGGATTTTGACAGTTATGTTGATTTGAGCAAGTCCTAGATGCAAGAAGAAGCTTTGAGATGGACCTATGCTCCTACTTCCCTTTAGAATGATGTATCCACCAAGACTTATCACTTCCTTGCTGGAATCCACTTGATTTTTGGTGGCTTTAGCTCAAAGGAAGTAGGGGGATGAATGTTGGTTGCTTGGGGAGCTCTTGGAGAGTAAAATGAGGGCAATCAATTATTTTCAGCTTATCCTTTTCTTATTTCTAGTTTTGGCTGAAAATCCTATAATGGTATTTTTTAGCTCCTAGTGGATGACCTATGGCTTGGGGTGGTTGGGAATGGCAGGGAATCATCTTAGGTGGCATAGGAATTAGTGGCTCCTATGGGTTTTAAATGCTCTAACGGTGGAGGTGAGGTGAATTTATCTCCCTATGCATCATGGCTGACCCAACCACCTCTTGGGTCAGGTTGGTCAGTATCTTTAGAGCCTTGGTGGACCAATGGATGGGTGCCAAGTGGCAAGGAAGAGAAATGACCATTTGCATGGGTGTTTTATCTTATGTGACAGGCTTAGGATAATGGTAGAGTGGTCATTTGGCATTAGATTTGATTTGGATAGATTTAAAATGAGTCAAAAGTAAGTTGGGCCAAATTTCATGTCATTTGGAGTTCATTTGGTTCAATTTGACTCAATTTGACCCATTTGGGTCAAATTGGGTCAAATCATGTTACATTGACCAATTGGTTAAATTAGGTCAAACTAAAGGTTGGGTCAAGTTCATATGACCATTTGGAGTGTAGTGGTGTCTTTGGTTTGGTTTAATTTGGTTTAGATTTAATTTTAGTTCATTTGAGCTCATTTAGTTCAAATGGGTCAAGTTGACCAATTTGACCAAATTGACCAAATTTGCTTGGATTGGGTGTTGGTTCATATTCAATTGGTCAATTGGAGAGGATTGCTTGCTTTGATTTAATTTAATTTGGATTTAATTTTGGTTCAAGCTAATTTGACCCTTTATGTCAATTTGGGTCAACTTGGGTCAAAAGGGCCAATTGGGTTTGGTTTGGCTCAATTGATGGTCAAGTCATGTTTAAGTATTGATTTTGGGTTAATGTGAATCATGGGTTTCAATAGATTTGGCTTATGTTGCAATTTTGCTAGTTGAGGTTCATATGGGGTAAAGGGTTGACTTGGTCAAAGGGATAGGTTGACTTGGTTTGACCAAATTTATATCAATTGATCATCCTAAGGTGATCAACAATCATGACATGAAGTTTGGATTGGCTTAATTCACTTTGATTTGGATTGAATTAGATTTTGGTTCATGTTGATCAAATTGGACACTTTGGGTCAAGTGAACCAATTGAATTTAGTTGGCTTGATTTTGGGTTGAGTTTGATTTAGTTGAGTTTTTATATGGATTTGGGATTGATATATAAATCCAATTGCAATTGATTTGGTTTTAAATGTGTTTTGGTTTATTTGAATATTTCAAGTCAAATGGGCTAAGTTGGGTTTGACTTGGGTTGATTTTGGTTTGGCTTGATGATTGAGATTTCATTTATATTTGGATAGGTAATTGAAGGAATGATTGATTTGTGAGAAAATTAGTTGAATTTGGATAGACTTAGATAGGATTTTGGCTAAGTCCATGGAGTTGGGACATGTGGCTTAGGTTTGGATTTCAAGTTTGGATTCGATCATGGGTTTTAATCATTTAATTTGGATTTGGATTTGGATTTGAGTTTGATTGAAAATCAATTGAATTTGAATTAGATTTAAGAAGGTACACATGGATTGGATTTAGGTTATAGGATAGGTGATTTTCTTAAGTCCTTAAGGCATGGCCTAATCTTATGATTAACCCTTCTAAGCCTCTAGGCTTAAGTTTAGTGTTCACCTAATCACTAGAAGTGCCTTATGATTAAGAAAACCTTAGTGTCTAGAAGGTTCTTAGGTCTAAGAAGAGGAGGTTGAGAACTCACTCCAAAAGTGAGGTCAACAATTAATCATACCTTCAATCATATTCACAAATATAAATGAAATCTACAATCATCAAATCAAACCAAAATCAACCCAAGTCAAAACCTACTTAACCCATTTAATTTGAAGTATCCAAATAGACCAAAACTCATTTGAACTCAAACCAATTGTAATTGAATTTATATATCAATCCCAAATCCATATATGAACTCAACTAAATCAAACTCAACCCAAAATCAAGCCAACTAAACTAATTAGTCCACTTGACCCAAAGTAGCCAATTTTACTTATTTGCCAAGTTCTAATCCTACCCAAATTGGATTGAACCAATCCCACCTAAACCTCCTATCATGATTGTTGATCACCCTATGTTGGTAAATTATCATAAATTGGGTCAAACCAAGTCAACTTGGTCCTTTGACCAAGTCAACCTTCTTAACCCATATGAATCCAAACTAGCCAAAATGCAACCTAAGCCAAATCCCTTGAAACCAATGATTCATATCAACTCAAAATCAATATTTGAACATGAATTGATCTTCAATTGAGCCAAACCAAACCCAATTGGCCCTCTTGACCCAAGTTGACCCAAAATGACCTAATAGGCCAAATTGAGATAAATCAAAATATGAACCAAATTGATTGCAACCAATGGTCAAGTTCATTCCAAATTGATGTTGAACTTGACCAAAGCCATGATTCCAATTGACCCAATTGAACCTAATGACCCACTTAGCCCAAATTGACATAAAGGGTCAAGTTGGCCTAAATCAAAACCAAATCCAAATTATTTGAAACCAAAGCCTACAATCATCTTCAATTGGTCATTCTAACCCAAACCAACACCTAATCCAAGCTAATTTGGCCAATTTGGTTAAATTGGTCAACTTAACCCATTTGACCCATTTGAACTCAAATGAGTCAAAATCAAATCTAAGCCAAATTAGACCAAACCAATAACATTGATACATCCCAAATGATCATATAAATTTGACCCAACCTTGGTTTGACGACCATAATTTAACAATTGACCCAAATTGACCCATTTGAGCAATATTGTGCCAAACCTAACCATATGAACTAAATCACTTGAAATTTGGGTTGACCCACTTTTGACTCATTTAAAATCTACCCAAATCTAATCCAATATCAAATGACTATTATACCATTGGCTCAAGGGTACCATATAAGACAAATCACCCATGTAAGAGATCATTTCCATTCCTTGGCCACTTGGAACTCTTCCATTGGTCCACCTTAGAACTTAGAACACTGCCCAACCTAACCCAAGTGGTGGTTGGGTTAGCCATGACCCATGGGAGGTTAAGTTACCTCACCTCCCCCATTGGTGTACTTGGAAAGCTCAAGGACACCCATTTCCTCCCTTGGTCGCCACTCCCACACCATCACCCAATCAAGCTTAGCCAACTCACCTCCTCCTTACCACCCATGACTCCTTTAGATGGCTTGACATCCATAAATTGCCAAACTCATCACCACCATCTGATCTTGGGAATGAGGGTGTATAACCACCCCATTTCAATCCAAACAAAAGAGAGAGCCTCAGTGTGAGCTAGAAAACCCTAAGGAGAGTATCCCAGAGTTTCCTAGAGTGTTTCTAGAGCTCCCCAATAACCCCATTGCTGATTTCTTCCAAGCCAAAAATAATACCTCCCTTGATTCCATTTGCTCAAACCTTCATCAAAGTCAAATTAACTTTGCACATACCATCCCAATTGCCCATCGAGCAAGAATGAATCTTCTCTCGAGCTCCCTGACCACCGGAGATAAGACTTTGATTAATGTCGACCTCCCAAGCTTCGGGTGTACTACACAAAATCAAGGCTCGTGTTGATCAGTAGGTCTTTATCTCCACTAGACGAAGCTTCCTCAATAGTTTGCGCCACTGGTCTTGAGCTCCGGTGAGGTATGCCATTAAAACTGAGCTTAGGAAAAAATTTGTTAGAACTTTCAAAGGAAATGTGCATCTCATGTGATCTTGACCATTGGATCTCATCCAATCGATGTTGTGAGGGTATGAGATCATTTTAGAGTTGATCCGATCCTGGGTAAGCTCGGATCGAGCGAGTAATGACGGACAGACTCTATCCCTTGCTCGCGTGATGATAGATAACGCATGGTCTATTTCACATGATCAAAATGGATTATCATGATTAGACCTGCTAGATCGATTTGATTTAGTCCTATTAAGCCACAAGATTAATTATAGTTGTTCAATCTAAGATTAGACTGTGGGCGAGAAAGTGCGTTTGATGCCACCACGTAGGTGCTGAGTTTGATAAGTTGTAAGTAGCCAATCCCGTGGTGTCACATGGAAAGTATGCCTCATCAATGTACCTCGTGATGCTGACAAGATTATGCTTTAATGGGGCTAATTAATTGATTCTAATGGCTGAAACTTCTAAAATTCATAATAATTCATTGAAAAGTCATAAAAATGTAAATAAATATTCATTTTAAAGATATTTCAGAGGAGAATTAATTCAAAATGATGTTAATTAATTTTGAATAATAATTAAGACTTAATTATGGTTTAATTACTAAATTAATTAGCTTAATTACTTCTTAATTACTTGAGAAATTAATCCCAAAATTTATGGGTTAATTTAATGAGATGACCTCTGCCTCCCATGATTTTCCCATAATTTATTGCTCACTTAATTAGAAAAATTGATTAATTAAACCCTAATTTCCCTTTTAAGTTAATTGATAATTAATTAATCTCATGAATAATAAAAAAATGGTTAATTAAGTTTATCAATCATTGTTCAACAATAAATGGACTAATGGAATAGGGTTAAGACCTCTTTCTTAGCCTCTTCCCCTAAGTTCATTTCTTCAATTAAGGTCTAATTAATTAGTTAAATGGCTTAATTAATTAAATTAAAATCATAACCACATCATACCTTAATTAATTAAATCATGGGGTAGGTCTTTAAGTGTTTAATAACCTAAAGGAGTTTAATAAAAATATGGTTAATCAACATGTGTGGGAAAACCATAAAAGTAATTAATTAAATCCCTTAATCTAATTAACTATTAATCTTGAGCCAATTGCATTAGGCCCCTTTTATTTCCTAGGATCATTGCATGTTTATCTTCCCAGCATATCATGTTGGCTCATAATTATTTAGTTAATTACTTTAAGGTGACATAAGTAAGGGTAATTAATTGATCTAATTAAGAGTTCAACCTAATTAACCCATAAAATCAACTTAATTATATTTCCTTAAACTAACTCAAATCATTAATGTGGGAATGGGTTTAAAACAACAAGTGATAATTTTTCCCCTCTTTAAATCAAATCAAATCTAAAACTTAATTAATAAAGAAGCTTCAATTTGCTTTAAATAATCTTATTTGATTTGATTATCCTTAGGAGCTAGTTTGGTTGAATGAATCACATACTTATATTTGATTGTTCTCTTTCAAATCATGTTGAATTTGGTATGTCATTTGAATCATACATCCAACTTTTTAAAATCAAGTAAAGTAAAATGGATGTCCTTTATGCAAGCTTGCATGTGTTGATTTAATGTAATATATGTGTGGCTATTATCACTATTAAATCCAAATATATTTTTTAAAAGCATATAAATGAATAATAATATGTGTTATGATGATAGATATAAATACATAAGAAATGCATGTGCTTATAGCTTAAGTGTGTGAATGTTGAGTTCTCTTTCCTATATTCATGTGTTGATTTATATAAGATTGAATGGCAATGGGTATATAGTCTGGACATCCCGGGAATATGAGGCTTTAGCCAACCCCAAGGAGGTCATTTGATTACCTCACTTCCCAGGTCTAACAATGGCATATGTACCCATTTGATTTCATTCTTATGTATTTCAACATTAGAATTTGGATAGAGCTTTAATTCACATACATAAATGATTCAATCAAATAAAAATATAATCTTTGTATGATTTTTCTTTCTTCATTTATGCATACATTTATGTGTATTTAAGAAAAGCAACTATATAGTTTGGACATCCCGTGAATACGAGGCTTTAGCTAGCCCCAAGGAGGTCATTTGATTGCCTCACTTCCCTGGTTTAATAATGGTACATACTTATTTATGCCTTTATACATGTATATGTATTTGTGATTAATGAATACCATTCCCCTTTTATATTAAAAATTGCATGCATTCATAATTGACTAAGTGGTTAAATTAATTAGCCATATTATTTAGTTTACTTCCTATGTTCATATATACAACTTTACATATGTTTGAATACAAATGGGTATATAGTCTGGACATCTCAGAAATACGAGGCTTTAGCTAGCCCTAAGGAGGTCATTTGATTACCTCACTTTCCTAGTTTAACAATGACACATACACCTATTTAATTTCATTCTTATGTCTTTTTGTATAAGAATTTGAATAAAGCTTTAAATTAACATGTTTAAATAATTCAATCAAATAAGAAATAAATTCTAAACATAAATATACCTTCATCATTTAAGTGTGTTAAAATAAGTTACATGTATAGATACACTTAGGATTAAATCATTTGCATATTACATGTGATGGAAAAGAATGATTTAATATATGTCATGTGATAGTAATTCAATTAAATTAATCTTAAGATGTTTCATTTTGAATATAATTATTTGAAGTGAACCTAAACTTTGGATTAATTAAATCATTTAACAAGCCATTCAATAAAGAGAAATAAATCAAATTAATGTGCTTTAGAAAGTGGCTTAAGGTAGGGATAAAAGAGGGTAATCATCTCCCTTATCTTTATAATACTTAGTTGCTAAGTGTAATCATATGAAACAAAAGAAATCATAAATTAAAATTTACTAATCAATTAAACAACTTCAAATGAAACCCACCATTATGTTAATTTGAATAGCTTCCAAACTTAGAAATGCACAATTCTAATTCTTAGTTAAGACATACCACACAAGACCTTAATACACACATTAAAATTAAGTTACTACTTCTATCTCTATGTTAGGATGGTGTATGATGTGATTGATATTTTATTTTATGATGTATTATTTTAGACTAAATGTTAGGGTGCATGCTTTATAGACAAGATGTTAGGCTATTCTTAGCCTAATCATGTTTTTATAGGGGATTATGCTTGAGGGGATACTGTCACTTAAACCCCTAAGCATAATCCAAGTTAGGACAAGTGAGCTTGGTTACCCATGTGTAGGGTTCTAAGTCTAAATTAGATATATAACTGCTTAGGATTGTATGTGTGTTTAGCTAACACTTATTTAGTAGGTGTAGTTAGATTTGCTTTTTGTATTCTTAATGTAATTTTGCAATATGAATTAGGATTAATGTTATGGGGATAGTATTGGTCCCTGGTTCCCTGTGATGCCTTTGAAATGGAGCAAATCAAACCAAGTGGAGACATAAAGATGAAAACATGAAGAATAAGAAAATGAAGACCCCCATAATAATTATTTATTATAAATTGTAATTATTCTTTCATGTTCCAGGTTGTATAAGGGTAGAGCTCGGCTACCCACCTTTTCTTTTTTTTGAATTGTACGGTGGTATCCAACTGCACCAGCCTCTTATTATTTCATGATGGTTATAGAAATTGATTGATGATTTATTTAGTTTGTGCACTAGAAGTGGTATGTTCTTTAGAGTTTCTTAAATGTTTGATGCTTTAATGTGTGGCCTGGATGCGATTAGGCTCTTAGGGTAAAAATTAATTTTTCTACCCCAACTAATTACTCATAACTAAATTTTAAACAACACATAACCTCACCATGAAGCCTACATATAATCAAGATAATTAAAAGATTTAGCAACCCCATAGCTATATGGTTGTATGTTTCATATCATGCCTATATTCTTTCTCTCTTAAACATAGGGGATTTCTATCCTTACATGATAGGGAAATGCTTGACCTTTGAGGGCATCCCTTGTGTTGGAAAACATCCCTTGCTTGTTGATTTAGCTAATAACTTATCTTCATCATGCATATAGTCATCAGAATCCCAAAGCCTTTATCAAAATGATGTGTCAAAATTAAATAAAATTTGAAAAGATTTTGCATTAGACTAAGACATTATTCATACCACTCATGCTCTAGTCTCTTAGGGAGTGAGTTTAGGACTTTAGTCTCTTTCAAATTAAATAACTACCCTAGCTATCTTACAATTCATAAGAACAGACTACATAATTTTAAAATCATAGGAGGAGTTAGCTGGTGACCACTCTAAGTGGTTATAAGTTCAGAAGTTGGATGGTTCATCCTCTCTTGTGGAGGTGAACCTTTATGTCCACCCGTCGCTTAGATTTAGGTCATACTTTAGCTCGTGCTAAAGCTCCTTAGATTTAGGATCCAAGGTAGCTTTCTTCAGGTTAAAGCATAAATCCTCACCTCAGCATTTTCACAACTTATGTCGGTGGATCATAAGCCCCAGCAATCTAATAAAATTTAATTCTAATAAGTAAATCTCTTCATTTTCAAATACATAAATCCCAATCATAGGATAGATTAGAATACTCACTAGGATTCTAGTATCATGAGCATTTTCTACTTCCTCTCCTTTGGATTCTAAAAATAAGTAATCTCCTTGAACTTTCTCAATTTATTTTCCAAATACAACCAGTCTTTTGATAGTCTAATTTTAAAATCTTTGGAGATGATTTTTTGTCTACTTTAATCGAGAGTATTGTGGTGTTTATTTTTGGAGGAGGGGACACCATATTTTAGGGGTTACTTATTGAAGTGATCGAGTATGACATTGAGGTATGATGTACTATCTTGAAATATAGAGGCATCACCCTTCAAATGACCTAATCACTTAATAAGGACTCTTAAGGCATGATGGGTCTTTGAATATACTAAAGATTTTCTCGCTTACATGGATGAATAAAGATAGATTTAAATTAAACCGGATTCTAAAGTTCCCTATGGAGGCAAGCCTCCATAGTTAATTACATCTTAAGGAATAAAATTTATTAAGAATACTCTCTATTAAAGTAGATAAAAATCAATCCAAAGACTTCAAAGCTAGACTATCAAAGGATTGACCATATTTGGAAAATCAATTGGGAATGTTTAAGGAGAAGATTTTTTTTGAATAAAAAAGGGAGGAAGTAGGAAATGCTCATGATGCTAGGAAGTCTAATGAGCATTCCAATTTATCCTATAATTGAGCTTTATATATTTGAAAGTGAAGAGATTTATTCATTTGGGTTGAATTTTGTTAGATTGCTAGGGCTTATAATCCAACAACACAAGATTGTGGAAACAACCAAGAAGTGAGGATTTATGCTTGTAGCTCAAAAAAATAGCTACCTCAAATCCTAAATCTAAGGAGACTTTAGCACGAACTAAAGCATGAACTAAATCTAAGCGACGGGTGGACATAAAGGGTCACCTTTACAAGAGAGGATGAATCATCCGACTGCTAGGCTTATAACTGCCTGGATTGACTGCCAGCTAACTCCTCCTACAATTTTAAAATCATGTGGTCTAGTCATATGAAATTGTATAAGATAGTTGGGCTATTATTTATTTAGAATGAGACTAAAGTCCTTAAACCCACTCTCTAAGAGACTAGAGCATGAGTGGTATGAGCAATGA
The DNA here is from genome assembly GCA_021442155.1 of Cymbidium sinense. Taxonomy (NCBI): domain Eukaryota; kingdom Viridiplantae; phylum Streptophyta; class Magnoliopsida; order Asparagales; family Orchidaceae; genus Cymbidium; species Cymbidium sinense. The sequence goes on along the minus strand of CM038221.1, from coordinate 22,196,399 downwards.
CTTAGTCTAAAAATGCAAATATTTTCAAATTTTATTTTATTTTGACACTTCATTTTGACAAAGGCTTTAGGATTTCTTATGCTTAAATTTATGATGAAAATGAGTTATTGGCCAATTCAAAAGAGAAGAGGGTGAAGCTCTGTTAGTAGGGGTTGCCTCATAGGTTAAGCGGTTCCTATGCATGTAAGGATGGATGCCCTCATTTTGCAAGAGTCATTTAAGATGCATGCATGATGTGAAACATACAACCATACAACTAATGGGGTACTAAATCTTTTAATTATCTTGATTATAGCCTAAGATTTATGGTGAAGCTATGAATTGTTTAAAATTTAGTTATAAGTGATTAGTTGGGGTAGAAATATTAAATTTAACCTATGAGCCTAATCACATCCAGGCCACACATTAAAGCATCAATCATAAGAAATTATGGAAAAGCATGCCATTTTTAATGTCAATCTAAACAAATCATCAAATATTTTCTATAACTATCATAAAAGAATAAGAGGTCGGTGAGATCAGGTGCTGCCACACAACTCGAAAGAGAAAAGATGAGTAGTTGAGCTCTATCCTTATACAACCCAAAACATGAAAGATTATTTATAATTTATAATGAATGAATGCTTTATGGGGTCTTCATTCTTCATTCTCCATGTCTTCATTTCTTTTCTCCTTGCTTCTTTGATTTGGTAGGTTTCAAAGCAAAACATGGCACCCCAAGATAAAGCCTTCTGGCCAATGCTCATCTTAAACCCCCATAGCACTAATCCTAATTCCTAATACAAAATTATAATAAAAATAAAAAAATCAAATCTAACTACACCTATAAAATAGAGGTTAGCTAAACATACATACATTCGCAAGCAATTATATTTATGATTTGGACTTAGCACCCTGAACATGGGTAACCAATCCCACCTATCCTAACTTGATTATGCTTAAGGTCTTAAGAAACCTACAAAGAGAGCATTGATATCTATTTTAAGCACCCATTTAAGCACAATCCTCTACAAAATATGAGTAGCCTAACATCGGCCTAACATCAGTCTATAAAGTATACACTAACATCCAATCTAAAAATAATGCATCATAAAACAAAACATACACCGTCTTAACTTAGGACAAGAAGTGGTGACTTAATTCTAATGTGTGTGTTAAGGCTTGTGTGATGTGTCTCACTAAGCATTAGAGTTGTATTTTCTAAGTATGGAAATGTTCAATTTAACATGAAAAGTTGGTTTCACTTGAAATTGATTAATTGATTTGAGAATTTTAATATGTTTTCTTTTGTTTCATATGATTACACTTAGCAACTAAATGTTATAAAGAGAAGAAATTGCCCTCTTTCATCCCTACCTTAAGCCATTTCTAAAGTATATTAATTTAATTTAATTTTCTTTAGTGAATAGCTTATTAGATGATTTAATTAATCCTAAGTTTTGATTTACTTTAAATAATTCTATTCAATATGAACTTCTTAAGATTAGTCTAATTGAATGACTACCACATGACTTGTATTAAACCATTCCTTCCCATCACACATAACATGCATGTGATTAAATCCTAGGTGTATCTATACATGCAACATATTTTAGCACACTTAAATGATGAATGCATGTGTACATTTGAAATTTATATTTTTGTTGATTGAATTATTTAATATGTGTAAATTTAAAGGTCTATCAAAATTATTATACAAAAGTACATAAGAATGAAATTAAACAGGTATGTGCTGTTGTTAAATTAGGGAAGTGAGGTAATCAAATGATCTCCTTAGGGATACTTAAAGCCTCGTATTCCCAGGATGTCCAGACTATATACCCATTTGCATTCAAATATATGTAAATTTGCATACATGAACATAGGAAAGAAAGCTCCAAATCAGAGGATTAAATAATTCAATCATTTAAACAATTATGGATGCATGCATTTTTAATATAAAAGAGGGATTATCATTCTTAATCACATGTATGCACACAATGTATGAAAACATAAACAAGTACGTGCCATTGTTAAACCATTGAAGTGAGGTAATCAAATGACCTCCTTGGGGATACTTAAAGCCTCATATTCTCGGGATGTCCAAACTATATACTTGTTTGTTTTAGATACATATGAATGTATAAATAACTAAGAGAATGAAAATCATGCAAAACTTGTATTTTGTTTAATTGAATTATTTATGTATATGAATTAAAGCTCTATTTAAATTTTAATGTTAAGATACATAAGAATGAAATCAAATGGGTACATGCCATTGTTAAACTAGAGAAGCAAGGTAATCAAATGATCTCCTTAGCTTTACTTAAAGCCTCATATTCTTGGGATGTCTAGACTATATATCCATTATCATTCAAACTTATGTAAATAAACATGTGAATAAATGAAAGAGACTTTACTTCATACACTTTAAACTTTAAGCACATACATCTTTTATGTATTTATAACTATCATTACTACACATGTCATCATTCATTTATAAGCTTTTGAAAAATATATTTGGATTTAATAGTGATAATAGCCACACATATATTAAATTAAATCAACACATGCAAGATTTACATAAAGGAAACTTCATTTGATTTACTTAATTTTTTTTAAAAAAATACATGGATTCATGAAATTAAATAACATACAATATTTAACATGATTGAGAGGAATAATTAAATACAAACATGTGATTCATTTAATCAAATTAACTCCTGAAAATCATACCAAATAAAATCACCTAAAGTAAACCAAAGCTTCTTTAATGTCATTTTTAACTTCATGTTTAATTTGATTTAACAAATGTGAGAAGAAGTTTGGTGATCCTAACCCATTCCCTTATTTGTGAATTGATTTGGTTTAATAAAATGTGATTAAGTTGATTTTATGGATTAATTAAGTTGTAATATGTATAAAATCCATTAATTAACCCTTACTTATGTTACCTTAAAGTAATTAACTAAATAATTATGAGCCAACATGATATGCATGGAAAATAAATTTGTAATGATCATAAGAAATGAAAGGGCCTACTGTAATTGACTCATAATTAATAATTAATTAGCTTAAGAAACTTGATTAAGTACTTTTATGGTTCCCACACAAGTGTGTTAACCATAATTTTCTTAAATGTATTTAGGTTATTGAACACCTAAAGATCTACCCCTCAATTAATTAGGATTGGATAAATTTTCTATTTTAATTAGATTAATTAAATAATTAATCAGCCAATTAATCCTTAATTATTTTTTCTTGAAAATGGAATGAACTTTGGGAAACAGATTTGGAAAGAGGTCTCAATTCTATTCCATAAGTCTCCACACTATTAGATAATGATTAATGAGCCCAATTAATTAATTTGTCACTATTCATGTGTATAACTATAGTTAATTAAATTAATAAAGTAATTAGAGTTTAATTAACTAATTTTTCTAATTAATTAACTAATAAATTCCAAGAAAATTTACGGAGGCAGAGATCATCCCCTTAAACAATCTCAAAAATTTTTGGGTTAATTAATTAATTAATTAATTAAGAAGTAATTAAGCTCATCATTTTCTAATTAAACCCTAATTAAGCTTTAATTATTATTCAAATTAATTAAGGATATTTTTAATAATTTCCTCTAAAATACCTTCAAAATAAGTATTTATTTATATATTTTTAGATTTTTTATGATTTGTTATAATTTTTAAAAAATTTAGCCATAATTATATTTAATTAAGCATAATTAAACCCTAATCCCCATTAGCGCCACGTGGTATGCTGATGCGGCACGCATTCCACATGGCACCATGGGATTGGAAATTAAAGCAGGTCAGAGTCACCACTGATGTGGCTGATGACCGATGCGCTTTCGATCTCCGCCATTTGATCTCGGATCAGACAACATGAATCAATCTCGTATTTAATAAGAGATGAATCATTTCAATCTAATGAATCACCACCTATCAAATGGAATGGAGATCTATCGTCCGCGAGAAATGAAGGACAAAAGTCATTACACTTACGATTTGAGCTCACTCAAGCTTGGATCCACTCAAATGGATCCCACACCTTCATGACAATGATCAGAGGGAGTCCATTGGTCAAGATCACCACACATGCATGTTTTATTCAAAAAGTTCTAACTCATTTTCACCCAAAGGTCAGTTTCAATAGTATACCTTGCCAGAGCTAAAGATCGGTGGTTCGCACGCTTGAGGTAGCTTCAGCTAGTTAAGACAAAGCCCTGTTGAGCTGCAATTGAGTTGATTCAACATCATTCGCTTAGAAAATCAAGTTCCATCCCTTGGAGGCTTGATGTTAATCGAGATGCTACCTCCAGTGGGCTTGGAGCTTGGGGGAAGGTTTGGTTAGTTTGATGGGTGAAGGTGGAAGAGGAATTTTAGGTGGGGGAATTGGAAGATTGAAAAGCTTTGCCCTATTTTGGGTGCATTCGGGAAGAAGAATTCTGGCAAGGGGAAGCTTGGAGAAGGCTTGGGAGCTCACTAGGGGACTCAGAAACTCTCTTAGAAGCTCTCAAGGATCAAATGAGAATGGGATAAATTGGGGATATACCCCTCTCCAATTGAGATGGATGGATGGGATTGATCTTCCATTTTTGGTCGATGAGTCATCGTTAGGCCGTCGGAGTAGTCACCATCACCTCCACATGGCATGACTCAAGTGGTGGAAGGGTTGGGAGGTGGCTTGAGGCAGTTTCCCTCCTCTTTGGGTCCAATGGGTTTTGGCTTGGGAGGTGAGTTAACTCACCTTCCTTTGGTCCAAGGCTATTTAGCTCACATCGGTGGGCTAGGTGGCTAGGCCAGACCCCATTTGGGGTGTGTGAGGGCTACCACATGGAAAGGAGAGTGGACTTTGATATATTTGGCTAAAAACCCATGTGGGAGAAGAATCCAAGGATGATTTACCTTGGGTTGAGCTTAATTTGGGTTTGGGTTGATTTTGGGTTGACCCAAGATGGGTTTGGTTCGGGTTGGATCAGATTCCAAGTGGTCATGACTTGGTTCAAAGGGATTTGGCTCAATTTGACCCTTATAGGCCAAATTGGGCTAAGTTAGGTTACGTTGACCAATTTGTCAAATTAGGGTCAAGTTCAAATGATGATTTAAAGTGTTTTGGTTCAATTGGTTTCAATTAATTTAACTTAGTTTTGATTTTGGCTCATTTGGATTCATATAGGTCAAATGGGTCAAGTTGACCAATTGACCAAATTGGTCAAATTGGCTTGGGTTAGGTGTAGATTCATGTTCAATTGGTTAATTGAAGATGATTGTAGGCTTTGGTTTGAGTTGATTTGGATTTAATTTGGTTTTAGGCCAATTTGACCCTTTAGGTCAATTTGGGCTAAGTTTGTCAATTGGGTCCAATTGGTCAAATTGGGTTCAATTATGGCTTTGGTTAAGTTCAATAATTAATTTGGAATGAATTTGATCTATTGGTTGCAATCAATTTAGGTTGGATCATGATTTTACCTATTTTGATCTTTTAGGTCAATTTGGGTCACCTTGAGTCCAATGACCAATTGGATTGGGTTTGGCTCAATTGGTGGTCAAGTCATGTTCAATTATTGATTATAGGTTGGTGAATCAATGGTTCCAATTGATTTGGTGTAGAATTTTTGGCTAGTTTGGGTTTATGAGTTAAGGGTTGACTTGGTCCAAATGACCAAGTTGACTTGGTTTGAATTTACATAGTAATTGATCAACAATAATCATAGTGAAGGTTTGGATGGGCTTGGTTCCAAAGGGCTTGGTCTAACCAATTGGGATGGATGGAGCTTGGATCAAAATGGGTTATTTAGGTCACTCTGGGTCAAGTGAGCCTAAGAGGGTCAATTAGCTTGATTTTGATTTGATTTTGGTTTAGTTGAATTTACATATAAGTTTACGATTAAAATATAAATTCAACTACAATCAATTTGGATTCTAATATGTTTTGGTTCATTTGAAAATTTCAAGTCAAAAGGGCTAAGTTGGGTTTAACTTAGGTTGATCTTATTTTGTCTTGATGATTGCAGGTTTCAATTATATTTGATAGGTGATTGGAGGTATGATTGATTCAAGAGAAAATCTATTAGTTTTGGCTTAATTTAGATGGGGTTTGATTAAGTCTAGGGAGTTGTCTCAAAGGATTTATATTGGGATTTGATTTGAGTTTGGATTTAATTTTAGTCATTTGAATGTAGGTTTCATTTATATTTGGGAATATAATTGAAGGAATAATTGATTTATAGGAAAATCAATTGAGTTTGAAGTGATTTGAAGGAAAATTTGGCTAAGCTCATGAAGGTAGGTCCAAAGGACTTACATGAGAATTTGATTTAGTTTGATTTAGTTTTGATCATTGGAGTGTAGATTTTATTTATGTTTGTGAAGTTGATTGAATATATGATTGATTCATGAAGAAATCAATTGAATTTGGATTGAATTGGGTGGAGATTTTGCTAAGTTTATAGAATCAAATCATTGGCTTGAGAGAGATTTGGAGTTTGGATTTGATCTTGGGTTTGAATTTGAATTTGATACATTGGTTGGGGGGATTGGATTGATCTTTGAGAAAATCAAATGAGTTTGGATTTAGTTAGGGCTAAATCCATGGGATTCAATCAGAAGGCTTAAGAAGGATTTTGAGCTTGGAATTGAGGTTGTGATTTATTATAAATTTTGGAATTTGAATTTGTATTTAGATTTGAATTTGGGTTCTGGTTCGAGAAGGTGAACATGGATTGAGTTTAGGCTATAAGGTAGGTAAGTCTCCCTAAGTCCCTAAGGCATAGCTTACTCCTATGATTGTCCCTTCTAAGTCTCTAAACTTAAGCTAAGTGTTAACCTAATCACTAGAAGTGTCTTAAGACTAAGGAGTTCTTAAAGATCTGGCAGTCTAGATCAAGAAGATTGAGAAATCACCCAAAAGTGAGGTTAACAAGTATTCTGGGAATAATAATTATGGAGGCTTTCCTCCAAAGGGAACTTAAGAAGCTTTTTGCTTTATTCATCCAAAAGGAAAAAAGCTATGGTATATTCGAAGACCCATTATGCCTTAAGAGTCCTTATTAGGTGATTAGGTCCATTGAAGGGTGACATCTCTATCTTTCTAGATAGTACATCAAATCTTAATATCGTACTCGATCACTTTAATAAGTACCCCCTATGATCTGCGTGGTGTTCCCCCACATCTAAAAATAAACACTAGAATCCCCTATAGCACTAATCCTAATTCCTAATACAAAATTACATTGCAATAGAAAAAGTAAATGTAACTACACCTACAAAAACAAATGTTAGCTAAACATACATACAACCCAAGCAGTTATATTTATAATTGGGACTTAGCACCCTGCACATGGGTAACCAAGCCCACCTATACTAACTTGGATTATGCTTAAGGGTTTGGCAATCTACAAAGAGAGTATTTATATTTATTTTAAGCATCCCCTTTAAGCATAATCCCCTACAAAAAATATGATTAGGCTAAGAACAACCTAACATCTAGTATACAAAGTATACACCCTAACATCCAGTCTAAAATGATACATCATAAAACAAAACACACATCACATTATACACTACCCTAACTTAGGACTAGAAGTGATGACTTAGTTCTAATGTGTGTATGTTAAGGCTTGGTGTGGTATGTCCTACTAGGCATTAGAGTCATGATTTTCTAAGTTTGGATGGATTTAATTTAACATAAAAAGCTGGTTTCACTTCAAGTTGTTTAGTTGATTTGAGGATTTTAATTTATATTTTGTTTTATTTCATATGATTTATACTTAGCATATAAGTGTCATAAAGAGAAGAAAGAGGGTTGCCCCCTTTCATCTCTACCTTAAGCCACTTTCTAAAGCATATTAATTTGATTTAGTTCTCAATGAATGGCTTATTACTTAATTTAAGTTAATCTTAAGTTTGGGTTCACTTTAAATGACTTCATTCAATATGAAAGGCATCGTAAGATTAATCTAATTTAATTACTACCACGTGACATATATCAAATTCTTCTTCTCGATCACATATAATATGCATATGATTCAATCTTAAGTGTATCTATACATGCAATATGTTTTAGCACACCTAAATGATGAATGTAGAAAGTGTATATTTGGAATTTATATTTTTTTATTGTGGTTGAATTATGTAAACATATAAATTAAATATCTACAAATTCTAATATCAAAATACATAAGGTTGGAATCACATAAGTACGTGCCATTATTAACAAAGAAAGTGAGGTAATCAAATGACGAGACTATATGCTTATTTACATTCTAAGCCTACGTAAATCTATACAAGGGTAAGGAAAAGAGAGAATTCATTTATATATCACACATGCTAATGACTTAGGAGAATATGAATGCATCTATTTTTTTGGTAACGAAAGGGATCTTCATCTTTTAATTAAGCATACCAGCACACGTGTAAAAGATATAATCAAGTATGTGCCTATGGTGTTTATTTTTCATGTGTGTGTGTGTGTGTGTGTGTGGGGGGGAGGGACACCATGCATCATAGATACTTATTGAAGTGATCGAGTACGACATTGAGGTATGATATACTATCTCAAAAGATAGAGACATCACCCTTCAATGGACCTAATCACCTAATATGGATTCCTAAGGAATGATGGGTCTTTGAATATACCATAGATTTTTTCTTTGGTTTTCATGGATGAATAAAGCAGGGTTTATATTAAACCATGTTCTAAAGTTCCCTATGGAGGAAAGCCTCCATAGTCAATTACATCTTTCGGAAGATGAATTTTTTTAAGAATACTCTCGATTAAAGTAAACAGTTAGGATCTCCAAATCAAAAAATCAATTAGAATAGATCAAATGGAGAGACTTATTTTGGAAGCCAAAGGAGATGAGTAAAAAATGCTAATGATATTAGGAAGCTTAATGAGCATTCCAATCTATCATATGCTTGTGTTTTACATATTTGAGTTTGAAGGGAATTATTTGTCTGATTAAAATTTTATTAGATTGCTATGTATTATAATCCAAAAATACAAGGTTGTGGAAATTCTTAAGAGACATGGATTTATGCTTGTAGCCCAAAAGAAACAACTACCTCAGTCTAAGGGGCTTTAGCATAAGCTAAATCATGACCTAAATCTAAGTGAAGATGTGCATAAGGTTTATCTCCACAAGAGAGGATAAACCACCTGACTGCTGTGCATACAACCGCCTAGAGTGACCGCCAGCTAACTCCTCCTATGATTTTAAAACCATGTAGGAAATTCTTATGAGTTTGCAAGATAGTTGGGCTATTACTAATTTAGAAAAGACTAGTGTCATTAAACCCACTCCCTAAGAGACTAGAGAATGAGTGGTATGAATAATGATTTAATCTAATGCAAAATCTTTTCAAATTTTATTTCAATTTTGACACTTCATTTTGATAAAGGCTTTAGATTTTTTATGCCTATATGCATGATAAAATAGAGTTGTTGGCTAAATCAACAAGAAGGGGTGTTTTCCACCACAAAGGATGCCCTCACAGGTCAAACATTCCCTTATCTATAAGGATAGAAATCCCTCTTTTCAAGAAATGAAATAATATGCATGCATGATGTAAAACATTTAACTATTTAGTTAAGGGGTTACTAAATCTTATAATTATCTTTATTTATGTCCCAAGCTTTATGGTGAGGTTATGAATTATTTAGAATTTGGTTATGAGTGATTAATTTGGGTAGAAAAATTAATTTTCCTAAGAGCTTAATCACATCCAGACTACATTAAAGCATCACTCATTTAAGAAACTATAAAAAAGATGCAATCCTAATGCACAATTTAAACATAGCATCAATCAATTTTATAAAATTAACATAAAAGAATAAAAGGCCAGTGCGGTCGGGTGCCATTGTACAACCTGAAAAGAAAAGATGGGTAGCCGAGCTCTACCCTTATACAATCCAGAATTACAAAATAATAATTATAACTTATGAATGCTATGATAGGTCTTCTTTCTTCATTCTTCATATCTTCATTTCTTCTTCCTTCTTTGATTTGGTAGGTTTCAAAGCATCATATGGCACCCCAAGACAATGCCTTCTAACCAATGCTCATCCTAATCTCCTATAGCATTTAATCCTAATTCCTAATGCAAAATAATATTGAAAATAGGAAAACATAAATCTAACTACACCTACAAAATAAGTGTTAACTAAACATACATACAACCCAAGTAGTTATATTTATAATTTGGACTTAGTGCCCTACACATGGGTAACCAAGCCCACCTATCCTAACTTAGATTATTCTTAGGGGTTTAAGCAACCTACAAATAAAGCATCCCATAAGCATAATCCCCTCCATAAAATATTATTAGGCTAATCCTAGCCTATCATCCAGTCTATGAGATATACACCCTAACATCCAGTCTAAAATAATACATCACAAAATAAAATATACATCACACCATGCACCATCCTAACATAGAGCTAGAAGTGGTGACTTAATTCTAATGTGTGTGTTAAAGCTTGTGTGGTATGTCTTACTAGTCGTTAAGGTTATGTTTTTCTAAGTGTATAAGAATTCAATTTAACATGAAAGGGGAATTTCACTTGAGGTGATTTGATTGATTCATAGATTTTACTTTATGTTTTCTTTAGTTTCATTTGATTTACACTTAGAAATTAAGTGTTGTAAAGAGAAGAAAAGAGTATTTCCCTTTTTATTTCTTCCTTATGGTACTTTCTAAAGCATGTTGATTTAATTTTAGTGAATGAGTTATTACACATTTTAAATTAATCCTAAGTTTAGGTTCACTTTAAATAATTCTATCTAATGTGAAAGTCATCTTAAGATTAATTTAATTGAATTACTATACATAACACATATTAAATTATTTCTTTCCATCACATGTAACATGAATATGAATTTAATTATAAGTGTATCTATACATACAATATGTTTTAGCACACTTATATGATGAATGTAGTATATATTTGAAGTTTATATTCTTTTATGTGATTGAATTATTTAATCATATAAGTTTAAAGCTCTATCTAAATTCTTATACAAAAGTACATAAGGATGAAATTAAATAGGTACATGTCATTGTTAACTAGAAGTGAGGTAATTAAATGACCTCCTTGGGGTTAGCTAAAGTCTCATGTTCTTGGGATGCCCAAACTATATACCCATTTGCATTCAAACATATAAAAATTTATATACATGAATATAAGAATGAAGCCCCAAATCATATGGCTAATTGATTAAATCACTTAGGGAATTATGAATGTATGCATTTTTAATAGAAGAGATGGACTTTCATCCTCTAGCCACACATACATACGCATATAAAGAGAAATAATTTTGTACATGCCTTTGTTAACCAAGGAAGAGGTAATCAAATGACCTCCTTGGGGCTAACTAAAGCCTCATATTCCTGGGATGTCCAGACTATATACTTTGCTATCTCATTATACATGAATGTACAAAATAAGGGGAAGAAAATCATGCAAAAATTGTACTTTATTTGGTTGGATTGTTTATGTATGTGAAGTAAAGTTTCATCTAAATTCTAATGTAGAAATACATATAAATGAAATTAAATAAGTACGTGTCATTGTTAACTAGGAAAGTGAGGTAATCAAATGAGCTCCTTGGGGCTAACTAAAGCCTCATATTTTGGGATGTCCAGATTATATACTTATTAACGTTCAAGTATTTGTAAAACCACACATGAATTAAGGAAAAGAAAGCTTTACTTCACATACTAAGTTATAAGCACATGGAAACCTATATGTATTCATAATTACTATCACTCTAATCAATGTAAATGATTCATAAACTTTAGGAAAGTAATTCAAATTTGTTAGTGACAATAACCACACATAATATAAATTAATCCAACACATGCAAAATTACATAAAGGAAAACCATTTAACTTAATTTATTTTTGAAAAGATGAATGTATGATTTCAAGTGACATACATCATTTAACATGATTGGGAAGGAATAAATGAACATAAACACATGATTTCTTTCAATCAATTTAATTTCTACAAACAATCATATCAAATAAAACTATTTAATGTAAACCAAAGCTTTCTTAATGCCATTTTTAATTTCATATTTTGATTTGATTTAAGGATGCAAGAAAAGATTTGCTGGTCCTAACCCATTCTCATGTTTGTTAATTCATTTAGTTTAAGGAAATATAATTAAGTTGATTTTATGAGTTGATTAGGTTGTAAGATGCATTAAATCCATTAATTAACCCTTTCCTATGTTACATTAACATAATTACCCAAATAATTATGAGCCAACATGATATGCACATGCATTAGAAATTAAATTAGTAATGATCCTAAGAAAGAAAAATGGCCTAATGCAATTATTTCACAATTAATGGTTAATTAAGCTAAGAACTTAATTAATTACTCTTATGGTTTACCCACACATGTGGACTAATCATAATTTCATTAAACTCCTTTAGGTTATTCAACACTAAAGGTCTACCCAAGATTTAATAATTAAGTTATGAGATGATTATGATTTTAATTTAACAAATTAAGTAGTTTAATTAATTAAGCCTTAATTAGTTTGATTAAAGAAATGCACTTAGGAAAATAGATTAGGAAAAGGGACCTTAACCTTATCCCATGGGTTCATTCACTGTTGAACAATGATTAACCACTTCATCAATTGACTTTTTCCAGTTCATGTGATTAATTAATGATTAATTAACTTAAGAGAGTAATTAAAGCTTAATTAGTCAATTTTCCTAATTAATCAAGAATAAACCCCAAGAAAAATATGGGAGCCAGAGGTCATCCCATTAAACTAACCCATAAAGTTTAGGATTAATCACTTAAGTAATTAATGAGTAATTAAGCTAAATAATTTTCTAATTAAACCTTAATTAAGTTCCAATTTGTATTCAAAATTAATTAAGAATATTTTAAACAAATTCTCTTCTAAAATACCTTTAAAATGATTATTTATTTGCATTTTTATGATTATTCTATAATTAGTTATGATTTTAGAAGTTTCAACCATTAATACTTAGTAATTAAGCCTAATTAAACCTTAATCCCATCGATGCCACATGGCATGTTGACGCACACTTTCCCCGTGGTGACGCATAATTGGCTATTAAAAATAATCTAAATTAGCACATGCATGGCGGCGGTGGAATGCTTTCTTGTGCACCATTCTTGTGCATCATGGGTTTAATTGTGGTCATCTGAGAGTTATTTAATTTTGATGATTTAAATATATATTTCACTTATATTTGTAAAGATGATTGAAGATATGATTGATTCATGAGAAAATCAATTGGGGTTGAAGTGATTTATGTTAAGATTTGGGTATACTCATGAAGATTGATTCATATGGCTTAGGAAGTGTTTTGATTTAATTTGATTTAGTTTGATTTAGTTTGATTTGGTTTTGATCATTTGAATGTAGATTTAATTTATATATGGGAAGATAATTGAAGATATAAATTGGTTAAGATAAAATCCATTGATTTTGGATTGATTTGAAGGAAAATTGGTTAAGGCTAAGTTTCTAAGATAAATTCATGGGGCTTAGGATGATCTTGAATTTGGATTTGATCATGGGCTTCAATCATTTGACTTAGAATTCAGATTTGGATTTGGATTTAATTTAAATTTGAGGTTTGGCTTAAGAAGGTGAACATGGATTGGGTTTAGGCTATATGATAAGTGGATCTCCCTAAATCCTAAGGCATAGCCTAATCCTATGATTAACCCTTCTAAGTCTTTAGGCTTAGGTTAAGTGTTCACCTAAGTGCTAGAAGTGTCTTATGACTAAGGAAGTCCTATTTTCTAGAAGATTGCTAAGCCTAAGAAATGGGGATGAGAACTCACTCCAAAAGTGAGGTCAATAGTGCTATTGTTAAATCATGGAAGTGAGGTAATCAAATAACCTCCTTAGGGCTACTGAAAGCCTCATATTCTCAGGACATCTAAACTAAACATTTATTATCTTAAATACATATGAATGTATATACAACTATAGAGATAAGAATCATGCAAAGATTGTATTTTTTATTAAATCATTTATGCACATGAATTAAAGCTCTATCTAAATTCTAATATTAAAATACATAAGAATGAAACCAAATGAGTACATGTCATCATTAAACTAGGAAAGTGATGTAATCAAATGACTTCCTTAGGGCTACTTAAAGCCTTGTATTCTCGGGATGTCCATAATATATGCCCATTATTATTTAGAATAGTTAAAATTTATCTTTTGGACATGCCTTATTTAAGTCCCTAAAATTGATGCCTATACTGAATTTGGCCATTCTTCTTCTTCTTAATTGAAATGACACTGGCCATCCAGATAAGGTATTTTTCTTCCCGGATGAAACCAACATCGATCAGTTTCTTAACTTCAGAAATGACCTGTTGTTTAATGGTTAATCGCATGCGTCTAGGAGCTTGCTTGATAGGGTTAACACTAGGCTTTATTGCTAGTTTATGGATAGCTATGTCAAGAGATAAACATGGCATCTCTTCATAACTCTATGTGAAGTAATCCTTAAACTCAGTCAATAGCCTAACTAGGTCTTTAGTTTCAGCTTGGCTCAATAAGGAACTGATGTATGTCGGGTGTTGATTATGTTCAGTTCCTAAATTGATTTTCTTGAGCTCATCGATGGTTGACTTGATCTCTTCTTTGAATGATAACGGTGTATCTTTGATTTCAAAATCATCTTTGAATTCCTTAAATACCAAACCCTCAAATTTTTATGGGGAAAGTGGGCTAGAGCTAAGGTTCCCAACTGATGCCTAGCTATTTTACATATAGACTTGGATACACTTATGCTTTGCTTTGGTGGTTGGTCTTCATCTCTATCTAACTTGAGTGTCACCTCTAAGGGAATCTACTACTGAGAAGAGCTGGCTAGCATGCTAATCATATAAGACAGTTCCTCTGAACGAGATTCTAAGTCTATATGGATAACAAGTGTACTCCTGGTAGCTAAGATATATCTCCTATTAGGTAGCTAATAAGGAGATTTTCCACCCCTAGGATTGCTTCTAAACTGGCTTCTTCCTCTCCCTGGTGGAGGTTGGGTCATCCTATCCATATGTTTGAAAAGAGTAATGAACTATGGGTAGAATCTAATGCTGGGCTCCACTTCCACCTTCAAGTCTATTTCTCGCTCCCTTTTATCTTCATTTTCATTTTCATTTTATTTTTCTTTTTCTTTTTCTTTTTTTCTTTTATTTTTAAATTTTGGCCAAGTTCACAAGAATAGACTTGTTGATTTTGAGGGAGGTAGTAGGCCGCATCCTCATATATGTTGACATCGTGAACTGAAAATGGCTTGAGATCTCCTTTGACACAGTAGGCCATCCCACCTCTCACAAACTTCATACATTGATGTAGAGAAGATGAAACTGTTATTTTTATGTATCCATGATATCCCAAACAAAGCATTGAAAGATGTATCCAAGTTTATGATGCAAAACTTGGCTTCAGTCTTCCAATCATCTATCTCTAAGGGCAACACTATGGAGCCTAAGGCCCTCTCTCCTTGTTCATTGAATCATCTCAGCATCATCCTTTCTTTTTAGAGTTTGGAGATATCAATCCTCAAGTAGGTAAGGGTTCTTAGTTCATAATATTGGCTGATGCACCTAGGTCAACCAACATTGTTGATAGCCTGTATCTTCCAACATCCACCATAATGTAAAGAGGATGGTTGTGCTCGATCATCCCTAGAAGTAAGTCTTCATCTCTGAATATAACTTCTAAGATGTCCTTTGAGTAGTATGCCTCCTCTTCAGTAATAGTTAGCTGAGCTAAGCATATCTCAAGATCAAGAAAGGTCTTGATTAGAGATTTCCTCATCTCTTTGGATAAGACAAGATAGTTGTATATGCTTAACTTAGTTGATAGTTTTTAAGATGATCTAGGATGTTGTAATCAACTCTGGCTTGGACCTCCAAAAGCATATCCATAGGTGGAGCATCCTGTGGAGGGGCTATCTACTCACTAGAACCAATGATTTGCTTACTATATTCCTGAGGTGCTACCCTTAGAGGTAGAACTTTGCCGCTGTGTAGGTTGACTTTAGTGACTTCATGCGGCGGGTTGGTGGAAAGTTTTACCTGCTCATCAGGCATACCTATAGCTTCTCCTATGGGACCTTCAGAGTTGGTAGACTCCAAGTTATTATCAATGGGTGAACCTGTTTGATTCAGAAAAGGAAAGTTTGATTCTGAATTAGAAGAGAAGGGATTAGAACTACTAGAGCTATTATTATTATTATTATTTAGACTTGGAGAGTTTTCAATAGAAATAAAATTAGGAGTATCAGAAGTAGACAAAATATAAGTAGAATCTATTTTCTCCATTGATTTATTTTTAGGTTGAGGTACATGATAGAAATCAAGTAACGTAAGTGGAGCAAGGGGTTTAGTGCCCTCGTCTAGATACAATACTCCTACTGGTAGAAGAAGAGCTGGATGAAGTGGTAGCTGCAATAGTGGAGGGAGTACTGGACTAGGATGGTGGTTGTGCTACTATCTTATCTTAGATAAGTGTGGATTGTTGCTGCTACTGCTGAGCTCATAGCCTCCCCGAGTTATCTTTAGCAACTTGCAAATTTTTTTTAATGTTGGAGGTTTGAGCTACCTCAGGCACTTGCAAGAAAAGTTTCTTGATCTTCAAAATGATCTTTTTAGAGTTTTGAGATAAGGAGATATCCCAACCTTATTTTGTCTTGAGAGAATCACATGTATCCCCAAGAATTACTCTAACAGAACTAGATGGTTGTTCTAACAAGTATTCTTTAGGGATATCAATTATGCCCAAATTGTAGCTACACTCAAGCCAATCTTTGAAGGTGATGCAATCCTCTAAGACATGGCTTAACATATGGTGGTAGGTGCTATAGCTAGAATCATCACTCTTTCCCACTTCATTTGCTCTCTTAGGCTCTAGTAAATGGAAATCAAGTTTCTTTATAAGATTTTTAAAGATTTTCTTGACTACCTCCCTATTGAATAAATAGGGATTTATTAATTTATCTAGAAGAGTAGGTGGATAGTAGCTACCTAGTGGTAGGTATGAGTATCGCTACTGAGTGTACTGCTGCAGAGGTGATGGTGATGACCACTATGGTAACTGTGGTGGCTGTATTATGGGTGATGTGGTGGAAGAGGAGGTGGCAAAGGAGGGTGCTGAGCTTGTGGTCTCTCAAACTGAACTATGGCTAGTTGCTTCCCTCTGTCCACTGATACCATTATCCCTGCCCTCTTCTCAAACACTTTCTATGACTTGGGTTTGGATGATTGGTCTTGGAAAAGCAACTGTTTGGCTTCCTTTTGTAGACTAGCCACTTTGTTGATTAATTAATCAAATGTTTTGATTATGAAGCCCTTGAGCATGAAAGCTGACCATGGATTTTCTTGAGAAGAATTTCTTGAGTTGAAGGAGGTGTTGATTTGAATGTGAGGTATCACCTTCCTCGATCACAACACCTTCCTGACTTTGATGGTCTCTGTGGAGGGATCCTTGAGTATCGACCATATAGATTTCTGTTGAATCCTTAAATAAATCATCATTATCAGGGTCTAAATTGACCATACCTTCTTCTCGATTAGAATGATCATTCCCAAGAAGTTTTTTTCTTGACAAAGTAGTCTTCTAAGATATCATCTAGAGAATGATCTCCTTCTTTGCCTAGCCAAACTAGTACAAACACCTGAATTGACTGTAAGATTGTGCTCATCTGAATCTATATACTAGACACTACCTACTAATGAAGTGCTCTCCCTAGGGGGATCAACTACCATGAGGGCAGCACTAGTATCCCCTACTTCATCTAATGCTGACTATTATGGTGGAGCGACTAAGATGCTTTTGGGTCGCTACTCCTTCTTTGACATTATTGAAGTAGAAGGTTGAATGGGAGAGCTTGACCTCACCTCAATGGGTTGAGCAGATGGAGCGAGATCTTAAGCCATAGCTAGATCACCAATGGAGATGACCTCTCTCTAGATGCAATTTTCTATACTTTGGTGGGGATTGTGGAAGGAAAGACTTGGACAGGTGATGGTGGGAAATAGGTGGAGTGGTGTGATGGTGGTGAGACACCAACTGCCTCTTTGCCAGAGCTTGCATCTTGCGGCTGGTAGTGCCTATCAATACTATGCTGTCATGTGATCGGCCTCGATATCTTGCTGATCTAGAAAATCCACAAGAGTGGAGGCCACAGACTGTCTGGCATACCTCCACCTCTCCCTCTTAGCTACTTGGGCTACAACTCTAGCCTCAGAGGCTTTTTTCTCTGCATATCTGATCCCTAACACTCCTACAGATTAGAGTCCTCAAATTAAACAATGTATCAGACTCTGAGCATCAGGCTATGCTGACTTGGTGAAGAATGATCGTAGACTAGCATAGGGTTTCCTCCTTTCCCTAATTGGTACCTCAAACTGTGTTGGTGGTGGAGGTAATGCAGTAATCCTCCTATATTCCTCTCTTCTGAAGCTGGAGAGGTCTCATGAGGGGAACCCTCATTAGCAACATGAGAGGCCTCATCTACCTCCCTACCTGCTCGCTCATGCCGCTTAACCTTCGATTCTTGTTGTGGTGTTGCATTCTAGTAAGCAGAGCTAAACGAGAACTAGAACCTACCTCAATGGTATGGAAGACTATCTCAGAGGCCAAGATAGCCTTTCCCTTAAGAATGGGAAACTAGTGAGGAGGTGCTAGCCCTCATTGGGATTGCAGTAGGGACAACAACAGACTGAACGAGCACAATGACAACTGGCACCAAAATTATAATCAACATTGATGCTGATTGGGGTGTGGGAACCACAATAGTCTTTCTCTTCAATGAGAGAAACTCAGTGACAGGATGTCAAAATGAAGGAGCAGATTCTGCCCTGCCACCTCATCTTTACTGACGATCATGAGGGTTGGTCTCTCACAGGTGACTCAGACGGCCTCAAATCCATGTCTAAACTGAATGACGTGTGTGGTGGTGTTGGTGAGTATGGCTTGATCTAAGGCTAAATCCACACTAGAGGGGAAGGAAAATATCATCTTTCCGAGACATGGTGAAAAATTGATTGAAGAAGCGAATGAAGGCTAAGCTATCTGTATTTAATAGGCCCAATCACTTTTCTTAATTGCCTTCAATTGATTCTAATTGGAATTTGAACCCACATAACAATGAATTTATGCATTCAATTAATTGAGAGATTTTGAGATAGATTTTCATGAATTTGATCCTCAAAATTTAGGTTTGCTAAAATGAGATTCAAATGTATGTTTGAAAATAATTTTTAAAAATTTATTTGTTTACGATGATGTTTGCCATATGTTTGATTTATTTAATTTGATTTTGAATTGAAAATGGAATCTTTTCTTAACAAATTTTGGTATGCTAAGTAAACCCCAATTGTGTTTGATGTTTTGTTGATTTGAAAAATGAAACCCTTAAAAAAATTAGGTATATTAAGTAGGGTTCAAGTGTGTTTGGTATTTCTTTTATTTTGATTTAAAAGGAAAACTCTTATTTAACAAATGTTGGTATGTTAAATAGAGTTTAATTTGCTTCATGTGTTGTGTGATGATGGAATTCTTATTTGACAAATTTGGGTATCTCAAATGGAAATCAAATGTGTTTTGATTTTTCATGATTTTGGAAAAGGGGAACTCTACTCAACAAATGTAGGCATGTTAAATAGAATTCAATTTATTTATATTTTTAAAAATAGAACTCTCATTTGACAAATTTGGGTATGTCAAAATGGAGTTCAAATATGTTTTGAGTTTGTGTGTGATGTTGGAGAGAACTCTCACACAATAAATTTGGGTATGTTAAGTGAAGTTCAATGATATGTTGATTTGAATTTTTTTGACTTTGAAAATGGAACTCCGTTTAACAAATTTAGGTATGTTAAGTGGAGTTTGTTAATTTTGAAAAATGTTTGAAATATTTTGAAAAACTCTCATTTAACAAATTTGGGTATGTTAAATGGAGTTCATTGATTGACTAATTTTATTTTGAAAAGAAGTGCTTTTGAAAATTCATTGAAAAGAATTTTGATGATGTATATTTGATTTTGATTTTTGAAATGAGTCCTCATTTAACAAATTTAGGTATGTTAAATAAGGCGAGATTTTCTTTTGGAAGAAGAGGAAGGAACACCAAATGATCAAATCAGAGGGGTACTTATTAAAGTATTGGGTATGACATTGAAGATGATGGGGAGGGAACACCACATAGATCGATGTAGGGGTACTTAAAAGTAGTAATTATGACATTGAAGTATGATTTACTATCTCGAAAGATGGAGACATCATCATTCAATGGACCTAATCACCTAATAAAGATTCCTAAGGTATGATGAGTCTTCGAATGTACTAGAGATTTTTCCCCTGCTTTACATGGATGAATAAAGTAGGGTTTATATTAAACCAAGTTCTAAAGTTCCCTATGGAGACAAAACTCCATAGTTTTTTACATCTTAAGGAAGGTGAATTCTTTAGGAGTACTTTAGATTAAAGTAGATAATTAGGATCTCCAAAGATTTCAAGGCTAGACTATCAATAAATTAGTTATATTTTGAAAATCAACTAGAATAGATCAAATGGAGAGACTTATTTTGGAATTCAAAGGGGATGAGTAGGGAATGCTCATGATATTAGGAAGCCTAATGAGCATTCCAATCTATTATATCATTAGGATTTATATATTTGAGTTTGAAGAGAATTATTTGTTTGAGTTAATCCAACAACACAAAGTTGTGAAAATGCCTAAGAGGCGAGAATTTATGCTTGTAGCTTGAAGAAAATAGCTACCTCAGATTCTAAATCTAGAGGGCTTTAGCATAAGCTAAAGCATGACTTAAATCTAACCGAAGATGGGCATAAGGTTTACCTCCATAAGAGAGGATAAACCACCCGACTGCTAGGCTTACAACCACCTAGGGTGACCGCCAATTAACTCCTCCTATGATTTTAAAACTATGCAGGAAAGTCTTATAAGTTTGCAAGATAGTTGGGCTATTATTAATATAGGAAAAGACTAGAGTCCTTAAACCCACTTTATAAGAGACTAGAGCATGTGTGATATGAATAATGACTTAATCTAATGCGTAATATTTTCAAATTTTATTTCAATTTTGACAGTTTATTTTGACAAAGGCTTTAGGATTTTTGATGCCTATATGCATGATGAAATAGAGTTGTTGGGTAAATCAACAAGAAGGGGTGTTTTTTACCATAAGGGATGCCTTCACAGGTCAAGCATTCCCCTATTGTGCAAGGATGGAAATTCCCTCTTTTCAAGTAATGAAATAATATGCATGCATGATGTGAAACATTCAACTATTGAGCTAAGGGGTTATTAAATCTTTTAATTATCTTTATTTATTTCCTAAGCTTTATGGTGAGGTTATGAATTATTTAGAATTTAGTTATGAGTGATTAATTGGGGTAGAAAATTACTAAGAACCTAATCGCATCCAGGCCACACATTAAAGTATCAATCATTTAAGAAACTATAAAAAAGATGCATTACTAATGCACAATTTAAACATAACATCAATCAATTTTATAAATTTAGCAAAAGAATAAAAGGCCAGTGCGGTCGGGTGCCACCATACACTCAAAAAAAAAGATGGGTAGCCGAGCTCTACCCTTATACAACCCAGACTTACAAAATAATAATTACAATTTTTAAGTGCTATTGGGGGACTTCTTTCCTTATGCTTCATATCTTCATTTCTTCTTCCTTTATTGATTTGGTAGGTTCCAAAGCATCACATGGTGCCCCAAGATAAAGCCTTCTAGCCAATACTCATCCTAATACCCCATAGCATTTACTCATAATTCATAATATAAAAGTACATTAAAAATAGGAAAAGTAAATCTAACTACACTAGCAAAATAAGTGTTAGCTAAACATACAAACAACCCAAGAAGTTAAATTTATAATTTGGACTTAGTGCCTTGCACATGGGTAACCAAGCCCACTATCCTAACTTGGATTATGCTTAGGGGTTTAAGCAAGCTGCAAAGAGAGCATTTACATTTATTTTAAGTATCCCTTAAGCATAATACTCTGCATAAAATATGATTAAGCTAATCCTAGCCTAATATCCAGTCTACAAGCTATACACCTACCAATCTAAAATAATACATCACAATATATATATATATATATATATATATATATATATATATCACACATTCACCATAGATCTAAAAGTGGTGAATTAATTCTAATGCTTGTGTTAAAGCTTGTGTGGTATGTCTTACTAGGCATTAAGGATATGTTTTTCCAAGCGTATAAGAATTCAATTTAACATGAAAGGGAAATTTCACTTGAAGTGATTTAATTGATTCATAGATTTTACTTTGTGTTTTCTTTTATTTTAATTGATTTACAGTTAGAATTAAGTGTTGCAAAGAGAAGAAAAGAGGATTGCCCTCTTTTATCCCTACCTTAAGCCACTTTATAAAGTATGTTGATTCAATTTAGTTCTCTTTTGTGAATGACTTATTGCATATTTTAAATGAATCCTAAGTTTAGGTTCACTTTAAATAATTCTATCCAATGTGAAAGATATCTTAAGATTAATCTAATTGAATCACTATCACATGACATATTAAATCATTCCTTTCCATCACATGTAACATGAATATAATTTAATTCTAAGTGTATTTATACATACAATATGTTTTAGCACACTTAAAATGATTTATGTAGATATGTATTTGAAGTTTTATTCTTTTATGTGATTTAATTATTTAATCATATTAGTTTAAAGCTCTATCTAAATTCTTATACAAAAGTACATAAGGATGAAATTAAATAAGTACATGTCATTATTAAGTAGGGAAGTGAGGCAATCAAATGACCTCCTTGGTGCTAGCTAAAGCCTCATGTTCTCGGGATATCCACACTATATACCCATTTGCATTCAAACATATATAAATTTATATACATGAATATAAGAAAGAAAGCCCCAAATCATATGGCTGATTGATTCAATCAGTTAAGTAATTATGAATGCACATGCATTTATAATAGAAGAGAGGGACTTTCATCCTCTAGCCATACATACATACACATATAAAGAGAAATAAGCTAGTACGTGCCTTTGTTAACCAAGGAAGTGAGGTAATCAAATGAGCTCCTTGGGGCTAACTAAAGCCTCATATTCTCGGATTGTCTAGACTATATACTTTGCTATCTCAGTACACATGAATGTACAAGTAAATTAGGGGAAGAAAATAATGAAAAAATTATACTTTGTTTGGTTGGATTGTTTATGTATGTGAAGTAAAGTTTCATCCAAATTCTGGTGTAGAAATACATATACATGAAATCAAAATAAGTACATGTTAACCAGGAAGTGAGGTAATCAAATGACCTCCTTGGGTTTAATTAAAGCTCAAATTTTGGGATGTCCAGACTATATACTTATTAACATTCAAGTACATGTAAAATCACACATGAATTAAAGAAAAGAAAGCTTTACTTCACATACTTAAGCTATAAGCACATGCAAATCTATATGTATTCATAACTACTATCACTCTAATCAATGTAATTGATTCATACACTTTAGGAAAGTAATTTGAATTTATTAGTAATAATAGCCACACATATTATAAATTAATTCAACACATCCAAGCTTACATAAAAAAACATTTAACTTAATTTATTTTTGAAAAGATGAATGTATGATTTCAAGTGACATACAACATTTAACATGATTGGAAAGGAACATAAACACATGATTTCATTCAATCAAATTAATTTCTAAGGACAATCATATCAAATAAAATGATTTAAAGTAAACCAAAGCTTTCTTAATGACATTTTCAATTTCATATTTTGATTTGATTTAAGGATGTGAGAAAAGATTTGCTGGTCCTAACCCATTCCCATGTTTGTCAATTCATTTAGTTTAATGAAATATAATTAAGTTGATTTTATGAGTTAATTAGGTTGAAATATGCATTAAATCTATTAATTAACCCTTTCTATGTTACCTTAACATAATTACCCAATTAATTATGAGCCAAGATAATATGCACATGCATTGGAAATTCAATTAGCAATGATCCTAAGAAAGGAAAAGGGCTTAATGCAATCAGGTTATAATTAATGATTAATTAAGCTAAGAAACTTAATTAATTACTCTTATGATTTACCCACAGATATGGACTAATCATAATTTCATTAAACTCCTTTAGGTTATTCAACACCTAAAGGTCTACCATAAATTTAATTAATCAAATTTTGATATGATTATGATCTCAATTTAACTAACTAAGTAGTTTAATTAATTAATTAAGCCTTAATTAGTTTGATTAATGAAATGCAATTAGGAAATTAGATTAGGAAAGAGGCCCTAACCTTATCCCATGGGTTTATTCACTATTGAATAATGATTAACCACTTAATCAATTGACTTTTTTACTCTTCATGTAATTAGTTAATGACTAATTAACTTAAGAGAGTAATTAAAGCTTAATTAGTCAATTTCCCTAAATAATCAAGCAATAAACTCTAAGAAAATTATGGGAGGCAGAGGTCATCCCATTAAATTAACTCACAAAGTTTGAGATTAATCACTTAAGTAATTAATGAGTAATTAAGCTAATTAATTCTAGTTAAGCTCAAATTATTATTCAAAATTAATTAAGAATATTTTTAACAAATTATTTTTTGAAATAACTTTAAAATAAATATTTATTTATATTTTTATGATTTTTCTATAATTAGTTATGATTTTAAAAAGTTTTAGCCATTAAAACTCATTAATTAAGTCTAATTAACCCTTAATTCCATCAGCACTGTGTGACACACTAACGCGGCACACTTTCCATGTGGAGCTATGGGATTGGTTATTAAAAATAATCCAAGTTAGTGCTTGAGTGGTGGTGGTGGAACGTACTTTCTCATGCACGATCTAATCTAAGATCAGACGACCACGATTAAACCTGCGGCACTAAAAGTTAAAATGAGATAATTCTAATGGATTTAATCATGATAGTCCATTCCAATCATGCAAAATGGATGGTACGTGATCACTTGTCTATTGATCAATGAAAGACATACACTTGGGTAGATTTGAAATGGTTCAAAAATGGGATAACCCAAATTTCATGTTATTTGGAGTTCATTTAGTTAGGTTTGGCTCAATTTGACCCATTTGGGTCAAATTGGGTCAAATCAGGTTAGGTTGACCAACTGGTCAAATTGGGTCAAACCAAGGGTTGGGTCAATTTAATATGATCATTTGGGATGTATTGGTTATTGGTTTGGTTCAATTTGATTTAGATTTGGATTTGGTTCATTTGAGTTCATTTGGGTCAAAGGGGTCATGTTGACCAATTTGACCCAATTGATCAGATTGACTTAGATCATGGCTTAGTTTGGGTTTGTTTGATCTTTTAGAATATTTTGTAGGCTTTAGTTGAGTTTAATTTGGATTTGATTGGGTTTTAGGTTGGTTTGACCCCTTAGGTCAAGTTAGGTTCAATAGGTCATTTGGGTCTAGTGGTCCAGTTGGGCTCAATTGCAGCTTTAGTCAAGTTCAATAGTCAATTTGGAATGAACTTGAGCAATTGGTTGCAATTAATTTGATTTAGACATTTGACCCATTTTTCCCATTTAGGTCAAATCAGGTCAACTTGGGTCAAGAGGGCCAATTGGGCTTGGTTTGGCTCAATTGAAGGTCAAGTCATGTTCAAATGTTAGTTTTGGGTTGGTATAAATCATTAGTTTCAAGAGATTTGTCTTAGGTTGCAATTTGGCTAGTTTAGGTTCATATGGGTTAAGGGGTTGAGTTTGGTTAAAGGACTAAGTTGACTTGATTTGAACCAATTTATGATAATTGATCATCCTAGGGTAATCAACAATCATGTCATGAAGTTTGGATTGACTTAATTCACTTTTATTTGGATTGAATTGAATTTTGGTTCAAATAGATTAAATTGGTCACTTGGGTCAAGTGGACCAATTGGGTTTAGTTGACATGATTCTGAGTTGAGTTTAATTTAGTTGAGTTTATATATGGATTTGAGATTGATATATAAATTCAATTGTAATTGGTTTGGGTTCACTTGAAAATCTCAAGTCAAAAGGACTAAGTTGGGTTTTACTTGGGTTGATTTTGATTTGGCTTGATGATTGTAGATTTCATTTATATTTGTGAATATGATTGAAGGTATAATTGATTTATGAGAAAATCAATTGAATTTGGGTTTTGGAATGAAGGAATTTGGCTAAGTCCATGGGTTTAGGTCATGTGCTTAGGTTTGGATTTTGATTTAGTTTTAATGATTTAAATGTATATTTCATTTTTATTTATGAAGATGATTGAATATGATTGATTCATGAGAAAATCAATTGGGTTTGAAGTGATTTGGCTAAGCTCATGAAGGTTGATTCATATGGCTTAGGAAGGGTTTTGATTTAATTTGATTTAGTTTGATTTGGTTTTGATCATTTGAATATAGATTTGATTTATATTTGGGAAGATGACTAAAGATATAAATTGGTTATTAGAAAATACATTGATTTTGGATTGATTTGAAGGAAAATTTGGCTAAGGTTAAGTCCATAAGATAAAATTATGGGGCTTAGGTTGATCTTGAATTTGGATTTGATCATGTGCTTCAACCATTTGACTTGGAATTTGGATTTAGATTTGGATTTGATTTAAATTTGAGGTTTGGCTTAAGAAGGTAACATGGATTGGGTTTAAGCTATAGGGTAGGTGGATCTCCCTAAATCCTAAACCATAGTCTAATCCTATGATTAACCCTTCTAAGTGTTTAGGCTTAGGTTAAGTATTCACCTAAGTGCTAGAAGTGTCTTATGCCTAAAGAAGTCTTATTGTCTAGAAGATTCTTATGCCCAAGAAAATGGGATGAGAACTCACTCCAAAAGTGAGGTCAACATTGTCATTGTTAAACTAGGGAAGTGAGATAATCAAATGAGCTCCTTAGGGCTACTTAAAGCCTCGTATTCTCGGGATGTATAGACTAAACACTTGCTATCTTAAATACATATGAATGTATACACATATTGTATTTTATTTAATTAAATCATTTAGGCACATGAATTAAAGCTCTATCTAAATTTTAATAATAAAATACATAAGAATGAAACCAAATGAGTACGTGCCATTGTTAAACTAGGAAAGTGAGGTAATCAAATGAACTCCTTGGGGATACTTAAAGCCTCATATTCCTGGGATGCCCAGACTATATACCCATTGTTGTTAAAACTCATGTAAATCCATATATGAATTATAAGAAAGAAAGCTTTATCTAATACGCTTAAGCTATAAACACATGCAAATCCTATGTGTGTTCATAACTATAAACACTCTAAGTATTATAATTAATTCATAAAAAAAATAGTTTTGAATTTATAGTGAAAATAACCACACATATTTTTAATTAAGCCAACACATGCAAGCTTAAATAAAGAAAGATCATTTGATTTAATTAGTTTTGAAAAGATGAATGCATGATTTCAAATGACATAAAATATCTAACATGATTGAAAAGAAATAAATAAACATAAACATATGTTTTCATTCAATCAATTTAATTCATAAGGACGGTCATATTAATAAAGCCATTTAATGTAAACCAAAGCTTTCTTAATATCATTTTTAATTTCATATTTTGATTTGACTTAAGGATGTGAGAAAAAGGTTTGTTGATCCTAACCCATCCCCATGTTTGTTAATTAATTTGGTTTAATGAAATATAATTAAGTTGATTTTATGTATTAAATAGGTTGTAACATGAGTTGAATACATAAATTAACCCTTTCCTATGTTACCTTAACATAATTAGCCAAATAATTATGAGACAACATGATATGCACATGAATTGGCAATTAAATTAGCAATGATCCTATGAAATAATAAGGGCCTAATGCAATTGGCTCACATTTAATGGTTAATTAAGTACTCTTATGGCCTCCCCACACTTGTGGGTTAACCATAATTTCTTTAAGATATCTTTAGGTTATTGAACACATAAAGGTCTACCCAATAGTTAATTAATTAAGGTTTAATATGATTATGATTTCAATTTAATTAATTAAGTGATGTAATTAATTAGTTAAACCTTAATTAATTTCATTTTGAAAAAGTGAAATGAACTTAAAGGAATAGGTTAGGAAAGAGGTCCCAACCCTATTCATTAGTTCATTTACTATTGAGAAATGATTAATAAACTTAATTAACCAATTTATTACTGTTCATGGGATTAATTAATCAATAATTAACTTGAAAGAGTAATTAGGGTTCAATTAGTTAATTTTTCTAATTAAGTGAGCAATAAATCCCAAGAAAATCATGGGAGGTAGAGTTCATCCCATTAAAATCACCCATAAAATTTGGGATTAATTACACAAGTAATTAAGCTAATTAATTTATAAGTAAGCACTAAGTAAGACTTAATTATTATTCAAAATTAATTAAGATCATTTTTAATTAATTCTCCTCTAAAATACCTTTAAAATGAGTATTTATTTGTTTTTTTTCAATTTGTTAATGATTTGTTATGATTTTTAGAAGTTTTAGCCATTAAAAATGAATAATTAAGCCTAGTCAAAGCTTAATCCCGTTGGCGCCATGTGGTGCCGATGTGCACTTTCCACATGGTGCCATGAGATTGGCTACTTAAAACTTATCCAACTCAGCACTTATGTGGTGGCGGCAGATGCTCTTTCTCATCCGCTATCCAATCTAAGATTGAACGACTATGATTAATCTTGTAGCTTAATCAGATTAAATTAGAATAAACTATCAGATCTAATCACTACCATCCATTCCATGTACGTGTTCTATCATCACACGAGTAAGAGAGAATAGAGTCTATCACCATTGCTCACTTGTTCTGAGCTTACCCGAGCTTGGATGAACTCCAAAAGGAAACCAACACCTTCATGACGTTGATCGGAGGGGATCCAATGGTCAAGATCACATGGGATGCACATTTTCTTTAAAAAGCTCCAACCCATTTTTGATAAAAGCTTAGTTTTAATGGCATACCCCACCAATGCTCAAGATCGGTGGTGCAAATGATTGAGGAAGCTTCATCTAATGGAGATGAAGCCCCACTGAGCATAAATTGGATCAACTTCCCTTCGTTCACTCAAAGGTCAAGATCTATCACTTTAGAGCTCAATTCTGATCAAAGTTGCACATTTGTGGGTGGAGGGCTGGAGGCAATTTGTTCTTGCTTGACGGAGTGTGGAAATGGTGTCTGCAAAGTTAATTTGATTTCTATGGAGGTTTGAGCAAGTTGGGATTGAAGGAGGCATGCCCTATTTTAGCTTGGGTGAAATCGGCAATGGGGAACTAGAAATGGATATCAAATGCTTGCCTTGGGATGCTAAGGTTCTCATTGTGGTTTACTACTCATTTGGAGTTAGAATGAAGGGGGGTTAACCCCCTCCTCCTTTGATCATCATCAATGATTTTCTTCTAGTGGCCATCTAGCTACCTCAAAGGGTCGTGGGTAGCAGGGAGTGGATGAGGTGGCTTGGTTTGAGTGGGTGAAGGTGTGGAGGTGGTGATAAAGAGGGATAGTGGGTGTCCTATGGGTTTTAAATGCTCCAATGGGGAGGGTGAGGTGAGTCACCTCCCATGGGTCATGGTGACCCAACCACCTCCTGGGTCAAATTGAGCAGTGTCATAGGTGGCCCACTAGAAGAGTTCCAAATGGCCAAGAAATAAAAATGACCACTTACATGGGTGATTTGTCTCATGTGTTACCCTTGATCCAAGGGTAGAATGACCATTTGGCATTGAATTTGATTTGGACATATTTGAAATGAGTCAAAAGTGGGTTAACCCAAATTTCAAGTCAATTAGAGTTGATTTGGTTTGATTTGACTCAATTTGACTCATTTAGGTCAAATTGGGTTAGGATGGGTCAAGTTGACCAATTGGTCAAATTGGGTCAAATTAAGGATTGAGTCAAGTTCATATGATCATTTGGGATGTTCTAGTTCATGTGGTTTTTAGTTTGGCTTAGATTTGATTTTGGCTCATTTGAGTTTATTTGGGTCAAATGGGTTAAGTTGACCAATTTGACCAAATTGGCCAAATTAGCTTGGATTAGGTGTTGGTTTGGGTTTAGTTGACCAATGAAGATGATTTTAGGCTTTAGTTTCAATTAAATTTGATTTGGTTTTGATTTAGAACAGCTTGACCCTTTAGATCAATTTGGGCTAAGTAGGCCAGTTGGGTTCAATTGGGTCCAATCATGGCTTTGGTCAAGTTCAACAATCAATTGGAATGAACTTGAGCCATTGGTTTCAATCAATTTGGTTTATATTTTGATTTGACCCAATTTGTTCTTTTAGGTCAATTTGGGTCAAGAGGGCCAATGGGGTTTGGTTTAGCTCAATTGAAGGTTAAGTCATGTTCAAATATTGATTTTGAGTTGGTATGAATCATGGGTTTCAAGGGATTTGACTTAGGTTGCAATTTGGATAGTTTAGGTTCATAAGAGAGTTGGTTTGGTCAAAGGGCCAAGTTGACTTGGTTAGACCCAATTTATGATAATTGATCAACCTAGGGTGATCAACAATCATGATAGGAGGTCTTGGTGGGCTTGGTTCAATCTAATTTGGGTAGGATTGGAACTTGGCTAAAATATGTCAAATTGACCACTTTGGGTCAAGTGGACCAATTGACTTTAGTTGGCTTGATTTTGGGTTGATATGAACTTAGTTGAGTTTATATATGGATTTGAGATTGATATATAAATTCAATTGCAAATGATATAAGTTTGGATGAGTTTTGGTTCATTTGAATATTTCAAGTCAAATGGGTTAGGTTAGGTTTGACTTAGGTTGATCCTAGTTTGGCTTGATGATTATAGATTTCATTTATATTTGGGAATATGATTGAAGGTATGTTTCTTTCGTGAGAAAATCAATTGAATTTGGGTTTTGGAATGAAGGAATTTGGCTAAGTCCATGGAGTTGGGTCATGTGGCTTAGGTTTTGGATTTTGGTTTAGTTTTAATGATTTAAATGTATATTTCGTTTATATTTGTGAAGATGATTAAAATATGATTGATTTGTGAGAAAATCAATTGAGTTTGACTTGATTTGGATGGGATTTTGGCTAAGTTCATGAAATTGATTCAAAGGGCTTAGGAAGGATTTCAAGTTTGAATTTGGTTTGATTTAGTTTTGATGATTTAAATGTATATTTCATTTATATTTGTGAAGATGATTGAAAATATGATTGATTTATGAGAAAATCAATTGAATTTTGCTTGATATGATTGTAGATTTTGGCAAGTTGATTTGATTCAAAGGACTTGGAAAAGATTTCAAGTTTGATTTGATCATGGGTTTCAATCACTTGGTTTTGGAATTTGAGTTTAGATTTGGATTTGAATTTGATGTTTGAATTGAACTTGAGGTTTGGTTTGAGAAGGTGAACATGGATTGCATTTAGGTTATAGGGTAGGTGAATTTCTCTAATCCCTAAGGCAAAACTAATCCTGTGATTAACCATTCTAAGTCTTTAGGCTTAGGTTAAGTGTTTACCTAATTTCTAGAAGTGTCTTGACTAGCGAATTCTTAGTGTCTAGAAACTCCTAAGTTTAAGATGAGAAGATTGAATTCTCACTCCAAAAGTGAGGTTAACAAAAGGACCCCTAATAAGTGTGGTGTATATGACACACCGCATATTAGCGTTGACTGAGATGATCAACAACATCCAAAGGATTGAAAGCACTAACAGAAATGATCTATACCTAAACCCAAAAAGTTTGATAGAATCACAAAATTAGTGCAATGCAGCTCCACTTGTGCCAATGACATAAGAGAAGAAAATCCATTAAGATTGAACCTATTTGATTTGAATGGAGATTTGTGGGAAGAAGATCTGAAGATAAGAATCTATAATCCGTCAGGGATCAAGATCAAATCAATTTCAATTTATTTTGTCTTAATTGTTGTGGAGGCATATATGTTAGGGATATGGGCTGAAATCCGCTAGGGATTGGGAATATGAACCATCCACTTGGAAAAAAGGTTCAGGCTATCTACTAGGGATAATAGTTTGGTTGAATTTCTTTGATTTGTTTGATTAGCTCCACTAGGAGGAGATGGGTTTTGATTGTTTTAATTTAGACTCCACTAGGGGAGTTGGTTTGATTTGGCTGCACTGGGGAGGTTGATTTTGAATTTATTTTGTTTATTTGACTCATTTATATACGATTAGGGGCTCCACTAGAGAGAGGAGTGCGATATAACTCTACTAGAGAGAATCAGGGTTAATTTAAATGCATGGACCAATGACCCAATGAGGAGGGCTATATCCGCCTATCTATATCTTAAGTTTACAAATCCAAATGATAGATACCAGGGTAGAGCTAGCCAACCTAAGGGGTTGCATTTCGGTATGCAATGACTATGCTAGAAAGAAGGATAATAGACTTACATCATCCAAAAAAGAGAACAATCACTGGGGTGACCTATTGGATGCATAATAAATTGAACGAGGGGAGACGAGAATCGGGGACTTATGTCAACTTAAAAGTAGTCAGGATTAATTTTATCTCAATTTCATGTTTATTGATATGGTTTGTTTGAATTGATTTGATTTAACTTGATTTGGTTTGGTTTGGTTTTGAATTGAGGGCATATCTACTGGGGATGTGAACTCGATCAAATTTGATAGATTTAAGTTTTGGATCTTATCGGTGTGCGATGGACCCACTGAGAAGGGGCTATATTAGCCTTGTCCTATCTTAGATTTACAAATCCAAAGGAATAGTCTATCGACTGTGGGGTAGAGCTAACCAACCTAAGGATTGCATTTCAGTGTGCAATGGCTGTGCAAGGAAGAAGGCAGTAGTAGACTTACGTCTTCTAAAGCAAACAATAGCCATTGGGGTGACCTGTTGGTAACACAACAAATCAAACTCGACCTAGGGTGACTACTAGAGAGTGCTGCTGGGGACTTATATTAACACAAGAGTAGTTTGATGATTCATATTAGGAGTTTTGCTGACACTGCCCTAGAGATAGGATGCCTGATTGGAAAAAGGTACCGCTAGGGGTGTCCTCCTAATCCATGAGCAAATATATGTATATTATGTTTGTATGTTTTCATGAACCCTATTGGTGTGCAAGGGACCACACTGAGAAGAGGCTATATCAGCCTCATCCTATCTCAGACTTACTGGACCAAGGAAGAAACTGCACATCCGCAGGATAGATTCTCCAACCATAGGGGTGGTTACTAGGAAAGGGGAATTGTCCAATCCAATAGTAACCCGGGTAGTGTCTAGATGGGGTCGTAAGGGATGTGATCCAAATAGAGTGGCCACAGGGGAGGTGCTGCTAGGGGCATTATCCTGAGCCTTGGAAAAGAAAGCCTATAAGTGTATGGTGGCCAACTCAAGGAGAAAGCATAACTTACTTACATCTGCCATGAGTGGTGTATCCACCGGGTGGCTCTCTATCAGCATTACAAGAACTAACCAACCTAAGGTGTTCATTGGTGTGTAATGATCAATGTGTAAAGAAAACATGTAGACTTATAACTTTCTAATCAAAATGGATCATCGAGATAGTTTATCATCGATGGGACATAGACTATCTGACCTAGGGCGACTACCAAGTGGGAAGTCCCATGGGAGGACTGGACCTAGACTTGAAGTAGTCAAGAGGAAAGGAGCCACTGAGGACTTATCATAAATCTTAAATATACTCGACCGAATCAGCGCATGATGGATAGTTTAAGAAGAAGGCGTAGTAGACTTATAACTGCTTAAATAAAGGCAACATGAGGTAGCTTACTGACCATACAGTAAGGCCTACCATACTAACAGGGTGCTTATCGATGTGCAGTGATTAAGCTGAGAAGAAAGTGTACCAGACTTACATCCTCCAAGATAATAAGACCACTAGGGTGATGCATTGGCAGAGTAGCACGTCAGCTTGACCTAGAGCAACTACGGATTGAGTGCCACTGGAGATGTTATCTAACTCTAAGTAGCCTGAGATAAAAGATATGTGTTTGTTTAATATGTGTTAGTGTGCAGTTTGTATTTGTGTTGTGTCGATGAAGGATAGGACATCGCTCAGGTTCCTTACACCTACCCTAAACACATCATGGCGAATTCACAAACAAGAATACTTTCAACATGGATGAGATTGAATTCAAAATGGAATTTTCATTTATGATTATTTTCAAACATGATTTATAGATAATATTTATTTAAGTAGACCATTGATTGGAAGCATTGGGCGCTCTCCCTTGTGATTAATAAGTTAATAAGATCCTCCTTAGTAGGCCTTCTCTATGAAAAAGGGCCTTCCCAAGTGAGTTCAAATTTGCCTCCCATCTTGCGATGGATAATAATTAGTCTCCTCAGAACTAAAATAATCTCTCATACAAAAAAAAGGTCTAGGACGGACCAACTTATTGTGAGCTTGAATCATTTTGGATTTGTATAACTCGAGGTTTTGGCATGCGCATAAGCGTCTCTCCTCCAAATCTTCTAGCTCTTCTAACCATAACTTGGCATTCTGCTTTGTTGTGAACTTACTACCCATAACTATCTTTAGTGATGGGAGTTGGACTTCTGAAGGCAGAAAGGCTTCGGACCAATACACTAAAGAGCAAGGGGTAAACTGAGTTGGGTTTTTGCAGGTGGTGCGGTAGGCCCACAAAGCTTTAACCAACCGCTCATGCCATTATATCTAATTACCATCAAGTGTCTTCTTCAGTATTTAAAAGAGAATTTTGTTGAAGGCTTACAAAGCCATCTACCCTTGGATAATATATTGTAGAATATCTTTAATATATGCTGTCTCTGAAAATTATTGATCTTAGTGCACTTGAATGTAATACCATTATCAGATATAACTCATCGAGGTACCCCGAACCTATATACGATATGGTTCCTAAAAAATTGGATCACTTGCTGAGCTGTGACCTCTCTAAGTGGAATTGCCTCTGCCCACCTGGAAAAGTAGTCAGTAGCAGCAAGGATGAATTGATTACCCTTGGAAGATGGAGGATCAATCAGACCCACAATGGCAGTACCCTAACACTTAAATGTCCATGAGGTCAATGTAAAATGTAGAATGTTGGGCGATTGGTGTAGGACCACACTATGTACCTGACACTAGTGACATTGCCTAGCTACGTCCATGCAATCTATGATAATCGATGGCAGTAGTATCTTTGTCTCTTGATCTTGCCTTTCATCTTCGACCATTGGTGTGCTCTACATAATCCTAAGTGTACCTCACTCACGATCTAATGGGCTTCATGTTTGTCTAAATAATGTAACCACATATGATCGAAGGACTGCCAGTATAAGGTGCCATCCATGAGAGCATAGGAAAGTGCTCTCTGCTTCGTTTGATGGGCTTTGGATTTCTCTAGAGGTAGTTTGCCTCTATTTAGATAATCCATGAATGGTTTCCTCTAATCTAACTGGAAGCATCAAATAGTGCTTGATGTCTTCGAAGGCATGTGACACTTCCCATCCCACTTGAACTTGACATCCATTTTTATAAGTGCTGAGAATGGCAGACATCTTTGGGGTGTTTCTTTGATTTCATTTGTATGGGACACCAGTCGAGGTGTACTTATTAAGGTGATCAGGTATGACATTGAAGAATAGTGTACTATCTCAAAAGATAGTAGTCACTATCATATAATAGACTTAATCACATAATAAGGACTCATAAGGTATGATGGGTCTTCAAATATATCATATATTTTTTTTCCTACTTTACATGGATGAATAAAGTAAGGTTTATTTAGACCAGGTTCTAAAGTTTCCTATGGGGGCAAGCCCCCATAGTTAATTACATCTTAAGAAAAATGAATCCCTTAAGAATATTCTTGATTAAAGTAGGCAATTATTGTCTCCAAAGAATTCAAAGATAGGACTATTAATAAATTGCTTTTGTTTTAGAAGATCAAGTGGGAAGGATCAAAAGAAAAGAGTTATTATCAAAACAAAGGAGATGAGTAGGGAGTGATCATGATACTAGAAAACTTAGTGAGGACTCCAATCTATCCTATGGTTGGGCTTTATATATTTGAAATTGAAGAGATTTATTTATTTTATTTAAAAGTTTATTAGAAATCTAGGACTTAATATTCCACAATACAGGATTGTGGAAATGCCTAAGAGGTGAGGATTTATGCTTATAGCCTATGGGAAACAA
The DNA here is from genome assembly GCA_021442155.1 of Cymbidium sinense. NCBI lineage: Eukaryota > Viridiplantae > Streptophyta > Magnoliopsida > Asparagales > Orchidaceae > Cymbidium > Cymbidium sinense. The sequence goes on along the minus strand of CM038221.1, from coordinate 22,160,184 downwards.
TAACCTCAGATCTTAAATCTAGGGTGCTTTGGCGAGGGCCAAAGCATGACCTAAATCTAAGGTAAAAGTTGGTATATAGTTTACCTCCACAAGAGTGAGTAAACCACCTAACTGTTGGACTTATTACAGCCTAGAGTGGTAGCTAATTAACTCCTCCTATGTATTAAATCCATGTAGGCAAGCATATGCTTTTGCAAGATGACTAGGTTGTTATTATTTAAAAATGAAACTAAGTCCTTAAACCCACTCCCTAAGAGACTAGAGTATGAGGGGTATGAGTAATGACTTACATCTAATGAAAATTTTTATCAAATTTCATTTAATTTGTGACTCTTTATTTTTACACAGGCTATGGGATTTTGTATGCCTAAATGCATGAGAAATTGATTATGGGTCAAATCAAAAGGAAATGAGGTGTTTTTCCATCATAGGCTCTCAAAGGTTAATCCCTTACTATCTGGCAAAGATGGAAGCCCTCTTTTAACAAGAGTGAAATAAGATGATTATGCATGATATTAAACATATAACATTGAGCTAAGGGATTGCTAAATCTTTTATTATCTTAACTTAATGCCTAAGCTTTTATATGATGTTATGAGTTATTTTATAGGTTTAGTTATGAGTTTTTAGTTTGGGTAGAAAAATTAATTTTTTTCCTAGGAGCCTAAACAATCTAGGCCATACAAAAATCACCAATCATAAATGAAACTATGAAAAGGCATGATTTTTGTATATCAAAATCACCAATCATAAATAAACTATGAAAAGAAATCATTTAAGCTAAACAAAATATTAAACAATTTTATAAATCTATCACAAAAGAATAAAAGGTTGATGTGGTCGGGTACCACCGTACAACCCAAAAAGAAATGTAGATAGCCAAGCTTCATACAACAATAAAAATTAATTACAATGATGTGATGTCTTCATCCTTCATTCTTCCTTCTTCATTTCTTCATCCTTTTCATATATGCTCCAGCTTGAAGATTCACTTCTTTGGTCTTATAACCAATGCTCATCCTAATCCCCTATAATACTCATCTTAATCTTAATGCAAAATTACATTAAAAGAAGGAAAGTAAATCTAGCTACACCTACAAAACAAATGTTAGCTAAACATACCATACAACCCAAGGAGTAATATGGATAATTTGGACTTAGCACCCAACACATGGGTAACCAAGCCCACACCTTTAGATTATGCTTAAGGTTAAGCAACATGGCAAAAAATATTTTTTTTGGCTAAAGAACAACTCCCTACAAAAAATATGATTAGGCCAATATCGGCCTAACATCCAGTCTACAATAATACATCCCAAAATAAGCATACATCAAAATATACACCGCCTAACGTAAAGCTTGAAATGGTGACTCTGTCTAATGTGTGTGAATTAAAGCTTGTGTGGTATGTCATAATTAGGCTTTAGAGTTGTAATTCACTAAATGTGAGGGATTTAATTTATAAAGGGTTGATTTCTCTTTAAGTGATTTAATTGATTTGAGGATTTTACTTAGTGTTTTATTTTGTTTCATATGGTCTACACAACAACTAAGTGTTATTAAGAGAAGAAAGAGAGGGAATCTCTCTTTCATCCCTACCTTAAGTCACTTCCAAAGCAAGTTAATTAATTAATTTCCTTTAGTGAATGGCTTATTATATGTTTCAATCAATCTTAAGTTTAGGTTCACTCTAAATGATCTTATTCAATAAGAAAGACATTTTTAAGATTAATTAGAATGAATTACTATCACATAATACATTTTTATTCATTTCTCTCCATCATGTATATCACACATATGATTAAATCCTAAGCATACATATACATACGATGTATGTCTTAGCACACTTAAATGATGAATGTGAAGAAGTGTGTTTAGAATTTAAATATTTTATTTGATTGAATTATGAATGCATGTATTTTTAATAGAAAAGAGGGATTTTTTATCCATTAGCTAGGTACAAATTCACATGTATAAAAATTAAGTGAGTATGATTCCATTATTTTGCACCAGGGCATAAGGTACAATACCTACTTAGGGCTACTTAATGCCTCGCAGCCCCGGGGTGTCCAGACTAATATACCACTTTTATTAGATACATATAGATGTATAAACAACCACAAGGATAGGAAAACCCACACAAAAGTTGTATTTGATTTATTTGATTATGATTCTTCTTTATTGATCACATAATACATACATTTGTATAAGAGTTTTAAGTGAGTACAACACCATTGTTCTACACCAGGGGTGTAAGGTACAAGACCTACTTAAGGCTACTTAAATCCTCATAGCCCCGGGGTGTTCAGATTAATATACCTCTTTTCTCAGATACATGTGAATGTACAAAAAGACCCTAAAGAATGTGAAGTCATGCAAGAAGTCATATTTGATTTGATTATATGATTTACATATGTGATATGAAATTCTTCCTAAGTCTTAGTATGGAGATGTATAGGAGTAGATTTAGACAAATGTTGTGTTCTTTTCAAATGAACTATACATTTATAAATCTCATGCAAATCCATATAAGATAAGGAAAGAGTGCTTCATATTGCATATCTTATATTATCAACACATGTAAACTTATAGATACTTGTAATTAACATCATTCCATCTATTATAATTGGTTTATGGGCTTTTAAAATAACTTTTGATTTAATAGTAATAATAGCCACACCTATTTTTAATTTAAATCACTACATGTAATTTAACATAAAAGAAACCATTTCATTTAGTTAATTTTAAAAGAAATGAATGCATGATTACATATGGCAAGCAATATTTAACATGATTGGAAAGAAATAAAGGAACAAAAGTACATGATCTAATTCATTCCAATTTATTCTTTAAGACAATCATACTAAATAAGGTTATTTAAAATAAACCAAAGTTCATTAATGACACTTTAAGTTTTGAGTTTGATTTGATTTAGGAGATGTGAAAGAGGTTTGCTGATCTTAATCTCATTCCCATGTGTGTGAGTTAATTTGATTTAATGAAAAGCAATTAGGTTGAATTTATGGATTGATTAAGTTTAGCATGGATTAAACTAATTAATTAACCCTTGCCTATGTCACCTTAAGATAATTAATTAAATAATTATGAGCTAATATGATATTCAACCATATAAAAAGTAAGTAGCAATTCTCCTATGAATTGAAAGGGGTCTAATGCAATTAGCTCATAATTATTAATTAATTAAGCTTAAGGAGCACACTTAATTATACTGATGATTTTCTCACACATATGAGCTAATCGTAATTTTATTAGCTCACTCTTTAGGTTATTGAACACACAAAGAGCTACCCAAGTGTTAATTAGACAAGTTTTGTAATTATTTTAATTTAATTAATTAAGCCATTCAATTATTGAATTAAACCATTAATTAATGCAAATTAATTTATTTCAAGTCAAGTGAACTAAACTTAGGGAAAAGAGTGGAAAAGAGGTCTGAATCTCATTCCCCATGCCCATTCATTGTTCCACAATGATTAAAAAACTTAATTAATTATTTGTTTACTATTTGGCATGTTAATTAATCACTTAATTACTTAAGAAAGTAATTAAGGCTAAGACAACCAATTTCTCTAATTAATCAAGTAATAAATCCCAAGAAAATTATGGGAGGCAGAGGTCATCCCATTAATCAACCTCAAAGTTTGAAATTAATTACTTTGGTAATTAGGGAGTAATTAAGCTAATTAAGTTTTTAGTTAAACTAAAATTAAGCCTTGATTATTATTCAAAATTAATTAGAATTAATTTTAAGTTAATCTCTTCTGGAAGACCTTTAAAATGTGTATTTATTTGTATTTTTTGAATTTGTATACAATTCTTTATGACTTTTCAAAGTTTCAGATGATTAAGATAATTTACATGAAGTTTATTAATTTATTTTATAAAAAATAAATCATTTGAACTTTAAAATTCAATATCTTTCAATCTGGAAGTGATTTGGATTTGAAATTATTATGGTAGGTAGATTTTAGCTTCAATTTCAGTCTCTAAAAATTTCAACTTAATCTGAAGTGTATTTTAATTTAATTAATGAAATTTTATTTTTATTAAAACTTAAATTAAGCTCAAACTATTTAGAAAAATTTGAAAATTTTAAGTTTATTGAATTCTCTTGGAAAGGTGAATCAAACGAGCTCTTATTTACAATTTTTTGTTAAGTATTTTAGTTTATATCATTTTTGAATTTTCAGGTGATTTAAATAATTTTTAAGATTAAAAAATTTGGATTTTCCCACTTCACCTCAGCATTTCGCAGCGTTGATGTGGCAATGTGGTGCCGCATGATTGGACCATGTGATTTCATGTGGCACGCCGTGCCATGCGGCACCGTGTGATTGGCATGTGCCGCGCTCGGCTGAGTGAAAATGTTAGGAATAGTGACATCGCGGTCAGATTCGGCCGTCAATCATGGATCGACTTTCCGGTCGATCCGAGATTCGATGATCACGTGATCGAGGGTCAAAAGATGAGGTTCGATGCACCGAGCCGTCAAATCCCGAACGTGGGATCGGGATGCTCGCTCTCGATTGAAAAATCGAAGAAAAATGCAAAAAAATGTGAAATGAGTTTTGATTGCACTCATTTTTATGTTGATCTTCACCAAAAAAATTCTATTTTGTATTGGAATTAAATAAAATGAAAAAATGTAGGTTTATTTAAGGAAAATTCTAAAATTGCAAGAAAATCATCACAAAAAGTAAGAAATCCTAAGGTCAGCTACGAGTTTTTGAAGATTACCTCATTAAGAATGATTTCCAATGGTGGTGATTATCCGAGCATGCTTTTGAGTGGGGAAGAAGCCTTGAATGAGCATAGACCTCTTGCCTTTCTTCAGAATGATGCCTTCTCTAATCGTCACTACTTTCTTGCAGAAATCCACTTTTTTTGGTGTTTTTCACCCCAAAATCAAGTGGGAATGGTTGCTGGTTGATTTGGGAGCTCTAAGGGTTGGAAAAGAGAGTGGGAGGAGTTCTTCAACCTCTAATGCCTTGTGTCTAATTTTGGACAAAAATTCTAATTTCCTTTAATTTTTGGTTCCAAAATGTTGTCATTTGGCTTGGGGTGGTTGGGAATGGAAGGGAATTATTATAGGTGGCTCATTTTAGTTGTCTAAGGCATGGAAAGTAGCTGTCAAGAAGGACAAATGGGTGTCTAGCAAGGGGAGGTGTGAGTCATTCATGCCAAGTGTTCTAATGAGATAGATGATGTGAATTCACCTCCCCATGAGTCATGGCTGCCCCAACCACCTCTTGGGTCAGATAATCAGGTGCCTAAGTGGATGAATGGATGAGTGCCAAGTGACCAAAGAAGAGAAATGACCACTTAGGCAAGTGTCTTTTCTCATGGGATGCCCTTGACCCAAGGGCAAAGTTGTCATTTGATATTGGATTTAATTTGAGTAGATTTAAAATGAGTCAATAAGTGAGTTTGACCAAATTTCATGTCATTTGGAGTTTATTTGATTTAATTTGGGTCAATTTGACCCATTTGGGTCAAATTGGGTCAAAATTGGTCAAAATAGGTTAAGTTGATGAATTAGTCAAATTGGGTCAAATTAAGGGTTGGTTCAAGTTTAAATGATCATTTGGAGTATATTGGTTCAATTGGATTCAATCAATTTGGTTTAATTTGGATTTAATTTGGATTTTGTCCAATTTGACCCTTTAGGTCAATTTGGGCTAAGTTGACCAATTTGACTGAATTGACCAAATTGGCTTGAATCATGGCTTGGTTTGGGTTTTGTTGATCATTTAGAACTATATTATAGGCTTTGGTTAAGTTCAATTTGGATTTGATTGGGTTTAGGTTGATTTGACTCTTAAGGTCAAATTGGGCTAAGTTGGGTTAGGTTGACCAATTAGTCAAATTGGGCTCAATTGAGGCTTTGGTCAAGTTCAACAATCAATTTGTAGTGAACTTGAGCAATTGCTTATAATCAATTTGGTTTATGTTGCAATTTAGCTTGTTTGGGTTCATATAGGTTAAAGGGTCAACTTGGTCAGCTAGGTTGACTTGGTTTGACCCAATTCATGATAATTGATTAACTAGGATGATCAAGAATCATGAAATGAAGTTTAGATTGGCTTAATTCACTTTGATTTGGATTGATATTAATTTTGGTTCATGTAGGTCAAATTGGCCACTTTGGGTCAAGTGAGCCAATTGGGTTTAGTTGGCTTGATTTTGAGTTGGGTTTGATTTGGTTGAGTTTATATATGGATTTGAGATTGACATATATAAATTCAATACAAGTTTTGGAGTTCAAATGAGTTTTGGTTCAATTGAATATTTAAAGATAAATGGCTAGGTTGGGTTTGACTTGAGTTGATTTTGATTTGGTTTGATAATTGTAGTTTATGTTTATATTTAGGTTAATGATTGTAGGAATGATTAAATCATGAAGAAATCCATGAGTTTTAAATTAGTTTGGGTATCATTTAGCCAAATTTGGTTTGAAGGGCTAAAATTGAGAATTTCAATTTGATTTAGATTTCAATCATTTGATAGTTGGATTTGATTTATGATTTGGAATTTTATTAGAGATTGAGTTTGATAATTGAGAAAATCAATTGGATTAGGGTTGATTTGAATTTGGTTAAGGCAAAGTCCATAAGATAAAATGAAAAAGGGCTTAGGAAGGGATTTGGAGTTTTGAATTTAATCATGGGTTTCAATCATTTGATAGTTGGATTTGATTTTGAATTTTGGATTTGAATTTGAGATTTGATTTGCAAGAAGGAATCAAGGATTTGGTTTAGGCTATAAGGTAGGCAAGTCCAACCTATCCCTATGGCTAACTCTTTTAAGTCTCTAGGATTAGGCTAAGTGTTCACCTAATCACAAGAAGTGTCTTAAGACTAAAAAACTCTTAGTGTCTATAAGAGTCCTAGATTTATGATAAGGAAGTTGAGAACTCACTCCCAAAGAGGGTCAAAGGATACCAATAGGTATGGTGTGGACAAGGCACACCACCGTGTGTTGAATGAGATGATCAATAATTGAAGGATCAAACACTATAAATGATCTACTCTAAACGGTATGTAGGAAGGAATCTAGATCTTAGTGTAACTCATCTAAAGCATAAGGGGAGGAAGAAGGGATCCACTAAGGGATCAAGCATGTGAACCTTCCATTAGGGAAGCAAGTTTAGGTTATCCATTAGGGATAAGGGGTTTGGATTTGAATGCAAGATATGATTTGGGTAGAGTATCTGGGATTAGAATGTATAATCTGCTAGGGATAGATGCATGAACCTTCCAGGGAAGGGTTAGGTTATCTAGGGATAAGGATTTGATGAGATTTTTTTTGGGGTCAAGTTTGAATTATTTAATTGACTAACTCCAGGTTGGGATGATTGATGTCTCACTGGGAGAAGTTGGTTGATTGTTTATTTTAAGTTTGCATTTTGAGATGGACCCTATCGATTTTCCATGGACCGCACTAAGAAGGGGTAATGTCGGCTTTGGCCTATCTCAAATTTACTAATCCAAAGGGGTCGTCCACCAGCCATATGGTAGAACTATCCAACCAAAGGGGTTACCTTTTGGTGTACAACAGTTGTGTCAGGAGAAAGTTTAGCAGGCTTACATCTCTAAAAGCAAGGGTCAATCGTTGGGGTGATCTGTTGGATGCAAGAAATCAAAAATGACCTAGGGAGATTATTGAATGAATGCTGCTGGGGGACTTATATTAGCTCGAAAGTAGTCAGGATAATGTAATTTGATTGAATTGCATTTATTTTAATTTGATGGATCCTGTTGGTCTGTGATGGATCCACTAAGAAGGGGCTAATATCAGCCAAGACAAGTCTTAGATTTACAAATCCAAAGGGATAGTTTACTGACTGCAGGGTAGAGCTAAACAACCTAACGGGGCCTTTTGGTGTGCAATGGTCAAGTTAGGAAGAAAGTGTGGGGACTCACATCCTCCTATACTAGGAACCAATGGGATGATCGGTTGCTTGCGCAACACATTGAACTCGACCTAAGGCTACCTATCGGTGCGCAAAAGTTGTGCTGGAAAGAATGCATAATGGACTTATATCTTTCGAAGCAAAGATGACCGCAGGGGTGACTCATTGGTGGCACAACAAGTTGAGCTTGACCTAAGGGTGACTACTGAGAGAGAGTACCGACCCGGGGACTTATCTCAACTCAAGGTAATCAGGCAATTCCTATAGGGAGTTTTGATGATACTACCGTAAAGATAGGATGCCTACTTGGGAATGGGGCTATTGGGAGGTTGAATTCTTTATCCACAAGTGAAGATATATTTTGTTTATTTTATGTTATCATGGATCCTATTGGTTTGAGGGACCACAGAAGGAGCTTATATCTAGTCTATCTTTCTTGGACCAAGGGAGAATCTTTATATTCAAGACAAATTCTCCAACCACAAGGGTGGCTACTAGGAAAGGGGAACTGTCCAATCTAGAGTAATTAGGGGTAGTGTCTAAATGGGGTTTCTAAGGACATGATCTAAATAGAGTTCCCACAGGGCATTATCCAAAACCCTATAAAAGAAAGCCTGTAGGTATTCGGTGGCCAACTCAAGATGAAACCACAGGGACTAACATCTGCCAAGAGTGGTGTATCCACCGGGAGGGTCATTGTTAGCATGGTGATAACCAACCAACCTAAAGTTCCCATCAGTGTTCGATAATCAGTCTAGAGAAAAGGTGTGTAGACTTACATCTCTCTAAAGAAAAATTGATCATCAAGATAGTCTATCTTTGGCTTGATAGGGGCTATCCGACCTAGGGCGACTACTAAGCGAGGAGTCCTGTGTAAGGACTAATCCTAAGCTTGAAGTAGTAAATAGGAGATAAGCCATTGGGGGACTTATCCTAAACCTCAAATATACTCAACCTAGTTAGTGCATGATGGCTAGTTCAAGAAGAAAGTGTGTACTTACATCTTCTTAAATAAAGTCAACATGGGGTAGCTTATTGCTAGTGGTAAGACCCTCCACAAGGTGCTCATTGGTTTGCAATGGTCAAGTCAAGAAGAAAGTGGGGGGACGCACATCCACTAAATAAGTGACCACTGGGGTGACACACTGACAAGGTAGAAAATCGGCCTGACCTTGAGTAGCTAATGTGTGAGTGCCATGGGGGCTTGCTCCCACATCAAAATAGCTCAAGACAAAAGATATGTGTTCATTTGTGTTGTGAAAAAAGAAATAGGATGCCACTTGGGTTCTCTTACACCTACTCTAAACACAAAGAAGAATGGATGAAATGGCACCGTAGGGGCAATCTCCACCAAGAAAGGATGTCGCTTGGGTTCTGTTACACCTAGCTTAGTTGTATTAGTCAAAATAGGATGCCTCTTGGGTTCTCTTACACCTATCTTAGTAGCACTGGAGGATTGTTTATAGTTTGTGTTTGCATTATGGAGGGAAAGGATGTCACTCGTGTTCTCTTACACCTATCCTAAACACGTCATGGATGATTCGCAAGCGAAAGATATTTCTAACACATAAGTGGTGCTGAAGACTTCATAATTAATTACATTATTTAATTATTTATTTTTATATATAAAGATTGATTAGAAGAAACTCATTTATGAATAGATTATCTTTAAGACTTTTATGAGGATAAGATAGGATGTTCATCATCATGATAAGATTCTAATTTGATATAGTTTATTGATGATTATTTTCAAACTTTATATATAGTAGCTAAATGGAAACATTGGGCTCTCTCCCTTACAATTTATAAGCTAATAAAATCCTCCTTGGCAGGCCTTCTCTATGGCCAAAGGGCCTTCCCAAGTGGATTCAAACTTGCCTCCCATCTTTTGATGGAAAATAATTGGTCTCCTTATAACTAAAATAAGCTCTTCTACTTGAAAAGCTCTAGTAGGATCCAACTTATTGTGAGCTTGAATCATTTTGGTTTTGTACAACTCGAGGTTCTAGCATGCCCAGGGTCTCTCCTCAAACCTTGAGCTCTTCCAAGCCAATTGGCGCTCTATTGTGATCTTACTGTGGCTATCCTTAACGATGGGAGTTGGACTTCTAATGGTAGATGGCTTCATACCCATACACTAAGGAGAAAGGGGTAGATTGAGTTGGAGTTTTGTATGTAGCGTGGTAAGCCCATAAGGCTTCAACTAACTGCTCATGCCACTATCGCTTATTATTATGTGAGTATCTTCTTTAGTATTTGGATGAGTGTTTTATTGAATGCTTTCGATATCATTTTCCCTCGGGTAGTAGATGATGGAATATCTCCAATCTATGCTATGTCTTCGGGAAAAGCTGTTGATTTTAGTGCTCTTGAATACAGTACCATTATCGAATATAATTCATTGAGGCACCCCAAACCTATATACGATATGGTTCCTGAAAAATTAGAGCACATGCTGAGCTGTGACCTCTCTAAGTGGGATTGCCTCTGCCCACTTGAAAAAGTAGTTGGTGGCAGCTAAATGAACCGATGACCCTTGGAAGAAGGAGGATCGATTGGACCCACTATGTCAGTACCCCAACACTCAAATGACCATGAGGCCAATGTAGAATGTAGAATGTTGGGTGATTGATGTAGGATTATACCGTGTACCTGATATTGGTGGCATCTCTTAGCTATGTCCATGTAGTCTATGATCATCAAAGGCCAGTAGTATCTTAGTCTCTTGATCATGGCTTTCATATTCAGACCGGATTGATGCACTCTACATAAACCTGAGTGTACCATAATCACGATCCTATGGGCTTCATGTTTGCCAAACAACATAACCACATATGATCGAAGGACCGATGGTATAAGGTGTCATCCACAAGATCGTAGAAAAGGGCTCTTTACTTCACATGATGTGTTAGTGAGTTCTCTTGAGGTAGTTTTCCAGTATGTAGATAATCCATAAATGGTTACCTCTAATTTGACTTGTCATCCTTTTTGATGATGACAACCTCCCTTTTAAGAGAGAATCTCTCAATGAGTTCAACATCAACAAGAGATAGGAATTGTCTATTTTGGACCCTTATTGGAATGCACTCATCTTTCGGACATGCCAACTCTTTGACAAGCTTGGCTAATGCATCTACTGTGTTCTCTCCTCGAGCAATCTTGTAGATGGTAACCTCTAGATTTGGGCCAATAACTCCATAGTGTACTTATGGTAATGATGGAGCTTAGGCTTTAGAACTTTGTAAGACCCAGTGATTTGGTTGATGATGGTGAGAATCACGAAGATGTTGATACTCTGGTGTAGTGTAATGATAACTCCTGAAATCGAGCCTCATATTTGGCCTTGGTGGATGGGTTGGACAGATGATATGAGAATCTCATCACATGTTCGAGTTAGAGAAACTATTCCTACCTACCTTTTGAAGAGTAGATCGCAGTTCTTCTTCTTTTTTAAAAGAAGTTGCACCATCAAAATACATATCCTAGCAACGAATACTAGTGTCTCCTAAGTTTATGATTTGTTCATCGGGGAGGTCATCACTAAGTGGGGAATCAATAGGAAGTGGGTGTGCTACTAAGAAATCTACTAGTGCTTGTCCTTTCACCACATGAAGGGGTACGAATATGATGTCAAACTATGACAAAATCATGAAACAATGCACCAACTGTCTGGATAGTGTCAGTCATGTAATGAGATATTGTAGTAGATTGATCATAAAGATGATATTCACCTTATGAAAAAGCATGTAGCTCAATAGTTTTTAGGATGGAAAGATTAAAGCTAGACAGTGCTTTTCAATAGGTGGGTAGTTTGGCTTAACAGATTAGGCCGAGGTAGTAGAGCATTTTCTTTCCCTTCATCATTGGTTTGAGCCAACAAAGTGCCAAGGGAGTCATCTAATACGGTGTAGAGGATGACGACTTGCCGGATAGGGCTACTAGAAGCGGCGCATCATCGGTAGTGATATCTTCAAAAGCATCGCGACTTGTCATCCCACTTGAACTTGGCATCTTTTGATGGTCAGAATGGTTGTCATCTTTTGATAGGTTGGATATGAAGCATCTTAGATATGTCACCCTTGGAATGATCGAGTTGAGTTAGACTTTTAGGGGTGGCTATTTCTAAGATAGCCTTGATCTTCTCTAGATCGATCTCTATTCTCATAACAAACCCAGGAATTTTCCGAAATCGAATGCACACTTTAGGGGATTCATTTTGAGGTTAAGTTATCTTAACCATTCGAAAACTAATCTCAAGTCAAAGAGATGGTCTTCCTTTTCTTTGCTTTTAACTACTAGGTCATCAACATAACATTCAACTTGATGATGAATGAGTTCATTGAAGATCCAAGTCATGGCCCTGTAGCATAGACATTTTTAAGTGAAAGGCATGACCTTATAATAATAGATTAATTGGGGTTGAAAGTAGTGTTTCTTTCATCCTGGGGCCATCTTGATTTGGTTGTAGCGGATGACCCATCCATAAAGGAGAATACATGATGATGATGTCCACCATTAATTGTATAGGAAGTGAAATTCATCCTTAGGACATGCCTTATTTAGATCCATAAAATTGACATATATGCAAATTTGGCCATTCTTTTTCTTAATTAGGATGACACTGACTAACTAGGTAGGATACTTTTCTTCCTTGATAAAGCTAGTATCGATCAGTTTCTTGATTTTAGAAGTGACCTGCTATTCAATGTCTAATCTCATGGGTCTAGGAGCTTACTTGATAGGGTTAGCATTAGGTTCTATTGCTAGTTTGTGGACTGCTATGTCAGGAGATAAACCGTACATTTCTTCATTACTCCATGTGAAGTATTCTTTAAACTCAGCTAATAGCCTAAGTTATTGGTTTCTTCTTCATTCAATAAGGAGCTGATGTATGTCGAATGTGGATTGTCTTCAGTTCCTAAGTTGATCTCTTTAAGTTCATCGATGGTTGATCTGATCTCTTCTTCAAACTCTGCCAGTGCCTCTTTGACTTCAAGCTCATTTGGGTCATAAAGTTTCTAAACATACCTTCATAAGAGTTAGCATGATTTAAGAAGAACCTATCATACCCCAAATGAGTGGTGATGACTAGGCAATTGTCATCATCATTGGACCTATCTTGAATCTAGTCTATTGATTGAGAATATGCTTTGGTTGTCCCATAACCTTTCAAAATGTAACCTATGTTTAGACCAAGTATGTGGGATTAATCCCTTCTGTGCTAAGTTAAGAACACAAGGCAAATACGAATCAAAAGATAATTGTATTAAATCTTTATATGAATCATCCTCAAGTTCTACATCGACTTCTTGACTTGAGGATGATGCTCTCAATAAAAATCTATGGATGACTTGGGGGCCTCCTTAACTATTAAACCTTGAAATTTCTAGGAAAAAAGTGAGGTTAGAGCTAAGGTTCCCAACTACTATTTGACTGTTCTACATAATGATGATTCAGATACATTCATGCTTTGCTTGGAGGCCTGATCTTCATCCTTTGTCAGCTCAAATGTCACCTCAAGGGACCTGAGAGGTTGGTGGTGCTAACCACATGAGACTCATCCTTTGAACTAGATTCTAAGTCTATATGGATAATGGGTATTCCTGTGAGTCGGAACATAGCTCCTATTGGGTGGATAATAGGGAGGAGGTCTTCCACCTCTGGAACTGTCTCTAGATTTGCCTCTTCCTCTCTAGGTGGGGGGCAAGTCATCTACCCATGTGTTCATATGGAGGAAGCTGTGGTGGAATCAACTTTAGGCTCTACTTCTTCCTCGATTTCGATTCTCTCACTTTTTCATTTTCTTTTCTTTTCTTTTCTTTTTCTTTTCTTTTTTTTTTTTTTTCTTCTTTTTTTTTCTTTTTCTTTTATTTTTGAACCTTCACCAAGTTCACGAGAATAGACTTTTTGATTTGGAGAAAGATAGTAGGCCGCATCCTCATATATCTCAACCTCTATAACTAAGAATGGCTTCAAGTCTCCTTTGACGCAATACTTGATTCCACCTCTTTGAAATTTGATGCACTAATCTAAAGAGGATGGAACCATGTTGTTTTCATGTATCAAAACCTACAAAGTGAAAGATGAAAGAATGCATCAATTATGTAGAACTTGGCTTCCAGTCATCTATCTCAATGGCATAGAGCCTAAAGCCCTCTTGCCTTGTTCATTGAATCCTCTCAACATCATTGATCTCTCGAGTTTGGAGATGTCAATCCTAAGTAGGTAAGGTCTTTAGACTCATAATGTTCCTTGATGCACTAGATCAACTAACACGGAAAGTCTAAATCTACCCATGTCCATGATGTAGAGAGGGGCTCCATTGTCCCCAAAAGAAGGTCTTCATGGGTGTAATTCCACTTCTCTTGAATAACATGCTTCTCTCCAATAGCGATCATGAGCTAAGCATATTCTAGATCAAGAAGGGCTTTGATCAATGACTCCCTCATCTCTTTGGATACAAGGCATCATATATCATATGTGCTTAGTGGCGAGGACATTAATTCAACTCTGGTCCTCCTGCATATCCATGGGTGGAGCATCTGTGGAGGGCTTCTTGATCACTATAACAATGACTTGTTTACCCTTATCACTTGCTATCAGGAGGTAGAACTTTGCCATTCTGGAGGTTGACTTTAGTGACTTCATGAGATGGTTTAGTGAAAGTTTACTCATCGGTTCACTACCTTCTATGGGATCGAGTGGGATGACTCCAAATCAATCTCAATGGGTGAACCCAAATGATTAGAATGGAAAATCCATTTTCTCAGGAAGGAGTATTATTATTTTAGACTTGGAGAGCTATCTAAAGGGCATAGAAAAAGTGAATGTATGGACAAACTTCATTGATTTCTTTGATTTGGATGAAGTACAAAATAGAAATCAAGTAAAAGCAGTGAGGGATTTGGCACCCTATAGCATTCTGTCTGTTGCTAGAAGAGAGTTGGCTAGAGGAACTATAGCATGTGGAAGGAGTCTTTGGACTGGTGGTGGTTTACTATGCTATCTGGTAAGTGGAGGTAGTCGCTATTCTTTGAAACCTCTTTAAGTTATCCTTAGCAACTTGCAAACCTTCCTTAGAGTTGGAGGTTTGCTTTCTGCAAGTAACTTTCGATCTTAGAAATGATTTTCTTGGAGGTTGGGATAGAGATATCCCAACCTTTCTATCTTAAGAAGATGGTATCCCAAGGATTATCCTAATAAAAGGGTTATTAGTAGGTATTCCTTTGGGATGACAATGGCACATGACTTGCTGTAAGCCTATCCTTAAAGGTAAAGCAATCTTCTAAGACATGTCCTATCATGGTGGACAATAGTTTGGATCATGACTCTTGCCCACTTCCTCGACCTCTAGGCTCACAGTAATTAGAAATCAAGCTTCTTTAAGAGATTCTTAAAGATCTTCACTACCTCCCTCTTGAATGAATATGGGTTTATTCAATTTATCAATAAGAGTAGGTAAATGATAGCTACACGGTGGCGGTAGGAATACTTCTATTATGATCTTGATGAGGATCTTGAGGAGGCGATGGTGGAGGCTGTTGTGGCAATTGAGGTGGCCAGTATGATGGTCGAGGTGGTGGTAAAGGAGGTGGTAAAGGAGACTATTGAGCTCGAGGCCTATTTGATTGGACCCTAGTTGGCTGGTTCCCCTTATCAACTATTGTGATTGCCCCTGGCTTCTTCTCCAATGCCTTTTGAGGTTTGGGCTTGGTTGATTGATCATGAAAAGGCAATTGTCTGGCTTCCTCTTGTAGACTAGTTGCTTTGTTGATTAGCTTCTCCAAGGTTTTGATTATAAACCCCATAAGCATGAAAGTGACTAGGCCTTGGATATTCTTGAGTAAATCTCAATGGCGTACTATTTGGACAGCTACGGTTTGCATTTCATTCTCAGGTTTCTCCACTTGAGAATGTAATCAATAATGGACTCATTTGGATCTTGCTTGGTCACAATGAGGTCACCTACGTAACCCTTCTTGAGCTCCAATAAACTTGATGAAGTGCTCCAACTTACAAATGTCTTTTCGAACCATTAGCGGTTTGACATACCAATCAAATGCAACATTACTGATGAATCTAAGAAGCATGTTCTACCTTCATGGTTGCAATAGAGTTGAAGTGTAATGATGTGATGGTGAGGGTTCCCATCAAGATTTTGAAGGAAGGAGGTACAAAACCCTGTATTGAACCATCAAATTCCTCGGTAGGGTCTACCCTTTAGAGCAGAATGAGCCCTCATGCTTGCATCCCTCACTTGTTGTTCCATATTTTTAATATCTTTCTCATGCATGGAGGTGCTATCCACCACCTTCAAGCTACCACTTTTGGTCTCTTTGGAGAAGTGGTGATCGACATCTTGACTTCGGGATGATATATCTATCCTCATTATGTGGATGAGGCTAATTTTGAAGTGCATGGAGGGCTACTAACAAGTCTTCCATCCTCTTCTCCATCTGGTTGATCTGATCATCATTCTATTTAAACTACTGATGAAGGTGTTGGGTTGAATGGATGACATCTTCTTCAACTACAACACCTTCCTGACTATGCTGATCTCTATGGAGGGAGCTCCTAGTATCGACCATGTGGACCTCGGCCGAATCCTCAAGAAGGTCATCCTTATCAGGATCAAAGGCTACCCTTTCATTCTCCGAGTCTATGCGATCACTGCCTAAGAGTTCTCACTTTTGGGAAAAGTACTGTGCTAAAATGTCATCTAAGGAGCGGTCTAATTATGCAGGCACAAACACACGCTGTTGACCAGTAGAGGGACTGTGCTCACTGACGGAGATACATCTAACATTGCCTGCCACTTGAGTGCTAGCTTTGGGAGGGTCATGCTCTCTAGAAGAGATATGCTCATGACTGCTCATCCATGGAGTGGTGTCCTTGGGAGATCCACGCCATGGGAACTATAAAACTATCACCTTCCCTTGCAACCCACTACCACTTCGATGGTGGTGGTGGTGACCACGATGCACGGGATGCCACTCCAACCACATTGAGTGAGGGTTAAGTAGGGGAGCTCAATCTCATCTCAATAGATGGAATGGAGGGATCCTGCCATAGATCACCAAGGAAGGTCTCCCCCAATGGGGCTAATCTTAGTGAGAGTTGATGCGGAGTGTGTGGTGATGGTGGATGATGAGGGAGTGGTGTGAAGGCAACATCGACACCCTCAATGGGAGATCTCACTATGATGGTAGACTAACAACCTATCCGAATGATTAGCCCAAGGGATGATGATCAAAAAATCTATTGTAGAGGCTACCACCACTATCTTCCATCGCTCTCTCTTGCCTACCTAAATAGATGCTCGAGCCTCCATGACTCTCTCCCTATGGATCTTCCACCTAACACTCCTAGGGATTAATGTAAATCAAACATGGTACCAAACCTCAGCGCTCAGAGGTCAACCAACTTGGTGTGATCCCTAAGTGACAGCCTCCCTGTTCTTTATCCTGTCTCATATGTATGGAGGAGAAGTGCAATCCTCTAATCTTCTTCTCCATCTATCGAGAGGGGTGAACTGTTGTCGGGTCAAGTGGAGAGACCTCTTGGGGAGAACCCTCCTCTACTACATGGGATGCAGCTTCAAGCTTTCTAGTTGCTCACTCGTGCTCTTGCTTAATCTTTCAATTTTATCATGGTAAGTATGAAACATGGTGAGTGAAAACTAGTCACCGAAAGTGGGGAGACTATCTCGAGCTAAGATAGCCTTCCCCTTCAGGGTGACCAACGAGGAGGTAGTAGCTCTCATTGTAGCAATGGTAGGGATAGCTAGATCAGCAGATGCTGAAACTATCATAAAGTAGTGCATGGGAAGCACTATGACCTTCCTCTTCAATAGAGGGTACTCAAAATTAGAGGGCATCTCAATGCAGATGACTGGATTCTACCCAACCAGCTCATACCGACTAACGGTAGTGAGGGTCACCCTTTAATAGGTAACATATGATCCCTCAAATCCAAAAAACCTGAGGGTGGAGTCTCTGGGGAGGCATAAAGGCCAAATCCATCTAAAGGGAAAGTAAAAATGAACTTATGAAGCCATGTCAATATAAAACCAACTATACCACCAAGCTCAGATCTCAAAATTGAAATGTAATATGTGTCAAATTTCTGCTTTAATATTCATCCCGTGAGAGTAATATAGATTTATAATTTTAAACCCACACTCAATAATTCAAATATGTTAAGTGGGGTTCATTGAAGAGATTTTGATATTGAGGAGAGTCTTTGCCATTTGATTTTTATTTTAGAACCCATACTCAACCAGTTTAAGTAGGTTGGGTGGGATTCATAAATTTAAGGAGAGATTTTCTTGGAGATATTTATATTTTGTGTATCTTGTTTTAAAATATTGATGATTTGAAAGAACCTCTACTTAGCAAATTTGAGTATGCTAAGAAGTTGTGATTATGTGTTTTAAATTTTTTTTTTTGTAGAATGTCTTTGCTTGTGATATGTGAAATGTTTATTTGAAAATGGAGCTTCTTACTTAACAATATTGATATGTCAATTAGAAACCACATGTGTTTGATTTATGTTTGAAAATGGGACTTTCACTTAACAAATTTGGTATGTTAATTGAAAGCCAAATGTGAATGTGTGATAAATTTGCTCTTCTTTGAAAATGGGACTCTCACTTAACAAATTTGGTATGTTAAGTGAAAGCTCAATGTGATTGATATATGTTTCACTTTTCTTTGAAAATGGGACTCTCACTTAACAAATTTGGTATGTTAAGCAAAAGCCAAATATGATGTGATTTATGTTTTGCTTTTCTTTTAAAATGGGACTCTCACTTAACAAATTTGGTATGTTAAGTGAAAGCCCAAGTGTGATGTGATTTGAAAAAAGAGATTCTTACTTAACAAAATTGATATGTTAAGTAGGAATCAAATGTATATTAAAGTGAGATTATCACTTAACAACTTTGTTATATTAAGTGTAATCAAATATGGCATGAAAAAAAAAAAGATTCTCACTTAACAACTCTGATATGTAAAGTGGGAATCAAATGTGATATGAAAATAAGATTCTTATTTAACAACCTTGGGATGTTAAGTGGGAATCACATGCACATGAAAATGAGATTCTCACTTAACAACTTTGATATGTTAAGTGAATCAAATGTGAAAATGAGATTACTTAACAACTTTGATATGTTAAAGTGGGAATCAAATGTATTTGATGTGCTCTCTTTCTTTTTTGGAAAGAGAGGGGAATTCTTTGTTTGACAAATGTGGCATGTCAAATAATATTCCAAAATAGTATGTTAAATAGATTTCAATGACACATTTTGATGCCATGTATGTGATTTCTTGATTTTAAAAAGAGAGAAACTTCAACTCTAGCATATGTGAAATATGTTGAGTAGAGTTTCAATTTTATGTTATGATTTGAAAATAAACTCTTCATTCAACAAATTTGAGTATGTTGAATGAAGGTGGCTATTTTTTATAAAAAAAGTGCTTTTGAAAAGTGTCATTTTGCAAAAGAGTTTATTTTCTTAAATTTATGATGAACCTGCTTGCAAGTGGTGTGGAGGTCTAGATTATTATTATCTCTCTCATTGATAAATTTTGTTTTTTTACATATAAACAATAGGGTTTCAAGACCTACGAAGTGAGGTCCTAAACCTAAATGATGTTGGCTAACTTTGCTTAAGAATAAAATAAGCTGGTGCCAATGGAAGAAAAGATAGGGACTCACATAAAATGCAAGTCCATCGATGCTTGGAGACAACAATCTACTAGAGATGGAGAGAGGAAATTCCTTGCCTAAAAAAATGTGGTGTTTATTTTAGATTTATTTTGTGTGGGGACACGATTAGAGGGTGTACTATTGAGGTGACCATATGATATTGAAGAATAGTGTACTATCTCAAAAAAAGAAGTCACTATAAATGGACCTAATCACTAATAAGGACCCAAAGGCATGTGTCTTTAAATTTACTAGAGATTTCCCTACTTTACATGGATGAATAAAGTAGGGTTTATTTAGTTTCTAAAGTTCTGCAAGCCACCATAGTTAATTATATTTTAACAAAATAAATCCCTTAAGAATACTCTCGATTAAAGTAGGCGATTGTTGTCTCAAAGAATTTAAAGATAGGACTATCAATAAATTGGTTGTGTTTTAGAAGATCAGGTGGGATGGATCAAAAGGAAGGAGTTATTATAGAAAGAAAAAGAGATGAGTAGGGAGTGCTTATGATACTAGGAAACATAATGAGCACTCAAATCTATCTTATGGTTGGGCTTTATATATTTAAAATTGAGAAGATTTATTTATTTGATTTGAACTTTTATTAGAAATCTAAGGCATATAATTCCATAAATAGATTGTGGAAATGCCTAAGAGGTTAGGATTTATGATTATAGCCTACAGAAAATAGCAATCTCAGATCTTAAATCTATGGAGCTTTGGTGAGGGCCAAAGCTTGGCCTAAATCTAAGGCAATAGTGGGTATAATTTACCTCTATAAGAGAGAGTAAACCACCAATTTGGTGGACTTATTATCGCCTAGAGTGGTAGCCAGCTAACTCTTCCTATGTTTTAAATCCATGTAGGCAAGTCATATGCTTTTGCAAGATGGCTAGGTTATTATTATTTAGAAAAGAAACTAAGTCCTTAAACCCACTCCCTAAGAGATTAGAGCATGACGGGTATGAATAATGACTTAAATCTAATGCAAATTTATCAAATTTTATTTAATTTAGACTCTTTATTTTGACAACACCTATGATTTTGTATGCCTAAATGCATGAGAAATTGATTATGGGCCAAATCAAAAGAGAAAGAGGTGTTCTTCTATCATAGGCTCTCAAAGGTCAAGCCCTTACTATCTAGAAAAGATTGAAGCCCTCTCTTAACAAGAGTGAAATAAGATGATTATGCATGATATTAAACATACAACATCCAAATAAGGGTTGCTAAATATTTTATTATCTTGATTTAATGCCTAAGCTTTATATGATGTTATGAGTTATTAAGAGGTTTAGTTATGAGTTTTAGTTTGGGTAGATAATTATTTATCCTAGATCCCTAATCGCATCCAGGCCATACAATAATCACGAATCACAAACAAATTTTGAAAATGCATGATTCTTCTAATGCACAAGCTAAATAAAATTTCAAATAATTTTATAAAGCTATCATAAAAGAATAAAAAGGTCAATGTGGTCGGGTACCGCCGTATAGCCTGAAAAGAAATGTGGGTTGCTGAGCTCTACCCTTATATAACCCAGATTATAAGAGAATAATTATAATTACAAATGATGAATGTTATAGGGGTCTTCATTCTTCATTCTTCCTTCTTCATTTCTTCATCCTCCATTTCTTCATTTGATTTGCTCCATTTCTTTCTTCCTATTGGCTTGATCTGGATATGCTTGCTCCAAAGGCATCACATGGTACATATGTTTTGGTCTTATAACCAATGCTCATCCTAATCCCCCATAATACTCATCCTAATCCTAATGCAAAATTACATTAAAAGAAGGAAAGCAAATCTAGTACACTTGTAAAACAAATGTTAGCTAAACACACAATACAACACAAATAATTATATAAATAATTTGGACTTAGTACCCCACACATGGGTAACCAAGCCCACATGTCCTAACTTAGATTATGCTTAGGGGCTAAGCAACCTGCACAACAAAAGTATTTATATTTTTTTATTTAGACTTAAGCATGCCCCTGAGAAACATAATTAGTTAATATCGCCTAACATCGACACACACACACACCCTAACATCCAGTCTACAATAATACATCACAAATAGTAGACATCAAATCATACACCGCCTAACATAAAGCTAAATGGTGACTTAGTCTAATGTGTGTGAATTAAAGCTGTGGTATGTCCTAACTAGCATTAGAGTTGTAATTGCAAATGTGAGGGATTTAATTTATAAAGGGTTGATTTCATTAAGATTTAATTGATTTAAAGAATTTACTTAGTATTTGTTTTTATTTTATATGGTCTACACTTAACAACTAAGTATTATAAATAGAAGAAATAGAGGGAATCTCTCTTTCATCTCTACCTTAAGTCACTTCTAAAGGAAGTTAATTAATCAATTTTCTTTAGTGAATGGCTTATTATATATTTTAATCAATCCTAAGTTTAGGTTCACTTTAAATGACCTTATTCAATAAGAAAGACATCTTAAGATTAATTAGAATGAATTACTATCACATAACACATGTTTATTCATTTCTCTCCATCATGTATATCATGCATATGATTAAATCCTAAGCATACCTATACATATGATGTATGTCTTAGCACACTTTAATAATGAATGCAAAGAAGTGTGTTTGGAATTTAAATATTTCATTTCATTGAATTATGAATACATGTCTTTTTAATAGAAAAGAGGGATTTTCATCCATTTGCTAGATACACATTTACATGTATAAAAGTTTTAAGTGAGTGCCATTATAAAAGGAAGGTAAGACAAGACCTACTTAGGCTACTTAAAATCTTATCTGTGTCTAGACTAATATACCACTTTTCTTATACATATATATATAAACTACAAGGATAGGAAAACCCTTGAAAAGTTGTATTTGATTTATTTGATTATGATTCTTATTCATTGGTCACATCATACATACATATGTATAAGAGTTTTAAGTGAGTATTTAATTTTACACCAGTGTAAATAAGACTTACTTATACACTTAAAAGCCTCACAACCCCGAGGTATGCAAACTAATATATCACTTTTCTCAGATACATGTGAATGTACAAAAAGAACCAAAAGAATGAGAAGTCATGCAAGAAGTCATATTTGATTTGATTATATGATTTATATATGTGATATGAAATTCTTCCTAAGTCTTAGCATGGAGATGTATAGGAGTAGATTTAGACAAATGTTGTATTTCTTTCAAATGAACTATACATTTCTAAATCCCATGCAAATCCATATAAGATAAGGAAAGAGTGCTTCATATTGCATATCTTATATTATCACATGCAAACTTATAGATACTTGTAATTAACATCATTCCATCTATAATTGATTTGGGCTTTTAAAAAATAATTTTTTATTTAATAGTAATAAATACACCTATTTTTAATTTAAATCACCACATGCAATTTGACATAAAAGAAACCATTTTATTTAATTAATTTTAAAAGAAATGAATGCATGATTATATATGGCAAGCAACATTTAACATGATTGGAAAGAAATAAAGTTAAATAAGTACATGATCTCATTCATTCCAATTAATTCCTAAGGACAATCATATTAAATAAGGTTATTTAAAATGAACCAAAGTTCTTTAATGACACTTTCAATTTTGAGTTTGATTTTATTTAGGAGATGTGAAAGAGGTTTTCTGATCTTAATCTCATTCCCATGTGTGTGAGTTAATTTGATTTACTGAAAAGTAAATAGATTAATTTTATGGATTGATTAAGTTAAGCATGGATTAAACTAATTAATTAACCTTTGCTTATGTCACCTTAAGGAAATTAATTAAACAATTATGAGTTAATATGATATGCAATCATATAAAAAAGTAAATTGCAATGCTCGTATGAAATGAAAAGGGCCTAATGTAATTAGCTCATAATTTTTAATTAATTAAGCTTAAGGAGCTCACTTAGCTCTCTCTTTAGGTTATTGAACACCCAAAGAGCTACCTAAGAGTTAATTAAACAAGTTCTAAAATTATTATAATTTCAATTTAATTAATTAAGCCATTTAATTAATGAATTAAACCATTAAGTAATCCAAATTAATTGATTTCAAGTCAAGTGAAATTAACTTAGGGAAAAGAATGGGAAAGATGTCCCAAACTTATTCACCATGCCCATTCTCTATTCTATAATGATTAACAAACTTAATTAATGATTTCCTTACTATTTAGCATGTTAATTAATCACCAAATTAATTAAAAAAGTAATTAAGGCTAAGACAACCAATTTCTATAATTAACTAAGCAATAAATCCCAAGAAAATTATGGGAGACAGAGGTCATCCCATCAATCAACCTCAAAAAGTTTGAATTAATTACTTGTATAATTAGAGAGTAATTATCCTAATTAAGTTTTTAGTTAAACCAAATTAAGCCTTAATTATTATTCAAAATTAATTAGAATTATTTTAAGTTAATCTCCTTTAAAATTCCTTTAAAATGAGTATTTATTTGTATTTTTTAGATTTTTCTATAATTAGTTATAATTTTTCAAAGTTTCAGTTGATTAAGATAATTTTAATGAAGTTTGTTAAGTTATTTTATTAAAATAAATCATCTAAACATCAAACTTTAATATCTTTCAATCAAGTAATGATTTGATCTGAAATTTTTATGGTAGGTAGATTTCAGCTTCAATTTCAATATCTGAAAATGTCAACTTAATAGGAAGTGTAGTTTTAGTTTAATAAATAAAATTTGATTTTTTTTACCAAAACTTAAATTAAGCTCAAACTATCCAACAAAAATTGGGGATTTTGGGTTTATTAATTCCTCTCAAAAAGACAAATTTAATGAGCCATTTTTTGCAATTTTTCATTAAGTATTTTTTTTCTATTAATTTTTGAAGTTTCAGGTGATTTAAATAATTTTTAAAATAAAAAAATTTGAATTTTCCCACAACCTAGTTAGATGCTCATGTGAAGTAATGTGATTGATTAGATGATTTTGTGTGGCATAAGTACACATTTTATGATGTTAAGAAGCAAGAAAATGCAAAAAAATTCTATTTCATATTAGGATCAAATAAAATGAAAAAATATGAGATTTATCTAAGGGAAATTCCTAAAATAATAAGAAAATCATTACAAAAAGCAAGAAATCCTAAGGTCGGGTGCAAGTTTTCGAAGATTACCTCATCGGGGATGATTTTTGATGGTGGTGATGATCCGAGTATGCTTTTGAGTGGGGGAAGAAGCCTTGAATGAGCCTAGAGCTATTTCCTTTCTTCAAAATGATGCCTTCTCCTATTGCATTTCTTAATGAATCCATTTAATTGGGTGTTTTTACCCCAAAATCAAGTGGGAATGATTGTTAGTTGGTTGGGGAGCTCTAAGGAATGAAAAAGAAAGTGAGAGGAGTTCTTCAGCCTCTAATGCATTGTGTTTTATTTTGACCAAAAATCCTCATTTTCTTTGATTTTTTTGCTCCAAAGTGTTATCATTTGGCTTGGAGTGGTTGGGAATGGAAGGGACTCATCCTGGGTGGCTCATTTTGGTTGGCTAAGGCTTGGAAAGTGGCTGCCATGAAGGACAAATGGGTGTCCTAGCTAGGGGAGGTGGGAGTCCTTCATGCCAAGTGTTCCAATGAGAGAGGTGAGGTGAATTAACCTCCCCATGAGTCATGGCTACCCCAACCACCTCTAGATTTAGATAATCAGTGTCCTTGGTGCCTATGTGGACCAATGGATGAGTGCTAAGTGGCCAAGGAAGAGAAATGGCCACTTGGGCAAGTGCCTATTCTCATGGGATGCCCTTAACCTAAGGGCAAATTGGTCATTTGATATTGGATTTGATTTGTACAAATTTAAAATGAGTCAAAAGTGAGTTTTACCAAATTTCATGTCATTTGGAGTTCATTTGTTTAATTTGGATAAATTAATTTTAAATAAATTTCAAAATGGGTCAAAATGAGTTTTGACCAATTGGTCAAATTTCAAATTAAAGGTTGATTTTAAATGATCATTTGAGTATATGGTTCAATTGGTTTCAATCAATTTGGTTTAATTTATATTTAATTTAAATTTTGGAATTTGATCCTTTAGGTCAATTTAATAAGTCAAATTTGACTAAATTGATCAAATTGAATCATTGCTTAGTTTGGGTTTTTGATCATTTGGAATATATTATGACTTTGGTTAAGTTCAATTGGATTCATTAAGTTTTGGTTGATTTGACTCAAATTGGGCTAAGTTGGGTTTGGTTGACCAATTGATCAAATTAGTCTCAAGTGAGGCTTTGGTCAAGTTCAATAATTAATTTGGATTGAGCTTGGGCCATTGGTTGCAATCAGTTTAGTTTAGATTGTAATTTGGCTAGTTTGGGTTCATATAGGTTAAAGGGTTGACTTGTCAATGGGCTAGGTTGAATTGCTTGACCCAATTCATGAAAATTAATTGACCTAGTTTGATCAAGAATCATGACATGAAGTTTGGATTGGCTTAATCCACTTTGATTTGGATTGAATTTGATTTTTGTTCATGTAGGTCAAATTGGCCACTTTGGGTCAAGTGAGCTAATTGGGTTTAGTTGGCTTGATTTTGAGTTAGGTTCGATTTGGTTTAGTTTATATATGGATTTGGGATTGGCATATAAATTTAACTGCAATTGGTTTGGGTTTAATTGAGTTTTTGTTCAATTGAACATTTCAAGTCAAATGGGCTTGGTTGGGTTTGACTTGAGTTGATTTTGATTTGGTTTGATAATTATAGTTTATGTTTATATTTAAGCCAATGATTGTAGGAATGATTGAATCATGAAGAAATCCATGAGTTTTAAATTAGTTTGGTATCATTTAGCCAAGTTCAAGAATTTGGCTAAAAAGGCTAAAATTAGAATTCAATTTGATTTGGGTTTCAATCATTTGATAGTTGGATTTGATTTATGATTTGGAATTTCATTGGAGATTGAGTTTGATAATTGAGAAAATCAATTGTATTGGGGTTGATTTGAATTTGGTTAAGGCTAGGTCCATAAGATAAAATCAAAGGGCTTAGGAAGGGATTTGAGTATTGAATTTAATCATGGGTTTCAATCATTTGATAGTTGTATTTGATTATGGATTTTGGATTTGAATTTGAGATTTGATTTGGAAAAATGAAGCAAGAATTTATTTTGGGCTATAGGGTAGGCAAGTCTTCCAAAATCCCTAAGGCACAACCTATCCCTATGGCTAACTCTTTTAAGTCTCTAGGGTTAGGCTAAGTGTTCACCTAATCACTAGAAGCATCTTAAGACTAAGGAACTCTTAGTGTCTATAAGAGTCCTAGATCCATGATAAGAAGTTGAGGGCTCACTCCAAGAGTGAGGTCAATAATCTTCTTGATAGGTTGGGTATAAAACATCTTAGATATGCCAACAACCCTTGAAGTGATCTAAGTTGAGTTGAACTTTTAGGGGGTGGTATTTCTAATATCAACTTGATCTTCTCCATATCAATTTTGATTCTCAAGTGTCAGACAACAAACCCAAGAATTTCTCTAAAGCTACTCTAAATGCACACATTAGGTGGTTGATTTTGAGGTTAAATTGTCTTAATCGTTCAAAAATAACTCTTAAGTCAAAAAAATGCTCTTCCTTTTTACCCTTGACCATGAGATCATTTACATATCACTCAACTTGATGATGAATGAGTTCTTCAAAGATTTGAGTCATAGCTCACTGGTATGTAGCACCGGCATTTTTAAGGCTGAAAGGCATGACCTTATAGCAATAGATTTCGATTGGGGGATTTAAAAGCAGTGTTTCTTTCATCTTCGGGGGCCATCTTTATTTGGTTATATCCAGATGGTCCATCCATGAAAGAGAATACTGCATGAGATTAGACAATATCCACCATCAATTCTGGTATCGATAGTGAAAATTCATCTTTTGGACATGCCATATTTAGATCCCTAAAATTAACATGCAAATTTGGTCATTCTTCTTCTTAACTGAGATGACATTGGCCAACCAGGTAGGGTATTTTTCTTCCCGGATGAAGCTAGGATCGATCAATTTTTTGACTTCAGAAATGACCTGCTATTCAATGTCTAATACCATGCATCTAGGAGCTTTCTTGATAATACTAACACTAGGCTCTATTATAAGTTTATAGACTGCTATGTCAGAAGACAAATCAGACATATCTTTATAGCTACATGTGAAGCAGTCCTTAAACTTAATCAATAGCCTTACTAAGTCATTGGTTTCAATTTCATTCAACAAAAAATTGATGTATGTGGGGCGTGGACCTTCTTCAGTTCCTAAGTTGATTTCTTTGAGCTCGTTGATGGTTGACTTGATCTCTTCTTTGAACTCTGGCGGTGCATCTTTGACTTCAAAATCATCTAGATCATTTGGAGTTTCTAAGCACACCTCCTCATGTGAGTTAATGTGACTTAAAAAGAACCTATCAGATTCCAAATGATTGATAAAGATGAAGCAATAATCATCATTATCGACTGGACCCACTATACCAAATCCTAGTCCCGGTCTTGATTAAGAGCTTTTGCATTTGTTCTTCCATATTCTTTCAAAGTTGTCTAACCCATGCTTTGACCAAGTATGTGGGATTAACCTTTCTTTGATAAATTATGAACATAAGGTGAGTACCAATCAAAAGGTAATTATATTAAATCTTTATATGAATCATCCTCAAGTTCTACTTCAACTTCTATTTAAGGGAACCTCTAAATTTTCAGATCTGTGGATGACTTAGGGCTTCCTTAACTACCAAACCCTCAACTTTTTATGAGGAAAGTGGTTAGAGCTAAGGTTCTTAGCTGATACTTGACGTTATCATATATACTTGGATACACTTATGCTTTTTTTTAGAGCTTGGTCTTCATCGCACTTTGGCTCAAGTGTTAGCAACAAAATCTATTACTAAGAAGAGTTGGATGGTGTGCTAACCATATAAGACTTGTCCTCTGAACTAGATTCTAAGTCTATATGGATAGCAGGTGTACTCCTAGTAGTTGGGACATATCTTCTTTTAGGTGATCAGTAAGGAGGTTTTTCACTCTTGGGACTGCCTCTGAACTAAACTCTTCCTCTGCCTGGTGGAGGTCATCCTACCCATATGTTCGAATGGGGTAATGAACTATGAGTAGAATATAATGTTAGGCTCCACTTCCTCCTCCAAGTTTATTTCTCGCTCCTTCTTATTTTCTTTTTCATTTTTATCTTTTATTTTCATTTTCTTTTCCTTTCTTTTACTTTTTATTTTTATTTTTATTTTTATTTTTCTTTTATTTTTGAACTTTGGCTAAGTTTACAAGAATAAACTTGTTGGTTTTGAGGGAGGTAGTAAGCCACATCCTCATATATCCCTACCTCATGAACTGTAAATGATTTGAGATCTCCTTTGACATAGATGATCCCACCTCTCACTAACTTCATACATTGTAGAAAGGAGGGAACTATGTTGTTCTCATGTATCCACCTCCAAGCAAAAGCTTGAAAGATGTATCTGAGTCTATAATGTGAAACTTGGCTTCAATCTTCCAATCATTATCTCCAAGGAACACTATGGAGCCTAAGGCCCTCTCTCACCTTGTTCATTCAATCCTCTCAACATCATCCTTTCTTTTTAGAGTTTGGAGATGTCAATCCTCAAGTAGGTAAGGGTTCTTAGACTCATAATATTGATTGATGCATCTGGGTCAAGCAAAAATCTAGATAGCCTATATTTACCAACATCCACATAATGTAAAGAGGACAGTTGTGCTCTATAATCCCTAAAAGTAGGTCTTCATCATTGAATGTAACTCATAAGATGTCCATGGAGTGGCATGCCTCCTCTTTAGTAGTGGTCAGTTAAGGTAAGCATATCTCTGGATCAAGCAAAGCTTTAATTAGAGATTCCATCATCACTAATAAGATAAGGGCATCATATATATTTAACTTAGCTGGCAACTTTCCAAGGTGAGCTAGGATGTTGTAATCAACTCTAGCTTGGTCCTCCACAAACACATCCATGGTGGAGCATCCTGTGAGGGGCTATCAGCTCACTGGAACCAATGACTTACTTACCCTTATCCTATGGTGATACCCTAAGAGGTAGAACTTTTCCATTGCATAGGTTGACTTCAGTGACTTCTTGGAATAATGAGTTTGTGGAAAGTTCTACTAACTCATTGGGCATACCTACAGCTTCTCCTATGGGATCCTTGGAGTCAGTTGACTCCAAGTCAATCTCAAAAGGTGAACCTGATTGATTTAGAGAAGGAAATTCTAACTTTGAATCAGAAAATAAAGAATCAAAATTACTAGAAGTATTATTATTATTTAGGCTTGGAGAGATTTTAATAGGAATAAAATTAAGAGCATCAGAAGTAGACAAGATATAAGTAGAATCAGCTTTCTTCATTGAATTCTTTTTAGGTGGAGGTATATGATAAAAATCAAGTAAAGTAAGTAGAGTAAAGGGTTTAGTGACCTTATCCATAGATACAATGCTCTTAGTTGTAGAAGAGGAGCAGAAGAGGTGGTAGCTATAACTGGAGGAGGGATGAACTCTGGGTTGCGCATCGACTATCCCGAAAGTGTGCTGCTACTATTACACTATCACCTCCATTGTCCTTTGCAACTAGCAAACCTTCCTTAGTGTTGGAGGTTTGAACTACTTCAGGCACCTACAAGGAAAGCTTCTTGATCTTAGAAATAATCTCTTTAGAGGTACGAGATAAGGAGATATCCCAACTTTCTTTGGTCTTAAGAGGATCACAAGTATCCTCAAGGATTACTCTAACAGAACTAGATGGTTGTCCTAATAAGTTTCTTAGGGATAACTATGGCTCCCGACTTGTAGCTATGCTCAAGCCAATTCTTAAAAGTAATACAATCCTCTAAGAGATGGCTTAACATGTGGTGGAAGGGGCAATAGCTAGGATCATCACTCTTGCCCACTACCTTTGGCCTCTTAGGCTTTGGTAACTAAAAGTCAAGTTTCTTTAAGAGATTATTAAAGATTTTCCTAACTATCACCCTCTTGAATGAATATGACTTATTCAATCTGTCTGCAAGAGTAGGTGGAAAGTAACAACCTGGCGGTGGATATGTGCACCGTTCTTTGGTAGTTTAGTGGTGAATAAGCGGTGGTGGTATGATGGTCAAGGTGGTGGAAGAGGAGGTAGAAAAGAAGGTCTGAGCTCATGGTCTCTCATCAACTTGGCTACTTACGTCAATCGACACAATTATCCCTAGCTTCTTCTCAACACTATTATGGCAGATTGGTTGAAAGGGGAATTGTTTGGCTTCCTCTCGTAGGCTAGCTGCCTTATTGATTAGCTTCTTGGATATTTTGATAGTAAAGCCCTTAAGCATGAAGGCGATAGAGCCATGGATATTCTTGAGAAAAATCTCAATGGCATGTTGTTTGGGTAGTTGTGGTTCACATTTCATGCTTAGGTTGCGCCACCTAAGATTGTAATCAACAAGACACTCATTGAGTTTCTATTTCTCTATAACGAGGTTAACCATAGTCACCCTCTATTAAGCTCCAACAAACTTCTTGATGAAGAGGTGCTCTAACTCAATAAAAGTATTCATCAAACTGTTGGGAAGTTCAACGTACCAACCAAATGTAACCCTTGCTAAGATGATGATAAAAAGTCTAAACAGAAGTGCATCATTGCCACCAGCATTGCAACAATCGGCTCTAAAATGTGCACTATGTTGCTCTAGGTTCCCACTGCCATCAAAGTTCTTAAAGGATGGTGGCACAAAACCCTTGTAGTATTGAACTACATTGAGTTTCTTTGGGTATGGTCTACCCTTTGGTATGGATGAATTACCCCTGGCTTGCACCAATGCCTCTATCATATGCTGTTCTACCATATGCTCGATGCCTTTCTTGTGCATGGAGGTACTATCCATGACCTTCCTATGCAAACTGCTAGCACCATCCTCTGCAGGAGTGCACCAAGGATGGTCTAAGGTATGTACTAACTCTGGCCGATCAACTACCATAGGAGAAGGTTGTGAGACTGGGGCTGGGTTTTACAATGCTAAGACCACTTGCACAAACTCTTCTACCTCTTCTCCATCCTGCATATCTGATCATCCTTTTGCTTGAGTTGGTGGAGGAGGTGGTTGAGTGAGAGGTGTAGCCTTCCTCAATCACAACACCTTCCTAACTATGTTGATCTCGCTGCAAGGATCCATGGGTGTCAACCATGTGGACCTCGGCTGTGTTGTCCAACATGTCATCTTCATTAGGATCAATGCTAACTAGACCCTCCTCCTGATCTGAGTGAGCACTAACAAATGATCTGGTTGACTGCAGCATGATATTCCTCTATGATGTCATCTAAAGATCGATCATTTATCTTTCCTTGCTCTACTGGAACATAGACTGGCTGCCGACTGACCACTGGATTGTGCCCTACAGATTGTATGTACTAAAATGGTAGCATTGGCGGGGTGCACTCCCTAACTAGTTTGACTATCATGGGCACTATATATGTGTCCCCTCCCCCTCTTTTCCTCTGACTGCTGTAGAGGTGGTGCGATCATGACACTTTTTGGTTGCCACTTCTTCTTTATCATGGTTGAAGTGGAAGGTCAAATGGGAGAGCTTACCTCACCTTAATTGGTGGGCTAGATGGAGTGGGATCCTTATGTCATAGCCAGATCACCAAAGGAGATGATCTTTCTTGGATGGGAGCTTCTGAAGCTTGGAGGGGATGGTAGATGCTAGAAGCTGGACGGGTGATGGTGGACATTGAGTGGAGTGGTGTAAGGAAACTAACTGCTTCTCAGTCAGAGATCTCCTCCTACGTCAAATGGTGCTAGTGAGAATTATCCTGCCCTAATGATTGGCCCTAATAGGGCATCAATCAGAGAAGTCTATCAAAGCGGAGGCCACCGACTGTATGGCATACCTCCTCCTCTCTCACTTATCCTCTTAGGAAGAGACTCTAGCCTCCATGGCTCTCTCTCTATGAATTTGACCCCTAACTCTCCTAGGGATCAAACTCCTCAAGTCATGTAAGAAGCCAGACTTTGAGCATTCGTGGGCTCTATTGATCCTGAGAAGAACTGATCGTAGACTAGCATAGGCTTCCTACTCTTGCTAGCTAGTATCTCTAACCGTGCTGGTGGTGGTGGCAATGCAGCAATCCTCCTATAATCCTCATCTCCGTAAGCTGAGAGGGGTGAAACCTACTATCATTCAAGAGTGGAGAGGTCTCGTGAGGGAAACCCTCCTCAACTACATGAGAGGCATCATCAATCTGTCTCGCCTCATGCTCATAGTGCCACTTATCCTTTCAGTTGGTGTTGCATCTTGGTGAGCAAGGTGGAGTGGGAGCTAAATCATACCTCAAAGGTTGGAGAGACTATCTCAGAGGCTAAGATAGCCTTCCCCTTCAGAGTGGGGGAAACCAATGAAGAGATGCTAGCCCTCGCTAGGACTATAATGGGGGCACCTGACTGAACAGGTAGTGAAGAAACTAACACTGGCACTGATGTTGATCGAAGTGTGGGAACCACAACAGCCTTCCTCTTCAGTGAGGGAAACTTAGAATCTGATAGAATGTCAAAGTGAAGGAGTGGCTTCTGTCTTGCCACCTCCTCTCTACTAACAGTCGTGAGGGCTGGTCCCTCACAAGTGACTCTGATAGCCTCAAAGCCACATCCAAATTGAATCACATGGGTGGGTGATGGTGGTGGTGGTGGAGAGTATGGCTTGATCCAAGGCGAGATCCACACTAGATGGGAAAGTGAAGATTATCTTTCCGGAATACATGGTGGAAGATTGATCATAGAAGGGACAAAAATTGAACTAGCATCTCTATAATTGAAATTGAGCTGAATCATGCCCTTGCTTTGATAACTGCCTTCAATCATTGACATTTTGATTTGACTTGGAATTTGAACCCACACTTAACAAATTTAGATATGCTAAGTGGGATTCACTGAATTAGAGAGATTTTGAGATTTGAGGAGAGACTTTTCCATAGGATTTGATTTTTATTTGGAACCCATATTCAATAAATTTGGGTATGTTGAGTGGGGTTCACATGTTTAGGAGAGACCTTTGAGATATATGTGTTGTATATTTTGTTTGAATTTTGACTTTGGAAAACCTTTATTTAGCAAATTTAGGTATGCTAAAAAAGATTTGAATTATATATTTGAATTATTTTTTTAAAGCATTTTGTTTTTGATGATTGTTTGTCATGCTTGTGATGTGTGTTGATTTGATTCTTGATTTGAAAATGGGACCCTTATTTAACAAATTTAGACATGTTAAGTAAGGGCCAAATATATTTGATATGTTTGTTATTTTTTGATATATTTTAATTTTATATGATTTTGAGAACTCTCATTTAATAAATATAAGTATATTAAATGGAGTTCAATATATGTGTTGGATATTTGTTGATTTGATTCCTCTTTTGAAAAAGAGGAAAACTCTTATTTGACAAATTTAGCTATGTGTGGTGTTTATTTTTGGATATGGGGGGACACCATGCAGATCGTATGGGATACTTATCGAAGTGATTGGGTATGACATTGAGGTATGATGTACTATCTCGAAAGATAAATGCATCATCGCTCAATGGACCTAATCACCTAATAAGGACTCATAAGGTATGATGGGTCTTCGAATGTACTAGAGATTTACCCCTACTTTACATGGATGAATAAAACAGGGTTTATATGAAACTAGCATAAAGTTTCCTATAGAGGAAAGCCTCCATAGTTAATTACATCTTAAGGAAGGCGAATTCTTTAGGAATACTCTCGATTAAAGTAGACAACTAGGATCTCCAAATATTTCAAGGTTAGACTATCAAAGGATTGGCTATATTTGGAAAATTAATCGGTATAAATAAAATGGAGAGACTTATTTTGGAAGCAAAAGGAGATGAGTAAGGAATACTCATGATACTAGAAGCAGGGATTTCAATCTATCTTATTGTTGGGTTTTATATTTGAAAGTGAAAGAAATTTATTTATTAGAGTTGAATTTTATTAAATTGTTAAGGCTTATAATCCAACAAGACAAGATTGTGGAAATGCCTAAGAGATGAGGATTTATACTTATAGCCCGAAGAAAATAGCAACCTTAGATCCTAAATCTAGGGAGCTATAGTAAAAACCAAATCACGACCTAAATCTAAGCGACAGGTGGACATGAAGGTTCACCTCCACAAGAGAGGATGAACCATTCGACTTTTGGACTTATAACTGTCTGGAGTGGTCGCCAGCTAACTCCTCTTATGATTTTAAAACCATGTAGTTCGGTCATATGAATTTTTAAGATAGTTGGGCTATTTTTTATTTGAAAAGATACTAAAGTCCTAAACTCACTCCCTAAGAGACTAGAGCATGAGTTGTATGAGTAATGACTTAGTCTAATGCAAAAAATTTTCAAATTTTATTCTTATTTTGACACTCATTTTGACAAAATATTTAGGATTTTGATGCCTATATGCATGATGAAAGTAGGTTTTTGGATAAATCAACAAGAAGGGGTTTTTTCCAACATAAGGGATGCCCTTAAAGGTCAAGCATTCCCCTATCATGCAAGGATGAAAATCCTTATTTTCAAGAGTGAAATAATGTGCATGTATGTTGTGAAACATTAAACCATTCAGCTAAGGGG
Organism: Cymbidium sinense; assembly: GCA_021442155.1. Classification (NCBI taxonomy): domain Eukaryota; kingdom Viridiplantae; phylum Streptophyta; class Magnoliopsida; order Asparagales; family Orchidaceae; genus Cymbidium; species Cymbidium sinense. Next base: position 22,124,924 of record CM038221.1, on the reverse strand, counting down.
TTGATAAATCTTTTAATTGTCTTATTTAAGACCTAGTCTTTATAGTGAGATTATGAATTATTTAAAATTTAGTTATGTGTGATTAATTGGGGTAGAAAAATTAATTTTTTTCTAAGAGCTTAATCGCATCTAGGCCACACATTAAAGCATCAATCATTTAAGAAACTATGAAGAACATGCTATTTATAGTGCTCAAAGTAAACAAATAATGAAATAATTTTATAAGCTAACGCAGAAGAATAAGATGTTGATGCAGTCGGGAACCACCATACACCCTGAAAACAAAAGAGGGGTAGCCGAGCTCTACCCTTATACAACCTAGAATATGAAAAAATAATTATAAATTTTATTAAATGCTATGGGGGTCTTCAATCTTCATTCTTCCCTCTTTCTCCTTTGATTTGGATGGTGTTTGCTTCAAAGGCATCACAAGGCATCCCGGGATAAAGTATTCTGGCCATTGGTAATCCTAATCTCCCATAGCATTAATCTTAATTCCTAATGCAAAATTACATTATGAATAGGAAAACCAAATCTAACTACTCCTACAAAATAAGTATTAGCAAAATATACATACAACTCAAGCAGTTATATTTATAATTCAGACTTAGCACCCTGAACATGGGTAACCAATCCCACTAGTCCTAACTTGGATTATGCCTAGGGGTTTAAGCAACCTACAAAGAGAGGATTTATATTTATTTTAAGCATCCCCTTAAACATAATCCCCTGCAAAAAATATGATTTGGCTAGGAATGGCCTAACATCTAGTCTACGAAACTTACACCCTAACATCTAGTCTAAAATAATACATCACAAAATAAAACATATGTCACATCATGCCCCATTCTAACATAGAACTAAAAGTGGTGACTTAATTGTAATGTGTGTGTTAAAGCGTGTGGTATGCCTTGCTAGGCATTACAGTTATAGTTTTCTAAGTGTAGAGAAATTTAATTTAACATGAAGGGTTGATTTCACTTGAAGTTACTTAGTTGATTTGAGAATTTTAATTTGTGTTTTCTTTTATTTCATTTGATTTACACTTAGCAACTAAGTGTTATAAAGAGAAGAAAGAGGATTGCCCTCTTTCATCCCTACCTTAAGCCACTTTCTAAAGAATCTTAATTTGATTTAGTTCTCTTTAGTGAATGACTTATTAAATGATGTAATTAATCTTAAGTTTAGGTTCACCTTAAATGATCTTATTTAATATGAAAGGATTCTTAAGATTAATTTAATTAATTACTACCACATGATATATTTTAAATCATTCCTTTCCATCACAGTAACATGCATTTGATTTTTAATCCTAAGGGTATCTATATATGCAACATGTTTTAGCACACTTATATGATGAATGTATGTCTATGTTTAGAATTTATATTTTATTTGATTGAATTATTTAAGCATATCAATTTAAAGCTTTATCCAAATTTTATACAAAAAGACATAAGAATGAAATTAAACAGGTACATGCCATTATTAAACTAGGGAAGTTAGGTAATCAAATGACCTCCTTGGAGCTAGCTAAAGCCTTGTATTCCTCGGATGTTCACACTATATACCCATTTGTATTCAAACATATGCAAAGTCAGGTACATGAACATAGGAAGTAAACTCTAAATAATATGGATAATTAATTCAACCATTAGTCAATTATGAATGCATGTAATTTTAATATAAAAGGGGATTCTCATTCATTAATCACATATACATACACATGTATAAAGATATAAACAAGTACATGTGTTGTTAAACCAAGGAAGTGAGGTAATCAAATGACCTCCTTAGGACTAGCTAAAGCCTCATATTCCCAGGATGCCCAGACTATATAGTTGCTTTTTTTTAAATACTCATGAATGTATACATAAGGGAAGGAAAGAAAATAATGCAAATATTATATTTTTATTTGATTAAATCATTTATGTATGTGAATTAAAGCTCTACCTAAATTCTAATGTTGAAATGCATAAGAATGAAATCAAATGGGTATGTGCCATTTTTAAACCATGGAAGTGAGGTAATCAAATGACCTCCTTAGGGCTAGTTAAAGCCTCATATTCCCAGGATATACCTATTGACATTCAATCTTATATAAATCAACACATGAATAGAGGAAAGAGAACTCAACATTCACACACTTAAGCTATAAGCACATGCATTTCTTATGCATTTATAACTAGCATCATAACACATATTATTATTCATTTATAAGCTTTTGAAAAATACACTTGGATTTAATAATGATAACAACCACACACATATATTAAATTAAATCAACATATGCAAGCTTACAAAAAGGATATCCATTTTACTTTACTTGATTTTGAAAAGATAGATGGATGAATTCAAATGACATACCAAATTTAACATCATTGGAAAGAGAACAATCAAATATAAGCATGTGATTTATTGAATCAAATTAATTCTTAAGGACAATCATATTAAATAAAATCATTTAAAGTAAACCAAAGCTTCTTTAATGTCATTTTTAACTTCATGTTTAATTTGATATAAGGAATGTGAGAAGAAGTTTGCTGATCCTAACCCATTCTCATGTTTGTGAATTAAATTGGTTTAATGAAATGTGATTTAGTTGATTTTATGGATTAATTAAGTTGTAATATGTATTAAATCCATTAATTAACCCTTACCTATGTTACCTTAAAGTAATTAACTAAATAATTATGAGCCAACATGATATGAATGGAAAAAAAATTTGCAATGATCCTAAGAAATAAAAGGGCCTAATGCAATTGACTCATAATTAATAATTAATTAGATTAAGGAACTTGATTAAGTACTTTTATGGTTTTCCCACACATGTGGGTTAACCATAATTTCTTTAAGTATCCTTAGGTTATTGAACACCTAGAGATCTACCCCTAAAGTAATTAGGATTGGATACATTTTAAATTTTAATTAAACTAATTAGGTAATTAATTAACAAATTAATCTTTAATTGATTTTATCTTGAAAAAGGAATGAACTTAGGGAAAGAGATTAAGAAAGAGGTCCCAATCCTATTCCATATGTCCCTTCACTATTAGATAATGATTAATGAATTAATTCTTTAAGTATCCTTAGGTTATTAAACACCTAGAGATCTACCCCTCAAGTAATTAGGATTGCATATATTTTAGATTTTAATTAGACTAATTAGATAATTAATTTTATTTTGAGAAAAGGAATGAACTTAGTGAAAGAGATTAGGAAAGAGCTCCCAATCCTATTCCATAAGTCCCTCACTATTAGACAATCATTAATGAGCTCAGTTAATTAATTAGTTACTATTCATGTGATTAATTAACCCTTAATTAAATTAAGAAAGAAATTAGGGCTTAATTAACTAATTTTTCTAATTAATTAATTAATTAATCCCAAGAAAATTAGGAGAAACAGAGGTCATCCCATTAAACAATATCAGAAAGTTTAAGGGTTAATTAATTAATTAGGGAGTAAGTAAGCTAATTAATTTTCTAATTAAACCCTAATTAAGTTTTAATTACTATTTAAAATTAATTAAGGATATTTTTAATAATTTCCTCTCTAAAATGCCTTTATAATGAGTATTTATTTGCATTTTTATGATTTTTTTATGATTTGTTATGAATATTTATAGTTTTAGCCATTAAAAATAGATAATTTGGCCTAATTAAAGCTTAATCCCATCGGCGCCATGTGGCCTGCTAACATGGTGCACTTTCCAGGTGGCACCATGAGATTAACTATTAAAGCACGCAGTTAGCTGGGCGGCCGAGTGGATGCGCTTCGATTGATTGAATGGCTTAGATCAATCCCACGGCATAAGGGATGAAATCAAATTAAATGAGTCTAATCATAGTTTAATGATCATGCGAATGGACGGATCTATCGACTCAGCGCAAAAAGATCAATCCCAGCGGATTCGAGCTAACAAGCTCGATCCACTCCAAATGGATCCCACACCTTCATGATAATGACCAGAGGGGATCCAACTGTCAAGATCACCACACATGCACATTTTCTTTAAAAATCTCTAACTCATTTTCACCCAAAAGTCAGTTTTAATGGCATACTTCACTGAAGCTAATGACCGGTTGTTTGCATGTTTGAGGTAGCTTTGTCTGGTCGAGATGAAGCCCTATTGAGCTGAAATTAAGTTGATTCCATGACATTCACTCAGAAGATCAAGTTCCATTCCTATGAGGCTTGACTTTGATCGAGATGCTACCTCTGGTGGGCTTGGACCTCGGGAAGGTTTGGTAAGCTTCACTTGGTATGGTGAAGTTGTTGGAAGAAAGAATCTAGTTTAGGTGGGGAATTGAAGAGGTTAGGCTTGAGAGAAGTTTGCCCTATTTTGGGTGTGCTCAAGAAGAAGAATTTTGGCCAGGGGAAGCTTGGGGAAGGCTTGGGAGCTCATTAGAGGACTCAAAAACTCTCTTAGAAGCTCTCAAGGATCGAATGAATGTCAATGGGCTGAGAATTGTAGGGGGGTGTACCCCCTCTCCAATTGAGATGGACAAATGGGATTGATCTTCTATTTTTGGCTGGTGAGCCACCATCAACCCCTCAAAGTAGTCGCCATCACATCCTCGTGGCATGACTCAAGTGGTGGAAGGGTTGTGAGGTGGCTCGAGGCAGTTGCCCTCCCCTTAGTCCATGGTAGACCTAGCCCACTTGGGCTGGGTCTAGGTGTGTAGGACAAACCCCAAATTGGGTCTTGGAGGCTGCTAAGTGAAAATAAGAGAATGGACTTTGCCAATTTTGGCAAAGTCCCATGTGGGAAGCAAAACCAAAGGGGATTGCCTTGGGTTTGAGCCCAATTTATGTTGGGCTAGTCTAAGGTGCGTTTGTATTGGGCTAGAACATGAATCAATGTGTCATGACTTTGTACTAAGGGACTTGGCTCAATTTGGCACTTATGGGTCAAATTGGGTTAGGTTGACCAATTGGTCAAATTGGCTCAAATCAAAGCTTGGGTCAAGTTTAAATGATGATTTAAAGTATTTTGGTTTAATTAGTTTCAATCAATTTGGCTTAGGTTTGATTTTGGATCATTTGGATTTATATAGGTCAAATGGGTGGGTCAAGTTGACCAATTTGACCAAATCGGTCAAATTGGCTTGGGTTAGGTGTAGATTCATGTTCAATTGGTTAATTGAAGATGATTATTGGCTTTGGTTTGAGTTTATTTAGATTTAATTTGGTTTTATGCCAATTTAACCCTTTAGGTAAATTTGGGCTAAGTTGGACAATTCGGTCCAATTGGTCAAGTTTAATAATCAATTTGGAATGAATTTGAGCCATTGGTTACAATCAATTTGGGTTGGATCATGATTTGACCTATTTTGGTCTTTTAGGTCAATTTGGGTCAACTTGGGTGGAAGGGCCAATTGGGTTGGGTTTGGCTCAATTGGTGTCCAAGTCATGTTCAATTGTTGATCATAGGTTGGTGTGAATCAATGGTTCCAATTGATTTTGTTTAAGATGAATTTTGGCTAGTTTGGGTTCATATGTGTTAAGGGGTTGACTTGGTTAAATGATCATGTTGACTTGGTTTGACCCAATCTATAACAATTGATCATCCTAAGGTGATCATCAATCATAGTGGGAGGTTTTGATTAGCTCGGTTCAATCCAATTTGGGTTGGATTGAAACTTGGCTTAAATGATTCCTTAAGTCAATTTGGATCAAGTGAGCCTAAGAGGGTAAATTGTCTTGATTTTGATTTGATTAGGTTTAGTTGAATTTAATATAAGGTTAAGATTGAAATATAAATTCAACTTCAATCATTTTGGATTCTAATAAGTTTTGGTTCATTTGAAAATTTTAAGTCAAAAGGGCTAAGTTGGGTTTGACTTGGGTTGATCTTAGTTTGGTTTGATGATTGGAAATTTTATTTATATTTGGATAGGTGATTAGAGGAATGATTGATTTAAGAGAAAATCTATTGATTTTGGCTTGATTTAGATGGGGTTTTGGTTAAGTCTAAGGAGTTGGCTTAAAGGGTTTATTGGGATTTGATTTGAGTTTGGATTTAGTTTTGGTCATTTGAATGTAGGTTTCATTTATATTTGGGAAGATAATTGAAGAAATAATTGATTTATAAGAAAATCAATTGAGTTTGAAATGATTTGAAGGCAAATTTGACTAAGCTCATGAAGGTAGGTCCAAAGGGCTTAGAAGAGAATATGATTTAGTTTGATTTAATTTTGATCATCAGAGTGTAGATTTCATTTATATTTGTGAGGATGATTGAATATATGATTGCTTTATGAAGAAATCAATTGAAGAGTCCTAGGTCTATGATGAGGAGATTGAGAACTCACTCCAAAAGTGAGGTCAACAAAAGGACCCTAATAGGTGTAGTGTAATTGACAAGGCACACTGTACGTATTGACGTAGACCGAGATGATCAACAAAATCCAAATGATCACAAGCACTACCGAAAATGATTATACCTAAACCTGAGAGATAGATAGAATCACATTTTTAGTGTAATTCAACTCAACTTATGCCAATGGCATAAGAGAGACAGAAAGATTTAATTGGAATTCCATGTCAGGGACATGGAGGGAGATTTGCTAAGGGATCACACATGCATTGGACATGACATGTGAGGGATTTTATGCCAAGGGCATAAAAGGAGGAATCCCGTGGGGATATGGATTTAAGTTTGGCTGAGTTTGGGGGTGTATCTGTTGGGGACACAATTTTGAATTTGATTTTATTCTGATTAATGTTTCATTTGATTAATTTAATTTTAGCTCCACAAAGGGAAAAATGTGATTTGACTCCACTAGGGATATTGGAATTTGATGTAATGTATTTTATTTTGAAGGAGTATCCATTGGGGAATAAGAGTTTGATTGAATTTCTTTGATTTGTTTGATATTCTCCACTAGAGAGATGGGTTTGGATTATTTCAATTTAGACACCACTGAGGGAGGTTGGTTTAATTTGTTTAAATTTAGGGATGGACTCTATCAGTGTGTAATGAACCTACTAATTAGGAGACACGGGCCTTGGCCTACCTCAAATTTATAAGTCTAAAAGGGTAGTCTACTAGCCACAAGGTAGTGCTGTCCAAACTAAGGGGTGCCTTTTGGTGTGCAACGGATGTGCTAGGAAGAAAGCATAGAAGATTTACATCTTTCAAAGTAAAGAATAGCCATTGGGATGATTTGTTGGATGCACAACACATCAACTTAACCAAGGAAGCTTCGGAGTGAGTGTCACTAGGATCTTACCTCAACTCAAGAGAAGCCAAGGTTGCTTTCATATGGTTTCACTTGATTTAATTTAATTTAATTTAATTTGATTTATGAATCTCATCAGTGTGCGATGGACCACACTAAGAATGGGGCTACGAGAGCCTTGGCCTATCTTAGAGTTACCAATTCAGAGGGGTAGTCTACTGGCCGAAGAGTAGGACTATCCAACTTAAGGGGTGCCTTTCAGTGTTTAACAACTATGCTAAGAAGAAAGTGCAACAGACTTACATTCTCCAAAGCAAATTAAAGTCGTTGAGGTGATCTATTGGTAGCACAACAAATCGAACCCGACTTAGAGCTTCCCGTCGATGTACAGTGATTGTGCTAGAAAAAATGCATGTCAGACTTACATCTTCGAAAGAAAAAATGATTGTCGGGGTGACCCATTGGTGGCACAACAAGTCAAACTGACCTAAGGGTGACTACTGAGTGACTGCTGCTAATGTCTTACATCAACTCAAGAGTAGTCTGACAGTTCCTATAGGGAGTATTATTGACGCTGCCCTAAAGATAGGATGCCTGTTTGGGAAAGGTATCACTGAGGGCATTCTTCTAATCCTAAGTGAATATATATATATATATATATATATATATATATATATATATATATATATATATATATATATATATATATATATATATATATATATATATATATATATATATATATATATATATATATATATATATATATATATATATATATATATATATATATATATATAGTTTATTTATTTGTTATCGTGGACCCAGTTGGTGTGCTAGGGACCACACTGTGAAGGGGCTATGTTGGCCTTGACCTTTCTCAAATTTAATGGACCAAGAAAAAATCTACATATTCGCAGGACAGATTCTCCAACCATAGAGGTTGTTACTAAGAAAGGGAACTATCCAATGCAGTAGTAACCTGGGTAGTGTCTCGAAGGGGTCGCAAAGAATGTGATCTAAATAGAGTGTCATGGGAGAGGTGCCACTAGGGGCATTATCTTGAACCCTGTAAAAGAAAGCCTGTAGGTATACGGTGGCTAACTCAAGGTAAAGGTGTAGTAGACTTACACCTGCCAAGAGTGGTGTATCCACCGGGTGGGTCATTGTTAGCATAGAGAGAACCAACCAACCAAAGGTGCCTGTCGCTGTGTAATGATCAATCTAAGAAGAAGGCATGTAGACTTATATCTTCATAGATGAAAATGATCATCGGGACAATCTATCATCAGTGGGACAGATGTTGTTCGACCTAAGGTGATTATTAAGCAGGGAGTCCTACAAGAGGACCAAACCTAAATTTGAAGTAGTTAGGAGGAAAGGAGGCACTGGGGGCCTTACCCTAAATCTCAAACATACTCGACCTAGTCGGTGCGTGAAGGCTAGTCCAAGAAGAAAGCGTAGTAGACTTGCATCTTCTTAAATGAAGCTAACATGAGATAGCTTACCAGCTGTGTAGTAAGGCCTACCAAACTAACAAGGTGTTCATCGGTACAAATGGTCAAGTAGGTGGATAATAGCTACATGAGGGATAGATAGAATCACGATCTTAGTGCAATACAACTCAACTTATGCCAAGGAATAAGAGAGTAAGAAAGATGTAATTGGAATTCCATCATAGGGACATTGAGGGAGATCTGATAAGGGATCACACATGCGTTGGACATGACATGTGAGGGATTTTATTCCAAGGGCATTAAAGGAGGAATCCGTTGGGGATATGGATTTGAGTTTGGCTGAGTTTGGGGGTGTATTCGCTAGAGACACAGTTTTAAATTTGATTTTATTTTGATTAATATTTGATTTGATTAATTTAATTTGGGCTCCAATGAAGGAGAAATGTGATTTGACTCAACTAAGGAGATTGGAATTGGATGTAATGTATTTTTTTAAAGGAGTATCTGCTGGGGATAAGAGTTTGATTGAATTTCTTTGATTTCTTTGATTTGCTCCAATAGGGAGAGATGGGTTTGGATTATTTCAATTTAGACTCCACTCAGAGAGGTTGGTTTAATTTGTTTAACCTTGTCAGTGTGTGATAGACTCACTAAGGAGGAGCCACATGGGCCTTGGCCTACCTCAGATTTACAAGTCCAAAGGGGTAGTCTACCAACCACAAGGTATTGCTATCCAACCTAAGGGGAGCCTTTCGATGTGCAATGGATATGCTAGGAAGAAAGCATAGCACACTTACATCATCCAAAGCAAAGAACAACCACTGAGGTGATCTGTTGGATGTGCAACACATTAAACCTGACCTAAGGCAGCTACAGAGTGCATGCCACTAGAGATCTTACCTCAACTTGAGAGTAGCCAACATTTTTTTTATTTGGTTTTAATTGATTTGTTTTAATTTAATTTAATTTTATTTATGAATCCCATCAGCATATGATGGGCCACACTAAGAAGGGGTTACGACAACCTTGGCCTATCTTAGATTTATCGATCCAAAGGGGTATTCTACCTAGAAGGGTAATACTATCCAACCTAAGGGGTGCCTTCCGGTGTGCAACGGTTATGCTAAGAAGAAAGCATAGTAGACTAACATCCTCCAAATCAAAGAAAAGCCATTAAGGTGATATGTTGTAGCACAACAAATTGAACCTGACCTAGGGCTGCTCATCGGTGTGCGACGATCGTGCCAGAAAGAATTCATGGCAGACTTACATCTTTGACTGCCAAGGCAACCCATTGGTGGCATAACAAGTTAAACTTGACCAAAGGGTGACTACAAAATGAGTGTTGCTGGGATCTTACCTCAACTCAAGAGATGTCAGATAGTTTCTACAGGGAGTTTTGCTGACACTTCCCTAAAGATAAGATGCCTACTTAAGAAAGGTACCACTGAGGGTGTTCTCCTAATCCACAAGTTAATATATATCATAGTCCTCAAATCAAATAATGTACTGGACTCCAAGAATCTATGGGCTCTGCTGACCTAGCGAAGAACTGATCATAGACCAGTGTAGGGCATCCTCCTCTCCCTAATTGGTACATCAAATTATGCTGGTGGTGGAGGTAATGCATCAATCCTCCTATAGTCCTCCTCTCCATCTGACGCTGAGAGGGGCTGAAACCTACTACAACTCAAGAGTGGAAAGGTATCATAAGGAGAACCCTCCTTCATAATGTGGGAGGCAACGTCTACCTGCCTAGCCTCATGCTCATGATGTTGCTGGATCTTTCTGTTCTTGTTGTGGTGTGTGCGGGTGAGAGAGGTGAAGTGAGAGCTAGAGCCTACCTCAAAGGTAGGGGAGACTATCTAAGAGGACAAGATAGCTTTTCCTTTAAAATGGGGGGAACCAATGAGGAGGTGCTAGACCACACTGTAGCTGTAGTGGGGACAACTGACTGAACTAGCCTAGGAACCATTGACACTGACACTATTAGAGCTAGCATAGAAGGAGCTAGAATGGATGCTACTGTAGAGATCTTAACAACCTTTCTCCTCAGAAAGGGATGCTCGGACACAAACTGTAGGTCAAAATGAAGGAGTGGCTTCTATCCTGCCACCTCCTCTCTGCTAATAGTTGTGAGGGCTAGCCCTTCATAAGTAACTCGAACGGCCTCGAAGCCATGGCCAAACTAATTAGGTGGGTAGTGGTCATGGTGGGTATGGCTTGATCTAAGGACAGATCCACAATGGATGGGAATGAGAAGATGAACTTGCCGGAAGACATGCTGACTGAAGTGATTGAGAACGGCGAAGCGACTTACCATGCTAATATCACTGCATTTGTTGAAACACAACTGAGTCGGACCCTTGCTTTGATATTTGTCTTCAAATATTAATTTCTGATATTGATTTGGAATTTTGAACCCACATTTAACAAGTTTAAGTATGCTAAGTGGGGTTCATCAGAGATTTTAGAATGTGAGGAGCGACTTTTCCATAGAATTATAAGATTTTGTTTTGTTACCCACACTAAAAAAATTAAGTATGTTGAATGGGGTTCATCTTGTTTTGGAGAGACTTTGGAGATGAATTTGTTATTTATCTTTTGTTTCAAGATTTGATTTTGAAAACTTCACTTAGCAAATTTAGTTATGCTAAATGAGATTCAGGTGCATGTTTGAAAATAATTTTTAAAAGCATATTTTTTATTTACGATGGTGTTTGTCATGTGTTTGACTTGTTTGATTTGAATTTGAAAATGGGATCCTTACTTAGCAAATTTATGTATGCTAAGTAAGGCCCAAATGTGTTTGATGTGTTTTGTTGATTTGATTTGAAAAATGAGACCTTTACTTAAAAATTTGGGTATGTTAAGTAGGGCCCAAATGTGTTTGATATTTTTGTCTTATTTTGATTTGAAAGAGGGGAACTCTTATTTAATTAATTTAGGTATGTTAAATAGAGTTCAATTTGTTTTAATTTTTAAAAATGGAACTCTCATTTGATAAATTTGGGTATGTCAAAATGGAGTTTAAATATGTTTTGATTTTGTGTGTGACATTGCTTTTGAAAAGAGAGAACTCTCACATAGCAAATTTGGGTATGTTAAGTGAAGTTCAGTGATATGTTGATTTTGATTTTGTTTTGATTTTGAAAATGGAACTCCATTTAAAAAATTTAGGTATATTAAGTAGAGTTGGTTAATTTTTGAAAAATATGTTTGAAATATTTTGAAGAATTCTCATTTAGTAAATTTGGGTATGTTAAATTGAGTTGGTTGATTGATTGATTTTATTTTCAAAAATGAGCTCTTGAAAATTTATGAAAAGGGTTTTGATGATGCATATTTGATTTTGATTTTTGAAATGGATCCTCATTTAACATATTTAAGTATGTTAAATGAGGTTTGATCATCTTTATTATCTGAAAAGAGATTTGAAAGTTTTATATTTTGCAAACTTTATGTTATGTGAAGTGCATTTTAAAAATGATTTTATTTAGGAAAAGTGCTTTTGGAAATTTTGCAAAAGACATTACTTGTTTGGTTTGAATTTTATTAAACTTTCTTGAATATGGGATGAACCTTGCCTCACCAAGCTAGTGGTAAAGAGGTTCTAAGTTTAGTCATCTCCTTTCATAAGTTAATTTATTTTTTATCTATCAAGGTACCTAATAGGGTTTCAAGACCTACATGGAGTGAGGTCTAAAACCTAAAGGATGTTGGCTAGCTTTGCTTAAGGATGAAATAAGCTAAGTGCCAATGGAAAGTAAGATTATCTTGCACTTATATAAAATATAAGTCCACAGTCAATGCTTGGAGATAATAATTATCTACTAAAGATGAAGAGAGGAACTATCCCCAGCAGAGTCTCCAGAAAAATCTATGGTGTTTATTTTTGGATGTGGTGGGACACCATAGAGATCATAGGAGGTACTTATTGAAGTGGTTCTGCATGCATTGAGGTATGATGTACTATCTCAAAAGATAGAGGCACCACCCTTCAATGGACCTGATCACCTAATAAGGACTCCTATAACATAATTGGTCTTCGAATGTAGTAGAGATTTTTCTCCTGCTTTACATGGATGAATAAAGTAGGGTTTATATTAAACTAGGTTCTGAAGTTCCCTATGGAGGCAATCCTCCATAGTTACATACATCCTAAGGAAGGTGAATTCTTTAGGAATACTCTCGATTAAAGTATACAATTAGGGTCTCCAAAGATTTCAAGGTTTGACTATCAAAGGATCGGATATATTTGGAAAATCAATCAGGATAGATCAAATGGAGAGACTTATTTTGGAAGCTAAAGAAGATGAGTAGGGAATACTCATGATACTTGGAAGCCTAGTGAGCATTCTAATCTATCCTATGGTTGGGTTTTATATATTTGAAAGTGAAGGAGATTTATTTATTAGAATTGCATTTTATTAGATTGCTACAGCTTAGAATTTAACAACACATGATTGTAAAAATGCCTAAGAGGTGAGGATTTATACTTATAGCCCAAAGGAAATAGCAACCTCAAATCCTAAATCTAGGGAGCTTTAGTAAGAACCAAAGAACAACCTAAATCTAAGCAACAGTTGGACATAATGGTACTCCTCCATAAGAGAGAATGAACAATCTAACTTCTGGACTTATAACTACCTGGAGTGGCCACCAACTAACTCCTCTTATGATTTTAAAACCTTGTAGTCTGATCATATGAATTTGCAAGATAGTTGGGCTATTATTTATTTAAAAAGAAACTAAAGTTCTAAACCCATTCTCCAAGAGACTGGAGCATGAGTGGTATGAGTAATGACTTAGTCTAATGCAAAATCTTTTCAAATTTTATTCTTATTTTGACAAAGGCTTTAGGATTTTGATGCCTATATGCATGATGAAAGTAGGTTGTTGGAAAAATCAATAAGAAGTGGTGTTTTCCAACACAAGGGATGCCCACAAAGGTCAATCATTCCCCTAATGTGCAAGAATGGAAATCCCCTATTTTCAAGGTCAAAAAAATATGCATATATGTTGTAAAGCATTCAACCATTCAGCTAAGGGATTGCTAAATCTTTTAATTATCTTATTTAAGACCTAGGCTTTATAATGAGATTATATATTATTTAAAATTTAATTATGAGTGATTAATTGGGGTAGAAAAATTAATTTTTCTTAAGAGCCTAATCGCATCCAGTCCACACATTAAAGCATCAATCATTTAAGAAACTATGCAGAACATGTCATTTCTAGTGCACAAACTAAATAAATCACCAAATAATTTTATAAGAGGCCGATGTGGTTAGGTACTGCATACAACTTGAAAAGAAAAGAGAGGTAGCTAAGCTCTACCCTTATACAACCCATAATATGAAAGAATAATTACAGTTTTATTAAATGATATGGGGGTCTTCATTCTTTATTCATCCCTCTTCCTCCTACTTTGATTTGATGGTGTTTGCTTCAAAGGCATCATAGGGCACCCCAAGACAAAGCCTTCTAGCCACTGTTCATCCTAATCTCCCATAACAATAATCCTAATTCTTAATACAAAATTACATTTTGAATAGGAAAAGTAAATCTAACTACACCTGCAAAATAAGTGTTAGCTAAACATACAAATAACCCAAGCACTTATATTTATAATTTAGACTTAGCACCCTGCACATGGGTAGCCAAGCCCACATATCCTAACTTGGATTATGCTTAGGGTTTAAGCAACCTATAAAGAAAGCATTTATATTTATTTTAAGCACACCCTTAAACAAAATCCTCTGCATAAAATATGATTAGGCTAGGAATAACCTAACATCCAATCTGTAAAGCATACACCCTAACATCCATTCTAAAATAATACATATCATAAAATAAAACATACATCACATCATGCACTGTCCTAACATAAAACTAGAAGTGGTGACTTAATTCTAATGTGTGTGTTAAAGCTTGTGTGGTATGTCTTACTAGGCTAAGTTGTAGTTTTCTAAGTGTAGAAAGATTTAATTTAACATGAAGGTTTTATTTCACTTGAAGTTATTTAATTGATTTGAGAATTTTAATTCTTGCTTTTGTTCCATTTGATTTACACTTAACAATTAAGTGTTATAAAGAGAAGAAAGAGTCCCTCTTTCATCCCTACCTTAAATCACTTTCTAAAGCATGTTAATTTGATTTAGTTCTCTTTAGTGAATGGCTTATTAAATGATTTAATTAATCCTAAGTTTAGGTTCACTTTAAATGATCCTATTCAATATGAAAGGCTTCATAAGATTAATTTAATTAAATTACTACCACATGATATATATAAAATCATTCCTTTCCATCACATGTAACATGCATATGGTTTTTAATCATAAGGATACCTTCACATTCAACATGTTTTAACACACTTATATGATGAATGTATGTGTATGTTTAGAATTTATGTTTTATTTGATTGAATTATTTAAACATATTAATTTAAAGCTTTATCCAAATTCTTATACAAAAAGACATAAGAATAAAATTAAATAGGCATGTGCCATTGCTAAACTAGAAAGTGAGGTAATCAAATGACCTCTTTGGGGATAGCTAAAGCCTCGTATTCCAGGGATGTCTAGACTATATGCCCATTGCTATTCAATCTTATATAAATCAACACATGAATAGAGGAAAGAGAACACATTTGCATTTAAACATGTAAAGTTGTGTACATGAACATATGAAGTAAACACCAAATCATATGGCTAATTAATTCAACCACTTAGTCAATTATGAATGCATGCCATTTTAATATAAAAGGAGATTTTCATTCATTAATCACATATACATACACATGTATAAAGACATAAATAAGTACATGTCATTATTAAACCAGGGAAGTGAGGTAAATTAATGACCTCTTTGGGGATAGCTAAAGGCTTGTATTCCTGGGATGCCCAGATTATATACTTACTTTTCTTAAATACACATGAATGTATACATAAATGAAGGAAAGAAAATCATGCAAAGATTATATTTTTATTTGATTGAATCATTTATGTATGTGAATTAAAGCTCTACCCAATGCATAAGAATGAAATCAAATGGGTATGCACCATTGTTAAACCAGGGAAGTGAGGTAATCAAATGACCTCCTTGGGGCTAGCTAAAGCCTCGTATTCCCAGGGATGTCTAGACTATATGCCCATTGTTATTCAATCTTATATAAATAAACACATGAATAGAGTAAAGAGAACTCAACATTCACATACTTAAGCTATAAGAACATGCATTTCTTATGTATTTATAACTAGAATCATAACACATATTATTAATTCATTTATAAGCTTTTGAAAAATACATTTGGATTTAGTAGTGATAATAGCCACACATATATTAAATTAAATCAACACAAGCAAGCTTACACAAAGGAAATCCATTTTACTTTACTTGATTTTGAAAAGATTGATGCATGAATTCAAATGACATACCAAATTTAACATTGGAAAGAGAATAATCAAATATAAGAATGTGATTCATTCAATCAAATTAATTCCTAAGGACAATCATATTAAATAAAACCATTTAAAGTAAACCAAAGCTTCTTTAATGTCATTTTTAACTTCATGTTTAATTTGATTTAAGAAATGTGAGAAGAAAGTTGTTGATCCTAACCCATTCCCATGTATGTGAATTAATTTAGTTTAATGAAATGTGATTAAGTTGATTTTATGGATTAATTAAGTTATAATATGTATTAAATCCATTAATTAACTTTTACCTATGTTACCTTAAAGTAATTAACAAAATAAGTATGAGCCAACATGATAAGCAAGAAAAATAAATTTGTAATGATCCTACAAAATGAAATGGCCTACTCATAATTAATAATTGATTAGATTAATGAACTTGATTAAGTAACTTTATGGTTTTCCAATACATGTGTGTTAACCATAATTTTCTTAAGTGCCCTTAGGTTATTGAACACATAGAGATCTACCCCTCAAGTAATTTGCTATTTACATTTTAGATTTTAATTATACTAATTAGATAATTAATTAGCTAATTAATCCTTAATTGATTTTTTCTTGAAAAATAGAATGAACTTAGGGAAAGAGATTAGGAAAGAGGTCCCAATCCTATTCTATAAGTCACCTCACTATTAGACAATGATTAATGAGCCTAATTAATCAATTAATCATTATTCATGTGATTAATTAACCATTAATTAAATTAAGAAAGTAATTAGGGCTTAATAAACTAATTTCTCAAATTAATTAACCCATAAATCTCAAGAAAATTAGAGAGGCAGAGGTCATCCCCTTAAATAATCTCAAAAAAGTTTGGGGTTAATTAATTAATTAGAGAGTAATTAAGCTAATTAATTTTCTAAATCTTAATTAAGCCTTAATCATTGTCCAAAATTAATTAAGGATATTTTAAATAAATTACTCTCTAAAATACCTTTAAAATGAGTATTTATTTGCATTTTTATGAATTTTTTATGATTTATTATGGTTATTTGTAGTTTCAGCCATTAAAAAAGATAATTAAGCCTAATTAAAGCTTA
This sequence comes from Cymbidium sinense, assembly GCA_021442155.1. Classification (NCBI taxonomy): domain Eukaryota; kingdom Viridiplantae; phylum Streptophyta; class Magnoliopsida; order Asparagales; family Orchidaceae; genus Cymbidium; species Cymbidium sinense. The sequence continues at coordinate 22,107,765 of CM038221.1, read as the reverse complement.
ATCACATCGCCATGTGGTCTGCTGATGCAACATGCTTTCCATGTGGCACCACGATTGCTATTAAAGCTGTCAGGCCGCGTGCGGGCGACTGATCTGTTGTTCGATCTTAGATCATACATCATATTGATCTTGCAATTAATTAAGGATGAAATCATCTTAATCTAATGAATCTAATCATTATCCCCCATTCTAATCATGCAGAATGGATGGCGTATGATCTATCATCTCAAGAAAATGAAGGATGAAATCCATCCTCCATTACTCACGATCCAAGGTCGCCTGAGCTCAGATCCACTCCAAATGGATCCCACACCTTCATGATAATGATCAGAGGGGATCCAATGATCAAGATCACCACACATGCATGTTTTCTTCAAAAAGCTCTAACTCATTTTCACCCAAAGATTTCAATGGCATACATCACCGAAGCTAATGATCATTTGTCTGTACTCTTGAGGTAGCTTTGTTTGGTCAAGATGAAGCCCTATTGAACTACAATTGAGTTGATTCATGTTGTTTGCTTGAAAGATCAAGTTTCATCCTTTGGAGGCTCAACTTTGATCAAGATGCTACCTCCGGTGGGATTGGAGCTGGGGAAGTTTGGTTAGCTTTGATGGGGTATGGTGAAGATGTTGGAAGGAGAAATTTGGTTTAGGTGGGGAATTGAGAAAGTTAGGCTTGAGAGAAGCTTTCCCTATTTTGTGCTAGAGAAGATGAATTATGGTGAGGGAAGCTTGGGGAAGGCTCGTGAGCTCACTAGGGGACTTGAAAAACTATCTTAGAAGCTCTCAAGGATCAAATGAATGTCAATGGGCCAAGATTTTTTTTTGGGTGTATACCCCTCTAATTAGATGGATAAATTGGATTGATCTTCCATTTTTGGCCGATGAGCCATTGTCAGACCATTGGAGTAATCACCTCCACATGGCATGACTCAAGTAGTGCAAGGGTTGGGAGGTGGCTTGAGGTGAGTTAGCTCACCTCCCCTTAGTCCATGGAAAACCTAGCCCACTTGGGCTGGGTTTAGGGGTGTAGGACAGACCCCAAATTGGTTCTTGGCGGTTGCCAAGTGAAAGAGAAGAGAGTGGACTTTGCCAATTTTGGAAAAATCTCAGGTGGGGAGGCAAATCCAAGGGGGATTTCCTTGGGTTTGACCCCAATTTGGGTTGATGGTCCATGGTGGGTTTGGGTCAAATTAGATCAAGTCCCAATGGGTCATGGCGTGGTTCCAAGGGATTTGACTCAATTTGGCTCTTATGGGTCAAATTGGGTTAGGTTGACCAATTAGTCAAATTAGGTCAAGTTCAAATGATGATTTAAAGTATTTTGGTTCAATTGGTTTCAATCAATTTGGCTTAGGTTTGATTTTGTCTTATTTTGATTCATATAGGTCAAATGGGTCAAATTGACCAATTTGACCAAATTAGTCAAATTGGTTTGGGTTAGGTGTAGATTCATGTTCAATTGGTTAATTGAAGATGATTGTAGGCTTTGGTTTGAGTTGATCTGGATTTAATTTAGTTTTAGGATAATTTGACCCTTTATGTCAATTTGGGCTAAGTTGGTCAATTGGGCCAATTGGTCAAATTGGGCTCAATTATGGCTTTGGTCATTCATTAATTAATTTGTAATGAATTTGAGTCATTGGTTGCAATCAATTTAGGTTGGATCATGATTTGATTAGGTCAAATTGGGTCAAAGGGCCAATTGGGTTGGGTTTGGCTCAATTGGTGTCCAACTATTGATCATAGGTTGGTGTGAATCAATGGTTCCAATTGATTTGATTTAGGATGAATTTTGGCTAGTTTGGGTTCATAAGGGTAAGGTTGACTTGATAAAATGACCAAATTGACTTGGTATGACCCAATTTATGATAATTGATCATCTAAGGTGATCATCAATCATGGTGGGAGGTTTTGATGGGCTTGGTTCAATCCAATATGGGTTGGATTGAACTTGGTTCAAATGGGTTCTTTAGGCCACTTTGGGTCAAGTGAGCCTAAGAGGGTCAATTGGCTTGATTTTGGTTTGATTTAGGTTTAGTTGAATTTATATACAAGTTTAGGATTGAAATATAAATTCAACACCTATCAATTTGAATTCTAATAGGTTTTAGTTAATTTGAAAATTTCAAGCCAAAAGGGCTAAGTTGTGTTTGACTTGGGTTTATCTTGGTTTGGTTTGATGATTGCAGGTTTCATTTATATTTGGATAGGTGATTGGAGGAATGATTGATTCAAGAGAAAATCTATTGGTTTTGGTTTGATTTAGATGGGTTTGGTTAAGTCTAGGGAGTTGGCTCAAAGGATTTAGATTGGGATTTGATTTGAGTTTGGATTTAGTTTTGGTCATTTGAATGTTGGTTTCATTTATATTTTTAAGGGATAATTGATTTATCATAAAATCAATTGAGTTTGAAGTAATTTGAAGGAAAATTTGGATAAGCTCATGAAGGTAGGTCAAAAGGGCGTAAAAGGGAATTTGATTTAGTTTGATCAAATTTTGATCATTGGAGTGTAGATTTTATTTATATTTGTGAAGATAATTGAATATATGATTGATTTATGAAGAAATCAATTGAATTTAGATTGAATTGGGTGGAGATTTGGCTAAGTTTATAAAATCATCATATGGCTTAAGAGGGATTTGGAGCTTGGATTTGATCTTGGGTTTCAATCATTTGGAGTTAGGTTTGGATTTAATTTTGATACATTGGTTGGGGAATTGAATTGATCTTTGAGAAAATAAATTGAGTATGGATTGAATTGGATTTGGTTAGGGCTAAATCCATGGGATTCAATCATAAGGCTTAGGAAGGATTTTGAGCTTGGATTTGAGGTTCAGATTGATTGTAAATTTTGCAATTTGAATTCAGATTTGAATTTGGGGTTTGCTTTAAGAAGGTGAATAGGGATTGGGTTTAGGCTATAGGGTAGGTAAGTCTCCCTAAGTCCCTAAGGCATAGCCTACTCCTATGGCTAACCCTTCTAAGTCTCTAGGCTTAAGTTAAGTGTTCACCTAATCACTAGAAGTGTCTTAAGACCAAAGAGCTCTTAATGTCAAGAAGAGTTCTGGATATATGATGAGGAGATTGAGAACTCACTCCAAAAGTGAGGTCAATAGTATCTCAAATAGAGTTCAAATATATGTGTTTATGTTTTGATGTTTGGAAGTGAGACACATACTTAACAAATTTGGGTATGTTAAATGGAGCTCACTTATATGTTTGTTTATTTGTTGATACATGGGTTTATTTTGGTTTTGAAGATTTAATTCTCTTTTTACAAATATGGGCATGTTAAAATGGAATTCAAAAATGTGTGTTGGATATTTTGGTTTCAATTTGATTTTTTGAAAGTGGAATTCTCATTTAACAAATATGGGTATGTTAAATGGAATCCAATTATATTTTGTTATCTTGATTTTATTTTAGTTTTGAAAAAGGGAACCTTCACCTAATAAATTTATGTATGTTAAGTGAAGTTTATATGTTGATTATTTTGATTTTAGTTTGAAAAAGGGAACTCCTATTTAACAAAACATGGACATGTTAAATGGAGTTCAATTATATTTTGATTTTAATTTTAAAATGAAGCTCTCATTTAACAAATATGGGTATGTTAAATGGAGTTGATTGTTTGATTTTACTTTAAAATGTGCTTTTTAAAAAAAAAAAAATGGGTTTTGATGATGTATATTTGATTTTAATTTTAAAGAGAACCCTCATTGTAAACTTAAGTGTGATAGATGAGGGTTAATTATTTTTCATTTTTGAAAAGAGGTTTGAAGATTTTCTTTTTACATTTTGCCAATTTTATTATGTGAAGTTTAATTTCAAAATGATTTTGTTTTGAAAAAGTGCTTTTGAAAATTTTTGCAAAAGACTTGTTTTACTTTAAATTTTATTTAAATTTACTTAAATATGGGATAAAATTTGCCTCACCAAGCTAGTGGTAAAGGGGTTCTAAATTTAGTATCTCCTTCCTTGAATTAATTTATTTTTTACTTATTGGGGGACCCAATAGGGTTTTCAAGACCTACATGGAGTGAGATCCTAAAACATAAAGGATGTTGACTAGCTTTGCCTAAGGATGAAATAAGCTAAGTTCCAATGGAAAGAATGATATTCTTAGGCTTATATAAAATATAAGTCCACTATCGATGCTTGGAGATGATAATTGTCTATTAAAGATGGAGAGAGGAGCATAGTCACCAGAAAAATCTATAGTGTTTATTTTTGGATGTATGGGGGACACCAGGTAGATCGTAGGGAGTACTTATTGAAGTGAGGTATGACATTAAGATATGATGTACAATCTCAAAAGATAGAGGCATCACCCTTTAATGGACCTAATCACATAATAAGGACTCCTAAGGCATGATAGGTCTTTGAATATACTAGAGATTTTTTCTTTGCTTCACATTGATGAATAAAGCAGGGTTTATATTAAATTGGGTTCTAAAGTTCCCTATGGAGATAATCCTCCATAATTAATTACATCCTAGGGAATGAAATTCCCTAAGAATACTCACTATTAAAGTAGACAATGATCATCTCTAGAGATTTCCAAGGCTAGACTATCAAAATATTAGGTTTTTTTTTGGAAAATCAATTGGGAAGCTTTAAGGAGAAGGCATATTTTTGGAATCCAAAGGGAGGAAGTAGTGAATGCTCATGATACTAGGAAGCCTAATGAGCATTACAATCTATCATATGATTGGGTTTTATATATTTAAAAGTGAAGAGATTTATTTGTTAGAGTTGGATTTTATTAGATTGCTAGCACTTATAATCTACCAACACAAGGTTATGGAGATGCCTAAGAGGTGAGGATTTATGCTTGTAGCTTGAAGGAAATGGCTACCTCAAATCTTAAATCTAGGGAGCTTTAGCATGATCTAAAGTGACCTAAATCTAAGTAACAGGTGGACATAAGGGTTCATCTCCACAAGAGAGAATAAACTGCCCGACTTCTATAATTGTTTGGAGTGGCTGCCAGCTAACTCCTCCTACAATTTTAAAACCATGTAATCTGGTCTTATGAAATTGTAAGATAGCTGACTATTATTTATTTTGAAAGAGACTAAAGTCCTTAAACCCACTCCCTAAGAGACTAGAGCATGAGTGGTATGAATAATGGCTTAGTCTAGTGCAAAATCTTTTCAAATTTACTTAATTTTGACACATCATTTTGACGAATTCTTTGGAAATTTTATATGCCTAAATGCATGATGAAGTGGATTATTGGCCAAATCAAAAGAGAGAGGGTGATGCTCCGTCAGTGAGGGTTGCTCTCATGGGTCAAGAGGTCCCAATATGTGTAAGGATGAAGGCCCTCACTTTGCAAGAGTGATCCAAGATTATATGAATGATGTGAGATATACAACCATACAGTTAAGGGGTTGCTAAATCTTTTAATTATCTTGATTATGGTCTAAGCTTTATGGTGAGGTTATGAGTTATTTAGAATTTAATTATGAGTGATTAGTTGGGGTAAAAAAAATTTTTATCCTAAGAGCCTAATGCATCCAAGCCATACATTAAAGCATTAATCATTAAGAAACTATGAAAAGTATACCATTTATAATGCACAATCTAAATAAACCATCAATCAATTTTATAACTATCATAAAAGAATAAAAGGCTGGTGATGTTGTGTACTATTGTACAACTCAAAAAAAAAAGATGGGTAGCCGAGCTCTACCCTTATACAACCCGGTATATGAAAGAATAATTATAATTTTTTAAATGCTATGGGGGTCTTCATTCTTCACTCCTTTGATTTGGATGTGCTTGCTTCAATGGCATCATAGGGCACCCTAAGATAAAGCCTTCTAGCCACTACTCATCCTAATCCCCATAGCACTAGTCTTAATTCCTAATGCAAAATTACATTAAAAATAAGAAAAGTAAATCTAAATATACCTGCAAAAATAAATGTTAGCTAAATATACATACAACCTAAGTAGTTGTATTTATAATTGGGACTTAGCACACTACACATGGGTAACCAAGCCCACTTGTCCTAACTTGGATTATGCTTATGGGGTTTGAGTAACCTAAAAAGAGAGCATTTATATTTATTTTAAGCATCCCATTTAAGCACAATCCCATGCAAAAAAATATGATTAGGCTAAGAATGACCTAACATCCAATCTACAAAGCATACACCCTACCATCCAATCTAAAATGATATATTAATAAACAAAACATACATCACATCATACACCCTAACTTAGGGCTAGAATTCATAACTTAGTTCTAATGTGTGTGTGTTAAGGCTTGGTGTGGTATGTCCTATTAAGTCATCATTTTCTAAGTTTGTAAGGATTTAATTTAACATAAAAGGTTGGTTTCACTTCAAATTATTTAGTTTCTTTGGGAATTTTAATTTATATTATGTTTTATTTTGTATGATTTACACTTAGCATCTAATTGTTATAAAGAGAAGAAAGAGGATTGCCCTCTTTCATCCCTACCTTAAGACACTTTCTAAAGCATATTAATTTGATTTAGTTCTCTTTAATGAATGGCTTATTATGCATTTTAAATTAATCCTAAGTTTACATTCACTTTAAATAACTTCATTCAATATGAAAGGCATCTTAAGATTAATCTAATTGAATTACTACCACCTGACATATATCAAATTCTTCCTCTGCATCACATATAACATGCATATGATTCAATCCTAAGTGTATCTATACATGCAACATGTTTTAACACACTTAAATGATGAATGTAGATGTGTATATTTGGAATTTATATTTTGTTATGGTTGAATTATGTAAACATATAAATTAAAGCTCTATCTAAATTCTAATACCAAAATACATAAGGATGGAATCACATAAGTATGTATCATTGTTAACTAGGGAAGTCAGGTAATCAAATGACCTCCTTGGGGCTAGCTAAAGTCTCATATTCCTGGGTTGTCTAGACTATATACTTATTAACATTCTAAACCTATGTAAATCTATACAAGGGTAAGGAAAAGAGATCACTAATTTATATATCACACATGCTAATGACTTAGGAGAATATGAATGCATGTATTTTTTTATAAAAAAAGGGGATCTTAATCTTTTAATTAAGCATATCTACGCACGTGTAAAAGATGTAAGCAAGTACGTGTCATTATAAAACCAGGGAAGTGGTGTAATCAAATGACCTCCTTGGGGCTACTTAAAGCCTCATATTCCCGGGATTTCCAGACTAAACACTTTCTATCTTAAATACATATGAATGTATACATAACAATAAAGATAAGAATCATGCAAAGATTGTATTTTCTTTAATTAAATCATTTAGGCACATGAATTAAAGCTCTATCTAAATTATACTTTCAAAATATGTAAGAATAAAACCAAATAAGTACATGCCATTGTTAAACCAAGGAAGTGAGGTAATCAAATGACCTCCTTGGAGCTACTTGAAGCCTCATATTCCCGGGATGTCCAGACTATATACCCATTATTGTTCAAACTCATGTAAATCTATATGAATTATAAGAAGGAGAGCTTTATCAAATATGATTAAGCTATAAATACATGCAAATTCTATGTGTATTCATAACTATTAACACTCTAAGTATTATAATTGATTCATAAGCTTAAAAAATAATTTTGAATTTATTAGTGATAATAGCCACACATATTTTTAATTAAGCCAAAACATGCAAGCTTACATAAAGGAAGATCATTTTATTTAAATTGTTTTGAAAAGATGAATGCATGATTTCAAATGACATACAATATCTAACATGATTGGAAAGGAATAAATAAACATCTAAACACATGATTTCATTCAATCAATTAATTCCTAAGGACAATCATATTAAATAAAGTCATTTAATGTAAACCAAAGCTTTCTTAATATCATTTTTAATTTCATATTTTGATTTGATTTAAGGATGTGAGAAAAGGTTTGCTGATGTTAACCCATCCCCACATCATTAATTAATTTTGTTTAATGAAATTAATTAAGTTGATTTTATGAGTTAATTAGGTTGTAACATGAGTTAAATACATTAATTAACCCTGTCCTATGTTACCTTAACATAATTACCCAAATAATTATGAGAAAACATGATATGAACATGAATTGAAAATTAAATTAGCGATGATCCTAAGAAATAATATGGGCTAAAGCAATTGGCTCATAATTAACGGTTAATTAAGTTAAGAAACTTAATAAGTACTCTTATGGCCTCCTCGTACATGTGGGTTAACCATAATTTCCTTAAGATATCTTTAGGTTATTGAACACCTAAAGGTCTACCCATGAGTTGATTAATTAAGGTTTAATATGATTATGATTTTAATTTAATTAATTAAGTGATGTAATTAATTAGTTAAACCTTAATTAATTTCATTTTGAAAAAGTGAAATGAACTTAAAAGAATAAGTTAGGAAAGAGGTCCCAACCCTATTCCTTAGTTCATTTACTCTTGAGTAATGATTAATAAACTTAATTAAGCAATTTATTACTATTCATGGGATTAATTAACCATTAATTAACTTGAAAGAGTAATTTGGGTTCAATTAGTTAATTTTCCTAATTAATAGAGCAATAAATCCAAAGAAAATCATGAGAGGCAAAGGTCATCTTATTAAATTAACCCACAAAATTTGGGATTAATTGCTCAAGTAATTAAGCTAATTAATTTTTAATTAAACTCTAATTAAGCCTTAACAACTATTCAAAATTAATTAATATTTTTTAATTAATTCTCTTCTTAAATACCTTTAAAATGAGTATTTATTTTTGTTTATTTTTATTTTTTCATGATTTTTATGATTTTTAGAAGTTTCAACCATTAAAAATGATTAATTAAGCCTAATAAAATCCTAATCCCACCAGCGCCATGTGGTGCCCTGATGCGGTGCATTTTCCACATGGTGTTGCGAGATTGGCTACTTAAAACTTATCCGACCCAGTGCTTAGGTGGCGGCGGTGGACATTTTCTCGGTTAGTCATCCAATCTAAGGTCTATGGTTATGATTAATCCAGCATAAAGGATTAAATCAAATTAAACTATCAGATCTGATCATGACCATCATTTTCAATCACACAAAATGGATTGTGTGTGATCTATCATCATGTGAGCGAGGGAGAATGGAGTATGTTTACCATTGCTCACTTAATCCAAGCTTACCCAAGCTTGGATCAACTCCAAAAGGATCCCACACCTTCACAATGTTGATTGGAGGGGATCCAACGGTCAAGATCACATGAGATGCACATTTTCTTCAAATAGCTCCAACTTATTTTTGCCAAAAGCTCAATTTTAATGGCATAGCTTTTCGGAGCTCAAGATTGACCATGCAAATGATTGAGGAAGCTTTTCTAGTGGAAGACAAAGCCATACAGAGCAGCAATTGTACCATCTTCCCTTCGTTCACTCAGAAGGCCAAGATCCATCGCTTTGGAGCTTGGTTCTAATTGAAGTTGCACATTCAGTGGTCAGAGGGTTCGGGAGGTGATTCATTTTGCTTGATGAAGTGTGGGGATGGTGTGTCCAAAGTTAATTTAATTTTGTGGAGATTTGAGAAAGTTAGGGTCGAAGGGATGCCCTATTTTTGCTTGGGTGAAACTAGCAATGGGGAGCTTACGAACATGGAAATTCACAGGATGCTCAGGGGGTATACCCCTCCTTCTCTTGGACGGGCCTGATCAAATTTGGCTCCTAATGCCCGTCTAGCCATATTAGAGGGTCATGGGTGGGAGGGAGTGGATGAGGTGGCTTGGTTTGAGTGGGTGAAGGTGTGGAGGTGGCTGCCAAGGATGGATAGTGGGTATTTTATGGGTTTCAAATGCTCCAATGGAGAGGGTGAGGTGAGTTCACCTCCCATGGGTCATGGCCGACCCAACCACCTCTTGGGTCAAGTTGGTAGTGTCCTAGGTGAATAAGTGGACCATTAGGAAGTGTAAAATGGCCAAGGAATGGAAATGACCATTTACATGGGTGATTTGTCTCATGTGATACCCTTGACCCAAGGTTAGAATGGTATTTGGCATTGGATTTGATTTGGACAAATTTGAAATGAGTCAAAAGTGGGTTAGACCAAATTTCAAGTCAATTAGAGTTGATTTGGTTTGATTTGGCTCAATTTGACTCATTTAGGTCAAGTTGAGTTAGGTTGGGTCAAGTTGACCAATTGGTCAAATTGGGTCAAACCAAGGATTTGGTCAAGTTCATATGATCATTTGGGTTATTTTGGTTCACTTGGTTTGGTTTAGTTTGTCTTAGATTTGATTTTGGCTCATTTGAGTTTATTTGGGTCAAATGGGTTAAGTTGATCAATTTGACCAAATTGGTCAAATTAGCTTGGCTTAGGTGTTGGTTTGGGTTTAGTTGACCAATTAAAATGATTGTAGACTTTAGTTTCAATTAATTTTGATTTGGTTTTGATTTAGGCCAACTTGACCCATTAGGTCAATTTGGGCTAAGTAGGTCAGTTGGTTTCAATTGGGTCCAATCATGGCTTTGGTCAAGTTTAACAATCAATTTGGAATAAACTTGAGCTATTGATTTCAATCAATTTGGTTTATATTTTTATTTGACCCAATTTGTTCTTTTAGGTCAATTTGGGTTAAGAGGGCTTAGGAGTTAGGTCATGGCTATGGTTTGGATTTTGATTTAGTTTGATTTAGTTTTGATGATTTGAATGTATATTTCATTTATATTTGTAAAGATCATTGAAAATATGATTGATTTGTGAGAAAATGAATTGAGTTTGACTTGATTTGGATGGGATTTTGGCTAAATTCATGAAATTGATTCAAAGGGCTTAGGAAGGATTTCAAGTTTGAATTCAGTTTGATTTAGTTTTGATGATTTAAATGTGAATTTCATTTATATTTGTGAAGATGGGTGAAAATATGATTGATTTATGAGAAAATATATTGAATTTAGCTTGATATGTTTGTATGTTTTGGCAAGTTGATTTGATTCGAAGGACTTAGGAGGGATTTCAAGTTTGGATTTGATCATGGGCTTCAATCATTTGGTTTGGAATTTGGCTTTGGATTTGGAATTGAATTTGATGTTTGAATTGAACTTGAGGTTTGGTTTGACAAGGTGAACATGGATTAGATTTGGGTTATAGGGCAGGTGAATCTCCTTAATCCCTAAGGCATAACCCAATCCTATGATTAACCCTTCCAAGTCTCTCGACTTTGGTTAAGTGTTTACCTAATTGCTAAAAGTGTCTTATGACTAGGGAAGTAGTGTCTATAAGACTCCTAAGTCTAAGATTGAAAGATTAAATCTCAACTCCAAAAGCGCGGTCAACAATCCATATAGGAACCGCAGGTATAATCCCAACCATCCGATCTGAGCTTAATTAAATCAGGGGTAGATCATTAGGTGTTCAATAACCTAAAGACATTTAGGTAAATTATGGCTAATCCACATGTAAGTCATAAGAGTAGTTAATTAAAGTTCCTTAATTTAATTAACTATTAATTATGATCCAATTTCATTAGACCTATTCCATTTTCTAAGATCATTGTAAATTTACTTTCATCCATGTGCATATCAGCTCATAATAATTTAGTTAGTAACATTAAGGTGACAGATAAGAGTAACTAATTGATTTAATTAAGGATACAACCCAATTAATTCATAAAATTCACCTAATTACCTTCTTTTAAATCAAATTAAATTACCAATGTGGGAATGGGATTAGATTACAAAAGAGTACTCCTCCTCCTCTTTAAATTAAATCAAAGATTCAAAACTAAATTGATAATTGAACTTTGGTTTTCTTTAAATGGGTTTATTTAATGTGATTGTCTTTAAGAATTAGTTTAATTGAATGAATCATATGTTGATTTTTAATTATTCCTTTCTAAGCACATGAAATGTTGTATGTCATTTGATTTCATGCATTCATGCTTTCAAATTTAAATAAATCAAATGAATTTCCATTATGTAAGCTTGTATGTTATGGCTTAATTAAATATATGTGTGGCTATTATCATTAATAAATTCAAAACTATTTTTCAAAACTTATGAATTGATTATAATACTTAGAGTGTTGATAGTTATGGATATACGTAGGATTTGCCTATGTCTATAGCTTAAGTATATTAAATAAAGCCCTATTTCCTATAATTCATATATAGATTTACAATAGTTTGAACAACAATGGGTATATAGTCTGAACATCTCGGCAAGACAAGGCTTTAGTAGCCACAATGAGGTCATTTGATTACCTCACTTCCTTGGTTTAACAATAGAATCATTTGGTTTTATTCTTATGTATTTTGATATTAGAATTTAAATAGAATTTTAATTTATATGCATAAATGATTTAATTAATGAAAGTATAATCTTTGCATGATTCTCATCCTTATAGTTGTGTATACATTCATATGTATTTAAGATAGCAAGTGTTTAGTTTGGAAATCTTGGGAATACGAGGCTTTAGTTATCTCCAAAGAGGTCATTTGATTACATCATTTTCCTAGTTTAACAATAGTACATACTTGCTCACATCTTTTATACATGTGTATGTATGCTAAATTAAAAGATGAATATCCCCTTTATTACCAAAAATACATGCATTTACATTGTTAGTTAAATTTTATTAGATTTCTAGGGCTTATAATCCACCAACATAAGGTTATAAAATGCCTAAGAGGTGAGGATTTATGCTTGTAGCCCAAAGAAAATAGTAACCTCGGATCCTAAATCTAGGGAGCTTTAGCATAAGCTAAAGCATGACCTAAATCTAAGCGAAGTTGAGCATAAGGTTTCCCTCCACTAGAGAGGATAAACTGCCCTACTTTTGGACTTACAATCACCTAGAGTGGCCACCAGCTAACTCCTCCTATGATTCAAATTCATGTGGTCCAGTCATAGAAATTGTAAGATAGCTAAGGTAGTTATTTATTTAGAAAGAGACTAAAGTCCTAAACCCACTCCCAAAGAGACTAGAGCATGAGTGGTATGAGTAATGACTTAATCTAATGCAAAATCTTTTCAAATTTTATTTCATTTTTGACACTTCATTTAGACAAAGGCTTTAGGATTTTTATATGCCAAAATGCATGATGAAGTAGGTTATTGGTCAAATCAAAAGAGAGATGGTGAAGCTTCATCAGCAGGGTTTGCTCTTATAGGACAAGCAGTCCCTATGCGTATAAGGACCAAGGCCCTCATTTTGCAAGAGTAACACAAGATGCATACATGATGTGAGACATACAACATTCATCTAAGGGGTTGCTAAATCTTTAATTATCTTGTTTAATGCCTAGGCTTTATGGTGAAGTTATGAATTGTTAAAAAAATTTAGTTATGAATGATTAATTATGGTAGAAAAATTAATTTTTTTCCTAAGAGCCTAATCGCATTTAGGTCACACATTAAAACATCATTCATTTAAGAAACTAAGAATAGCATGCCATTTTTAGTACATAAACTAAATAAATCATCAATAAATTTATAATTACTACAAAGAATAAGAGGCGTCTGGAGTCACCATACAACCCAAAAAAGAAAAGATGGGCAGTCAAGCTCTACCATTATACAACCCTGAATATAAAAGAATAACTATAATTTTATTAAATGCTATGGGAATCCTCTTTCGTTCATTTCTTTATATCTTCTTTCTTTTGTCCTTGCTTCTTTGATTTGGTAGGTTTAAAGGCATCACATGGCACCCCAGGACAAAGCCTTCTAGCCAATGTTCATCCTAAACCCCCATAGCACTAATCCTAATTCCTAAAGCAAAATTACATTAAAAGTACAAAAGGTAAATTTGATTATACCTACAAAATAGAGATTAGCTAAACATACATATTTCCAAGTAGTTATATTTATAATTTGAACTTAGCACCCTGCACATGGGTAACCAAGGCCACTTGTCTAAACTTGGATTATGCGTAGGGGTTTAAGCAACCTGCAAAGAGAACATTCATATTTATTTTAAGCACCTTCTTAAGCATAATCCCCAGAATACATGATTAGCTAATATGGGTCTAACATCTAGTCTACGAGGCATTCACCTAACATCCAGTCTAAAATAATACATCATAAAATAAAACATACATCACATCATGCATCATCCTAACATAGAGATAGAAGTGATGAATTAATTCTAATGTGTGTGTTAAGGCTTGTATGATAAATCTTGCTAGGCATTAGTAATATAATTTTTTAAGTGATTTCAATTTAACATGAAAGGGAAATTTCACTTGAAGTGATTTAATTGATTTGTAGATTTTACTTTATGTTTTCTTTTGTTTCATTTGATTTACACTTAGCAATTAAGTGTTGTAAAGAGAAGAAAAGAGGATTGCCCTATTTTATCCCTACCTTAAGCCACTTCTAAAGTATATTAATTTGATTTAGTTCTCTTTAGTGAATGCTTATTACACATTTTAAAATTAATCCTAAGTTTTGGTTCACTTTAAATAACTCTATTCAATATAAAAGACATCTTAAGGTTAATCTAATTGAATTAATATCACATGACATATGTTAACTCATTCCATTCCAACACATGTAACATGCACATGATTTTTAATCCTAGTGTATCTATACATGCAGCATATTTTAGCACACTTATATGATGAATGTATATATATGTATTTAAAGTTTATATTCTTTTATATGATTGAATTATTTAGTCATATTAGTTTAAAGCTCTATCTAAATTCTTATATGAAAATACATAGGGATGAAATTAAATAGGTACATGTCATTATTAATCAAGAAAGTGAGGTAATTAAATGACCTCCTTGGGGCTAGCTAAAGCTTTGTATTCCTAGGATTTCCAAACTACATACCCATTTGCATTAAAACATATGCAAATTTATATACATGAGTATGAGAAATAATACTCCAAATCATATGACTAATTAATCAAAACACTTAATCAATTATGAATGCATGCATTTTAGTAGAAAAGAGGGACTTTTATCCTTTAGCCACACATGCATACACATGTAAAGAGAAATAAACTAGTACGTGCCTTTGTTAACTAGCAAAGTGAGGTAATCAAATGACCTCTTTGTGGCTAACTAAAGCCTCATCCTCGGATGTCCAGGCTATATACTTTGCTATCTCACTACATATGAATGCATATGCAAATAAGAGGAAGAAAACCATACAAAAAAATCATATTTTCTTTGATCGAATCATTTATGTATGTGAAGCAAAATTCCATCCAAATTCCAATGTAGAGACACATATAAATGAAATCAAATAAGTATGTGTTATTGTTAACCAGGGAAGTGAGGTAATCATATGACCTCCTTGGGGCTAGCTAAAGCCTCATATTCTTGGGATGTCCATACTATATACTTATTAACATTCAAATACATGTAAAGCTACACATGAATTAAGGAAAAGAAAGCTTTACTCCACACACCTAAGTTATAAGCACATGCATACCTATATGTATTCATAACTGCTATCACTCGAATCCATGTAATTGATTTATAGACTTTAGAAAATAATTTGAATTTATTAGTGAAAATAGCCACACATATTATAAATTAATCCAACATATGCAAGCTTTACATAAGAGAAAATCATTTGATTTAATTAATTTTGAAAGGATGAATGTATGATCACAAATGGCATACAACATTTAACATGATTGGAAAGGAATAAATAAGCATAAACACATGATTTCATTCAATTAAATTAATTCCTAAGGATAATCATGTCAAATAAAACTATTTAAAGTAAACCAAAGCTTTCTTAACATCATTTTTAATTTCATATTTTGATTTGATTTAAGGATGTGAGAAAAGATTTGCTAATTCTAACACATCCCCATGTAAGTTAATTCATTTTGTTTAATGAAATGTAGTTAAGTTGATTTTATGAGTTAATTAGGTTATAATGTGTATTAAATCCATTAATTAACCCTTTCCTATGTTACCTTAATATAATTACCCAAATAATGATGAGCCAATCATGATATGCACATGAATTAGAAATAAAATTAATAATGATCTTAAGAAATGAAAGGGGCCTAATGCAATTGGCTCATGACTAATGGTTAAGCTAAGAAACTTAAGTAAGTATTCTTATGATCCTCCCCACACATGTGGGTTAACCATAATTTTCTTAGACCTCTTTAGGTTATTGAACACCTAAAGCCTACCCAAGACTTACTTAATTAAGTTCTAATATGATTATAATTTTAATTTAATTAATTAAGTAGTTTAATTAATTATGCCTTAATTAATTTGATTAATGAAATGAACTTAGGAAAATTGATTGGGAGGGAGGCCCTAACCTTATCCCATAGGTTCATTCATTATTTAACAATGATTAACCACTTAATTAATTGACTTTTTATTGTTCATGTGATTAATTAATGATTAATTAACATAAGAGAGTAATTAAATTTTAATTAGTCAATTTTCCTAATTAATTAAGTAATAAATCTCAAGAAAATTATGGGAGGCAGAGGTTATCCCATTAGATTAACCTATAAAGTTTGGGATTAATTTCTTAAGTAATTAAAGGGTAATTAATTTTTCAATTAAACCTTAATTAAGCTCTAATTACTGTTCAAAATTAATTAAGAATATTTTTAATAAATTCTCTGAAATACATTTAAAATGAGTATTTATTTGCATTTTTATTATCTTTCAATAATTAGTTATGATTTTTAAAAGTTTCAACCATTAAAACACATTGATTAAGCTAATTAACTCTTAATCCTATCGGCGCCACATGGCACGCCGCGACATGCTTTCCATGCGGCGTTGTGAGATTGATTATTAAAATAATCTGATTTAGTGCTTGCATGGCAGTGGCGGACGCGCTTTCTCGTGTGTCATCCGATCTAAGATTGAACAAATTAATCTCTTGGTGCTAAAGGATTAAATCAGATCAATTTCAAATCTAATCATGGTCATCCATTTTGATCATGCAGAATAGATGGTGTGTGATTTATCATCATGTGAGCAAGGGCAATGGAGTTTGTCTACCATTGCTCGCATGTTCCAAGCTCATCAAGCTCGGATAGACTTCAAATGGATCCCACACCTTTGCACGAAGGAGCCAAAGGGATCCAATAGCTAAGATCACATGGGGAGAAAGTTTTCTTCAAAAAGCTAACACATTTTTTCCTATGGATTGGTTTCATTGGCATACCTCATAGGAGCTTAAGACTGATGGAAATCTCAATTGAGGAAGCTTTGTCTAGTAGAGATGAAGCTCTGCTGATCAGCACGAGCTCTAATTTGAGGTGGTTTTCTTGAAAGGCCAATACCTAAAGTGTTGGTGGTCAGCATTGATTGAAATTGATCATTTGGTGGTCGAGGGCATGAAGAGATGATTCATTCTTGCTCGATTAGATCTAAGGATGGTGTGCAAAGTTAATTGAACTTTGGTGGAGTTTGTAGCAAATGGGATCGAATGAGGTGATGTCCAATTTTGGCTTGAAGGAAACCAAGAGTGGGGAGCAGGAAGGCTTGGGATCTCTTTAGGAAGCTCTTGGCGACTAGTCTTAGGATTCTCTAGCTCGAAGGAATGAATTCGAGTGGGTTTGAATGGAAATGAGGGGTGTATACCCCTCCTCTTCATCGGATGGCTCAATCTAGTTTGGCATTTTGTGGATGCTTGGCTACTAATGGTGGCTAAGAATGGTAGAGAATCTCTAGGTGGCTTGGTTTAAGAGGCATGGGAGGTGGTTTCCAAGGGGGATTAGTGGGTTTCCTTGGTGTTTCAAGTGAACTAATGGGGGAGGTGAGGTGATTTCACCTCCCTTTGAGTCATGGCTGACCCAACTACCCTTGGGTCAAGTTGAGCAGTGACCTAGGAGGCTAAGTGGACCAATGGGAGAGTGTCAAGTGGCCAAGGAATGGAAATGACCACTTACATGGGTGATTTGTCTCATGTGACACCCTTAACACAAGGGTATCTTAGTCTTTTGGAAAATTTGATTTTGATAGATTTTTCATGAGCCAAAAGTGGGTTGGGCAAAATTTTATGTCATTTGGAGTTTATTTGATTTGATTTGGCTCAATTTGACACATTTGAGTCAAATTGGGTCAAACCAAGGGTTGGGGTTAAGTTCATATGATCATTTGGGATGTATTGGTGTCATTGGTTTGGTTCAATTTGGTTTTGGGTTCATTTGAGTTCATTTGGGTCAAATGGGTCAAGTTGACCAATTTGACCCAATTGACCAAATTGGCTTGGGTCATGGCTTGGTTTGGGTTTGGTTGATCATTTGGAATATGTTGTAGGCTTTGATTGAGTTTAACTTGGATTTGATGGGGTTTTAGGTTGGGTTGAACCTTTAGGTCAAGTTAGGTTCAATAGGTCATTTGGGTCTAGTGGGTCAATTTGTCTCAATTGAGGCTTTGGTCAAGTTCAAATATCAATTTGGAATGAACTTGAGCCGTTGGTTGCAATCAATTTGATTTATGTCAAGATTTGACCCATTTTAGCCATTTAGGTCAACTTGGGTCAACTTAGATCAAGAGAGGCAACTGGGTTTGGTTTGGCTCAATTGAAGGTCAAGTCATGTTCAAATGTTAGTTTTGGGTTGGTACGAATCATTGGCTTCAAGAGATTTGATTTATGTTGTAATTTGGCTAGTTTATGTTCATATGAGTTAAGGGGTTGACTTGGTCAAAGGGCTTGGTTGATTTATTTTGACCAAATATATGATACTTGATCAACCTAGGATGATCAATAATCATACTATGAGGTTCTGGTAGGCTTGGTTCAATCTAATTTGGGTAGAATTGGAACTTGGCTCAAATAGGTCAAATTATCTTCTTTGGGATTAGTTGGCTTGATTTTGGGTTGAGTTTGATTTATTTGAGTTTATATATGGATTTTGTATTGATTTATAAATTCAATTGTAATTGATTTGGGTTCAAATGGGTTTTGATTCATTTGAATATCTCAAGTCAAAAGGTTTAGGTTGGGTTTGACTTGGGTTGATTTTTATTTGGCATAATAATTGTATGTTTCATTTATATTTGTGAAGATAATTGAAGATATGATTGATCCATGAGAAAATCAATTAAGTTTGAAGTGATTTGAAGGTAAATTTGCCTAAGCTCATGGGATTGATTCATATAGCTTAGAAAGGTTTTAATTTAATTTGATTTAGTTTGATTTAGTCTTGATCATTTTAATGTAGATTTGATTTATATTTGGGAAGATAATTGATGGAATAATTGATCCATGAGAGGATTGATTGGGTTTGATTTGATTTGAATGGGGGTTTGGCTAAGTTCATAGAATTAGCTCAAAGGACTTAGGTTTGGATTTGGATTTGGACTTGAGTTTGATTGTAAGTTTGATAGATTGATTAGAGAGTTGAATTGAGACTTGAGAAAATCACTTGAGTTTAGATTGATTTGAATTTGGCTAAGGCTAAGTCTATAAGATAAAATCATAGCTTAGGTTATTTTGAGTTTAGATTTGATCATGAGTTTCAATCATTTGGCTTGGAATATGGAATTAAATTTGGATTTGGTATTTGAATCAAATTTGAGGTTAGATTATAGCTTAAGAAGGTGAACATGGATTGGGTTTAGGCTATAGGGTAGGTGGATTTCCCTAAGTCCTAATGTATATCCTAATCCTATGATTAACCCTTCTAAGTCTCTAAGCTTAGGTTAAGTGTTTACCTATTTACTAGAAGTGTCCTATGACTAAGAAATTCTTGATGTCTAGAAGACTCCTAAGTCTAAGAAGAGGGGATGAGAACTCACTCAAAAAGTGAGGTCAACAACGGTTTTAAAATTTTAAAGGATTTAGCTGGAGGCCACTTTAGGTGGTTATAAGTCCAAAAGTCAGGTGAGTTTACTCTCTCTTGTGGAGGTAAACCCTTATGTCCTCCCTGTTGCTTAGATTTAAGTCATGCTTTAGCTCGTGCTAAAGATCCCTAGATTTAGGATTCGAGATAGTTGTTTCCTCCGGGATATAAGCATAAATTTTCACCTCTTAGGCATTTCCACAATCATGTGTTGGTGAATTTTAAGCCCTAGCAATCTAATAAAATTCAACTCAAATAAATAAGTTTCTTCACTTTCAAATATATAAAGCCCAATTATAGGATATGTTAGAATTCTCACTAGGCTTCCTAGTATCATGAGCATTTCCTACTTCCTCCCTTTGGATTCCAAAAATAAGTCTTCTCCTTGAACTTGCCCACTTGATTTTCTAAACATAACTAATCCTTTGATAGTTGTTGTGTGTTTATTTTTTGGAGGGGAATCACCCATATGGGGGGTATTTATTGAAGTGATTGAGTCGACATTGAAGTATGATGTACTATCTCCAATGATAGAGGCATCACCCTACAAAGGACCTAATCAACTAATAAAGACTCCTAAGGCATGATGGGTCTTCGAATATACCAGAGATTTTTCCCCTGCTTTACATGGATGAATAAAATAGAGTTTATATTAAATCGAGTTCTTAAGTTGCCTATGGAGGCAAGCCTCCATAGTTAATTACATCCTAGGGAATGAAATTCCCTATGAAAACTCTCAATTAAAGTAGACAATTATAGTCTCCAAAATATTTTATGGTTAAACTATCAAAGTTGGTTATGTTTGGAAAATTAATTGAAAGTTAAGGAGACTTATTTTTGGAATCAGAGGAGGAAGTAGGAATCATAGTATTAGGAAGCCTAGTGAGCATTATCCTATGATTGGGCTTTATATATTTGAAAATGAAGAGATTTATTTGTTAGATTTGAATTTTATTAGATTGCATGGGCTTATAATCTACCAACACAAGGTTGTGAAAATGCCTAGAGGTGAGAATTTATGCTTGTACCAAGGAAAGCTACCTCGGATCTAAATCTAGAAAGTATGAGCTAAAGCACAACCTAAATCTAAGAGATAGATGACGTGGGGTTTACCTCAACAAGAAAAATAAAATAGTCCGACTTACGACTTATAACCACCTAGAGTGACGGAGCTAAATTCTCCTATGATTTTAAAACCATGTAATCCATCTTATAAATTGTAAGATAGCTAGGGTAGTTATTGAATTTGAAAGAGACTAAAGTCCTAAACCCAGTCCCTAAGAGACTAGAGCATGAGTGGTATGAGCATATGACTTAATATACAAATACAAAATCTTTTCAAAATTTTTTTTTGACACCTCTTGTTAGACAAAGGCTTTGGGATTTTTACATGCCTAAATGCATGATAAAATAAGTTAATGGCCAAATCAAAAGAGAGAGGAAGAAGCTCTGTCAGTAGGGGTTGCTCTCATGGGTCAAGCGGTCCCTATGCCTATAAGAACGGAGGCCCTCATTTTGCAAGAGTGATTCAAGATGATATGCATGATGTGAGACATACAATCATATAGCTAAGGTGTTGTTAAATCTTTTAATTATCTTGATTATAGCCTAAGCTTTATGGTGAGATTATGAGTTATTTAAAATTTAGTTATGAGTGATTCATTAGGTAGAAAAGTTATCTTTAGCCTAAGAGCTTAATCTAGGCCACACATTATGGCATCAAACATGAAGAAACTATAAAGAGCATGTCATCCTAATGCATAGTTTAAACATAACATCAATAAATTTTATAAACTACCATAAAAGAAAAATAGGTCGGTGCAGTTAGGTATCGCTGTACAATGAAAAGAAAGATGGGTAGTCGAGCTCTACTCTTACACAACCTAGAATATAAAAAAATAATTATAATTTTATTGAATGCTATGGGGGTCTTCATTCTTCATTCTTCCCCTTTAATTTGGTGGACTTCAAGGCATCACATGGCACCTTAAGACAAAGTCTTCTAGCTAATGCTCATCCTAATCCCCCATAATAGAAATCTTGATTCCTAATGCAAAATTACATTGAAAATAGAAAAAATAAATCTAGCAGCACTTGTAAAATAAATGTTAGCTAAACATACATACAACCTAAGCAGTTGTATTTATAATTGGGACTTAGCACCCTACACGTGGGTAACCAAGGTCACATGTCCTAACTTGGATTATGCTTAGGGGCTTAAACTTCTTGCAAAAAAAAGCATTTATATTTATTTTTAAACACCCCTTTATGCACAATCCCCTACAATAAATATGATTAGGCAAATATCACATCTAGTTTACAAGAGCATACATACAACATCATCTAAAATAATACATCACAATAAATACACATCACACCATACCCTTAGGACTAGAAGTGGTGACTTAATTCTAATGTGTGTATTAAGGCTTGTGTATGTCTTGTTAGGCATTAATATTATATATTTTTAAGTGTATAAAATATTCAAATTATTGTTAAGGTTAGTTTCACTTTAAATTGTTTAATTAATTTGTAAATTATAGTTTATGTTTCCTTTTGTTTGTTTGATTTTCACTTAGCAACTAAGTGTTATAAAGAAAAGGAAGAGGATTACCCTCTTCCATCCCTACCTTAAGCACTTTTCAAAGTGTATTAATTTTATTTAATTCTCTTTAGTGAATGGCTTATTATACATTTTTAAATTAATCCTAAGTTTAAGTTCACTTTAAATAACTCTATTTAATATGAAAGGCTTCTTAAGATTAATCAAATTGAATCACCAACACATGATATGTATTAAATCATTCCTTTCCATCACATGTAACATGCATATGATTTAATACTTAGCATATCTATACATACAATGTGTTTTGACATATTTAAATGATGGATGTATGTGTATATTTCAAATTTATCTTTTCATTTGATTGAATTATTTAGCATATGTAGATTTAAAACTCTATCTAAATTCTTATATTAAAATTCATAAGAATGAAATTAAATAGGTAAGTGTCATTGTTAACTAGGAAAGTGGGATAATCAAATGAGTTAATTAATTAAGTGATGTAATTAATTAGTTAAACCTTAATTAAATTCATTTTGAAAAGAAGTGAAATGAACTTAGGGGAATAGGTTAGGAAAGTGGTCCGAACTCTATTCCTTAGTTCATTTACTGTTAAGCAATGATTAATAAACTTAATTAACCAATTTATGACTATTCATGGGATTAATTAATCATTAATTATCTTGAAAGAGTAATTAGAGTTTAATTAGTGAGTTTTTCTAATTAATTGAGCAAGAAATCCTAAGAAAATCATGGGTGGTTGAGGTCATCCATTAAGCTAATTAATTTTTTAATTAAACTCTAATTAAGCCTTAATTACTATTTTAAATTAATTAGAATTATTTTTAATTATTTCTACTCTAAAATACCTTTAAAATAAATATTTATTTGTATTTTTATGATTTTTCTATGATTTATTATGATTTGTAAAACTCTTAGCCATTAAAAATGATTAATTAAGCCTAATTAAACCTTAATCTCATCGGTGCCACGTGGTGTGCTGACGCGGCGCACTTTCCATGTGGCATCACAGGATTGGATACTTAAAATTATCCGACTCAACGCTTATGTGGCGGCGGTGGAACGAGCTTTCTCGTTCTCCGTCCGGTTTAAGATTGGATGGCTATGATTAATCCCACAATACGCGATGATAAAATCAGATTAATCTAATGGAATTAATGATGACCATCCATTCTGATCATGTGGAATGGATGTTGCATGATCCATCTCCTCTTGAGCGATGAGAGACGGACACCATCCATAATTTTTCACTCAATTCGAGCTCACCCGAGCTCAAATCAAGCCAAAATCAATCCCACACCTTCATGATGTCAATCGGAGGGGATCCAATGATCAAGATCACATGAGATGCACATTTATTCACAAAAGCTCTATCTCATTTTCACCAAAAGCTAAATTTTGGAAGCATACATTATTTGAGCTCAAGATCGACGGTGCAAATGATTAAGGTAATTTTTCTATTAGAGATGAATCTCTATTGATCGGCGCAAGCTTTGATTCCTTGTTATTTGCTCAGAAGACCAACACCTGAAGCTTGGGATGCTGGTGTTGATCAAATTATACCCTCTGGTGGTAGAGAAGCTCGGGAGAAGATTCATTCTCACTTAACGAGCCCTAGAGAAGGTGTATGCAAAGTTAGTTTGACTTTAGTGGAGTTTGTAGCAAATGGGATCGAAGGAGGGATTGCCCTATTTCAAATTGAATAAAATCGATAATGGGGAGATTTGGGGGCTCAAGGAAGGCTCTGGGAAGCTCTCATAAGGATGTTAGGGCTCTCACTGAGGTCCCTTTAAGCTCTCCTACTGATTTTGATTGAAATGAGGGGGCTATACCCCCTCATTCCAAAGATCGGATGGCTCGGCTTGATTTTGACCTTTGTGGATGTCTGGCCATCGATGGTGGCTGAGGATGGAAAGGAATCATCATAGGTGGCTCGATTTGGTTGGCCAAAGCCTGAGAGGTGGCTGCCAAGAAGGATTAGTGGATGTCCTTGGGTTTCTAGGTGCACCAAAGGGGGAGGTGAGATAATTTTACCTCCCATTGGGTCATGGCCGAACCAACCACCCTTGGGTCAAGTTGGTTAGTGTCCTAGGTTACATGGACCAGTAGGAGAGTGTCAAGTGGCCAAGCAGTGGGAATGACCATTTACATGGATGCTTTATCTCATATGATACCCTTGACCTATGGGTATCATGGCCATTTGGCATTATATTTGATTTAGGTAGATTTCAAATGAGCCAAAAGTGGGCTACCCCAAATTTCAAGTCAATTGGAGTTGATTTGGTTTGATTTAGCTCAATTTGACTCATTTAGTTCAAATTTGGTCAATTCAGGTTAAGTTGATCAATTGGTCAAATTGGGTCAAACCAAGGGTTGGTTTAAGTTTAAATGATGATTTGGAGTGATTTGGTTTAATTGATTTGGGTCAATTTGATTTAGATTTGATTTTGGTTCATTTGGGATCAAATATGTCAAATGGGTTAGGTTGACTAATTTGACTAATTTGATTAAATTGACCAAATTGGCTTGGGTTAGGTGTTGAGTTAGGTTTGGTTGACCAATTGAGAATGATTGTAGGGTTTCATTTAAATCAAATTGGGTTTGGTTTTGATTTAGGCCAATTTGATCCTTTAGGTAAATTTGGGCTAAGTAAGTCAATTGGGTGCAATCATGGCTTTGGTCAAGTTCAACAATCAATTTAGAATGAACTTGAGTCATTTGTTGCAATCAATTTGGTTTATATTATGATTTGACTCAATTTGGCTCTTTAGGTCAATTTGGGTCAACTTGGGTCAAGAGGACAAATTGGGTTTGGTTTGGCTCAATTGAAGGTCAAGCCATGTTTAAATATTGATTTTGAGTTGGTATAAATCATTGGTTTCAAGGGATTTAGCTTAGGTTACAATTTGGCTAGTTTAGGTTCACATGGGTTAAGGGGTTAGCTTGGTCAAATGACCAAGTTGACTTGGTTTGACCCAATTTGTGACACTTTATCAACCTAAGGTGATCAACAATAGTGGTTTAGGTATGCCATTCAATCTAATTTGGGTTGGATTGAAACTTGGTTCAAATAGGTTAAATTGGTAACTTTGGGTCAAGTGGACCCATTGGGCTTAGTTGAGTTGATTTTGGGTTGAATTGGATTTAGTTGAGTTTATATATGGTTTTAGGATTGATATATAAATTCAATTTTAATTGATTTGGGTTTGGATGAGTTTTGGTTCATTTGAATATTTCAAGCCAAATGGGTTAGGTTAGGTTTGACTTGAGTTGATTCTGGTTTGGCTTGATGATTGTAGATTTCATTTATATTTGAGATGATAATTGAAGTAATAATTAATTCATGAGAAAATCAATTGAATTGGGTTTGAATTGAATGGATTTTTGGCTAAGTCCATGGAAATGGTTTATGTGGCTTAGGAAAGATCTTGATTTAGTTTGATTTAGTTTTGATAATTTTAATGTATATTTAATTTATATTAAGGAAGATGATTGAAGATATAAATTGATTATGAGAAAATAAATTGATTTTGGATCGATTTGGATTAAGATTTGGCTACGTCCATGAAGGTAGGTCATTGAGATTAGGTTTAGATTTTGGTTTGATTTGATATCTGATATATGATTTGGTTGTAGGATTGATATGAATTGAATTTGGTTGTGGCTTAAAAAGGTGAACATAGGTTGGGTTCAATCTATAGGGTAGGTATATTGTTCTAATCCCTAAGGAATAATCTAATCCTATGGTTAACCCTTGTAAGTCTCTAGGCTTAGGTTAAGTGTTTATCTAATTGCTAGAAGTGTCTTATGACTAGGAAAGTCTTAGTGTCTAGAAGACTCCTAAGTCTAAGATGGGAAGATTGAATCCCCACTCCAAAAGTGAGGTCAACAAAAGGACCCCCAATAGGTGTGGTGTAATTGATAAGACACACCGCACATGTTGGTGTTGATCGAGATGATCAACAACATCCAAAGGGCTGCAAGTGTTAATGGAAATAATCTATACCTAAACCCGAAAGGTAGATAAAATCATGATCTTAGTGCAATGCAACTCTCTTTATGCCAAGGGCAAAAAAGAGCCAAGATGATCTAATGAGAAGTCCATGTCAAGGACACGGAGGGAGATCTGCTAGGGGATCACACATGCATTTGACATGACATGTGAAGGGTCTATGCCAATGGCATAGAAGAAGAAAATCTGCTGGTAATAAGATTTGAATTTGATTTGATTATATTATTTATGGAAAGAAGATCTACTAGGGATAAGAATATATAATCCGTAGGGGATTAAATCTAATTGACTTTAATTTATTTTATTTTAATTGATGTGGAGGCATATCCGCTAAGGATATGGGCTCAAGTCCACTGGGGATCGGGTATATGTACCTTCCACTAAGGAAGCAGGTTTGGGCTATTTCCTGGCGATTGGGATTTTAGTTTGATTTTGTAGATTTATTTGGAGATGTATCTATTGGGATAAGAGTTTGGTTGGATTTCTTTGATTTGTTTGATTAGCTCAGCTAGGAAATGGGTTTGGATTGTTTGTTGACTTCATTGAGGGAGTTGGTTTAATTTGGCTCCACTAGGGAGGTTGGTTTTGAATTTGATTTATTTGTTTGACTTATTTATATATGATTTAGGGCTCCGGGAGAAGGGTGTGATTTAACTCCATTGGGGATCAATGGGTTTAATTTAAGCTTAATTAATGCATGGACCTTGTCGGTGTCGATGGTCCCACTAAGAAGGGGCTATACTTGTTGACCTATCACAAGTTTACAAATCCAAAGGGATAGTCTACCAACTGTGGGGTAGAGCTAGACAACCAAAGTGGTTGCCTTTTGGTGTGCAATGGCTGTGCTAGGAAGAAGGCATAACAGACTTACATCTTCCAATACAGGAACAACCGCTGGTGTAACCTGTTGGTAGTACAATAATCAAACCTGACCTATGGGCGACTACTTAGTGAGTGCCGCTGGGACTTATGTCAACTCAAGAGTAGTCATGAATGATTTCATTTTAATTTTATGTGATTTTAAATAGTTTTTTGAATTAATTTGATTTAATTTGATTTGGTTTATTTGGTTTAGTTCGATTTTGAATTGAGGGTATATTCGCTGGGGATATGAGCTCGATTAAATTTGATAGATTTCATTTATTGACTCTATCGATGTGCGATAGGTCCATTGAGAAGGGCTATATCGACCTTATCCTATATCAAATTTAGAAATTCAAGGGGATAGTCTACTAGCCGCGGCGTAGAGCTAGCCAACCTAAGGGGTTGCCTTTCGGTGTGCAACGATTGTGCTAGGAAGAAGGTTTAATAGACTTACATCTTCCAAAGCATGGAACAACTGCTGGGGTGACTTGTTGGTAGCACAATAAATCAAAATAGACCTAGGAGAAACTACTGAGTGAATGCCACTTGGGACTTATATCAACTCAAGAGTAGTAAGGCGATTCTTATAGGGAGTTTTGCTAACACTGCCCTAAAAATAGGATGTCTGCTTGGGAAAAGGTACCGCTATGTTTATGTGGACCCTATTGGTGTGTGAGGGACCACACTAAAAAGGGGCTATGTTAGCCTCATCTTATCTCAGACTTATTGGACCAAGGGAGAATCTGCACATTCGTGAGACTGATTCTCCAACCACATGGGTGGTTACTAGGAAATGGGAACTATACAATCTGATAGTAACCCGAGTAGTGGGGTCCTAAAAGATGTGATCTAAATAGAGTGCCCACAGGGAAGGTGCCATTAGAGGCGTTATTTTAAGCCTCGGATAAGAAATCCTATAGGTTTACAGTGGCCAACTCAAGGATAAAGCATAGAAGACTTATATCTGTCATGAGTGTGTATTAACTGGGTGGGTTGATGCCAAGAAAGGGAGAACTAACCAACCTAAGCTGCCCGTCAATGTGCAATGATCAATCTGGAAAGAAAGTGTATAAACTTACAACTTTCCAAGCGATCATCTGAGTCTATCATTGGTGGGACCAATGCTATCCACCTAGGTGACTACTAAGGAGTCCATGGGAGGACTGGAACCCCTTGAAGTAGTCGTGAGGAAAGGAGCCACTGGGGGACTTACCCTAAGCCTCCAATTTACTCGACTGAGTCAGCACACGATGGCTAGTTCAAGAAGAAGCATAGTATACTTATCTTCTTAAATAAAGCCAACATGAGGTAACATCCCAGCGTAAGGTACCATATTAACAAGGCACTTGTGAATGTGCAGTGGCCAAGTAAGGAAGGAAAGCATACCAAACTTACATCCTCTAAAATAAAAAGACCACCGAGGTGATAAATTGGCAAGGTAGCACATCAACCTGACCTAGAGCAGCTACCGAGTGAGTGTCGTTGAGGGCATTATCCCAACTCAAAGTAACCCAACATAAAAGATATTTGTTTGTTTTATATGTTTATGTGTAGTTTGTATTTGTGTTGTGTCGATGAAAGATAGGACATCACTTAGGTTCCTTACACCAACACTAAACACATCATGGCAGATTCGCAAACAAGAATACTGTCAACATGGAAGAGAAATCAAATTTTTATTGATGATAATTGTTTTCAAACATGATTTGTGGATAATATTTCTTTAAGTAGAGCCCATTGATTGGAAGCATTGTGTGCTCTCCCTTATGATTAATAAGTTGATAAGATTCTCCTTATGATTAATAAGTTGATAAGATTCTCCTTGGTAGGCCTTCTTTATAGTAAAAGGGTCTACCTAAGTGGGTTCAAACTTACCTCCCATCTTACGAAGGGCAATAATTGGTCTCCTTAGAACTAAAACAAGCTCTCCAACTTGAAAAGCTCTAGAAAGGACCAACTTGTTGTGAGCTTGAATCATTTTGGCTTTATATAACTTGAGGTTCTAGCATGCTCGTAAATGTCTCTCCTCCAAATCTTCGAGCTCTTCTAACCACAACTTGGCATTCTGATATGTTGAGATTTGGCTACCCACAGCTATCCTTAGTGATGGGAGTTGGACTTCTAATGTTAGTACTACTTTAGAACAATACGCTAAGGAGAAAGGGGTAGATTAAATTGGAGTTCTATATTTGGTGCAGTAGGCCCAAAAGGCATCAATTAACTACTCATGTCACTATCCCTTATTGTCGTCGAGTGTCTTCTTCAGTATTTGGAAGAGAGTTTTGTTGAAGGCTTTTGCTAAGCCATTTACCCTTGGGTAGTTGATGGTAGAATATCTCCAGTCTATATGTCTCTTAGAAAAAGTTATTGATCATGATGCTCTTGAATGCAGTACCATTATCAGATATAATTCATCGAGGCACCCCAAACCTATATGATGGTTCTAAAAACTAGAGCACATCGAGTTGTGACCTCTCGAGTACCTTGCCCACTTGGAAAAGTTATTGGCAGCAGCTAGGATAAATTGATGACCTTTAGAAGAAGGAGGATCAATCGGACCCATTATGTCATTACCCTAACACTCGAATGGCCATGAGGCCAATGTAAGATGTCGAATGTTGGGTGGTTGGTGTAGGACCAAACTGT
This sequence comes from Cymbidium sinense, assembly GCA_021442155.1. NCBI lineage: Eukaryota > Viridiplantae > Streptophyta > Magnoliopsida > Asparagales > Orchidaceae > Cymbidium > Cymbidium sinense. The sequence goes on along the minus strand of CM038221.1, from coordinate 22,077,904 downwards.
GTACTTGACATTAGTGGCATCACCTAGCTACGGTCATGCAGTCTATGATCATTATCGGCCAATAGTATCTGATTTTCTTAATTTTGGCTTTCATCTTTAAACCAGATTGATGAGCTTCACATAATCATGAATGTACCTCAGTCAAAACCTTACAGGCTTCAGGTTTATCCAAACAACATGACCACATATGATTGAAGGACTGCTAGTACAAAGTGTCATCCACAAGAGCATAGGAAAGTGCTCTCTGCTTCACTTGATGGGCTTGGGAATTCTCTTGAGGTAGTTTGCCTTTATTTAGGTAATCCATGAATGGTTGCCTCCAATCTAACTCCTCGTACTTTTTAAAATTGGCAACCTACCCTTCAAGAGAGTACTTTTTCTTTTTGATAAGTTCAGCATCAATAAGGGATAAGACTTATCTATTTTAGACTCTTATTGATATGGACTCATCTTTCAGACATGCCAACTCTTTGGAAAATTTGGCTAAATCATCTTCTATAGCATTTTATCCTTGAGGAATCTTATAAAAAATCTCCTAGTCAGTAGGAAGTGGGTGTCCTGCTAAATAATCTGCTAGCGATTTTCCTTTCATCACACAGAGAGGTACAAATGTGATGTTAAATTGTGAGAGGATCATGGACCATTATGCTAACCATCCAGATAGTGTCAGTCATGTCATGAGATATGGATTGATCCTAGAGATCAAGTTCACCTTATGAGAAACATGTAATGTTGTAGCTTTTGGGATGCAAAGATTAAATCTAGGAAATGCTTTTTGATGGGTGGATAATTAACCTCACCAGGGATTATACAACAACTAAGGTAGTCGAGCACATTTTCCTTCCATTCATCATTGGCTTGGGCCAACAAAGTACCAAGGGAGTCATCTAACACTGTAATGTAAAGTATGAGCTTGCACGGGATAGTGTAGAGGCGACATTATCGGTGCTTGATGTCTTCAAAGGCATGATAATAGTTATCATCCCACTTGAACTTTACATCCTTTTGACAAGTCGAGAATGGCTAGCATCTTTTGATATATTGGATATAAAGCATCTTAGATATGCTAACCCCCTTTGAAATGATCTGAGTTGAGTTAAACTTTTATGGGGTGGAATTTCTAATATCACCTTGATCTTCTCTAGATTGATTTTGATTCTCCAGTGTCAGACAACAAACCCAATGAATTTCCCTGAAGCTACTCCGAATGCATACTTTAGGAGGTTCATTTTCAGGTTAAATTATCTTAGCCATTCAAAAACTACTCTCAAGTCAAAGAGATGGTCTTCCTTTTCTTTACTTTTGTTCACAAGATCATCGACATAGCACTCGACTTGATGATGAATGAGTTCATTGAAGATTCGAGTCATAGCCCATTGGTATGTAGCACTAGCATTTTTAAGGCCAAAAGGCATGACCTTATAGCAATAGATTCTGATCGGGGTTCTAAATGTAGTGTTTCTTTAATCTTCAGGGAACATCTTTATTTGGTTATATCCAGATGAGCCATCCATGAAAGATAATAGTACATGACATGAGGCAATGTCCACTATCAGCTCTGGTATCGATAGTGGAAATTCATCTTTTGGATATGCCTTAATTAGATCCCTAAAATCGACATATATGCTAATTTGGCCATTCTTCTTCTTAATTGGGATGAAATTGGCCAACTAGGTAGGGTATTTTTCTTCCTGGATGAAGCAAGCATCGATTAATTTCTTGACTTCGGAAATGACCTACTGTTCGATGTCTAATTGCATGTGTCAAGGAGGTTGCTTGATAGTGTTAGCACTAGGCTTTATTGCTAGTTATTAGACTGTTATGTTAGGAGACTAATCAAACATCTCTTCATAACTCCATGCATTAAACTCAGTCAATAGCCTAACTAAGTCAATGGTTTCAATTTCATTCAATAAGGAACTGATGTATGTCAGGTGTGGATCTTCTTCAATTCCTAAGTTGATTTCCTTGAGCTCATTGATGGTTGACTTGATCTCTTCTTCAAACTCTAGCGGTGCATCTTTGACTTCAAAGTCATCTATATCATATGAAGTTTCTAAGCACACCTCCTCATATGATTTTATTTAATTTGAAAAGAACCTATCATTTTTCAAATGATTGGTGATGACTAGGCAATAATCATCATCATCGATTGGACTCACTATACCGAATCCTAGTCTCGATCTTGATTAAGAGCTTTTGCTTTTGTTCTTCCATATCTCCCCGAAGTAGTCTGACTTATGCTTTGACCAAGTATGTGGGATTAACAATTTCTTTGCTAAATTATGAATACAAGGCGAGTATCAATCAAAAGATAATTCTATTAAATCTTTATATGAATCATCCTCAAGTTCTACATCAACTTCTTGACTTGAGGATGATGCTCCCAAAAAAAGCCTCTGAGTCTTCACATCTGTGGATTACTTAGGGGCTTCCTTAACTATCAAACTCTCATCTTTTTGTGAGGAAAGTACAGTTAGATCTAAGGTTACCAACAGATGCCTAAATGTTTCACATATAGACTTGGATACACTTATGCTTTACTTTGGAGCCCAATCTTCATTGTTATCTAGCTCAAGTGTCACCTCCAAAGAATTCTACTACTGAGAATAGCTGACTGGTGTGCTAACCATATAAGACTCATCCTTTGAACTAGATTCTATGTTTATATGGATAGTAGGTGTACTCTTAGTAGCTGGGACATATCTCCTATTGGGTGGCAATAAAAAGGTTTTCCACCGCTAGGACTGCCTTTGAACTGGCCTCTTCCTCTGCCTGATAAAGGTCGGGTCATCCTACCTATATGTTCGAATGGAGAAATAAACTGTGGGTAGAATCTAAAATATTAGGCTCCACTTCCTCTTCTAAGACTGTTTCTTGCTCCCTTTAATTTTCTTTTTCATTTTCTCTTTTATTTTCTTTTTCATTTTCTCTTTTTTTCTTTATCTATTTCCTTTTATTTTATTTTGAACTTGGGTCAAGTTTGCAAGAATAAACCTGTTGATTTTGAGGGAGGTAGTAAGTGGCATCCATATATATGCTAACCTCGTGAACTATAAGTGGCTTGAGATCTCCTTTGACATAGTAGACGATTCCACCTCTCATAAACTTCATACACTAATGTAAAGAGGATGGAACTGTGTTGTTCTCATGTATCCATGGTCTCCCAAGCGACGCATTGAAAGATGTATCTGGATCTATAATATGAAACTTGGCTTTGGTCTTTCAATCATCTATCCCCAAGGGCAACACTACCAAGCCAAACATCTACTATAACGTAAAAGCGGACGGTTGTGCTCGATCATTGCTAAAAGTAGGTCTTTATGGCTGAATGTAAACCTTAAGATGTTGTTTGAGTAATGTGCCTCCTCTCTAGTAGCGATCAACTAAGCTAAGCATATCTCTGGATAAAGTAAAGCCTTGATTAAAAATTCCCTCATCTTTTTGGATAAGACAAGGGCATCATATATGCTGAACTTAGCTGGAAACTTTCTAAGGTAAGCCAAGACATTGTAATCAACTTTGGGTTGGTCTTCCATAAGCATATCCATCAGTGGAGCATCTTGTAGGGGGGCTATCTGCTCACTGGAACTAATGACTTGCTTACCCTTATCTTGAGGTGCTACCCTAAGAGGTAGAACTTTGCCACTGCATAGGTTGGCTTCATTGACATCTTAGAATGATGAGTTTGTGGAAATTTCTACCTTCTCGTCGGGCATACCTACAACTTCTCCTATGGGATCCTCAGAGTTAGTTGACTCTAAGTCAATCTCAAGAGGTGAACCCGATTGATTTAAAGAAGGAAAATCTAACTCTGAATCAGAAAGGAAAGGATCATAACTACTATAGCTATTATTATTACTTAGGCTCGAAGAGATTTCAATAGGAATAAAATCAGGAGCATCAGAAGTAGACAAGATATAGGTGGAATCATCTTTCTTCATTGATTTCTTTTTTGGTGGAGGTACATGATAAAAATCAAGTAAAGTAAGCAGAGTAAGGAATTTGATGCCCTTGTTCACTAATACAATGCTCTTGCTGCTAGAAGTGGATCTAATAGAAGATATCTACAACGATGGAGTGGACTGGACGGTTACGCACCGGACTATCCCAGAAAAGTATGGTGAGTTGTTGCTGCTGCTAGGCTGCCTCCCTCCCTGAGTTGTCCTTTACAACTAGGAAACCTTCATTGATGTTGGAGGTTTGAGCTACTTTAGGCACCTGCAAGGAAAGCTTCTTGATCTTAGAAATAATATTCTTAGAGGTTTGGGATAGAGAGATATCCCAACCTTCTTTGATCTTAAGAGGATCACAAGTATCTCCAATGATTACTCTAATAGAATTGAATGATTGTTCTAATAAGTATTCCTTAGGAATAATTATGGCTCCCAACTTGTAGCTATGCTCAAGCCAGTCCTTAAAAGTGATACAATCCTCTAAGACATGGCCTAACATGTGGTGGTAGGGGTAATAGCTAGGATCATTGCTCTTGCTCACTTCCTCCAGCCTCTTAGGCTCTGGTAACTGAAAGTCAGGTTTCTTTAATAGATTCTTAAAGATTTTCCTAACTACTCCTTTTTGAATGAATATGGTTTATTCAATCTATTGGCAAGAGTAAGTGGAAAGTAATTACTTAGCGGTGGATATTAATACCGCTGCTAGGTAGGCTATTGAGGTGGAGAAATGGCCATTGTGGTGGCTGTGGTGGCTGGTATGATAGCTGAGCTGGTGGAAGAAGAGGTGGCAAAGGAGGTTGCTGAGCTCATGGTCTCTCATACTGAACTCTGGCTAGCTACTTCCCTCTGTCCACTAACATAACTATCCCAGGCTTCTTCTCGAACACTTTTTGTGGCTTGGGCCTAGATGATTGGTCAGGAAAGGGCAACTATTTGGCTTCCTCCTATAGGCTAGCTGCCTTATTGATTAGCTTCTCCAATGTTTTGATAGTAAAGCACTTAAACATGAAGGTGATTGAACCATGGATACTCTTTAGAAGAATCTTAATGGCATGTTATTCAGACAGTTGTGGTTCGCATTTCATGCTCAAGCTTCACCACCTGAGAATGTAATCAATAAGGGACTCATTAGGTTTTTGTTTCTCTATAATGAAGTTGCCTACAGTCACCCTCTGCTGAGCTCTAGCAAATCTCTTGATGAAGAGATGGTCCAACTCAGCAAAAGTACTTTTAACCATTGGGCAGTTCGACATACCAATCAAATGCAACCCCTACTAAGCTGCTATCAAAAAGTCTAAATAGGAGTGTGCCACTGCTACCAGCATTGCAATAACTGGCTCTAAAATATGCAATGTGCTATCTTGAGTTCCTACTGTTATCAACGATCTTGAAGGATGGTGGCATAAAACCCTTAGGGTATTGAACTACAATAAATTCCTTGGGGTATGGTTTACCCTTTGGAATGGATGAGCTCCTTCTGGCTTACGCCAACACCTCCTTCACATGTTGTTCCATCATATGCTTGATATCCTTTTCATGCATGAAGGTGCTATCTGTGACCTTCCTATGCAAAGTACCAACATTATCATCAGCGAGAGTTTACCTAGGGCAGTCAAAGATATGTACCAACTTTGGCCGATCGGCTAACATAGGAGAAGGCTACGAGATTGGGGCTGAGTTTTACAATGCTAGGCCCACTTCCATCAACTCATTTACCCACTTCTCCATCCTATCTATCTAGTCATCCTTCTAATTGAGCTGGTGGAGGAGGTATTAAGACAAGTGAGAAGTGTCACCTTCCTGACTATGTTGATCCTATTGCAAGGATCCTTGGGTGTCGACCATGTGGACCTCGGGCGAGTCATCCAACATGTCATCTTCATCAGGATCAAAGCTAACTCTACCCTCCTCCTAATATGAATGATTAATGTCAATAATCTGCTTGACTGCATCACGGTAGTCCTCTATGATGTCATCTAAAGATCGATAATATTTCCTGCCTAGCTTTACTGGAATGTAGACTGGTTGTTGACTGATCATAGGACTATGCTCTATAAACTATATGCACTATGACTATGCTAGTGGGGTGCACTCCCTAACTAGTTCTACTACCATGGGGACTATGTCAGTGTCCTCTCCCCTCTCTTCCTCTGACTACTGTAGAGGTGGTGCGACCATGACACATTTGGGTCGCAACTCCTTCTTCACCACAATTGAAGTGGAAGGGAGAATGGGAGAGCTCAACCTCACCTCAATGGGTAGAATAGTTGGAGTGGGATCCTTAGGTCATAGACGGATCACAAATGGAGATGGTCTTTCCCTAGATGGGGCTTCAAGCTTGGTGGATGGTATATGGAAGGCCGAAGTCGTGTGATGGTGGATGGCTAGTGGAGCGGTGATGGTAAGGACACCACCGCCTCTCAGAGATCTCCCGTGTTGGATGGTGCCAGTTAGAATGATATTGTTTGAATGATTGGCCCTAATAGAGCACTAATCAGGAAAGTCTATCAAAGTGGATACCACCGACTATCTGTTCTACATCCTCCTATCTTGCTTGCTTGCTTGGGAAGCGACTCTAGCCCCCATGACTCTCTCTATGATTTTACCCCTAATGCTCCTAGGGATCAAACTCCTCAAGTCATGTAAGAAGCCAGACTCTGAGTGTCTGTGGACTTTACTGACCCGGCGAAGAACTGATCATAAGCTAATGTAGGGCTTCCTACTCTCCCTAGTTGGTATCTCAAATTGCACTGATGATTGAGGCAATGCAGTTATCCTCCTCTCCATTCGAAGCTGAGAGGGGGTGAAAGCTACTACCACTCAAGAGTGGAAAGGTTTGATGTCTCAGCTACATGAGAGGCATCATCAACCTGCCTCGCCTTGTGCGCATATTGCCACTTAACCTTTAGGTTCTTATTGCGCTATTGCATCCTAATGAGTGGGGTGGAGGGGGAGCTAGAACCTACCTCAAAGGTAGGCGAGATTTTCTTGGAGGCCAAGATAGCCTTCCCTTTCAAAATGAGAGAAACCAATGAGGAGGTGCTAGCCCTCGCTAGAACTACAGTGGGGGCAACTGATTGTGTCGGCACTGATGCTGAAATTGAAGCTGACACTGACTGGGGTGGGAACTACATATGCTTTCCTCTTTAGTGGAGGAAACTCAGGATTCGATGGGAGATTAAACTGGAGAAGTGGCTTCTGCCCTGCCACCTCTTCCCTGCTAACGGTCATGAGGGCTAGCCCCTTACATGACTCTGATAGCCTCAAAGCCACATCTAAACTAGATCACATGGGTGGTAGTGGTGGTGAGTATGGCCTGATCAAAGGTCAAATCCACACAAAACGGGAATGAGAAGATCATCGTGCTGGCCGACATGATAGAAGACTGATCACAGAAGGGACGAAGAAACTGATTGATATCTCTGCATTTGGAATAGAACTGAATCACACCCATGCTTAGATAATTGCCTTCAATTATTGACTTCTTGATTTGACTTGGAATTTGAACCCAGACTTAACAAATTTAGGTATGTGAAGTGGGGTTCATTGAATTGGAGAGACTTTGAGATTTGAGGAGAGACTTTGCCATAAGAGTTGATTTTGATTTGGAACCCATATTCAACAAATTTGGGTATGTCGAGTGGGGTTGAAATATTTAGGAGATACCTTTGGAGATATATTTGATGTATGTTTTGTTTAAATTTTTATTTTGGAAAAATTTTATTTAGAAAATTTAGGTATGCTAAAAGGTTTCAATTTTATGTTTGAATTTTTTTTTGAAAGCTTCTTATTTGTGATGATTGTTTGTCATGTGTGTGATATGTGTTGATTTGATTCTTGATTTGAAAGTGGAACCCTTACTTAACAAATTTAGGTATGTCAAGTAAGGGACACATGTCTTTGATTTGTTTTTGTTGATATATGTTGATTTTATATGATTTGGAGAACTCTCATTTAATAAATTTAAGTATATTAAATGGAGTTCAATATATGTGTCGATATTTTTGTTGATTTGATTCCTTTTTTTGAAAAGAGGAGAACTCTTATTTGACAAATTTGATTATGTTAAATTGAGTTCAAATATATGTGTTTATGTTTTTATGTTTGGAAGTGAGACCCACACTTAATAAATTTAGGTATGTTAAATGGAACTCACTTATATGTTTGTTTGTTTGTTGATACATGGGTTTGTTTTGGTTTTGAAGATTGAATTCTCATTTAACAAATAAAGGCATGTTAAAATAGAATTCAAAAAAGTGTGTTGGATATTTTGGTTTCAATTTAATTTTTGAAAGTGGAATTCTCATTTAACAAATATGGGTATGTTAAATGGAATCCAATTATTTTTTGTTTATCTTGATTTTGTTTTAGTTTTGAAAAAGAAAACCTTCACTTAATAAATTTGGGTATGTTAAGTAAAGTTTATATGTTTATTATTTTGATTTTAGTTTGAAATGGGGAACTCCTATTTAACAAAATATGGATATGTTAAACAGAGCTCAATTATATTTTGATTTTACTTTTAAAATGAAACTCTCATTTAACAAATATGGGTATGTTAAATGAAGTTGATTGTTTAATTTTATTTTGAAAATGTGCTTTTGAAAAGGATTTTGATGATGTATATTTAATTTTGATTTTAAAGAGAACCCTCATTTAACAAATTTAAGTATGTTAGATGAGGGTTAATTACTATTTTTGAAAAGAGGTTTGAAGATTTTATTTTTATATTTTGCAAATTTTTGTCATGTGAAGTTTAATTTTAAAATGATTTTGTTCTGAAAAAGTGTTTTTCAAAAGTTTTACAAGAGACTTATTTTACTTCAATTTTTTTAAAAAATTTCTTAAATATGGGATGAACCTTGCCTCACCAAGGTAGTGGTAAAAAAGTTCTAAATTCAGTTATCTCCTTCCTTGAATTAATTTATTTTTACCTATTGGGGGACCCAGTAGGGGTTTCAAGACCTACATAGAGTGAGGTGCTAAAACCTTGTGGTGTTTATTTATTTTTGGATGTTGGGGGAAACCATGCAAATCGTAGGGGGGTACTTATTGAAGTGATTGGGTGCGACATCGAGCTATGATATACTATCTCAAAATAAAGAGATATCACCATTCAATGGACCTAATCACCTAATAAGGACTCTAAAGGCATGATGGGTCTTCAAATGTATCAGAGATTTCCCCCCTACTTTACATGGATGAATAAAGTATGGTTTATATTAAATTGGGTTCTAAAGTTCCCTATAGAGGCAAGCCCCCATAGTTAATGGCATCATAAGGAAGGTGAGTTCTTTAGGAATACTCTTGATTATAGTAGGCAATTATTATCTCCAAAGATTTCAAGGCTAGACTATCGAAGGATTGGTTATATTTGAAAAATCAATAAGGAAAGTTCAAGGAGAAGACTTATTTTGAAAGCCAAAGGGAATAAGTAGGGAATGCTCATGATACTAGGAAGCTTAGTAAGCATTACAATCTATGCTATAATTGGGCTTTATATATTTGAAATTGAAGAAATTTATATGTTTTGAGTTATAATTTTATTAGATTACTAGGGCTTATAATCCATCAACACAAGGTTGTGGAGATAAGAGGTGGGATTTATGCTTGTAACTTGAAGGAAATAACTACTTTAGATCCTAAATCTAAGCAAAGATGGACATAAAGTTTACCTCCACAAGAAAGGATAAACCACCCGACTGATGGGCTTACAATCTCTTGGAGTGGCAGCTAGTTAACTCCTCCTACACTTTAAATTCATGCAATCTAGTCATATGAAATTGTAAGATAGTTGGATTGTCATTAATTTAGAAAGAGACTAAAGTCTTAAAACCCACTCCGTAAAAGACTAGAACATGAGTGGTATGAATAATGACTTAATCTAATGCAAAATATTTTTAAATTTTATTTCAATCTTTACACATCATTTTGACAAAGGTTTTAGGATTTCTTATGCCTAAATGCATGATGAAAGTAGATCAATGACTAAATCGATAAGAAAGTGCATTTTCCACCACAAGGGATGTGCTCATAGGTCAAGCATTCCACCATCGTGCAAGTAAATCCCCTATTTTCAATAATGAAGTAATATGATATGCATGTTGTGAAGCATTCAACCATACAATTAAAGGGTTGCTAAATCTTTTAATTATCTTGATTTACATCCTAAGCTTTATGGTAAAGTTATGAGTTATAAAAATTGTAGTTATGAGTGATTACTTGGGTATAAAATTTATTTTTATTCTAAGAGCCTAATCTTATCAAGGCCACACTTTAAAGCATCAATCATAAGAAACTATGAAATCATGTTGTTTCTAAGGCACAAGCTAAACATAACATCAAACGATAGTATAGTTACCTTAAAAGAATAACAGGCTGATGTGGTTGAATACAACCAAAAAAAAAAAGAAAATGGGTAGCCAAGCTCTACCCTTATATAACCCATAATATGAAAGAATAATTAATATTTATAAGTGAATAAGTGCTATGGGGGGTCTTCAAACCTTCATGTATTCATGTCTTTTCCATCTCTAGCATTCTTTTGATTTGATTTTCTCCACTTCATAGCATCATGGTGCCCCGGGCAAAACCATCTAGTGCTCATCCTAATCCCCATATCACTAATCTCAATTCCTATTACAAAATTACACTAAAAATACAAAAGTAAATCTAACTACAATAAAATAGAGATTAGCTAAACACACATACAATCTCAAGTAGTTATATCATAATTTGGACTTAGCACCCTACACATAGGTAACCAAGCCCACTTGTCCTAACTTGGATTATGCATAGGGGCTTAAGCAACCTACAAACAGAGCATTTATATTTATTTTTAAGTGGCCCCTTAAGCATAATCCCCAAAAGCAAGATTAGGCTAATCATGGCCTACCATCTAGTCTATGAAACATAGACCCTAACATCTAGTCTAAAATATTACATCACAAAACAAAATATACATCACACCATATATCATCTAACATAAAGCTAGAAGTGGTGACTTAACTCTAGTGTGTGTGTTGAGGCTTATGTGGTATGTCTTACTAGGCATTAGCGTTATAGTTTTCTAGGTGTGAAAGAGATTTAATTTAACCATTAAGGATGATTTCACTTCAAGTTATTTAATTGATTTGAGAATTTTAATTTGTGATTTTTTTGGTTTCATATGATTTAACTTAGCATCTAAGTCTTATAAAGAGAAGAAAGAGGATTGCCCTCTTTCATCCCTACCTTAAGCCACTTTCTAAAGTATGTTAATTTGATTTAGTTCTCTTTAGTGAATGGTTTATTACACATTTTTAAATTAATACTAAGTTTAGGTTCACTTTAAATAACTTTATTCAATATGAAAGGCATCTTAAGATTAGTCTAATTGAATTACTACCACATGACTTATATTAGACCATTCCTTTCCATCACACATAACATGCATGTGATTAAATCCTAAGCATATCTATACATGCAACATGTTTTAGCACACTTAAATGATGAATGTATGTGTACATATAAAATTTATATTTTTATTATTGAATTATTTAATATGTTTAAATTTAAAGCTCTATCAAAATTCTTATACAAAAGTACATAAGAATGAAATTAACTAGATATGTGTCATTGTTAAACTAGGAAGTGAGGTAATCAAATGATCTCTTGCTATTAAGTCATATTCTAGGATGTTAGGTATATACTTATTAACATTCAAACTCATGTAATCTATATATGAATTTAAGAAAGATAGCTTCATAGCCATATACTTAGGCTATAAGCACATAAAAATCCTATATGCATTCATTACTAATGTCACTCCACATGTTGTCATCAATTTATAAACTTTAGGAAAATATATTTGGATTTAATAGTGATAATAGCCATGCATATATTAAGTGCATATATTAAGTTAAGTCAACACATGCAAGCTTACATAACAAAAATTCATTTCATTTTCACTTAACTTTGAAAAGATGAATGCATAAATTCAAATGAAATACAACTTTTAAGTGAATGGTGAATAATTAAATATAGACACATGATTCATTCAATTAAACTAATTCCTAAGGATGATCACATTGAATAAACACATTTAAAGAAAACCAAAGCTTCTTTATTAATTTATGACTAAATATTTTGATTAATTTTAAAGAAAAGAAGAATTATTTTCTATTATAATCCCATTCCAAAATGGTAATTTGATTTGGTTTAATAAAAGGTAATTAAGTAAATTTTATGAATTAATTAATTTAAATCCTTAATTAAATAAATAAATTACCCTTACATGGACCTAATTATGAGCCACAAATGACATGAACATGTGAGGAAATAAAATTTCAATGCTCCTACAAGGACCTAATTTAAATGGCTCATAATTAAGGGTTAATTAAATTAAAAAAAACCTAATTAAGTACTTTTATGATTTTCCCACCCTTATGGGTTAATCATAATTTCTTTAAAGGGTCTTTATTGTGTTTTAAACAAATAAAAGGGACCCTTAATTTCATCATTAATTATCTCGATCGATTATGATTTTAGTTTTATTAGTTAAGCCACTTAATTAATTAATTAACCCTTGTTAATCTTCATATTAATTAACTTTCTTTCAAACTGAAGTGGACTTAGAAAAAGAAGCTAGGAAAGAGGTCCTAACCCCACTCCCCTTGTTCATTCAGTGTTAGATAGTGATTAGTGAGTTTAATTAATTAATTTGTTACTATTTAAGGTGTTAATTAGCCATTAAGTGGATTAAAAGAGTAATTAGGCTTAAATGATCAATTCCCCTAATTAACAAAGTAGAAAATTCTAAGAAATTTATGGGAGGCAGAGGTCATCCCATTAAACTAACACAAAGTTTAGGATTAATTACTTAAGTAATTAAGGCTTAATTAAGCTAATTAATTTTTTTATTTAAACCTTAATTAAGCCTTAATCACTACTCAAAATTAATTAAAATCAATTTTATTTGAATTTCCTCTGAATTACCTTTAAAATGAGTATTTATTTGCATTTTTATGATTTTTATATGATTTTTTATAATTTTTCAAAGTTTCAGAAATTTAAATAATTTTTTATAATTTTTATAAAGTCTATTAATTTATTCTACTAAAATAGACTACTTTAGTTTTAAAATTCAATATCTCCTGATCTAGAAATTCTTTTGACTTCAAATTTTTATGGTAGTTGTATTTTAACTTAAATTTACATTCCTAAAAATTTTAGATCAATATGATACATATTTTTAGTTTAATTATTGAAATTTTATTTCCACTAAAACCTAAATTAAGCTCAAAATACCCAATAGAAATTAAAAATTTTGGGTATATTGGATTCCTCTCAGAAAGAAAAATCCAACAAGCCCTTACTTGTAATTTTTTGTTAAGTATTTTCTTTTTTATGAATTTTTGAAGTTTTGGGTGATTTAAATAAGTTTTAAAATAAAAAAATCTCTATTTTTCTAGTTAACCCAGTGAATGCCATGTGGCGCTGACCAGGCCACACGTTTCCATGCATCATTGTGTGATTAAGGCGTGTGGTTCTACATGGTAGCACGTGATTGGCGCAATTTCATGTGGCCATTTGATCGGGAATGTGTGGTTTTGACCGGATCAAATCTGAAATTTAGTGGGCCAAAATTGAACGAGATCTACTCTAATCTTAACAGTCCATCCCTATTGAAGTGGGATCGGGCGGTGGCGGGTCTTCTTCTCCCAGAAGGACTAAATGGATGAATATCAAAAGCAAAAAATGAATCTTTGGAGTCTATTTCATACTTGATTTTGTATCGATACTTATAAAACTCCTATTTTTACATTGGGGTCATATAAAATGAAATATGCAAGGGATATCTAATGGAAATTTTTAAAATTGAGCAAATATCATCACAAATAAGCAATCCTATGGCCAACTATGGGATTTGAAAATTACCTCACTAGAGATAGTTTCTGGCAGCTGTGTTGATCCGAGCACACTCTTGAATGTGAGATGAAGCCTTGGGATGAATCTAGACCCTTGCCTCCCCTTGGAATGCGGCATCCACCAATGGTCGATGCCTCCTTGCTAGAATACACTCAGTTTTGGTGTTCTTCTAACCCAAAGGAAGTGGGGAAAGGGGTCTTATTGCTTGGAAGAGCTCCTAGAGTGTGTGCAATGGAAGAAGAAGTTCGTTGGAGGCCTCCTTTTTATGCTTGATGGTGGCCAAAAATCACCACTAATGGTGATTTTTTGGCTCCTAGTAGGTGTGTCCTATGGCTAGTGGTGGTTGGGAATGGTAGGGAATCATCCTAGGTGGCTTGGTTTGGTTGTCCAAGGCTTGGGAGGTGGCTACCAAGAGGGATTAGTGGGTGTCCTATGGGTTTCAAATGCTTCAATGGGGAGGTGAGGTGAATTCACCTCCCATGAGTCATGGCCAACCCAAGCACCTCTTGGTCAGGTTGGGCAGTGTCCTAGGTGCCTAGGTGGACCATTGAGAGAGTGTTAAGTGTCCAAGGAATGAAAATGACCATTCACATAGATGATTTGTCTCATGTGATACCCTTGATCTAAGGGTAGAATGTCATTTAGCATTGGGTTTGATTTGGGTAGATTGAAATGAGTCAAAAGTGAGTTGGGACAAATTTCAAGTCATTTTGGAGTTCATTAGGTTGAATTTGACTCAATTTGACCTATTTAGGTCAAATTGGGTCAAATCAGCTTAGGTTGATCAATTGGTTAAATTAGGTGAAATCAAGAGTTGAGTTAAGTTCATATGATCATTTAGGATGTGTTGGTTCCATTGGTTTGGTTTAACTTAGTTTAGATTTGATTTTGGTTCATTTGAATTCATTTGGGTCAAATGGGTCAAGTTGACCAATTTGACTAATTGACCAAATTAGCTTGGCTCATGGCATGGCTTGGGTTTGGTTGATCATCTAGAATGTGTTATAGGCTTTGGTTGAGTTTAATTTTAATTTGATTGGGTTTTATGTTGGTTTGACTCTTTAGGTCAAGTTGGGTTCAATAGGTCATTTGGGTATAATGGGTTAATTGGGCTCAATTGAGGCTTTGCTCAAGTTCAATAGTCAATTTGGAATGAACTGGAGCTATTCATTGCAATCAGTTTGGTTTAGATTTTGATTTGACCCATCTTGGAAATTTAGGGCAATTTAGGTTAACTTGGGTCAAGAGGGCCAATTTTATTAGGTTAGGCTCAATTGAAGGTCAAGTCATGTTCAAGTGTTGATTTTGGGTTAGTATGAATCATGGGTTTTAATATATTTGGCTTAGGTTACAATTTGGCTAGTTCAAGTTCATATGGATTAAAGGGTTGGCTTGGTCAAAGGGCTAGGTTGACATGGTTTGACCCAACAATGATCAATCTTGAACTTTAGATTGGATTAATTTACTTTGATTTGAATTGAATTAGATTTTGGTTTCATCTAGGTCAAATTTGCCACTTTGGGTCATGAACCGGTTGGATTTAGTTGTCTTTATTTTGGGTTGAGTTTTAATTTAGTTGAGTTTATATAGATTTGAGATTGATATATAAATCCAATTGTAATTGCTTGAGTTCAAATGAGTTTTGGTTCATTTGAAAATTTCAAGTCAAATAGGCTAAGTTGGGTTTGACTTTGGTTGATTTTGGTTTGGCTTGATGATTGTAAGTTTTATTTATATTTGGAATGGTGATTGAAGGTTTAATTGATTTATGAGAAAATCAATTGAATTTGGGTCTTGGAACGAAGGAACTTGGCTAAGTTCATGGGGTTGGTTCATATAGCTCAGGTTTGGATTTTTGATTTAGCTTGATTTAGTTTTGATTATTTGATTGTAGATCTGATTTATATTTGAAGATAATTGAAGAATAGTGATTTATGAGAAAATCAATTGAATTGAAATGATTTGGGTTAAGATTTGTCTAAGCTCATGAAGGTCACTTCATAGGGCTTATAAAGGGTTTATTGATTTAATTTGATTTATTTTGATTTAGTTTTAATCATTTGAATGTAGATTTGATTTATATATGGGATGATAATTGAAGAAATAATTTATCATAAGGAAATCAATTAATTTTGGATTGGTTTGAATGGGACTTTGGTTATGTTCATGAAGGTTGATTCATTTGACTTATGAAGGGTTTTGATTTGATTGTAGATTTTGGAAAATTAGAGATTTAGGGTAGATTGTAAGTTTTGGTTGATATTTTGAATGGTTGAATTGATCTTTAAAAAAAATTAATTGAGTTTAGATTGATTTGGCTTTGGCTAAGGTTACGTCCATAAGATAAAATCACAGGGCTTAGATTAATTTAATTTGATTTGGAATTGGTTATGGATTTCAATCATTTGACTTGGATTTGGATTTGGATTTGAATTTGGCATTTGAATTGAATTTGAGATTTTTTTTGAGAGGGTGAACATGGATTAGATTTAGTTATAGGGTAGGTGGATCTCCCTAAGTCCTAATCATAGCCTAATCCAATGGTTAAACTTTTTAAATCTCTAGGCTTAGGTTAAGCGTTCACCTAAATGCTAGAAGTGTCTTATGACTTAGGAAGTCCTAGTGTCTAGAACACTCCTAAGTCTAAGATGGGGAGATTGAGAACTCACTCTAAAAGTGGATACTGCCGTAAGACTATGCTCATTTGAATCTATGCACTGGATAATGCCCACTAATGGGATGCTCTTGCTAGGAAGGATCAAGCGCCATGGGGGGTAGTGTCCCCACTTCCTCTACCGATCTTGCGTGGTGGAGCACTATGATGCTTTTGGGTCACCATTCCCGCTTTGCCACTATTGAAGTAGAAGGTCGAATGGAAAAGCTCAACTTTACCTCAATAGGTGGAACAGGTGGAGTGAGATCCTTAGGCCATAGCTAGATCACCAATGGAGATTTCCTCTCTAGATGTAGACTTCTATGTTTTGGTAGGAACTACGAAAGGAGGAACTTGGACAAGTGATGGTGGGCAATGAGTGGATCAATGTGATGGTGGAGACACCGCCCCTCTATCAAAAATCTCCTCCTGCGATTGGTAGTATCGGTAAAAAATATATTGATCGGTGTGTCAGTAGTTCCGATCAGGAAAAGCATCAATGTTGAGGCCAGCGGACAATTTTTCATGCCTCCTTCTCTCCTTCTTACTTGCTTGGACTGATACTCGAGCCTCGGTGACTCTCTCCCTGTGAATCTAGTCACTGACGCTCCTGAGGATTAAGGATCTCAAATCAAATAATGTGCCAGACTCTGAGCGTCTATGGGCTCTACCAAGCTGGTGAAGAACTATCCTAAGACTAACAAGGCTTCCTCTCCCTAACCAATACCTAAGAAGGTGGAGAGATGTAGCAAATCCGTAATCCTCCTCTCCATCCAAGGAGAGGGGTGGAACACTCTTGCTCAAGAGTGGAGAGGTCTTATGAGGAGAACCCTCCTCAGTGACATGGGAGGCAGCATCGATCTCCCTGGCTGCTCGCTCATGGTGTTGCTTGATCTTCCTATTCTTGTTGTGGTGAGTGAGGGTGAGCAAAGTGAGGAGAGGAACCTACCTCAAAGGTATGGGAAACAATCGAAGAAGAGGCTTCCCCTTCAAAGTTGGGAAACCGTGAGGGAGGTGTTAGCTCACACTAGGGCTATAGTAGGGACAATAATATATAGCGGCACGAAATACTAACTGCTGACTGCGGCTGAAGGAACTAGGCGATATTGCTGCAAGGACCTCGACAACCTTCCTCTACATAGAGGAAAACTCAGACTATAGGTCAAAGCGAAGGAGTGGCTTTTGTCTAGCCACCTCCTCCCTATTAATGGTGGTGAGGGCTGACCCCTTACAAGTGACCCTGGCGGCCTCAAAACCATGGCCAAACTGAATCAGATGTAGGTGGTCGTGGTGTGTATGGCTAGATCCACACCTAACAAAAAAGACAAGATGAACTTGCAGGAAGTCATAGTAACTAAACTGAAGATGGAGAAGGAACTGACTGTGTTGATACCTCGCATTTGTTAAAACATAACTGAGGCAAACCCTTATTTTGATATTTATCTTCAAGTATCAAGTTCTGATATCGATTTGGAATTTGAACCCACACTTAATAAATTTAGGTATTCTAAGTGGGGTTCGTTGGAGAGATTTTAGAATGTGAGGAGAGACTTTTTCATAGAATTTGATTTTGATTTGGAACCCATATCCAACAAATTTGGGTATGTTGGATGGGGTTTGATCATTTGGAGAGACTTTGGAAATATATTTGTTGTATGCTTTATTTGAAATTTGATTTGGAAAACCTTTATTTAGCAAATTTGGGTAGGCTAAAAGGTTTCAATTATATGTTTGGAAATTTTGTGAAAACATCTTTGTTTGTGATGATTGTCAGTCATGTGTTTGATTTGTTTGATTTGATTTTGATTCGAAAAGGGACCTTTACTTAACAAATTTAATATGCTAAGTAAAGTCCAAATATGTTTGATATGTTTGCAATTTTGTTTATATATGTTGATGTGATATGATTTAGGGAACTCTCATTTAATAGATTTAAATATATTAAATGGAGTTCAATATGTATACGTGTTTGATATTTATTGATTTGATTCCTCTTTTGAAAAAGAGGGGAACTCTTATTTGGCAAATATGGTATGTCAAATAGAGTTCAAATATATGTGTTTATATTTTGATGTTTGGAAGTGAGCTCCAAGTTTAACAAATTTAGGTATGTTAAATGGCTCACTTAGACGTTTGTTTGTATATGTGGGTTTTGTTTTGATTTTGAAGATTGAATTCTCATTTAACAAATATGGGTATGCTAAATGGAATTCAAAAATGTGTGTTGGATATTTTGGTTTTAATTTGATTTTTTTTTTTGAAAATGGAACTCTCATTTAATAAATATGGGTATGTTCAATGGAATTCAATTATGTTTTGCTTATCTTAATTTTATTTTAGTTCTGAAAAAAAGCGAACCTTCACTTAATAAATTTGGGTATATTAAGTGAAGTTCATGTTTTGACTTTAATTTGAAAAGGGGACACCCATTTAACAAAACATGAATGTGTTAAATGGAGTTCAATTATATCTTGATTATAGTTTCAAAAAGAAACTCTCATTCAACAAATATGGTTATGTTAAATGGAGTTGATTGTTTGAATTTATTTTGAAAGTGTGCTTTTGATAAAATTTATTTTGAGGATGGATTTTAATGATGTATATTTATTGAAAAAGGATATTCATTTAACAAATTTAAGTGTGTTAAATGTGGTTTGGTTGTTTTTATTATTTGAAAAGAGATTTAAAAATTTTATATTTTGCAAACTTTATGTTTATGTGAAGTGCATGATTTTATTTGGAGAAAGTGCATTTGAAAATTTTTGCAAAAGACTTTACTTATTTAGTTTGAATTTTATTGAAATTTACTTAAATATGGGATGAACCTTGTCTCACCAAGATAGTGGTAAAGAGGTTCTAAATTTTTAGTCATCTCCTTTCTTTGATTAATTTATTTTTACCTATTTGGGGACCCAATAGGGGTTTTAAGACCTACACAGAGAGAGGTCCTAAAACCCAAAGGATTTTGACTAGCTTTACATAAGGATGAAATAAGCCAAGTGCCAATAGAAAGAAAGAAAGTCTTGGGCTTATATAAAATACAAGTCCACTATCGATGCTTGGAGATAATGATTGTATACTAAAGATGGAGAGAGGAACTATCCCTAGTGGAGTTGCCAAAAAAATCTGTGGTGTTTATTTTTGGATGCTGGTAAAGATGGAGAGAGGAACTATCTAGTGAGTGGTGGTATTTATTTTGGATGGTGGAGGGGACACCATTAAGATCATAGGGGGTACTTATTAAAGTGATCGGGAGCAACATCGAGGTATGATATACTATCTTGAAAGATAGAGATATCACCCTTCAATGAACCTAATTACATAATAAGGACTCTTAAAGCATGATGGGCCTTCCAATCTATCATATAATTGGGATTTATATATTTAAAATTGAAGAAATTTATATGTTTTGAGTTGAAATTTTATTAGAGTACTACGATTTATAATCCATCAATATAAGGTTTTGGAGTCACCTAAGAGGTGAGGATTTATGCCTGTAGCTAAAGAAAATAGCTACCTCAGATCCTAAATCTAGGGAGCTTTAGGAAGAGCTAAAGTACGACCAAAATCTAAGAGAAGATGGACATAAGGTTTACCTCACAAGAGAGAATAAACCACTCGACTGATGGGCTTAAAACTGGCTGGAGTGGCAGCTAGCTAACTCCTTCTACGCTTTAACTTCATGCGGTCTAGTCATATGAAATTGTAAGATAGTTGGGCTATCATTAATTTATAAAGAGATTAAAGTCCTTAAACCCACTCCCTAAAAGACTAAAGCATGAGTGGTATGAATAAGAACTTATTCTAATGCATAATATTTTCAAATTTTATTTCAATTTTTACACTTCATTTTGACAAAGGCTTTAGGATTTCTTATGCCTAAATGTATGATGAAAGTAGATCATTGGCTAAATCGATAAGAAAGGGGCATTTTCCACCACAAGGGAAGGCCACAGTCAAGCATTCCCGTATAGGTATGGAAATCTATTTTCAATAATGAAGTAATATGAATGCATGTGAAGCATTCAACCATACAAATTTGAGGGGTTGTTAAATCTTTAATTATCTTGATTTACATCCTAGGCTTTATGGTGAAGTTATGAGTTGTAAAAAATTTAGTTATGAGTGATTACTTGGGTAGAAAATTTATTTTTATCCTAAGAGCCTAATCATATCCAGGCCACACATTAAAGCATCAATCATAAGAAACTATGAAAAGTATGTTATTTCTAAGGCACAAGCTAAACATAACATCAAATAATTTTACAGCTACCACAAAAGAATAAGAGGTCGGTGCGATCGGGTATGGTTGTACAACTCGAAAAGAGAAAATGGATAGCCGAGCTATACCCTTATACAACCTAGAATATGAAAGAATAATAATAATTTATAAATGAATAAGTGTTATGGGAGGTCTTCAAACCTTCATGTCTTCATGTCTTTTCTGTCTCCATGTCTTTATTTGATTTGATTTGCTCAACTTCATAGGCATCACATGGCACCCCAAGACAAAGCCTTATAGCCAATGCTCATCCTAATTCCCCATAGAACTAATCCTAATTTCTATTGCCAAATTACATTAAAAATAAAGAAAGTAAATCTAATTATACTTGCAAAATAAAGGTTAGCTAAACATACATATAATCCTAAACATTTATATCATAATTTGGACTTAACACCCTAGATGGGTAACCAAGCCCACCTATCCTAACTTGGATAATGCATAGGGGATTAAGCAACCTGCAAAGAGAGCATTTATATTTATTTTTAAGTGGCCCCTTAAGCACAATCCTCTACAGAAAGTAGGATTAGGCTAATCATGGCCTACCATCCATCGGCATACACTAACATCAGCCTAAAGTATTACATCACAAAACAAAACATACATCACACCAAATATCATCCAAACATAAAGCTAGAAGTGGTGACTTAACTCTAGTGTGTGTGTTGAGGCCTGTGTGCTTACTAGACATTAGCATTATATTTTTATAGGTGTGAAAGAGATTTAATTTAACCATAAAGGATGATTTCACTTCAAGTTGTTTAATTGATTTGAGAATTTTAATTTGTGTTTATTTGGTTTCATAAGATTTACACTTAACATCTAAGTGTTATAAAGAGAAGAAAGAGGATTGCCCTCTTTCATCCTTACCTTAAGCCACTTTCTAAAGTATGTTAATTTGATTTAGTTCTCTTTAGTGATTGGTGTATTACACATTTTTAAATTAATCCTAAGTTTTGGTTCACTTTAAATAATACTATTCAATATGAAAGGCATCTTAAGATTAATCTAATTGAATTACTAACATATGACATATATTAAACCATTCCTTTCCATCACACATAACATGCATGTGATTAAATCCTAAGCGTATATATACATTCAACATGTTTTAGCACACTTAAATGATGAATGTATGTGTACATCTAAAATTTATATTTTTATTGATTGAATTATTTAATATGTGTAAATTTAAAGCTCTATAAAAATTCTTATACAAAAGTACATAAGGATGAAATTAAACAGATACGTGTCATTATCAAACCAAGGAAGTGGGATAATCAAATGACCTCCTTGGGGCTACTTAAAGCCTCGTATTCCAGGGATGTCCAGACTATATACCAATTTGCATTCAAATATATCTAAATTTGCATATATGATCATAGGAAATAAAGCTCCAAATCACATGATTAAATAATTCAATCACTTGAATAATTATGGATGCATGCATTTTTAATATAAAAAAGATATTCTGATTCTTTAATCATATGTACACACACATGTATGAAAATGTAAACAAGTACGTGCCATTGTTAAACCAGGAAAGTGAGGTAATCAAATGACCTCCTTGGTGCTACTTAAAGGCTTATATTCCTAGGATGTCCAGACTATATACTTGTTTCTTTATATACATATGAATGTATAAATAACTAAGAGAACAAAAATCATGCAAAGTTGTATTTTTATTTGATTGAATTATTTAGGCATATGAATTAAAGCTTTATCTAAATTATAATACCAAAATACATAAGAATGAAATTAAATAAGTATGTGCATTTGTTAACTAGGGAAGTGAGGTAATCAAATGACCTCCTTGGGGCTACTTAAAGGCTCGTATTCTTGGGATGTCTAGACTATATACTTATTAACATTCAAACTCATGTAAATCTTTATATGAATTCAAGAAAGAGAGCTTCACACCCATATACTTAGGCTATAAGCACATACAAATCCTATATGCATTTATAACTAATGTCTCTCCACATGTTGTCATCAATTTATAAAGTTTATGAAAAATATATTTGGATTTAATAGTAATAATAGCCACACATATTAAGTTAAGTCAACACATGCAAGCTTACATAATGAAAATTAATTTTGTTTTCACTTAACTTTGAAAAGATGAATGTATGAATTCAAATGACATACACCATTTAAAGTGATTGGAAAGGAATAATTAACTATAGACACATGATTCATTCAATTAAATAAATTCCTAAGGATGATCACATTGAATAAACTCATTTAAAGAAAACCAAAGCTTCTTTATTAATTTATGACATAAAATTTTGATCAAGTTTTAAAAGGAGAAAAATTATTTTCTTTTATAATCCCATTCCTAGATTGGTAATTTGATTCGGTTTAAGATAATATAATTAAGTGAATTTTATGAATTAATTAAGTTGGATCCTTAATCAAATTAATTAATTATCCTAACCTATGCTTCTTTAATTTGATTAACCACTTAATTATGAGCCACAAATGACATGAACATGTGAGGAAATAAAATTGCAATGCTCCTACAAGGACTTAATGCAAATGGCTCATAATTAAGGGTTAATTAAATTAAAGAACCTAATTAAGTACTTTTATGATTTTCCACCCTTATAGACTAATCATAATTTTAAAGGGTCTTTATGTTATTAAACACATAAAGAGAGACTCTTAATTTCATCTTTAATTATCTAATGTGATTATTATTTTAGTTTTATTAGTTAAGCCACTTAATTAATTAATTAATGCTTAATGAATCTTCATATTAATTAACTTTCTTTCAAAATGAAGTGGACTTAGGAAAAGAAGCTAGGAAAGCAATCCTAACCCCATTTCCCTTGTCCATTCACTATTAGACAGTGATTAGTGAGTTTAACTAATTAATTTGTTACTATTTAGGGTGTTAATTAGCCATTAAATGGATTAAGAGAGTAATTAGGCTTTAATGATTAATCCTCCTATTTAGCCCAACAATAAATCCCAAGAAAATTATGAGAGGTAGAGTTCATCCCATTAAACTTACACATAAAGTTTGGGATTAATTACTTAAGTAATTAGGGCTTAATTAAGCTAATTAAGTTTTTATTCAAACCTTAATTAACTCCTAATCACTATTAAAAATTAATTTAAATCAATTTTAATTGAATCTCCTCTGAATTACCTTTCAAATGAGTAGTTATTTGCATTTTTTATGATAATTTATGATTTGTTATAATTTTTTAAAGTTTCAACTGATTTAAATAAAATTTCATAATGTTTATAATGTCTATTAATTTATTTTGCTAAAATAGACTATTTGAGCTTCAAAATTCAATATCTCCCAATCCAGAAATTTTTTGGACTTCAGTTTCAATCCCTAAAAATTTTAGATCAATCTTATGTGTATTTTTGGTTTAATTAGTAAAATTTGACTTTTCACTAAAACCTAAATTATGCTCGAAATACTCAATGGAAATTGGGGATTTTGGGGTAATTGGATTTTTCTCAAAATGACAAATCCAATGAGCCCTTACTTATAATTTGTTCATTAAGTATTTTATTTTTTATGAATTTTTGAGATTTCAGGAAATTAAAAAAAAATTAAAATTAGAAAATCCTGATTTTTGTACTTAACATAGTTAGCGCCATGCGATGCTGACCGGGCCATCCATTTTCACCCGTCATCGTGTGATTGGGCCATGCAATTTCTTGTGGCAGTGCGTGATTGGTCGCACGATTTTACATGGCCATTTGAGCAGAATGTGTGGTTTGATCAATCTAATCTAGATTGGCGATTCAGATCAAATCACAATATAGTGGGCTAGAATCAAGTGAGATTTGCTATAATCTCAGCCATTCGTCCCTATTGTAGTGAGATTGGATGGCTGACGGGTCTTCTTCCTCCTAGCAGATGGACCAAATGGACGAAATGTTTGGAACATGAAAAATGAATGCTGTGAGTCCATTTCGGGCTCAATTTCATGTCGATTCTCATCGAAAAACTCTTAAATTTTCATTGGGATCATATAAATGAAAGATTTAAAGGATATCTAATGGAAATTTTTAAAATCGAGCAAACATCATCAGAAATAAGAAACCCTACTATAGGCTACAGGATTTAAAAATTACCTCATCGGGGATGGTTTCTGGTGGCTGTGTTGATCCAAGCACACTCCTAGATGTAAGATGAAGCCTTAGGATGAATCTAGACCCTTTCCTCCCCTTAGAATGTTGTATCCACCAATGGTCACCACCGTCTTATTGGAATCCGCTTAGTTTTGGTGTTCTTCTAGCCTAGAGAAAGTGGGGAAAGGGGTCTTGTTGCTTGGAGGAGCTCCTGGAGTCTGTGCAATGGTAGAAGAAGTGCTTTAGAGGCCTCTCTTTTTGTGCTTGATGGTGGCCGAAAATCACCACTAATGGTGAATTTTTGGCTCCTAGTGGGTGTCTATGGCTATTGGTGGTTGGGAATGATAGGGAATCATCCTAGGTGGCTTTGTTTTATTGGCCAAGGCTTGGGAGGTGGATACCAAGAGGGATTAGTGGATTTCCTATGGGTTTTAAATGCTCCAATGAGGGAGGTGAGGTGAATTCACCTCCCCATGAGTCATGTCCAACCCAACCAACTCTTGGGTTAGGTTGGGCAGTGTGCTAGGTGCCTAGGTGGGCCATTGAGAGGTTGCTAAGTGGCCAAATAATGACCATTCACATAGGTGATTTGTCTCATGTGATACCCTTGACCCAAGGGTAGAATGATCATTTGGCATTGGATTTGATTTATCCAAATTTGAAATGAGTCAAAAGTGAGTTTGTAAAAATTTCAAGTCATTTAGGTTCAATTTGACTCAATTTGACCCACTTAGGTCAAATTGGGTCAAATCGAGTTAGGTTGACCAATTGGTCAAATTGGATTAAACTAAAAGTTGGGTCAAGTTCATTTGATCATTTAGGATGTGTTGGTGTCACTGGTTTGGTTTAGCTTGGTTTGGATTTGATTTTGGTTCATTTGAATTTATTTGGGTCAAATGGGTCAAGTTGACCAATTTGACCAAATTGGCCAAATTGGCATAGGTCATAGCTTGGCTTGGGTTTGATTGATCATTTGAAATGTGTTGTAGTCTTTGGTTGTGTTCAATTTGGATTTGATTGGGTTTTAGGTTAGTTTGACCCTTTAAGTCAAGTTGGGTTGCGTTCAATAGATCATTTGGGTCTAGTGGGTCAATTGGGCTCAATTGAGGCTATGGTCAAGTTTAATAGTTAATTTGGAATGAACTTGAGTCATTGGTTGCAATCAATTTGGTTTAGATTTTGATTTGACCCATCTTTGCCATTTAGGTTAATTTGGGTCCACTTGGGACAACAGGGCCAATTGGGTTAGGTTTGGCTCAATTGAAGGCCAAGTCATGTTTAAGTATTGATTTTGGGTTGGTATGAGTCATGGGTTTCAATATATTTGGCTTAGGTTGTAATTTGGCTAGTTCAGGTTCATATGAATTAAAGGGTTGACTTGGTCAAAAGGCTAGGTTGACTTGGTTTGATCCAATTTGTGATAATTGATCAACCTAGGATGATCAACAATCATGTCATGAAGTTTGGATTGACTTAATTCACTTTTATTTGGATTGAATTGCATTTTGGTTCATGTAGGTCAAATTGGCCACTTTGGGTCAAGTGAACTAGTTGGATTCAGTTGGCTCGATTTTTGGTTGAGTTTGATTTAGTTGAGTTTATATATAGATTTGAGATTGATATGCAAATCCAATTACAATTGGCTTGAGTTCAAATGAGTTTTGGTTCATTTAAAAATTTCAAGTCAAATGGGCTAAGTTGGGTTTAACTTGGGTTGATTTTGGTTTGGCTTGATGATTATAAGTTTCATTTATATTTAGAATGGTGATTGAAAGTATAATTGATTTATGAGAAAATCAATTGAATTTGGGTCTTGGAATGAACGAACTTGGCTAAGTTCATGGGGTTGGTTCATATAGCTCAGGTTTGGATTTTATATTTTGTTTGGTTTAGTTTTTACTAATTGATTGTAGATTTGATTTATATTTGGGAAGGTAATTGAAGGAATAATTGATTCATGAGAAAATCAATTGAATTGGAAATGATTTGGGTTAATATTTGACTAAGCTCATGAAGGTTAGTTCATATAGCTTATAAATAATTTTTTGATTTAATTTGATTTAGTTTTATCATTTGAATGTACATTTGATTTATATATGGGAAGATAATTGAAGGAATAATTGATTATAAGGAAATCAATTAATTTTGGATTGGTTTGGATGGGACTTTAGCTAAGTTCATGAAGGTTGATTCACATGACTTAAGAAGGGTTTTGATTTGATTGTAGATTTTGGCAAATTGGATTTGGAATTGGGTTTGATTGTAAGTTTGGTTGAAATTTGAAGGGATGAATTGATCTTTGAGAAAATCAATTGAGTTTGGATTGATTTGGCATTAGCTAAGGTTAGGTCCATAAGATAAAATCATAAGGCTTAGAATGATTTGATTTTATTTGGAATTAGTTATGGATTTCAATCATTTGACTTGGATTTGGATTTAGATTTGAATTTTGTATTTGAATTGAATTTGAGATTTGGTTTTGAGAGGGTGAACATGGATTGGGTTTAGGTTATAGGGTAGGTGGATCTCCCTAAGTCCTAAAACATAGCCTAATCCTATGGTTAACCTTTCTAAATCTCTAGGCCTAGGCTAAGTGTTCACCTAAGTGCTATAAGTGTCTTATGACTAATGAAGTCCTAGTGTTTAGAAGAATCCTTAGTGTAAGATGGGGAGATTGAGAACTCACTCCAAAATTGGGGTCAACAAACCTAATGGATGTTGGTTAGCTTTGCTTAAGGATGAAATAAGTTAAGTGCCAACATAAAGAATTATAGTCTTGGGCCTATATAAAATATAAGTCTACTATTGATGCTTGGAGATAATAATTGTCTACTAAATATGGAGAGAAGAACCATCCCCAAGTCTAGAAAATTTGTGGTGTTTATTTTTGGATTGGGGACACCACCACAGATCATAGGGGTACTACATTATGGTATGATGTAGTATCTCAAAGATAGAGGCATCACCACAATGGACTAATCACCTAATAAGGACTCAAGGCATGATGGATCTTGAATATACCGAGATTTTTTTTTCTATGCTTTATATGGATGAATAAAGCATGGTTTATATTAAACTAGGTTCTTAAGTTCCCTATGAAGGTAAGCCTCAATAGTTATTACATCCTAGAGAATAAAATTCCTTAAGAATAATCTCGATTAAGTAGACAATTATCATCTCCAAAGATTTTTAGGTTAGACAATCAAAGGATTGGTTATGTTTGGAAATTCAATTGGGAAAGTTCAAGGAGAAGACTTATTTTTGGAATCCAAAGGGAGGAATTAGAAAATGCTCATGGCACTAGGAAGCCTAGTGAGCATTCCAATCTATCCTATGATTAGGCTTTAAATATTTGAAAATGAAGAGATTTATTTATTAGAGTTGAATTTTATTGGATTCTTAGGGCTTACAATCCACCAACACAAGGTTGTGAAAATGTCAAAGAGGTGAGAATTTATGCTTATCACCTAAAGAAAATAGCTACCTCAGATCTTAAATCTAGGGAGATTTAGTATGAGCTAAAGCGTGATCTAAATCTAAGCGGCAGGTGTACATAAGGGTTTATCTTCACAAGAGAGAATAAATCATTTGACTTCTCGACTTATAACCACATGGAGTGGCCACCAGCTAACTCCTCCAACAATTTTGAAACCATGTAGTTTGGTCTTATGAAATGCAAGATAGTTATGGTAGTTATTTAATTTAAAAGAGACTAAAGTCCTAAACCCACTCCCTAAGAGATTATAACATGAGTGGTATGAGCATATGACTTAATCTACAAATTCAAAATCTTTTAAAATTTTATTTCATTTTTATACATCATTTTAAACAAAGGCTTTGGGATTTTTATATCCCTAAATGCATTATGAAATAAGTTACTAGCCAAATCAAAAGAGAGAGGGTGAAGCTCCATTAATAATGGTTGCTCTCATAGGTCGAACGATCCCTATGCGTGTAAAAATGGAGGCCCTCATTTTGCAAGAGGGATTCAAGATGATGTGCATGATGTGAGACATACAACCATACAACTAAGGGGTTGCTAAATCTTTTAATTATCTTGATTATAGCCTAGGCTTTATGGTCATATTATGAGTTGTTTAAAATTTAGTTATGAGTGATTAGTTGGGTAGAAATGTTATTTTTATCCTAAGGACCTAACGCATCCAAGCCACACATTAAGGCATCAAACATGAATAAACTATAAAGAGCATGTCATCCTAATCCATAGTTTAAACATAACATCAATCAATTTTATAAACTATCGTAAAAGAATAATAGGTCGGTCCGGTCAGGTACCATTATGCAACCTAAAAAGAAAAGATGGGTAGCCGAGCTCTACCCTTATACAACCTGGAATATAAAAAAATAATTATAATTTTATTGAATGCTATGGGGGTCTTCATTCTTCATTCTTTCCCTTTAATTTGGTGGACTTCAAGACATCACATGGCACAGACAAAGCCTTCTAGCCATCTCATCCCCCCATAGCACTAATCTTAATTCCTCATGCAACATTACATTGAAAATAGAAAAAGTAAATCTAACTACACCTGTAAAACAAATGTTAGCTAAACATACATATAACTCGCAGTTGTATTTATAATTGGGACTTAGGACCCTGCACATGGGTAACCAAGCCCACCTATCCTAACTTGGATTATGCTTAGGGGTTATAGCAACCTGTAAAAAAGCATTGATATTTATTTTTAAGCACCCCATTAAGCACAATCCCCAACAAAAAATATGATTAGGCTAATATCGTCCTAACATCCATTCTTCGGGGCATACACTCTAACATCCAGTCTAAAATAATACATCACAAAACAAAATACACATCACACCATACACCGACCTAACATAGAACTAAAAGTGGTGACTTAATTTTAATGTGTGTGTTAATTAAGCTTGTATCTCTTGCTAGCATTAATGTTATATTTTTTTTTGTTAGTGTAGAAGATATTCAAATTATCATGAAGGTTAGTTTCACTTTAAATTATTTAAATAATTTGTAAGTTTTAGTTTATGTTTTCTTTTGTTTCCTTTGATTTACACTTAGGGGCTATTTGGTTACCTAGATTTAGAGTGTAAAGTAAACCAAACATAAGGTTAATCTTTTGAGTGTTTGGTATGGTGGAAAGTAAAATTTCAATGCATTTGTAGTGTATTTGAAATGCATTAGAATGGTCATTTTGGGTGAATTCCAAATACATCGGCCAGTGTAAAGTGTTCACCGCCATCTCGTCCCATACCGACCATCTCTTTACCACCGCATACCGGCAACCGGCTCACCACCGCCGTCGTGTAACGTTGGTCGCTGTCACTAACAACCATGATACACCATCTTGCCCGCGGCGTTGACCACCGTGGCCGCACTCTTGACTACCGTGTCACCCACCACCATAGACCACCGTCGGCCGTCGATCGACGCGGCCGACCATCATCGACTGCCCCTCACCACCGTCAGCCCCTCCCCCTTAGATTATTGATCAGACTCCGCCATTGATAATCTAAAAAATACTTTACATTATATTTATTTTGCTAAACAAGAAAAAAGAAATTCATGTATTTGTAGAGTTTTCAACCAAACAAGTTAAAGTAATCCAAATCTGGTGCATTCTTTTTTACTACATTCGTTTACTTTACTAAATCTGAGTAAAACACTTTAGCAACTAAGTGTTATAAAGAGAAGGAAGAGGATTACCCTCTTCCATCCCTGCCTTAAACCACTTTCCAAAGTGTATTAATTTGATTTAATTCTCTTTAGTGAATGGCTTATTACACATTTTAAAATTAATCCTAACTTTATGTTCACTTTAAATAACTCTATTTAATTTGAAAGGCTTCTTAAGATTAATCTAATTGAATCACTAACACATGATATATATATATATATATATATATATATATATATTAAATCATTCCTGTCCTTAACATGTAACATGCATATGATTTAATACTTAGCATATCTACACATGCAATGTGTTTTGGCATATTTAAAGAATGGATGTATGTGTATATTTCAAATCAATCTTTACATTTGATTGAATTATTTAGCATATGTAGATTTAAAGCTCTATCTAAATTGCTATACTAAAATTCATAAGAATGATATTAAATAGGTACATGCCATTATTAACTAGGGAAGTGCGATAATCAAATGACCCCCTTAGGGCTACTTAAAGCCTGGTATTCCCAGAATGTCCAGATTATATACCCATTACATTCAAACTTATGTAAATCTTCATATATGAACATGAGAAAGAGAACTCCAAATCACATAATTAGATAATTTAATCATTCAAATGACTATGAATGCATGTATTTTCAATAGAAATGGAGATCATCATTCTATAACTAAATACACACATACATGTATAAAAGACATAAACAGGTACGTGCCTTTGTTAACTAGGGGATCATCATTCTCTAATCAAATGACCTCCTTGGGACTACTTAAAGCCTCATATTCTTGGGATGTCAAGACTATATACCCATTTTTCTTAAATACATACACATGTATTCATAATTAAGAGGATGAGAACAATAAAAAGATTGTATTTTCTTTAATTGAATCATTTATGTATATGATTTAAAGCTCCATCTAAATTCTAATGTCAGAATACATAAGAATGAAATCAAATGGTAACGTGCCATTGTTAAACTAGGAAAGTGAGGTTATCAAATGACCTCCTTGGGGTTACTTAAAGCCTCGTATTCTCAGGATGTCCAAACTATATACTCATTATAATTCAATCCTATGTAAACCAACATATGAATAAAGGAAAGAGGACTTAATATCCATATACTTAAGCTATAAGCACATACACTTCTTATGTATTTATAACTAACATTACTACATGTTATCATTCATTTATAAACTTTTGGAAAAGTACATTTGAATTTAATAGTGATAGTAGCCACACATATCATAAATTAATCCAACACATGCAAGCTTACATAAAGGAAAATCATTTGATTTAATTAGTTTTGAAAAGATGAATGCATGATTTCAAATGACATACAATATCTAACATGATTGGAAGGGCAAACACAAACACATGATTTCATTCAATTAAGTTAATTCCTAAGGGAAATCATATCAAATAAAATTTTTTAAAGTAAACCAAGGCTTCTTTATGGCATTTTTAACTTTATGTTTCGATTTTATTTAAGGATATAAGGAAATGGTTTGCTGATCATAACCCATCCCCTTCTATGTTAATTGATTTAGTTTAATGAAATATAATTAAGTTGATTTTATGAGTTAATTAGATGATAATATACATTAAATACATTAATTAACCCTTTCTTATGTTACCTTAATATAATTATCCAAATAATTATGAGCCAACATGATATGCAAATGAATTGAGAATTAAATTAGCAATGATCTTAAGAAATAAAAAGGGCCTAATATAATTGGCTCACAATTAATGGTTAATTAAATTAAGGAACTTAATAAGTACTCTTATGATTTCCCCACACATATCAGTTAACCATAATTTCCTTAAATATCTTTAGGTTATTAAACACCTAAAAATCTACCAATGATTTAATTAATAAGGTTTTGATATGATTATGATTTCAATTTAATTAATTAAGTGATGTAATTAATTAGTTAAACCTTAATTAATTTCATTTTTGAAAAAAAAAAAGTGAAATGAACTTAAGGGAATAGGTTAGCAAGGAGGTCCCAACCCTATTCCTTAGTTCATTTATTATTGAGCAATGATTAATAAACTTAATTAACCAATTTGTTACTATTCATGAGATTAATTAATGTTAATTATCTTGAAAGAGTAATTAGGGTTTAATTAGTCAAATTTCTTAATTAAGTTAGCAATAAATCCCAAGAAAATCATGGGAGGCAAAGATCATCCAATTAAATTAATCCACAAAATTTGGGATTAATTGCTCAAGTAATTATGGGGTAATTAAGCTAATTAATTTCTAATTAAAACCTAATTGAGATTTAATTACTCTTCAAAATTAATTAGAATTATTTTTAATTAATTCTTCTCTGAAATACCTTTAAAATAAATATGTATTAACATTTTTATGATTTTCTTATGTTTTCTTATGATTTTTAGAAGTTTTAGAGATTAAAAATAATTAAGCCTAATCCCATCGGCCCCACGTGGTGCGCTGACACGGCACACTTTCCACGTGGCACCGTGAGATTGGCTACTTAAAATTATCAAACTTAGTGCTTACGTGGTGACAATGGAATGAGCTTTCTCGTCCGCCGTCTGATCTAAGATTGGACGGCTACGATTAATCTTGTGGTGTGCAAAGATAAAATTGGATTAATCTAATGGATTTAATCATGACCAACTTCCAATGAAGCAGAATGGACGGTGCATGATCTGTTTCCTCCCAAGCGATGAGAGACAGATACCATCCATCATTCGTCGCTTAATTTGAGCTCACCTGAGCTCAGATCGAGCTCAAATGGATCCCACACCTTCATGACAATGATCAGAGGGGATCCAATGGTGAAGATCACATGAGATACACATTTCTTTCACAAAGGTCTAACTCATTTCACCAAAAGCTTAGTTTTAGAAGCATACCTCGTGGGAACTCCAAACCGGCAGTGCAAATGATTGAGGAAGCTTCGCTAGCGGAGACGAAGCCAAATTCACTCTACCACACCTTCACTTTGACTCGTCAACACAACTGAACCTTCCCTCGAGCTCCAAGCCCACTGAAGGTATCATTTTCATCAAAACTGAGCCTCCAAGTGACAGAACTTGGCCTTATGAGTGAACGGCATGGAACCAATCTAATTACAACTTAATAGGGCTTTGTCTCAACCAGACGAAGGTACCTCAAGCATGTGAATCATCAGTCTTTAGCTCTGAATAGGTTTGTCCAGTAAAACAAAGATTTTGCAAAATTAAGTTGGAGCTTTTTGAAGAAAAGTTGAATGTCACATGATCTTGACCGTTGGATCCACTCTGATCATTATCGTGAAGGTGTGGGTTTCATTTGGAGTGAATCTGAGCTCAGGTGAGCTCAGATTGTGTGGGTAATGGCGAATGGCCTTCGTCCTTCATCGCCCGTGAGATGATAGATTATGCATTATATGTTCCACGTGATTGAAATGGATGGCCATGATTAAATCCACTAAGTCAAGTCATTTTAATCTTTTGTTAATAGTGGGATTGATTTGTGTCATCCGAATTGAGATCGAATGGAAAGCACAGACCCGCGTAGTCCACGGACTGGGCGTGCTTTAATAGCCAATATCACGGTGCCATGTGAAAAGCATGTCATGTTAGTGTGCCACATGGAGTCAACGAAATTAAGGCTTAATTAAATAGAATTAATGGTTGAAACTTCAAATATTCATAACAAATCTTATAAAAATATAAAAAATACAAATAAATACTTATTTTATAGGTATTTTAGAAAAGAAATTATTAAAAATATCCTTAATTAATTTTGAATGGTAATTTAGGCTTAATTAGGGTTTAATTGGAAATTAATTAGCTTAATTATTTCTTAATTAATTAGTTAATTAACCCCAAATTTTTTGAGATTGTTTAAGGGGATGACCTTTACCTCCCCAAATTTTCTTAGGATTTATTGATTAATTAATTAGGAAAATTGGTTAAGTAAGCCCTAATTACTTAATTTAATTAAGGGTGGTTAATTAATCATATGAATAGTGATTAATTAATTGGGCTCATTAATCATTGTCTAATAGTGAGGGGACTTATGGAATATGATTGGGACCTCTTTCTTAATCTCTTTCTCTAAGTTCATTCCATTTTTCAAGAAAAATCAATTAAGGATTAATTGGTTAATTAATTATTTAATTAGTCTAATTAAAATCTAAAATGTATCTAATCCTAATTAATGAGGGGTAGATCTTTAGGTGTTTAATAACCTAAAGATACTTGAGGAATTTATGGTTAACCCACATGTGTGGGAAAACCATAAAAGTATTTCATCAAGTTCCTTAAGGTAATTAATTATTAATTATGAGTTAATAACTTTAGGTCCCTTCATTTCTTAGGATCATTACAAAATTATTTTCCATGCATATCATGTTGGCTCATAATTATTTACTTAATTACTTTAAGGTAACATAGGTAAGGGTTAATTAATGGATTTAATGCATGTTACAACTTAATTAATCCATAAAATCAACTTAATCAAGTTTTATTAAACCACATTAATTCACAAACATGGGAATGGGTTAAGATCAGCAAACTTCTTCTCACATTCCTTTAATAAAATTAAACATAAAGATAAAAGTGACATTAAAGAAGCTTTGGTTTACTTTAAATGGTTTAATTTAATATGATTATCCTTAGAATTAATTTGATTGAATGAAATCATGTGTGTATGCTTATTTATTCCTTTACAATCATGTTAAGTGTTGTATGGCATTTGGGAATCACATATTCATCTCTTCAAAATTAATTAAATTAGATGACTTTCTTTATGTAAACTTGCATGTGTTGATTTAATTTAATATATGTGTGGCTATTATCACTAATAAATTAAAATTATTTTTCCAAAGTTTAAAATAAATTACATTAATTAGAGTGATAGTAGTTATGATCATCATGTGCTTAGAGCTTAGTCATGTGAGTAAAGCTTTTTTCCTTAATTCATATGTAGTTTTACATGTATTTTAATGTTTATAAGTATATAGTCCTGACATCCCGGGAATCTGCAGCTTTAAGTAGTCTGAAGGATGTCATTTGATTACCTCACTTTTCTAGTTAATAGCAACACATACTTATTTGATTTCATTACATGTGTCTCTACATTAGAACTTCGATAGAACTTTAACCCAAATGCATAAATGTTTCAATCAAATAACAATCTTTGCATAGTTTTCCTTCCTTTATTTATATATACATCCATATATATTTGAGAAAAATAAGTGTTTAGTCTGGACATCCCAGGAATACGAGGTTTTAAGTAGCCCCAAGAAGGTCATTTGATTACCTCACTTCCCTGGTTAATAATGGCCCATACTTGCTTATGTCTCTTATACATGTATGTGTATATGTGATTAAAAAAAATGTGAACCCCTCTATTATATTAAAAATGCATGCATCCATAATTGTTCAAGTGATTGAATTATTCAGTCTTGTGATTTGAAGCTTTCTTTCTCATATTCATGTATATAAATCTACATATGTTTTAATGCAAATGAGTATCTAGTTTGGACATCCTGGGAATATGAGGCATTAACTAGCCCTAAGGAGGTCATTTGATTACCTCACTTCCCTAGCTAACAATGACACATACTTATTTAATTTCATCCCTATGTATTTTTGTATAAGAATTTAGATAGAGCTTTGAACTAATATGATTAAATAATTCAATCACATAAAAGAATATAAACTTTAAATACACATGTATACATTCATCATATAAGTATGCCAAAATATATTATATGTATAGATACACTTAGAATTAAATCATATGCATGTTACATATGATGGAAAGGAATGATCAATATATGTCATGTTAAAGTAATTCAATTAAATTAATCCTAAGAAGCCTTTCATATTGAATAGGATCATTTAAGGTGAACCTAAACTTAGGTTAATTAAATCATTTAATAAGCTATTCACTAAAGAGAACTAAATCAAATTAATATTCTTTAGAAAGTGGCTTAAGGTAGAGATGAAAGAGGGCAATCCTCTTCTCCTTTTTTTTATAACACTTAGTTGCTAAGTGCAATCATATGAAACAAAAGAAAAAATAAATTAAAATTCTCAAATCAATTAAATAACTTCAAGTGAAACCAACCTTTCATGTTAAATTGAACCTTTCCAAACTTAGAAGACATAACTCTAATGCTTAGTAAGACATACCACACAAGACTTAACACACACATTAGAATTAAGTCATAACTTCTAGTCCTAAGTTAGGACGGTGCATGATGTGATAAATGTTTTATTTTATGATGTATTATTTTATACTGGATATTAGGGTGTCTGCTTCGTAGGCTAGATGGTAGGCCGATATTAGCCTAATCAAATTTTTTGCAAGGGATTGTGCCTAAGGGGATGCTTAAAATAAATACAAATACTTCCTTTATAGGTTTCTTAAACCCTTAAGCATAATCCAAGTTAGGACAAGTGGGCTTGGTTACCCATGTGTAGAGTGATAAGTCCAAATTATAAATATAACTACTTAGGAATGTATGTATGTTTAGCAAACCTCTGTTTAGCAGGTGTAGTTAGATTTACTTTTCCTATTCTTAATGTAATTTTTCATAAGGAATTAGGATTAGTGCTATGGGTGAGTAGGATAAGCATTGGCTTGAAGGCTTTGTCCTGGGGTGCCATATGATTCCTTGAAACCTATCGGATCAAAGAAGCACGGAGGAATGAAATGAAGAGATGAAGAATGAAGACCCACATAGCATTCATTCATTATAAATTGTAATTATTACTTTGTAATTCTAGGTTGTATAAGGGTAGAGCTCAGCTACCCATCTTTTATTTTCAGGTTGTATGGTGGCACCTGACCGCGCCAGCCTCTTATTCTTTTGCATTAGCTTTATAAAATTGATTGATGTTATGTTTAAATTGAGCATTAAAAATGGCATATTTTTCATAGTTTTTTTTATGATTTATGCTTTAATGTGTGGCCTAGATCAATTAGGCTCTTAGGATAAAATTAATTTTTCTACCCCAACTAATCACTCATAATTAAATTTTAGATAATTCATAACCTTGCCATAAAGCCTAGGAATTAAATAAGTTAATTAAAAGATTTAGTAACCCCTTAACTGAATATTGTATGTCTCACATCATGCATATCATCTTGAACCACTCTTGTAAAATGAGGGCCTCCATCCTTACACGCATAAAGATAGCTTGACTTGTGAGAGTAACCCTTACTGACGAAGCTTCACCCTCTTCTCTTTTGATTTGTCCAATAGCTCAATTTCATCATACATTTAAGCATAAGAAATCCTAAAGCCTTTGTCAAAATGAAGTGTCAAAATATAATAAAATTTGAAAAGATTTGCATTTTTAGACTAACCCATTATTCATATCACTTATGCTCTAATCTCTTAGGGTGTGGGTTTAAGAACTTTAGTCTCTTTCTAAATAAATAACAGCCCAACTATCTTACAATTTCATATGACTGAACCACATGGATTTGAATTATAGGAGGAGTTAACTAGCAGTCACTCCAGGAGATTGTAAGCCCAGTAGACAGATGATTCATCTTCTCTTGCGGAGGTGAACCTTTATGTCCACCTGCCTCTCAGATTTAGGTTGTGCTCTAGCTCTTGCTAAAGCTCCCTAGATTTAAAATCTGAGGTTGTTGTTTCCTTCAAGCTATAACCATAATTCTCACCTCTTAGGCATTTCCATAACCTTATGCTGATGGGCCCTAGTAATCTAATAAAATCTCAACTCAAAATATATAAGTCTCTTCACTTTCAAAATTATAAAGGCCAACTATAGGATAGATTGAAATGATCACTAGGCCTTCTAGTATCATAAGCATTTCCTACTTATTCTCTTTGGTTTCCAAAGATAAGTCTTTCCAATTGAACAATCCCATTTGATTTTCTAAAGTAGCCAATTCTTTGATAATCTGACCTTGAAATCTTTGGAGATCCTAATTATCTACTTTAATCAAGAGATTCTTAGGGAATTTCATTCTCTAGGATATAATTAACTATGGAGGCTTTCCTCCATAGAGAACTTTAGAACCAGATTTAATATAAACCCTACTTTCTTCATCCATGTATAATAAAAAAAAATCTCTAGTATATTCGAAGACCCATCATGCCTTAGGAGTCTTTATTAGGTGATTAGGTCTATTGAAGGGTGATGCCTCTATCTTCTGAGATAGTACATCATACCTCAATGTCATACTTGATCACTTCAATAAGTGTCTCCCCATACATTCCAAAAATAAACCCCATAGTAGTCCTACAACTAGTCATCAACGGGTCTATGTCCTAGTACAGCTAGGCAGTGTAGGTGACCATTCATTAGATGACATCCTAAATAATTACTTTGTTGAAATCAAGCAGATGGGTGGGCGTGATCATTCTGATTTGGAAGAGGGTAGAGTAGATTTTGATCCTAATGAGGATGACCTATTAGAGGATTCAGTAGAACTCTATATCATCGATACTCGAGGATCCCTCCACAGAGACCATTAAAGTTAGAAAGGTGTTATGGTTGAAGAATATGATGCTGCTCATTCAACCCAACACCTCCTTCAGTAGCTCAAGAAGAAGAATGAGCATATCAACAGAATGGAGAAGAGGGTTAAGGATTTATTAGAAGCAATTCTAGAACTCTAGAACTATGATACAGTTCGTAGCCTAGTCCCATGGAGGCCAATAGGCCCGAGCTCTTACATATCTTAGAACTTCCTAAGAGTAGCTCTCTCATAGGTTAGGACAGTGGTAGTTTGCATAGAAAGGGCATAGACAGTACCTCCATGTATGAGAAAGACATCAAGTAGATGGTGGAACAACATGTGAAGGAAGCGTTGGCACAAGCCTGAGGGAGCTCATCCATTCCAAAGGGTAGACCTTACCTTGAGGAATTCAGTGTAGTCCAATACCCCAAGAGGGTTTTTGCCACCATCCTTCAAGATTTTTTATGGCACTACAAACCCACGACAACATATGGCATATTTCAGAGCCGGCTATTGCAATGACGGTGACAGTGAAGCGCTCCTCTTCCATCTTTTCATTAGCAGTCTGTCAGGTGTTGCATTTGATTAGTACGTCGAACTACCCAATGGTTCGGTGAAGATTTTTATTGAGTTGGAGCACCTCTTCATCAAGAGATTTGCTAGAGCTCAGCAGAGAGTGCTTGTAGGAGACCTCATTGTAGAGAAACTGAAATACAATGAGTTTATGATTGATTTAATTCTCAGGTGGCGTAACCTGAGCATGAAATACGAATCACAGCTATCTCAACAACATGCCATTGAGATTCTTCTCAAGAATATCCATGGCATGGTCGCCTTCATGCTTAAGGGCTTTACCATCAAAACATCGAAAAGCTAATAAATAAGGTGGCTAGCCTACAAGAGGAAGCCAAATAGTTGCCCTTTCCCAACCAATAATCTTGGCCCAAGTCACAGAAGGTGATCAAGAAGAAGCCAGGGATAGTTATGTCAATGGATAGTGAGAAGCAGTCAGCTAGAGTTCAGTATGAGAGACCACAAGCTCAGCAGCCTCCTTTTCCACCTCCTCTTCCACCGCCTCGATCATCATACTGACCTCCATAGCCACCACAATGACCATTTCCACAACCTCAGTAGCCTACCCAATAGAGGTACACATATCCACCGCTAGGTAGTTACTTCCTACCTACTCTTGCTGATAGATTGAATAAGTCATATTCATTCAAGAGGGAGATAGTTAGGAAAATCTTTAAGAATCTCTTAAAGAAACCTGACTTTAAGTTACCATATCCTAAGTGGTCGGAGGAAGTGGGCAAAAGCGATGATCCTAACTTTTTTCCTCTACCAATGCATGTTAAGACATATCTTAAAAGATTGCATCACTTTCAACGGCTAGCTTGAACATAATTACAAGTCAGGTGCCATAGTTATCCTTAAAGACTACTTGTTAGAACAGCCATATAGTTCTATTAAAGTAATCCGTAGAGATACTTGTGATTTTCAGACAAAAGATGGTTGGGATATTTCTTTATCGTGAAGCTCTAAAGTAATCAAGAAACTTTCCTTGTAGGTGTCTGAAGCAGCTCAAACCTCCAATACTAAGGAGGGTTTGCAAGTTTCTAAGGATAACTCGGGGAAGATGGGAGCTCAATAGTAACAACAACAATCCATACTTGCCCATGATAGGCCAGTAGTGCAACCACCATCCAAGTCTAGCATTCCTTCCACCATTGCGGCTACTATCATTTCATCCAGCTCTTCTTCTACCAACAGGAGCATTGTATCTCTGGATGAGGCAACTAAACCCCTTGCTCATCTTACTTTACTTGATTTCTATTATGTGCCTCCACCTAAATCAATGAAATCAATGAAGAAAGCTGATTTTACTTACATATGTGCCATGTCTGATGATCTTATCGAGTATATTCCCAAAGAAAGCTCTCCAAGTCTAAATAATAATAATAATAATAATAGCTCTAATAATTATGATCCTTTCTCTTCTGATTTAGAATCATACTTTCCTTTTTTGAATCAATCGAGTTCACCCATTGATATTTACTTGGAGTCATCCGACTCTGAGGGTCCCATAGGAGAAGTTGTAGGTATACTCGATGAGCAGATAGAACTTTTCACCAACCCACCACATGAAGTCACCAAAGTCAACCTATACAGTGGCAAAGTTCTATCTCCTAGGGTAGCACCTCAGGAGAAGGGTAAGCAAGTCATTGGTTCTAGTGAGCAGATAGCCTCCACAGGATTCTCAACCTATGGGTATGCTTGTGGAGGACCATCCCATAGTTGATTACAACGTCCTAGCTCATCTTAGAAAGTTGCCAGCTAAGTTAAGCATATACTCTGCCCTTGTATTATCCAAAGAGATGAGGGAATCTCTAATCAAGGATTTTCTTGATCCTGAGATATGCTTAGCTTAGCTGGCCACTACTAGAGAGGAGGCACACTACTCGAAGGACATCTTAGGAGTTACATATAGTGATGAAGACTTACTTCTAAGGATGATCGAGCACAACCGCCCTTTTTACATTATAGTGGATGTTGGCAGATATAAGCTATCAAGAGTTCTAGTTGACCCAGGTGCATCTTTCAACATTATGAGTCTAAGAGCCCTTGTCTACTTGAAGATCGACATCTCTAAATTCTGAAAAGAAAGAATGATGTTAAGAGTATTCAATGAATAAGGCGAGAGGGCCTTAGGCTCCATAATGTTGACCTTAGAGATAGATGATTTGAAGACTAAAGCCAACTTTCATGTTATAGACTCAGACATATCTTTCAATGCTTTACTTGGGAGACTGTGGATACATGAAAATAACACAGTTCCATCCTCTCTATATCATTGTATGAAGTTCATGAGAGGTGGGATCATCTACTGTGTCAAAGGAGATCTCAAGCCACTTATAGTTCACGAGGTCGGCATATATGAGGATGTGGCTTACTACCTCCCTCAAAATCAATAAGTCTATTCTCGTAAACTTGTCCAAAGTTCAAAAATAAAAGAAAAGAAAAAGAAAGAGAAAAAAAGAAAAGAAAAGAGAAATGAAAAAGAAACTAAAAGAGAGCAAGAAAAAGACATGGAGAAGGAAGTGGAGTCTGACATTAAAGTTTGCACACAATTCATTACCCCCATTCAAACATATGGATAGGATGACCTGACCTCCACTCGGCATAAGAACAAGCAGTTTAGAGGTAGTCCTAAGGGTGGAAAAGCTCTTTATTGGCTACCCAAAAAGAGATATGTCCCAGAGATCAGGAGTACACCTACTATCCATATAGACTTAAAATCTATTTTAGAAGATGAGTCTTATATGGTTAGCACACCAGTCAGCTCTTCTTTGTAATAGATCCCTTGGAGGTGACACTTGAGCTAAATAGTGATGAAAATAGGGCTCCAAAGTGAAGCATGAGTGTATCCAAATCTATACGTGAAACAGTCCAGCATCAATTGGGAACCTTAGCTCTAACCCCACTTTCCTTATAAAAAGTTGAGGGTTTGATAGTTGAGGAAGCCCCTAAGCCATCCACAGATGTGAAGACTTTAAGGTTCTTTCTGGGAGCATCATTCTTAAGTCAAGAAGTTGATGTAGAACTTAAGGATGATTCATATAAAGATTTAATAAAATTACCTTTTGATTGGCACTCACCTTGCATTCATAATTTAATAAATAAAGGGTTAATCCCACTTACTTGGTCAAAGCATAGGTCATACTATTTTGAAAGAATATGGAAGAATAAATGCAAAAGCTCTCAATCAAGACTAGGAGTAGGATTTGGTACAGTGGGTCTAGTCGATGATGAAGATTATTATTTAGTTAACACTAATCATTTGAAATCTGATAGGTTCTATTCAAATCACATTAACTCATATGAGGAGGTTTGCTTAGAAACTTCAGAAGGTCCAGATGATTTTGATGTCAAAGATGCACCGTGTGGTGTTTATTTTTGGATGTGGGACACCATGCAGATCTTAGGGGGTACTTATTGAAATGATCGGGTATGATATTAATGAATGATGTACTATCTCAAAATATTGAGGCATCACCCTACAATGGACCTAAGCACCTAATAAGGACTCCTAAGGCAGATGAGTTTTTGAATATATCAGAGATCTTTCCCTTACTTTATATGAAAAAGTAAAGTAGGGTTTATTTTATGACAGGATCTTTAGTTCCCTCTAGAGGAAAGCCTTCATAGTTAATTACATCTTATGGAATAGGATTCTCTAAGAATACTCGATTAAAGTAGGTAATTATGGTCTCTAATAATTTCAAGGCTAGACTATCAAATAGTTAGTTATATTTGGAAGATCAATTGGGAATTATTCAAGGAGAAGACTTATTTTTGGCCAAAGGGAGGAAGTAGGAAATGCTCATGATACTAGGATGCCTACTGAGCATTCCAGTCTATCCTATGGTTGGGCTTTATATATTCGATAGTGAAGAGATTTATTTATTTGAGTTGAATTTTATTAGATTTTTTAGGGCTTATAATCTGCCAAGACAGGGTTATGGAAATTTCTAAGAGGTGAGGATTTATGCTTATTATCCGAAGAAAATAGCTACCTCAGATCCTAAATCTAGGGAGCTTTAGCACGATGCCAAAGCATGACCTAAATCTAAGTGGAGAATGGATATGTTGGTTTACCTCCATAAGAGAGAATAAACTACTCGACTTTTGAACTTACAATCGCTTGGAGGGGCTGCCAGCTAACACTTCATATGCTTTAAATCCATGCAGTTTGGTCTTATGAAATTGCAAGATGATTGGGTTGTTATTTATTTGGAAAGAAACTAAAGTCCTAAACCCACTCCCTAAGAGACTAGAGCATGAATGGTATGAGTATATGACTTAGTCTAAAATGCAAATCTTTCCAATTTTTATTATTTTTGACTCATTCATTTTAACAAAGGCTTGGGATTTCCTTATGCCTAAATCCATGATGAAAGTTGATTATTGGCTAAATCAATGAGAAGGGGGTGTTCTCCACCACAAGGGATGCCCTTACAGGTCAAGCATTCCCCTATCGTGCAAGGATGGAGATCCCTCATATTCAAGAAAGAAGGAATATGCATGCATGATGTGAGACATACAACCATACAACTAAGGGGTTGCTAAATCTTTTAATTATCTTATTTAAAACCTAAGCTTTATGATGAAGTTATGAGTTGATTAAAATTTAATTATGAGTGATTAGTTGGGTAGAAAAATTAATTTTATCCTACGAGCCTACCACATCTAGGCCGCACATCCAAATATCAATCATTCAAAAATTATGAAAAACATGCTATTTAAAGTGTACAATCTAAACACAACATCAATCAAATATGTATAAATTATGTAAAAGACTAAAAGGCCAATGTTGGGTTTCATGCATTACGAAGAGAAAAGATGGGTAGGCTCAGCTCTACAACCCATAAAATAATGCATGCTAGGGGTCTTCTTTTCTTCATTTCTTCATGTCCTTATTTTATCCCTTTTGATTTGATTTGCTCCAAAGGTAGGGCACCTTAAGGACTAAGCCTTCTAGCCACTGCTCATCCTAATCCCCCACAAGATTAATCTTAATTCCTATTATAAAATTATATTTTATAAGAAAAAGTAAATATAACTACACCTGCAAAATAGAGGTTAGCTAAACATACATTCAATCCCAAGCAGTTATATTTATAATTTGGACTTAGCACCCTGCACATGAGTAACCAAGCCCACTTGTCTTAACTTGTATTATTCTTAGGGGCATAAGCAACCCACAAGCAAAACATTTATATTTATTTTTACAGCGACCCCTTAA
Source organism: Cymbidium sinense (assembly GCA_021442155.1). Lineage (NCBI taxonomy): Eukaryota > Viridiplantae > Streptophyta > Magnoliopsida > Asparagales > Orchidaceae > Cymbidium > Cymbidium sinense. The sequence goes on along the minus strand of CM038221.1, from coordinate 22,033,052 downwards.
GCATAATCTCCTAAAAAAATTAATGTTAGATTATCAACGGCTAAACATACAGTCTATGATCTACATTCTTAACATCCAGTCTAAAATATTACATCACAAAATAAAATACAACATCAACCATACAATCAACACATCGACTTAACCTAATTCTAAGGTCGATGACATAGTATTCTAGTGTGTAAATAGAGGGCTTGTGTGACAAGACATCACTAGGCTTCTTTAGTTTAAGTTTCAATTTGGAGTTCGAATTTGTTTGAATTTTACCTTTAGGTGATTTCAATTCAAATGATTTAGCAATTTGTTTTCTAATTTTATTTCACTTTTATTTGTTTAAAGTGATGTTTAGGTTTTCAAGAAAGAAAAGTAGAATGAGTTCTATTTTTGGATGGAACTCACCCTATTCTACATCCTAACTCCTAATAAAATGAAATCTTCATCCTAAGATCAAGATTCATGCTAAAAAGTCTAACTAATGTCCTTAAGTATCTTAATTAGCCCGTTTGAATTTGTGTAATTTATTATATTTGATTTGATTTAGATATTTAAATTTTAAAATTTGAGTTTGTTTAATCTTCATGTATTTTGACTAATTAATTTTAGATTAGATATTTTGATTTAATTAAATTTGATAATTCAATATCCTTTAAATTGATATCTAATAAAGTTTATATTTATTTAATTTCATGTATTTTTGATTGATTTATTTCAGATTAGATATTTTGACTTAATTAAATTTTGATAATTCAACATCCTTTGAATCAAAATCTAGAAAAGTTTAAATTTGTTTAATTTCATATATTTTGATTGATTAATTTTGGATTAAATGTTATAATTTACTTAAATTTTAATAATTTAAAATCCTTTAAATTGATATATAATAAAGATTAAGTTTGTTTAATTTCATTTGTTTTGATTGATTAATTTTGGATTAGATGTTTTGATTTAGTTAAATTTTGATAATTCAATATTCTTTAAATTGATATCTAATTCTTTCTTTTGGGTTTTAATTTGAGATTTTAATTTCATATGATTAATATCATTTCAATATTGTTTAGATTCATTGATTTTATTATTTCATTTAACTTTCATTTAGATTTGTTAATGTATTCTAATTAACTTATGATTTATTTGAAGTTGAATATGCTCTTTTATTTGAATTCCAATTAAGGGTTTGATTTCTTAAATTTGTCATTTAGTTTATGTATATTGATCACTTTTTGATATGATGCAATTTATTTAATTTGATCTTTATTTAATTGATTTAAACGATTTAATTTATTTGATTGATTTAATTAAGGTTTAATTATAGGTTTATTAATCTTTTCGACAAGTTGAGTAGAGTTTGATTTGATTTAGGTTATTTATTTATTGAAACTTTTAATTTGATTTCATGTTTGTTTAGATTAATGATGCAATTAATGATATGATGATTTAGATTTACTAAGTTGGTTTAATTTAGGATTTAATTGGCAATAATTTCATTTTAATTAAGTTTAAATTTATGTTTGATTAAGCTTATGTTTAATATGATTAACTTAATTAAATAATTAGATTAATTAAAAGGTTTGATTAAATTAATTATAGATTAATTAAAGATTTGATTAATTATTATCATGTTGATTAAATCTTGACAATAAATTTAATTAAGTGTTTGATTTAAGCTTGATTTAAGATTTAGTTTTAATATGATTTATTTAAATCAATTTGGTTTATTAAAATGATGGGTTACTTTATTCAAATTAAGTTCATATTCATTAGATGTTTAGTTAATTAGATTTGATTAAGGATAAATTAATTTTAAATTATTGTATTAATTAAAGATTTATTTAATTAAAAATTAATGACTTAATTGCCACATGTGACTGATTTGATTTACTAGATTTAATTAAGTATTATACTTAAATTTGATTGACTAAAGGAATATTATTATTATTGTTGTTGTTGTTGTTTGATTAAATTAAGTGAATTATTTGATTATTTTTATTTCAATTAAACTTGACTATTTATAATTAAAGTTTCATTTGATTTCATCCATTTATTATGTTCATTGAATTTCATTTAATACTTTGATTATGAGTTCATATTTAATTTAATTATTAGGTTTATATATTTATTGATTAATTAGTCATCTTATTCCAATGGATTGAATTTGATCTGATATAGTTATATATTAATTTGATTTAATTTGATTGAATAATTAGCATAAGATTGGTGATTAATTAAGTATTTATCTTATTAAGCAATTAATTTGATTAAGGGCTTAATTAAGGAGCTTAATTTATTGAATGATCAATTAAATTAATCTTAATTAAATAGTTATTTATTAGCTTAATTAGATGTTCATCTTACCAAATTGATTTAACATAAATAAATTCCAATTAATAATTAGTTCAATTACTCATGATTAATTTGATTGAAAGGTTGATTCATTTAAGAATGATTTGGTGATTGAATTATGATTATTATTTTTAATTTATTTAATAGTTAATTAAGGTTATAATTCACTATAATTTTAATCTATTGTAATATATTTTATTAAGTGTTTAGTTTAGATGATTATCCTAATTAAAAATCAGCCATAATTAATTTAGTTTAGGTTAAAATAACAGGGATAATTACATCTTAATTAAGCTCATTAATGATTTTTATTATCTATTACTATTATTATTATTATTAATTCTTATTTTAGGTCTCAAATGTTAATTAAAGTGTTTTCAAGCCATTTTGATAAATTTTTATAATTTTCATAAAGTTTATTAATTTGTTTTACTAAAGTAGATAATTTGAGCTTCATAATTTAATATCTCCTAATCCATATGTTATTTTGATTTTAAATTTTTATGGTAGATGTATTTTAAGTTCAATTTCAATCCTTAAAAATTTCAAATCAATCTGTTGTGTATTTTTAGTTTAATTAATGAAACTTGATTTTCACTTAAACCTAAATTAAGATCACAATACCCAACAAAAATTGGAGATTTTAGGCTTATTGGATTTCTCTCAAAAGGACGAATCCAACAAGTCTTTATTTGCATTTTTAAATGAGTACTATATTTTTTTTAAATAAATTTTTAAAGTTTTAGGAGATTTTTGTGATTTTTCAAGTACCAAAAAAAAAAAATCCTATTTTCCTACTTAAACTTTACCACATGGCCTTGGCGACCTGATTTTCGTGGACGGATTGGGGCTGCTTGGCTTTTGAGCAAGAAAGTGCCCATTCCATCGAACAATGTGATCTAAGGGCTTAAATCTGATCCGAATCTCCTCTAATCACAGTCGTTCATCCCTATTAAAGGGAGATCAGATGGCTGATGTGTTGTCTTCTTCCTGGCGGACAAAATTGAACAAAAAATGGGCTCCTGAATGGCGAAACCGAATTGAGGTCCAATTTGGGCTTGATTTTCTAGCGAATCTCACCTAAAAATACCCCAATTTTATATTGGGATCATTCAAAATGAAAAATGCAAGGGATATCTAATGGGAATTCCCTAAATCGTGCAAGCATCATCATAAGCAAGAGATCCTACAGTTAGCTATGAGATTTAGAAATTACCTCACCGGGGATGATTTTCGCCAACAGAGTTGATTCGAACATGCTCCTAGATGCGAGATGAAACTTTGGAATGAATCTGGACTCTTGCCTTGCCTTAGAACATCGTAATCACCAACTTTCGCTGCACTTCATCAAAATTTGCTTGGTTTTAATGGTTTTTTTGATGAAAAGGACTACATAATGGGTTCTTCTTGCTCACTTGAGATTTTAGAGAGTAACTAGTGCAGAATGGGATTTGAATGGGGTCCCTTTTTCTCACCCCTTAATGGTGGCTGAAAATCACCATTAAAGGTCATGGGAGGTGGTTGGGTGGCCATGGGTGATTAGAAACTTTGGATTTTAGCTCCCAATGTCTCCTTCTTCAGCTCTAGGATCAGTCCCATTAATTGAAAGAGATGGGGAGGAGTGGATGAGTGGGGATTTTGCAAGAATTAGTTTTTCTCCCTCTCTCTCTCTCTCTCTCTCTCTCTCTCTCTCTCTCTTAGTTTCACCTAGCCATAGAGGTTGAATTTTAACTTTTACATTATGATTTAAGTGTTATTATCCCATTTGGACTTGATTTGGGATTAAGTCAACTCATGTTGACCCAAACAAGTTGGGTTGAGTTCAAGTAACTTAATTTGACTCATTGGCTTTGGATTTTCTTTAATTATGTTTGATTAATCATTTATGATAATTTTGATTGATTAATTTTATTTAATTTAGATCAATTTTGAATTTGACCTAAGTTTGACTAAGGTTTGACCTACTTTGACCAAAATTGGTTAAGTTGATTTATGTAATTAAATTTGTTATTTTATATTTAGATTATGTTTCAATTATATTTAATGAATTATTTGGAATATATTTTATCAATTATTTGGCTTTATTTGGTTGAGTTTAGATGGGTCAAATTGGGTTCAATTGAGTTAAATATTTTGTTTGACTCAACCAAGATGCATTTAAGCTTTAATCATGTTTGACTAACTGATCATTGTGATTTAGAGTAATTAGTTATATTTGATTTAATGTTAATTTTGATCTGAATCCATTTTAACTTAAATTGGACTTAATGGGTTAAATGATCCAATTAATCCATTTGAGTCATTATTTGATTTAGATTTATTTAGTTTTATATTTAAGTATGTTCATTTGATGATTTAGAGCCTTCAGAGTGATTTAATTTGGACAATTTTTGGTTTGTTGACTTTCAACTTAATGGGGCCCACATGGGTTAAGTGAAGGTCAAATGACCTATTTGCCACTTTGAACATTATTTGAATTTTTTTTTGAGTTCATTTGTGTTTATGTATTAATTTGGTACTTTTGATTTGATTTAGTTTAGTTTAATTTTGATTTAATTTAATTTTATTTTGACTTAGGTGATTTTGAGTTTAAAACGGTTAATTGAGTTAATCAACCTAATTACCTCAACCCAAGCTCAATTGTATTAAAATTTCAATTCAAATATGTTTGACTTAGATTTCTGTTGAGTTTCATTAAATTTAGGTTTAATTTGGGTCTTGGCTAAAGAGGTAGGCATGAGCTTGTTTAGGCCAAAGGATGGGTAAGTCACCTTGGATTCAAAGGCTTAGTGTAATCCTATGGCAAACCCTCCTAAAGTCTCTAGGTTCAGGTTAAGTATTCACTTAGCCACTAGAAGTGTCCTAAGACTAAGGAGCTCTTTGTATTTAGAAGACTCTTAGACCTATGATAGGAAGATTGAATCTTCACTCCAAAAGTTAGGTCAACACACCGCTAGAGTTCAAAGAAGAGATAAAGTCAACCATCAATGAGCTCAAGGAACTCAATTTAGGAACTAAAGGAGATCCACACCTGATGTACATCAGTTCTTTATTGAATGAAACTGAAATTGATGACTTAGTTAGGTTATTGACTAAGTTTAAGGACTGTTTCACATGGAATTATGAAGAGATGCCCAATTTGTCTTCTAACGTAGCAGTCCACAAACTAATAATAGAGCCTAGTGCTAACCCTATCAAGCAAGCTCCTAGATGCATGCGATTAGACATTGAACAATAGGTCATTTATGAAGTGAAGAAATTGATCGGTGTTGATTTCATCCAGGAAGAAAAATACCCCACATGGTTGGCCAGTGTTGTCCTAGTTAAGAAGAAGAATGGCTAAATTCTCATATGCGTCAATTTTAGGGATCTAAATAAGGCATGTCCAGAAGATGAATTTCCACTACCGATACCAAAATTGATGGCGGTCATTGCCTCATCTAATGCAGTCTTCTCTTTCATGGATGGCTCATCTAGATATAACCAAATAAAGATGGCCCCTGAAGGTAAAAGAAACATTACTTTTAGACCCCCGATCAGAATCTATTGCTATAAGATCATGTCTTTCTGCCTTAAAAATTTCGGTGCTACATACTAGTGAGCCATGACTCGAATCTTCGATGAACTCATTCATCATCAAGTCGAATGTTATGTCGATGATCTCATGGTCAAAAGTATAGAAAAGGAAGATCATCTCTTTAACTTGAGAGTAGTTTTTGAATAGTTAAGATAATTTAACCTTAAAATGAATCCTGTGAAGTGTGCATTCAGAGTAGCTTCAGTGAAATTCCTTGGGTTTATTATCTGACATCGGAGAATCAAAATTGATCTAAAAAATGTCAAGGCAATATTACAAATGCCACCCCCTAAGATTTTAATTCAACTAAGATCATTCCAAGGGTGGTTGGCGTATCTAAGATGCTTTATATTCAACCTATTAGGGAGATATCAGCCATTCTCAGTACTTATCAAAAAGGATGTCAAGTTCAAGTGGGATGACAAGTGCCAGCATGACTTTGAAGATGTCAAGAAGTACATGATGATGCCACCAGTCTTAGCCTATCCACTAGTCGCTCATACTTTACAAAGATGACTCCCTAGGTACTTTGTTTGCCCAAGCCAATGATGAAGGGAAGAAAAATTCTCTCTACTATCTTAGCAGTCATCTAATCCCTATTGAGGCAATTTATCCACCCATTAAGAAACATTACCTAGCATTAATCTTTGATCCCAAAAGCTACAACATTACATGCTTTCTTATAAGGTGAACTTGATCTTTATAATCAATCCACTATAATATATCATGACACGACTGATTCTATCTGGACGGTTGGTATGTTGGTTTATGATTTTATCATAGTTTGATATTACTTTCGTACCCCTCTATGCGGTGAAAGGACAAGCACTAGTAGATTTCTTAACAGCACGCCCACTTTCTGCTGACTCTCCGCTTAGTGATGACCTCACCGATGAACAAATCATGAACTTTAGGCATACTAGCATTTGCCATTTAGAGATGTACTTTGATGGTGCAGCTTCCTCTCAAAGAGGAGAAGAACCAGAATCTACTATTCCAGGAAAGACAGGGGTAGGAGTAATTCTCCTAACTTTGAACCATGATGTGATGAGATTCTCATATCATCTGTCCAATCCTTGCACCAACAACAAAGTCAAATATGAGGCTCTGATTTTTGGTCTGGAGTTAGCCGTTACTCTCAGCATCTAGAATATCGACATCTTTAGGGATTCTCAGCTAGTCATTAATCAAATTGTTGGGTCTTTCAATCATATAAGGTTCTAAAGCCTAAGCACTATCACTACCACAAGTACATTCTAGAGTTGTTGGCCCAAATCTTAGTGGTTACCATTTACAAGATTCTTCGAGGAGAAAATGTCATAGCATATGCTTTAGCCAAACTTGCCAAGGAGTTGGCATATCCAAAAGATGAGTTCATATCGATAAGGGTCCAAAATAGACAAGTCTTATCCCTTATTGATACTAAACTTATCGAAAAGCACTCTCTTGAAGGGGAGGTTGTTGTTGTCAAGAAGGACGAGGAGTTAGATTGGAGGCAACCATTCATAGATTATCTAAATAGAGATAAACTACCTCAAGAGAAGTCGCAAGCCCTCGTGAATGGTGTCTTATACCGACGGTCTTTCAATAATATGTGGTTATATTATTTAGACAAACACGAAGCCCATAAGATCATGACCTAGGTGCACTCAGGATTATGTGGAGCTCATCAATCCAGTCCAAAGATAAAAGCCAAGATCAAGAGACTAGGATACTTTTGGATGTCGATGATCACTGATTGTATGGACATAGCTAAGTGATGCCACCAGTGTCAGGTACTCAGTGTGGTCCTACACCAACCGTCCAACATTCTACACCCTACATTGGCTTCATGACCATTCAAGTGTTGGGGTACCGACATAATGGGTCTGATTGATCCTCCTTCTTCCAAGGGTCATCGATTCATCTTAGCTACTACTAACTACATTTCTAAATGGGCAGAGGCGATTTTGCTCAGAGAGGTCACACATCTCATCATGTGCTCAATTTTTCAGACAGCATATTGTATATAAGTTCAGGGTGCCTCAACAAATTATATTCGATAATGGTACCACATTCAAAAGCACCAAGATCAATAACTTTTTTCAGAGACACAGCATAGATTGAAGATATTCTACCATCTATTATTCAAGGGAAAATGGCTTAGCAGAAGATTTCATCAAAACTCTCATCCAAATACTAAAGAAGACACCCAATGATAACAAGCGATAATAGCATGAACAATTAGTTGAAGCTTTGTGGGCTTATCGCACCACTTACAAAACCCCGACTCAGTCTACCCCTTTCTCCTTAGTATATGTGTCCGAAGCCATTCTACCTTTAGAAGTCCAACTCCTGTCACTAAGGATAGTTGTGGGTAGTAAGATCACAATAGAGCATAACTCCAAGTTATGGTTAGAGGAGCTCGACGGTTTGAAGGAGAGACACTTACGGGCATGCCAGATCCTCGAGTTGTACGAAGCCAAAATGATTCAAGCTCATAATAAGTTAGTCTATTCTAGAGCTTTTCAAGTAGGAGAGCTTGTTTTAGTTATAAGGAGACCAATTATTCCTTGTTGCAAGAAGGGAGGCAAGTTTGAACCCACTTGGGAAGGCACTTTTTCCAAAAAAGAATGCCTACCAAGAAGGATCTTATTAGCTTATTAATCATAAGGGAGAGAGCCCAATGCTTCCAATCAATGGGCTCTACTTAAAAAAATATTATCCATAAATCATGTTTAAAATAATTATCATCAATAAAAATTCCATTTTGAATTCAATTTCTTCCATATTGAAAGCATATTTGTTTGCAAATTAGCCACGATGTGTTTAGGGTAGTGTAAGGGACCCAAGTGGCATCCTATCCTTCATCAACACAACACAAACATAAACTACACACAAATATATAAAATAAACACATATCTTTTGTCTTAGACTACTTCAAGTTGGGATAATGCCCCGAGCAGTACTCACTCAATAGCTGCTCTAGGTCGGGTTAATGTGCTACTCTGCTAGTGTGACACCCCAGCGATATTTTTGCCTTGGAGGATGTAAGTATGCTATGCTTTCCTCCCAGCTTAATCACTACACATCGACGAGAACCCTGTTAGTTTGGTAGGCCTTACTGGGCGGCCAATAAGCTACCTTATGTTTGCTTCATTTAAGAGGATGTAAGTCTGCTACGCTTTTTTCTTGGATTAGCCTTTGTGTACTGACTGGGTCAAGTATATCTGAGATTTAGGGTAAGTCCCCCAGTGGCTCATTTCCCCTTTAGTTTAAAAATTATCCTTCTAAAGTTTCTAGATGATCTTCTTCATCTTCTTTTCCTAATAAAAATTAATGTTTAACTTTCTTATTTGAAATATGAGGGATTGGTACTCTTACTATTAGAAATAGAATTAGGAATCTTTATAGAATTTATAATGTTGGTTTCTTGGTTATTCTTGAATCTCTTATTTTTTTCTTCTAAAATAATGCATACGTTTAGGATGATTGATTTATATTTCAATAGCAATAATAAGATTTGGTTATTTTGGAATAATTCTCTTTACATTAATGTTATTAATGATTTTCATCAAGTTATTAATGTGGATATTTCATTTGGTGATTACCATGCTTTTAGCTCTTTTGTTTATGTTGCTTGTAACAAGTTAGAGGATAATTCCTTGGGATCAATTTTCTAATTTTGCTTGTTGTTAATGATTCTTGGATTGTTTGGTGGGATTTCAATATGATCCTTTCTTTGAATGAAAGGAAATGGGGTTCTTTGCCAAATTTACATTCAATGGAAGATTTTGCAAATATGATTTTGGATTGTAATCTTCATGATGTTGGTTTCATTGGTTCTTACTTTACTTGGAATAATCATAGATTATGGCAATGGTTGGATTATGCTTTATTTAATAATTGGTTAAATTGTGTCCTTTAACTTGGAGCATCTTAGTAGAACTCTCTTGGATCATGCTCCTCTTTTGATTTCTATTAAGGATGCTATTCATAATAATAATGTCATTAAAATTTTTTGTTTTCAAAATATGTGGTTACAAGATAAAAGTTTTCTTGATGTTATTGCTTATAATTGGTGTGCTTGTCTTTCTCCAGATGATTCTACATTTGGTATGATTAGATTTTGGATTAAGCTTAAAAGGCTTAAGCATAATATCACTTGGTGGAATAGAAACTGTTTTAAAAATCTATTTGATAAAATCAAGAATATGGAACAAAAGGTGAAAGATTTGGAAGAACTTGTTATTACTAAGTCTTCTTTCTATTCTAATATTGTTGAAGCAAAAGATAATCTCATTAAGTTTTGATATGGAGGAGACTTGGAGACAAAACTACCTCTAAACATCTTTCTAAGGGGAAAGAAACACTAAATATTTTTATACTTTTGTAATGAAAATAGTTGGTCTCATTCATAAAATCAAGAACTTTGATGGTTTCACAAAAAGAGGATATATTTTCTTACTCTTAATTATTTTAAAGATCTTTTAAGTAAAAATTATCAACTTGAGCACTTATCCAATCCTCTATCATCCCCTTATATGCTAAGGCTTGGTTGCTCCTCATGAGGAAATATTTAATACTCTTAATGGTATGAATGATTGATCATTTGGCTAGATGGTTACACTATTTATTCTTTAAAAAAAGGTTTATTATTAAAATTGATCTTGTTAATTTTGGGAATTTTCTTCAAGGGAATTCTATTCTAAATATTTTACTAGCACTTCTATCTTATTCTAAGAAAGATAATCGACTTTTGGAATGACTTTAGACCTATTAGTCTTTGGACTTTTTTTAATAAATTGATTTCTAAAATTTTGACTAATATGCATAGTAATTTTCATCCTGATTATCTCTCAAATAGCTTTGAGTAGAACTATTTGGGATAACATGCTTAAAATTGATTCATGATTTGAATGTTAAAATTAGAGGTGGAAATTTACTTTTAAGCTTGACATCACCAAAGCTTATGATAACATTTCTTGGGATTTTCTTAATAGCATTCTTACTTTATTTGGTTTTTCTATTCATTTTGTTTCTTTGGTTAACAATATAATTAGAAATGTTTGGTTTTCATTAGTTATCAATGGTGAAAACTTTGGTTTCTTTAATTCCTCTCAAGGTATAAGGCAAGGTGGCCCTCTTTCTCCAGCTTTTATTATGCATTTGAATATTTGTATTTAATCTTTTTTAGAAGAATTCTAGTATATTTTCAAGAATCTTGGTGGTTTGGCTATCTCTCACTTAAGCTTTCTGATGATTTCATAATTTTTATAATGGCTCATTACATTATGTTAAAAAGCTTAAGGATTTTTAAATAAATTTGAAAAGGAAAGTGGCCTTTTGATTAGTTCTCATAAAAGTTGTTTAATCACTTCTACTTCTATTTTAGTTTATAAAATTAATAAAATAAAAGTTATCACAAGTTTTTCACATCAAAATCTTCCAATTAAATATTTAGGCTCTCCTTTATATTGTGGCCATAAGAGATCCTATCTCTTTGATGAGGTAATTCATAATATTCAAAATAAAATTTCTATGTTTGAATCTCATTTTTTATCTTTTGGTGGTAGTTTAATTATTATTAAAAGTATTCATTACTCTCTTCCTTTTTATTTGTTGCTTAATATTGTTCTTCTTGTCATGTCGATTGAAAGAATTTTTAATAAGTTTATTTGGGGCTCTAGGAATTTGACCAAAAGGCTTCATTAGACTTCTTGGTCTAATATGTGTACTATTTATGAAGGTGGTATTGGGTGCATATCTTTGATGGATTCCACCAATGTTTTCTTAAAACTTTGGTGGAATTTTGAAAAATGAAAGTCTTTGGGCTAAATTCATGAAATTTAAATATTGCAAAGGTAAGCATCCTTTAATTTGCATCATAAACATGGTGACTCAATTGTTTGGAAACGGATCTATGATATTAAATGGAAAGTGAAACCTCTCATTTTTGGGGTATTAATAATGGATCTTCTTTCTTTTGGCAAGATAACTAGATGGGGGATTTTTTTCCATCGATTCTTTGCTTAATACTAACTCTACTTCTTCTTTGACAGTTAGTCATTTTATTTATAATGGTGAATGAAATTTCTCTCTTTTAAATGATTTGATTCTTGATTTTATTAGTAATAACATCATCAATATTCCTATTGATGTCATTTTATTTATAATGGTGAATATCTCTGATTTGATTCTTGATTTTATTAGTAATCATCTTATTGATGGTTATTTTCATCAAATTCTATTCAAAATTTCTAGTAATGGAGAATTTATCTTTTAAAGATACTTGGCAATATATTAGAGTTAAAAAAATCCTCTCATGTTTTTGTTTAAAATTTGGAATAATATTATTCATACTTCTTATTCTATTATTTTGTGGAGAATTTTAAGGGATTATATTATTATTGATTCTTTACTTTTGGACAAAGGATTTTATCTACCCTCTAAATGCATGTGTTGCTTTCATATTGAGAATATTAGTCATGTTTTTATTAATAGTGTCATTGCCTCTACAGTTTGGGTTTGGTATGAGAATTTATTTAAATTAAGTTATTTTAATAGCAATTTAACTTTAATGCAACTTCTTGACTCTTATTTTCTTAATATTGTTAAAGGGCATATCAAAATGTGGTGTATTACTTTGAATTGGTTTATTTGGCTTAATAGAAATGATGCTAAGCATCGTGTATACTATGAATCATAAGAGGATTATTAGTAGGACTAAAGATATGATTTTTTTATATAAAGCTTCTTCTTGGTACTAATTTTAAAGGTTGTAAGTTTTTTTACCTCTAAATTTATTGGTTTTCTTATTGACTTCTCCATATTATAAAATTATTCATTGGATTAAGTCTCTTAATTATTGTATTAAAATTAATATTTATGGTTCTATGCAAAGAATAAGTAGGGTTGTGGTGGTATTTTTATAAATAATCTTGGGAATATTATCTTGGCTTTTCCTCTCCTTTCTACTAATTTTGTTATTTTTCTGAATTGATGATTGTTTCATGCTCTTAAGCTTTGTTTGGATGGAAATTTTCATACTATTTGGTTGGAATCGATCTTTGAGATGGTTGTTGTTATGATCAATTCTAACCATAAGGGTAATGGTGAGCTTTTTTATTTAATTAAAAAAATTAAACCTATTATCTCAAAACTTTCTTTTAAAATTAATCATATTTTAAGAGTAGAAAATGCTTGTATGGATTTCTTAGCTGGTTTCGGGTGTAATCTCTTTGATTTTACTTTTTTACCAATGCGAATATTCATAAGCAATTAAGAGGGTTATCTAATTTAGATAAATCTGATTTTCCTTATGTTAGATTTTCTTAGTTTTTTAATCTTTCTTTTCTATTGGTGGTTATCTTGGGGCTTTTGGTGGTTTTGGTTTGTTTGGTTACTGTTGGCTCCTATTCTCTATTGGGGGCTTTTTGCTCTTATTTTATTCTTATATTTTACAAGTTGGAATGTTGGCTTCTGTCATTTTGGTTGTCAGGCTGTTGTCGATTGTTGCTCCTACTTTTATTGCAGTATCTCTTGTGGGTTTATTTTTTTGGCTTTTGGTTTGTTGGTTGTCTTTCTTTGGTGGCTTTGTGGTCGGTCTCCTTGAGCTTCCTAGTTTTTTGTGCCTTCTCTAGATGTGATGTTTGTTGTGCTTCTCTTGCTTCTATTTCCTTTTAGCTAGTTGCACTAGTTTGGTTTTGGGTGTGGCTGCTGCTTTTCTTTATGGCTTTGGTGGATCTGTTATTACTTATTTTGGTTGGTGGCTAATGTGGTCTTTCTTGGTTGCTTTAGTCTAGTTTGGAGTTGATGAGCTTCTTTGGTTCCTTCTCTTCTTCACCCCTCTTTGGTTGGTTGGTGACTATATTTCTTACTCCAACTACTTTTGGGTGGTTGGATGGTCGTACTGGCTTGGAATGTTTTTTTGTTGGCTCATTTTTTTCTGCTATTGCCCCCTTTGGCAAGTAGCTCTGTTGTTGTTCTTCCTTTTTTGGTGGTTGGTTCTAGATCTTTGCTAATTATTGGTGTGTGCTCGAGTGCCTTTGTGAGGTTTGTTGGCTATGATGGCTAGGATGTTTACTCTTTTCTGTTGGTTGGTAGCTTTTTTATGACTGTAACCATCCTTTCGAATTTTGGCTACTCGCAAAGTTTTATTACCCCTTCTAATGTTTGTGATTGAGCCCGAGCCTTTTCTTTTGCTTTTCTTTCCTTCCTCTTTATCTCTGTTTATTTTCTTTTAACTGTTCTTATCTTTGCTTTAGTTTTTTCTTGCAGGTTTCCTTCATTTTCTCTTGGGTCTCTTCAGGTGGTATCGACTACTCGAGGATTCACAGGTTGTTGTTGTTCTTTTCTAAGTTTTCCTTTTGCTTTTTCTTTTCTTTTATATTAGTTAAGGGATTTTTCTCTTTGGGTTTTTCTGTAGCTCTTTGAGTAATTGTCTTTGAGATTTGTCCCCTTTAAGGATGTTGTCTCCTTTTCTTTTGGTAATAAAAATTCCTCTTTTTAACAAAAAAATATACTAAACCCTAAACTCTAAACCCCAAAACCCTAAAGCTAAAAAGCCTAAACACTAAACCATAATCCTAAACCCTAAACCCTAAAACCCTAAACCCAAACCTAAACTAAACCTAAACCCTAATAAACCTAAACTAAAACCTAAACCTAAATAAAATAATAAAATAAAAAATAAAAATGAAACTAAAATAAAATAAATAAAAATCTAAACTAAACTAAAAATAAAATAAAAACAAAACCTAAATAAAATACTAAATAAATAAATAAAATAAATCTAAAAAATAAATTAAATAAAAACCTAAAAAAAATAAAACTAAAATACTAAAATAAAACTAAAAAATAAAACCTAAAAACTAAAAAAAACTAAACCTAAAATAAAAAATATATAATAAACCTAAACCTAAACCAAAATAAACTAAACTAAAATAAATAAAACATAAAAACTAAAAATAAACTAAAATAACCTAAACCTACACTAAATAAAAATAAAATAAACTAAAATAAACCTAAACCTAAACTAAAATAAACTTAAAAAGAAATATAAACCTAAAATTAAACTTAAAAAAATAAACTTAAACCTAAAAAAAAAATAAAAATAAACTCAACTAAAACTAAACTCCAAAAATAAACCTAAATAAAATAAAAATAAAATTAATAAATAAAATAAACTAAATAAACCTAAACCTGGTTATTAATTTTTTTAAAGAAACTTAAACCCAAATCCTAAACCCTAAACCCTAAAAAATGCTAAAAAACCATAAACCCCAAACCCCTAAATCCTAAACCCTAAACCCTAAACACTAAACCTTAACCCTAGACCCAAAATCCTAAAAGCATAAACCTTAAACCCTAAACCCTAAAACCTAAACCTAAATCTAAATCCTAAACATAAAACCACAAACCTAACCCCACAACTTAAAACCCTAAACCTAAAGCTAAAGTAACTAAATAAACTAAAAAATGAACTTAAACCTTAAAACCTAATAATAAACCTAAACCTAAACTCTAAATGGGGAACCTTGATGGCGGGAACATCACCATCAACTTCAGATTTGATGATGGAGTTGAAGGCAGTTAGCAAGTGGTTGTGAGTAGTGGTATTTATGAAGGCGGGAGGAGCGATAAAGTTACCGTGCTAATGGTGGAGGAGAGATCCGATATGATGGTGGATCTGCTACTCAAATGGTTAGATAAACAAACCCCAACCTCTTAAACCAAAACCAACCTAAACTTAAACCATAAAAATAAAAAATAAAAAAAATAAATAAAATTTTAAAAAATTAAATAAATAAACCCTAAACCCTAAATCTAACCCTAGACCCAAAACCCTAAACCCTAAACCCTAAACACTAAAATCAAAACCCAAAAACCCAAACCCAAACCCAAACTCAAAACCCTAAACCTAAAAAACACAAACCCTAAATATCCCTAAACTCACTAAATCCTAAACCCTCCACTACCATAAACCACAAATCTCCCTAAATCCTCCTAAAATCCCATTATCCTAAACCACAAATCATAACCTAAAAATAAAATAAAACCATAAATAAACTAAACCTAAAAAATTAAATTTAAATAAAATTTAAACAAATAAATATAAATAAATAAAAAATACCTAAAATAAATAAAAAAATAAAATAAAAAATAAAATAAACTAAATAATAAAAAAAATAATTAAATTAAAATAAATAAACTTTTGTTGGATTCTTAATTTTTTTAAAAAATAAAACTAAATCCTACCCTCCATACTAAACCCTAAAGCTAACCTGACCCTAATGGCTAATGACCCTAAATCATACCATACCCTAGGCCCTGAGCCTTAGCTTTAAACTACCCTCTCTAACCCTGACAACCCACCCAGATCCTACCTTAAACCCTACATACCCTAAACCCTCCTAACTTAAACATAAACCTAAAAAAAATAAAATAAAACTCAAAAAAACATATACCTAAACCTATAAATATTAAAATAAAAACTCAAATAAATAAAACTAAATAAATACTAAATAATAAATAAAATAAACCTAAATAAAAATAAAAAATAAAATAAACTAAATATAAAATAAACTAAATAAACATAAACATAAACATATCCACTAAATGACCATAAACCCTAAATACAATACTTACACATGAACCTGACCCTAAATAAATCATATTCCACCTGATCTACCCTCCCTAAATAATCCCTAAAACTCTAAATTTTTAAACCCTAAACCTAAACCCTAAATGTAACCCTAAACTTCAACCATAAGCCCTAAACCTAAACCTAAAGTAACTAAATAAATTAAAGTAAATAAAACCCTAAAACTAATAAACCTAAAGCCTAAGAATATAAGAACCTTGATGATAGGATCATCATCCAGAGCTAGTCTAGATGGTGGTGGAGGTGAAAAGACGGTGGTTATCTGCTAATGGGGATCAGAGGTGTTGGTGGATATGGAGGAAGAGAAAAAATCTATAGATGAATTAAAGGAGGTTAACTAGGAACTCAAGAACCCAAAATTTACTTTTATTAGCTCTTTGTTGGGTCTAGAAGATTCAAGAGTTAATCACTTTTCTTTGAGTATAAAGATTACTTTGCGAGTTATGATGAAATGCTGGGTTTATCCAGGATGTGGTTGTACAATAATTAAATCTAATGCTATCCTAGTAAAGTAGCTTGGTGGATGCTAGAAGTAAAACTATAAGTGATCATTGAAATAAAGAAACTAATTGAAGCTAACATTATAGAAGAATAATACTAATTGGGTAGCTAACATAGTTAGTAAAGAACAAAATGGAATCATCTGTTGACTTTAAATACCTAAATAAGGCTTGTCCCAAAGATGAGTTCCCTTTGCCTATACGAACTCATGGTAGACATACCTCCTCGCATGAGATCTTTTCATTTATGGATGGATCATCTAGTTATAATCAAATTAAGATGTTCCCGAAGATGAAAAAGCAAACGTTCAGAACACAATAGGGATTTTTTACATTACGGTCATGCCATTTGGTCTCAAAATCGGAGCTACTTATCAAAGAGCTATGACTAGAATATTCATTGACTTGATTCATAATCAAGTTAAATGTTATATCGATGATTTAGTTAAAAGAAAAATAAAATAAGATCATTTTATGATTTATGGGTCATTTTCAGATTGTAATTATAACTTAAAGATGAATCCTCTGAAGAGGGCCTTTGGAGTGACTTCAGGGAAATTCTTAGGGTTCATAGTGTGGCATCGTGGGATAGAAATTGACCCAGAAAAATAAAAGCTATAATAGAAATTCTGCCACCTAGAAGTCTTACACAGCTGAGATCATTCTAAGGAAGGCTTGCATACCTAAGGAGGTTTATATCAAATTTATCTAAAAGGTGTCCTTTGCAACATTCGAAAGATTCCAAATTTATTTGGGATGAAAAAATGCCAAGGTGTCTTTGAAAACCTAAAGTAATATTAAATGAATCCTTATTTTGGCTTGATTAGGAAAGCCATTAACTCTTTATATTGTGGTTATGGATGAATCTCTTAGGGCTTTATTAGCTCAAACAAAAGAAGAAGGGAAGGAAAATGCCCTTTATTATCAAAGTCACAGGCTTATCCCAACGAAAAAGAATTTTTCTCTTATTAAGAAACATTTCTTAGCCCTAGTTTTTGCTACTCAAAAACTAAGGCATTATATGCTTTCTCATAAGGTCAACTTGATTTCAAGGGTGAATCCTTTGCAATATCTCATGACCCATCCAATACTACCTGGGCATTTAGCATGATGGTCAATGATTTTATTACAATTTGAGATCACTTATATTCTTCTTTGTGCTATAAAAGGATAAATAGTGGCAGATTTTATAGCAGCACACCCTATACTTGAAGGGTCTCCTTTAAATGATGATCTCTCAAATGAACAAAATCATTAGAAGGTGAACCAAGTGCCCACACAGGAATTATACTTTGATGGTGCTTCATCATCAGAAGACATAAAGAATCAAACTCATCTCGGGAATTGGGTTAATCTTTATAACCCAAAAGGAATGATGAGATATTCATATCATTTGGTTGAGCCTTGTACAAATAATGAAGCTGAAGCTCTTATTGGTTTAGAGTTGGAAATCCTTATGGAAATTAAAAATATAAAATTTTTTGGGAATTCCCAGCTAATTATCAGAATTTATAAGGTTTTACATCCAAAGCTCTTCAATTATCATTAATATAAAATGAAATAACTTGAAAAGATTCCATATGTAACGTTGTGTAGAATATCTCACCAAGAGAATTCAATAGCGGCTTTGGTTAAATTAGCCAAAGAAATCATATGCCTAGAAAAGAATCAATTTCTATAGAAGTTCAAAATCATCGGTTTTATCTCTTATAGATTTAGACTACATTAATAGGCAAGAAGAAATACAAAGGATAGCCACTCTTACTAAAGGTCAAATAGAATGTGATTGGAGGCAATTGTTTATTGACTATTTAAGTAAGGGGAGGCTTCCTGAAAGTAAGTCATTAGAAAATCAAATAAAGAAACGTGCTTTATCTTATGCATTAATAAATAATACTTTATATCGTAGGTCATTCGATCAAATGTGGCTCCGTTGTTTAGAAAAACTAGAAGCCCATAAGGTTGACTTGAGATACACTCGCATTGTGTGGAGCACAAAAAAATAAAATAAAATTAAATCAAGAGACTTGGGTATTACATCGATACTAAATGACGCATGGAGGTTGCACATCATTATCATCGGTGCAAGTACATGGTGTGGTATTACATCCAATGTATTACACCCTCTGTTGCCTCGGCCTTTTGAGAGTTGGGGACATCATAGGACCTATTGATCCTCCTTCATCAAAGGACATCATTTTATTTTAGCAATGAATTATTTTTCCAAATGGGTGAAGAGGTACCAGAAATAAGTTAAAGCATATCATGTGTTGAAATTTTTTTTTAAAATTATATCGATTTGGCATTCCTCGAATCATATCCAGATAATGGTTCATCCTTTAGATCCACGAAAATAAATCACTTTGTAGCTAGACATAAAATTGATTGGAGATACTTGACCATCTATTACCCTAGGTGAATGGATTGGTGAGGCATTAATAAAACATTGGTAAGAATTAAAAAAAGATACTTGATGAAAATAAGCACCAATGGCATGAAAAGTTGGTTAAAGCCTTATGGACCTATAGACCACATAAAGGACACCAACTCAGTATCACCATATGCTTTAGTTTTTCGGACTAAAGCGATTCTTCCATTAAAAGTGCAACTTCCTTCATTAAGAATAAATGTTAATAATAATGTTACGGTAGATCAAAATCATAAGATTCGCTTGGAAGAACTAGATAATCTTGAAGGAAAATGATTGAAAGCTCAACAAGACCTTGAATTGTACCAATCACGTATGGTTCAGGAACATGATAGATCAGTTCATCCTAGAACTTTCCAAGTAGGAGACTTGGTCTTGGTTCTTAGATGACCAATCCTAGCTCATTGAAGAATGGGTAACAAATTCGAGCCAACATGGGAAGGACCATTTCTAGTGGAAAAAGCTTATGAAGGAGGTTCTTACCAACTTATTACCAGTGATGGTGAATGTCCAATACCAACTATCAATGGATTTACTAAGGAAATATTATGTGTAACTTGTAACTTGTTGCCAAATAAAGATCAATAAGATAAAAGCTTATTTATCTTTATTACTTTTGCTTCAATTTGTATCATTTATCTGGAATGTTGTGAACTCATTCGCAAATGTATTTGAAAATGAACTTTTTATCACCCTTCATGTTAGACTAATTAAGTAAGGATTGAGTTCATTAGACTCTTGCTTATTAGTCAAAACTTTTGAGGATTAGGAATTAAGTTATTTTAACTCTGTTTCCTAATCCATATCACCTATAGGATAGGATCAAGCCTTTTGTGGCACCTATCCAATGCATGACTTGAGATGGGAGTAAGCCCTTTATGGCACCTTTCTCATACCCTTTGAGGTTTGGAGTAAGCCATCGTGCACCATTTCTATAGGTTCGGAGCAAGCCCTTCATGGCACCATTCCTACATTTGTGTACATGATTTGATCAAGCTATCAAGGGTCCTTTCATGTTACACAAGCGAGTTAGATTGGATCAAGTCTTTATGACCCTTTTCTAATAGCCAAAAAGATATAAGTCCCCAGTCGGCATTCTTTCTAATCATCTAGGAGTAAGTCCCTAGTTGGCATCCTACTTTTGTGTACATGATTCGATCAAGCTATCAAGGGTCCTTTCATGTTACATGGGCGAGTTAGATTTGATCACATCTTTATCACCCCTTTCTAATTTCCAGAAAGATATAAGTCCCCAGTCAGCATTCTTTCTAATCATCTAGGAGTAACTCCCCAGTCGGCATCCTACTTTTGTATACATGATTGGATCAAGCCATCAAATCCCCTTTCATGTTACACAAGCAAGTTAGATTGGATCAAGTCTTTATGACCCCATTCTAATAGCCAGAAAGATATTAGTCCCCAGTTGATATTCTTTCTAATCATCTAAGAGTAAGTCCCTAGTTGGCATCCTACCTTTCATGAGTGGATTATGCCATCAACATTTTGAGTTAGATTGGATCAAGTCTTTATGATCTTTCTAATAGCCAAAAATATAAGTTTTCGGCATTCTTTCTAATCATCTAGAGTAAGTCCCATCAACATCCTACCTTTGTGTACATGATTGGATTAAGCCATCAAGGCCCCTTTCATGTTACAGGAGTTAGATTGGACCAAGTCTTTATGACCAATTTTAATATAGAAAGATATAAGTCCCAAGTCGCATTCTTTCTAATCATCTAGAATAAGTCCCTGGCATCCTACAGTAAGTCCCGGTTGGCTTTCTACTAAGAATTAAAAATGGAATCAAGCCATTGAAGGCCCCATTTCTTTAGATATTTAAACAAGATTAAGTCCATGTGACCTATTTAGTAGTCAAAGTGTTGCAGTTAGGATCAAGCATTTCAAGCCTCTTCTCCCTAACTTTTGAGGATTGGACCATGTCTTTAAAGACCCTCTCCTCTCTTAACTAACTAGGATGGATCATGCCCTTACGGGCCCATCTTATTATCTAAACATGGATCACCACTATTCTCAAGTAGAGTAAGTCCCGAAGCATCTTCCTTGAGAGCATAGTGATTACATTAGGTTAGACCATTCTTTGGGACTACTCTAATAGCATTCCTCTTCATCCTAGAACTTAATGAAAGTTAAGTTTCTAGGAATGAATCACACTCCAAAGCAAAGATAGGTATGCATGTACCTATCTTTCACAATCAAAATCAAAACAAAATTCTAATACACTACACATATTGGTGGTCCATTTGTTGACCTCATTTTTTGAAGAGGTCATTTTAGTAATGAAATGATATCAAGTTCAAATTGGGATTTCCTAATTCACTATTAAAGTCACTATGCTTAATGACTTAGGAAATGCATTTTATGCTAAATCTATCTACTTGGTTTGATGTAAAATCAAGTCAAATATCCAACATAAATTAAATAAAGTGAATCAAATATAAATAAAATGAAAATTCAAAGTCAAATCTAAAGTCAACTCTAGTCAACCTTGAAGGAATTGGGCCCACTTAGTCAAAAGTCAACCCAATAAAATTTGACTAAATTAAATCACCAAAAAAAATTTCAAATTATCAAATGAATATGTGTGATCATAATGACAAAGAAATTTGAGTCCATGGAGGCTAGATTAGGTAAATTAAATTCCTTAAATCAAAATAACCTAAATAAGCCACATTGAACTCAAATCCAAGAAAAATCAAAATAAATCTAAATTGATTGTCCTAAATCATATGGGGATGGTGATGGGACATAACCCAACTATTGGGTGTAGTTGGGTCAAATGGGTCATTTGACCCATAAGAAATTATGTTTAATTCACTTAACTCAATTTGGATTAAGTGAGTTAAGCAAGACAGAAGAAATAAGGAAATGTCAAACCACTTCCAACCAAATCACATGGGATTGGGGTGACACTTCCTTAAACCCTTCGAATAAAGTTTTACATCCCTAATCAAGCCAATTAAGTTTCTCTTACATTATTGAATAAAATCCAAATGAGGAAAACCAATGCGTAAAGGAATTGGAGAAGTCAAATTCCTTCTCCCTTCTTCCCACCCCTTCACATGGGACAACTGGATGGAAAGGAGAGCACTAGCTATCTTCCAAGGTCCTCCATCACCAAAACTAACCAAGGATTAGCTAGGGAAAAGTTTAAAGGCTCTCAGCCATATAGGAAAATAAGAGGAGAGACTTCTCCAATCAAAATTGAACACACACGCACACCTTCACACATCAAAATTGAACCTAAACAAAATTTCCCCTTCCTCCTAAGAGTCCTTAACCACTATAAACCATCAAAGTTGAAAAAGAGCAATCAAGGGTTGGCTTAAGGAGCAATCTGTAAGGAATTAACATAATTCCTTTGGCAAGCAAGTTTGGTTCAAGCATTCATTGCTTTAGGATCAATTGCAAGGCCAATCATCCAACATCAGGTATGCCATTGTTGACCTCAAACTTTTCCTTAGAGAATTTGATTATGGTAGGTTTAATAGAAAATGTAATCTACAATACAATCGAACCATATAGAAACCTAGGATATTCATCCACGATCGTGTAGGAGTTGAACTCACTTGATTTCATGCTCTAGATCGATCATGGTAAGTAAAATACTATCAGCGTGTCCTCGCTCCCACAAGAATCAAGGAGATGATCTCTCACCGATCCATGTATTTGGATGGACGGATGAAACCGGATCAATTTTCACCCTTTAGGAACCACGGGATCGATCTGGACTCATAGGAGATCCCACATTTAGAATTTGATAACGGCACCATGTGGATGCCATGAGGACCAACTGTGCACATGGTGGACATGCCCGCAAGCGCCACTCGCGTGGGACCACTTAAAAGACCATTAAAATCAATTAAATAATAGTTTTAATTAATTAAAATAATGCAAAAAACTTCTAAAAATCATATAAAATCAAATATGAATAAAAAAAGTACAAATAAAAGCTCTATGGATTCATCTTTATGAGAAGAATCCATAGAAAATTAAATCCCCAATTTTTATTATGTATTTTTCCCTTAATTTAAGTTTAATTAAAAAATATTAAACCCTAATTACTCTCAAATTAATAATCCAATTAATTTGAAACTTTGGGAAAATGAAATTAAGCATAAAATACACCTTGGGTGAATTTTTTTGGATTTATTTCTCTGGATTCTAGGAAAATTATAATTTCATATGCTTAACCTTTTAATTAATTAAATTAATTAACCGTTAATCAAATAATTAGAAGACTTTAATCAAACAACCTTAAATCATCATAATAAACATTAATGATCATCAAAATTCTAATTAAAGTTAATTAAACCTATCTAAACCTAATAATCCCTAAATTTACTTAATTAGGTAATTAAATAAATTAAATACTTCAATTGAACAACATAAACTTAATTAAATCATAGTAAGTCAACCATTTAGCCAAAAATCATGAATAAACCTTCATTGGAAAGGTAATTCAGTGAAGAATAAGTAAAAAATAAAACCCTTAATTGAATATCAAAAAATTATGCTTAATTTGAGTATTAATGAAATAATTAAAACCTTACACCCTAATTACATCTCTAATCAAGCTAAAACTTAGGGATATAAAATTAGCATACAACCCTATTTGCCAGAAATATTTCAGGTTCAATTGATCTCTAGATTAAGAGTTCTTAAATTTCTAAATCCTTAGGTCAATTTTAATCAAATTTTAGGTTAAGAGAATTAATTAATCCATTAAATAAAATGGTAGTTCAAACCAATTGCAATCAAACATTAGAAAACTATTTAGAAACTTACCTAAATATCCTAAGTCAATCAAAGTAAAACAATTCAATCTTAGGATAATGAAATAAAACCTTAGGTTAAAAAAACTATTAACTAACTTAAATATTAAACTTTGAATAAATAAAATTTAATGAAACCAATCATCCCTAATGAATTTAATGAGTGAATCTAAAACTTAGGTTAATTAAATGAGATCAAATAATTAACTCAAGTGCTTTAGGCTAAGCATAGTCCATGAAAAAACATAAAGTACTAATTTATTTAAACCTTAAGCCTACAAATCCATGATTTAATACCTTAAGTTTAATTGAATGAAATCAAACTTTAATCTAAATTCTATAAATTAAATGAACCAAATAAAAACAAATCCAAAATATTAGTTAAGATACTTAAGGATCTTATTTAGACTTTTTGGAAACTTCATTAGAAATTAGGATGTTGAATGGAAAGAGCTCCATCCAAAATTGGAATCAGTCCAATCTTCATTCTTGAAAACCTATACAACTTTAACCAAATAAAATGAACATACAAAAGGGAATTAAATCACTAAACCATTTGAACTGAAACCAACCAATGGTAAAAATTAAACAAATTCAAACTTCAAACTTAAACTTGAACTTAAAGGAGCTTATCAAAGCCTTACCACACAAACCCTCTTTTACACACTAGATCATTTTGGTCATGGACTCTAGATCTAGGTTAGATCATTCTATGATTTTCTTTAATCTTATGTTGTGCTTCACATGTTTGTGTGGTGTATTGCTTTAAGAGTGGATTCTAGGCTTGTTTGTTGTTAGGCAGAAGTTTGGGCATTCTTTTAGAATTAACACTATTTTTTTTGGGGGGCGTGTTAAAGGGATCACTGTAATAAATAAATCATAAAATTATTGTTTGCTTGTAGGTGCTGAAAATTCCATAACATAGTCCATAGGACAGGTGGGCTTGGCAAGCAACTAATGCTAAGCTCATATATTTGTGAAATATAAACTGCTTTGTGTGCTGCATGTATTGCCTAACATCTATTTTGCATGGCTTAGGATATTTTTTTTTGAATTTTAAAGGTAAATTTGAGCTTAGAACTAGGTTAAAATCTATGGGGTCTAGGATTAGTAGGCTGACCCAACCAGGAGATGGTGCGGTGGTCCCCACAGTGCATGGATGTCCCACAAGAAGAAGGCATTTATAGTATTGTCTTTGGTAGAATCTAAGCCCTTGATTTCTAAGAAAATGACAACTTGAAATCTAAAATTAAATCCCATATTTGAAGATCATAGATAGTTGAAATGTTTCTTGGGTATCCCGATATCGACATTTCCTACTTTTTTCCTATAGATTCTTAAAAATAACTCTCTCCAATTTGGACATCTCCCAATTGAATTTCACAAAAGTCAATCTTTTGAAAGATACCTTAATTGTCTTTAGGAATAACCACTTATTTCTTTACTTGAGAGTATTCTTAGGAAGAGACCCTTCTAAGATGTAATTAACTATAGAGCTTGCCTTTATAGGGAACCATGATCCCGATAAAATAAATCATACACTTTTCATGTAGTCAGGAAAATACTCCGGTACATGAAAGACCCATTAGCCTTAGGAGTCTTTTATTGAAATGATTGAATCCATTATAGGAGAACATGTTTATCTTTTGAGATAATATGTTTATTCCTTAATGTCATATTTGGTCATCTAAATAAAATTTTCCTAAACTCTATGTGGTGTCATTTTCTTCTCTTTTCCAAAGAAAACACCAATAACCCAAAGTGATCATTTTGACCTATTTGAGCTAAGTTCTAATCCTACCCAAATTGGATTGAACCAATCCCATCGACTTTCCATCATGATTGTTGATCACCCTAGGTTGATCAATTCATAAATTAGGTCAAACCAAGTCAACTTGGTCATTTGACTAGGTCAACCCCTTAACATATGAACTTAAATTAGCCAAATTACTAAGCCAAATCCTTGAAACCAATGATTCATACCAAATCAAAATCAATATTTGAATATGACTTGACCTTCAACTGAGTCAGACCAAACCCAATTGGCCTTCTTGACCCAAGTTTGGTCGAATCAAAATATTAACCAAATTGATTGCAACCAATGGCTCAAGTTCATTCCAAATTGATTGTTGAACTTGACCAAAGCCATGATTGGACCCAATTGAACCCAATTGACTTACTTAGCCCAAATTGACCTAAAGGTTCAAGTTGGCCTAAATCAAAACCAAATCAAATTTAATTGAAACCAAAGTCTACAATCATCATCAATTGGTCAACTAAACCCAAACCAACACCCAATCAAACTAATTTGGCCAATTTGGTCAAATTGGTCAACTTAACCATTTGACCCAAATGAATTCAAATGAGCCAAAATCAAATTTAAGCCAAAATAAACCAAACCAATTGAACCAAAACATCCCAAATGATCATATGAATTTGACCCAACATTGCTTTTTGACCAATTGGTTACACATTAACCTAACAATTTGACCTAAATTAGTCAAATTGAGTCAAACTAACCAAATCAACTACAATTGACTTGAAATTTGGGCTAGTCCACTTTTGGCTCATTTCAAATCTACCTAAATCAAATCCAATGCCAAATGATCGTTCTACCCTTAGTTAAAGGGCATCACATGAGATAAATCATCCATGTAAGTGGTCTTTTCATTTCTTGGCCATGGTACTCTCCCAATGGTCCACCTAAGCACCTAGAACTGCCAACTTGACCCAATGGGTGGTTGGGTAATCCATCACCCATAGGAGGTGAAATTTCCTTATCCTCCCCATTGGAGCATTTGAAACCCAAAGGACACCCATGATTCCTCCTTGGCAGCAACCTCCATACCTTTAACTAACCAAGCCGAGCTAACTCACCTCCTACCTACCACCCATGATTCCCTGAGATAGTTCGACCACTAAAATCCAAACCCGATCCAACCATCTGATCAAGATGAAGGGGGGTATACACCCCCTCGTTTCCACTCAAACACACACAGAAATCATTCCTCAAATCCCTAGCTACTCAAGATGAGCCGCTAAAGCCATTTCCTAAGCTCTCAAGCTCATTCTTAGATCAAAAAATGCCATTCCCATCCATCCCAAAAATAGGACACTCCCATTTCTAACCTAAATTCCCCATTTCTCCATCAAACTCAAATTAACTTTGAACGCACCTTCCCTAGGCCTCATTGAGCAAGAAGATCATCATACACTATGTTATGACATCCAATATTATAATACACTATATCATGTTATATTATATTATATTGCATATCACATCATGAGGGATTGCTTAAGATAAAAAATCATAAATTAGTCTAAACAATAAAAAATATATATTTTAGTCATTATATTACATATTTTAAATTGAAATAATATATTATGATGCCATGCTCTACCTATTATGAATTTGGCCAAATTCCACCATTTTAAAGTCTAAATCAACATTTTATAAATAATGCTAGTGTAAGCTTGCATGATTGTAAAATACTAAAAGAATTTAAAAGTGCAAAATAATATATAATGATATATGATGCTATACAATGCTACAACATATAATATTTATTTTTAACATAAATTCTTACTTTTAAGACTACAAGTGTAGCACACCTTTGGTACTATAACTTTAATTCAAATTTAACAATTTTCATCATCGATTTATTAAATCATAATTTCTATATGATTATAGGGCACAATACCATAATATACTAAGACATTTCAAAACATCTTATAATATCCAAAAGCACATCACTACATGCTCAAATATATGATGTTATATTATACTAATATATGGTATTATAATATGATTTAGGGTTAGGGTTTAGGGTATTCAAATCTCTAATAGTTAAGGGAAGTCTCTTGAAGGCATTTTCTTTAACTACCATAACTATGTTAGGATTAGGTCATTTTTTAGATCTACTCCTAATGACATCTTTATTCAAGGTTTAGGGTTTAGGGTTAGTTTAGGGTTCAGTTAGCTTTTGGTTTAGGGTTATTTTAAGGTTTAGGGTTTCGGGTTTGGGGTTTAGGGTTTAGGGTTTAGGGTTTAGGGTTTAGGGTTTAGGGTTATAGGGTTTTAGGGTTTAGGGTTTAAGGCTTAAGGTTTATGGTTTTAGAGTTTAGGGTTTAATGTTTAGGGTTTAGGGTTTAGGGTTTAGTGTTTTAGGTTTAAGGATTGTAGGGTTTAGAGTTTAGGGTTTAGCGTTTAGGGTTTAGGGTTTAGGTTTTAGGTTTAGGTTTTAAGTTTTAGTTTAGGGTTTAAGTTTTAGTTTAGGGTTTAACATTTTTTTAACAAAGAATAAATTCAGATTCAACATTCTTCTTTTTGATTTCATCAACCAAGTAGCACCCCAAGTTTTCTAAGATACAAGCGATGACATTAATAAAAAATGAGCACCCATAGTAAAAAAACCTACATAAGTAGAACCATCTCTATTGTAGAGACAATGTTTTATAAGCAGCAGATCAGATCAACCGTTCTTTAGTTTATCTAGCTCCCATTAGAACCACCCACGCCTCTCGAGTAGTGGGATCTGTCATCATATCCCAGATCTCTCCCTCCGTCACCACCAAAGTTGTAACCTCCTCTCCTCCCTTCATAACCTGCTTTGCCACCACAACCTCCATATCCACCAGTAGCTCTAGATCCCCCACCACCACTGCGATAACTGCCACCTCCGCATTTGCCTCAACCGCTAGATCTAAATTGAGCCTAGTTGATGATGATGTTCCTGCCGTGAAGGTTCCGCCCATTCTTATGGTTTAGGGTTATTTTAGGATTTATTTAGGGTTTAGGGTTTGTTTAAAGTTTATGGATGTAGGTTTTAGGGTTTAGGATTTGGGGTTTAGGGTTTAGGGTTTTAGGGTTTAAGGTTTAGGGTTTAGGGTTTAGGGTTTTATGGTTTAGGGTTTAGGGTTTAAGGTTTTATTTTTAGGGTTTAGGGTTTTAGGGTTTAGGGTTTATGGTTTAGGGTTGCAGATTTAGGGTTGTAGGTTTAGGGTTTGTTTTAGGGTTTAGGGTTTTTCTTAAGTTAAATAAACTGGTAGGTTTAGGTTTATTTAGTTTATTTTTTATTTATTTGAGTTTATTTTATTTTTTTATTTTTATTTAGTTTAGTTTATTTATTTTAGTTTAGGTTTTCTATTTTAGTTTATTTTTTAGTGGAGTTTCATTTTTATTTTATTTTTTTAGGTTTAGGTTTTATTTTTTATTTTTTAGGTTTAGGATAGGTTTTTATTTTTATTTTTTTAGGTTTAGGTTTTAGGCTTTTATTTTAGGTTTATTTTTAGGTTTTATTTTTTAGTTTAGGTTTAGGTTTATTTTTAGTTTATTTTATTTTATTTAGTTTATGTTTAGGTTTAGGTTTTATTTATTTTAGCTTAGGTTTATGTTTATTTTATTTTGTTTATTTTATTTTATTCTAAGTTTAGGTTTTTTTTTATTTAATTTAGGTTTATTTTTTATTTTTAGGTTTTATTATTAAGTTTATTTTTTAGGTTTAGGTTTTTATTTAGTTTTTATTTTATTTTATCTTAGGTTTATTTTATTTCTAGATTTTATTTTATTTAGGTTTTTTATTCTTAGGTTATTTTATTTTTTAATTTAGTTTATGTTTTTATTTATTTTATTTTAGTTTATTTTTATTTCATATTTTATTTTAATTTTAGGTTTAGGTTTTGGTGTTAGTTTAGGTTTTTATTTTATTTATCTTTTTATTTTATTTAGGTTTAGGATTTTTTTCTGTTTTATTTTTAGGTTTATGTTTTCAGGTTTTTAGGGTTTAGGGTTTACGGTTTAGGGTTTAGGGTTTTTGGTTTAGGATTTTAGATTTAGGGTTTTATGGTTTACGGTTCAGGGTTAGGGTTTAAGATTTAGGGTTTAGGGTTTAGTGTTTAGGCTTTAGAGTTTTGAGGGTTTAGAGTTTAGGGTTTAGGTTTAGGGTTTAGTGTTTAGGGTTTAGGGTTTTGGGTTTAGGGTTTGCTTAGGGTTTAGGGTTTAGTGTTTAGGGTTTTAGGGTTTAGGGTATAGGGTTTAGGGTATAGGGTTTTAGGGTTTAGCGTTTAGAGTTTAAGGTTTATGGTTTATGGTTTAGGGTTAGGGTTAGGGTTTAGGGTTTAGGGTTTTGGGTTTAGGGTTTAGGGTTTAGGGTTTAAGGTTTGTTTAGGGTTTAAAGTTTAGGCTTTAGGGTTTTTCAGGGTTTAGGTCAAGGTTTTAGTGTTTAGGGTTCAGGGTTGTAGCTTTAGGGTTAGTTTTAGGGTTTAGGGTTTAGGATTTAGGGTTTAGGTTTTAGGGTTTAGGGTTTTTTTTAAATCAAATAAACATATAGGTTTAGGTTTATTTAGTTTACTTTTTATTTATTTTTGTTTATTTTTTTTTATTTAGGTTACTTTTTTTATTTTTATTTATTTTAGTATTTTTTTAGTTTGGTTTATTTTTTTTTTTATTTTATTTTTTATTTACTTATAAGGTTTAGGTTTTATTTTATTTTAGGTTTAGGTTTAGGTATTTATTTTAAATTTTTAGGTTTTATTTTTTAGTGTAGGTTTAGGTTTATTTTTAGTTTATTATATTTTATTTAGTTTAGGTTTAAGTTTAGGTTTAGGTTTAGTTTATTTTAGGTTTATTTTAATTTGTTTACTTTATTTTTATTTTAGGTTTAGGTTTTTTTAGTTTAGGATTTAGGTTTTATTTGTAGGTTTATTTTTTAGGTTTTTATTTTTTTATTTTTATTTTTTTGTATTTTATTTTAAGTTTATTTTATTTTTAGTTTTTTATTTTTTTAGGTATTTTATTCTAAGGTTTATTTTCTTTTTAGTTTTGTTTAGTTTATTTTTATTTTATTTTATCTTATTTTATTTTTGTTTTATTTTATTTTATTTTTAGGTATAGGTTTTAGTTTAGGTTTTCATTTTATTTTATTTTATTCTATTCAGGTTTTGATTATTTATATATTTTCTTTTTAGGTTTTATTTAGTTTAGATTTAAGTTTTTTAGTTTTTAGGGTTTAGGGTTTAGGGTTTAGGGTTTATGGTTTAGCGTTTTATGGTTTAGGGTTAAGGTTAGGGTTTAGGGTTTAGCATTTAGGTAGAGTTTAGTGTTTAGGCTTTAAGGTTTAGGGTTTTGAGTGTTTATGATTTAAAGTTTAGGTTTTAGGGTTTAGGGTTAATTTAAGGTTTAGGGTTTAGGCTTTAAGGTTTAGGGTTTTAGGGTTTAGGGTTTAGGGTTTAAGGTTTAGGGTTTAGAGTTTATGATTTTAGGGTTTACAGTTTAAGGTTTAAGGTTAGGGTTAGGGTTTATGGTTTAGGGTTTAAGTTTTTTTAGGGTTTAGGGTCTAAGGTTTACGGTTGTAGTTTTATAGTTTAGGGTTTAGGGTTAGTTTTAGGGTTTAGGATTTAGGGTTTAGGGTGTAGGGTTTAGGGTTTAGGGATTTTTTTTTATTTTTTAATATTAGGTAAACCGGTATGTTTAGGTTTATTTAGTTTATTCTTCAATTATTTTAGTTTATTTTATTTTTTATTTTTATTCAGTTTAGTTTATTTATTTTATTTTAGGTTTTTTATTTTAGTTTATTTTTTAGGATTTGGTTTATCTTTATGTTTATTTTTTAGTTTAGTTTTTATTTTATTTTATTTTCTAGGTTTAGCTTTTTTTTATTTTTTATTTTTAGGCTTAAGTTTAGGTTTTTATTTTATTTTTTTATGTTTAGGTTTTAAGTTTAGGTTTTATTCTTTTAGTTTAGATTTAGGTTTATTTTTAGTTTATTTTATTTTATTTAGTTTAGGGTTTAGGTTTAGGTTTTATTTATTTTAGTTTAGTTTATTTTAGTTTAGATTTAGGTTTAATTTTTTTTTTTTTAGGTTTAAGGTTTAGGTTTTATTTTGTTTTAATTTATTTTTTATTTTATTTTTTATTTTTTTAGGTTTAGGTTTTATTTAGTTTTATTTTATTTTAATTTTGGTTTATTTAATTTTATTTTACATTTTGGTTTTATTTTATTTAGGTTTTATTTTTTAGGTTTATTTTATTTTTTTAGTTTAGTTTAAGTTTTTATTTATTTTATTTTATTTTTACGTTTAGGTTTAGGTTTAGGTTTTTTTATTCATTTTATTTTTAGGTTTTATTTTGTTTAGGTTTAGGTTTTTAGGTTTTTAGGGATTGGGGTTTGGGATTTAGCATTTAGGGTTACGGGTTGTAAGTTTTAGAGTTTAGGGTTTAGGGTATCGGGTTTGCTTACGGTTTAGGGTTTGTTTAAGATTTAGGCTTTCGGGTTTACGATTTAAGGTTTAGAGTTTTAATGTTTAGGGTTTACGTTTTAGGGTTGTAGGTTTAGGGTTAGTTTTAGGGTTTAGGGTTTAGGGTTAGGGTTTTAATTTAATTTAATTTATTTTTATTTTTTTAAATTAAGTAAACTAGTAGGTTAAGGTTGATTTAGTTTATTTTTATTTATTTTAGTTTATTTTATTTTTTATTTTTTATTTTTATTTGTATTTAGTTTAGTTTATTTATTTTAGGTTTATTTATTTTAGTTTAGGTTTTCTATTTTAGTTTATTTTTAGGTTTAGGTTTAGGTTTAGGTTTATTTTTTAGTTTAGTTTTATTTTTATTTTATTTTTTTAGGTTTAGGTTTTATTTTTTATTTTTAGGTTTAGATTTAGGTTTTTATTTTAGTTTTTTAGGTTTTAGGTTTTTATTTTAGGTATTTATTTTAGGTTTTATTTTTTAGTTTTGGTTTAGGTATATTTTTAGTTTATTTTTTTTATTTAGGGTTTAGGTTTAGTTTATTTTAGGTTTAGGCTTAGGTTTTATTTATTTTAGTTTAGTTTATTTTATTTTAGGTTATTTTAGTTTAAGTTTATGTTTATTTTATTTTTATTTTAGGTTTAGGGTTTTTTTTAGTTTATGGTTTAGGTTTTATTGATTTTTTTTTTAAGTTTTATTTTTAGGTTTAGGTTTCGATTTAGTTTTTATTTTATTTTATTTTAGGTTTATTTTATTTTTATTTTAGGTTTAGTTTTTTTTATTCAGTTTTTTATTATTTAGTTTAGTTTAGGTTTTTATTTATTTTATTTTAGTCTAGTTTTTATTTATTTTTATTTTCTTTTTAAGTTCTAGTTTAGCTTTAGGTTTAGGTTTTAATTTAGTTTTTATTTTATTTTATTTTTTATTTTATTTTGGTTTAGGTTTTTTTATTTATTTTATTTTAGGTTTTATTTAGTTTAGGTTTAGGTTTTTAGCTTTTTAGGGTTTAGGGTTAGTTGAGGTTTAGGGTTTAGGGTTTAGGGTTTGGGGTTTAGGGTTCAGGGATTTAGGGTTTAGGATTTTGGTTTTAGGTTTAGGGTTTAGGGTTTAGGGTTTATGGTTTAAGGGTTTAGGGTTTAAGGTTTAGGGTTTTGGGGTTTAGGGTTTTAGGGTTTAGGGTTTAGGGTTGAGGTTTTAGGTTTTAGGTCTAGGTTTCAAGTTTTAGTTTAAGGTTTAGGGTTTTGGTTTTTTTTAACAAATAAAAATTGAGATTCAACATTTCTTCTTTTTGATTTCATCAACCAAGTAACACACCAAGTTTTACAAGCGATGACATAGATAATAAATGAGCACGCATAGAGCAAATCAAAAGCCCTAGATAACTAGAACCATTTGTCTTGTAAAGACAGTTCCATGGCGGGATTTGGATCGACCATTCTGTTCTCTAGTTCTCATTAGAACCACCCCAGGCCTCTCAGTGGCGGGATCCATCATCATATCCCCGATCTCTCCTCCGCCACCACCAGGTATAACCTCCATCATCTCTCCTCCACCTCCATAACCACCACTATTTGGCCACCTCCATATCAGCGAGGGACCTCTAGATCCACCCACCACTGCGATAAGATGCCTCTTTGCCACACCACCCTCTAGATTGAGCCTTTGGTGATGTTCTTGTCATCAAGGTTTAAGGTTTAGGATTTTAGGGTTAATGCTTTTAGGGTTTATGGTTAAGGGTTAGGGTTCAAGGTTTAGGGTTTAGGGTTTTTTAAGGTTTAGGGTTTAGGGTTCAGGATTTAGGGTTCATGATTTTTTTTTAAAAAACATAGGTTTAGGTTTGTTTAGTTTATTTTATTTATTTTAGTTTTTATATAGGTTTATTTATTATTTTATTTAGTTTAGTTTATTTATTTTAGTTTAGGTTTTTATTTTAGTTCATTTTTTAGGTTTTGGTTTAGGTTTATGTTTATTTTTTAGTTCAATTTTATTTTTATTTTATTTTTTAGGTTTAGGTTTTATTTTTTAGGTTTAGGTTTAGGTTTAGGTTTTTATTTTAATTTTTTAGGTTTAGGTCTTAGGTATTTATTTTAGGTTTATTTTAGGTTTATTTTTTTAGTTTAGGTTTTTATTTTAGTTTATTTTATTTATTTGTGTTATTTTTTACTTTCGTTTAGGTTTTTTTTAAGTTTAGGATTTAGGTTTTACATTTTATTTTAAGGTTTATTTTTTATGTTTAGGTTTTTATTTAGTTTATATTTTATTTTATTTTAGGTTCATTTTATTTTTATTTTACGTTTAGTTTTTATTTTATTTAGGTCTTTTTTCTTAGGTTTAATTTATTTTTTAGTTTAGTTTAGGTTTTATTTTATTTTATTTTATTTTATTTTATTTTTAGGTTTAGGTTTAGGTTTTAGTTTAGGTTTCTATTTTAGTTTATTTTATTATTTTATTTATTTTTAAATTTTTTATTTATTATATTTTTAGGTTTTATTTAGTTTAGGTTTTTAGGTTTTTAGGTTTTTAGGGTTTGGGGTTTAGGGTTTAAGGTTTAGGGTTTTTTTTTTTGATTTAGGTTTTAGGTTAGGGTTTAAGTTAGGGGTTTAGGGTTTAGGTTTAGCTTAGGGCTTAGGGTTTAGGCTTTAAGGTTTAGGGATTTTAGGGTTTAGGGTTTAGAATTTAGGGTTTAGATTTAGGGTTTTGAGTTTAGGTTTAGTTTAGGGTTTAGGGTTAATTTAGGGTTTAGGGTTTGTGGTGTGTTTATTTTTTTTTTATCTATGTGTGTGTGTGTTTGTGGGGGGGGGGGGGGGGGGGATGCTGATCGAGTGTGGATGATGATCGACATCAAGTGCTATCTCAAAAGATAGAAATCACTACCTTACGATGGACTAATCACCTAATAAGCACTCTATGATGGGTCTTGAATGTACCGATTTTTTTTTACATGGATGAATAAATCTATTTATTTAAATGGTTCTAAAGTTCTCTTTTGGAGCAAGACCACCCATAGTTAATTACATCCTAAGGAAGGTGAGTTCTTTAGAAATACTCTTGATTAAAGCATGCAATTGTTATCTTCAAAGAATTCAAAGATAGGATTATCAATAAATTGGTTATATTTAGAAAATAAAGTGGATAAATCAAAAGGAGAGACTTATTATCTAAGCCAAAAAGAAATGTGTAGGGGATGCTCATGATACTACGAGACTTAGATAGCATTCCAATCTATCCTACGGTTGGGCTTTATATGTTTTAAATTTAAGGGAATTATTAATTTGAGTTGAAATTTATTAGAAAGCTATGACTTATAATCCCACAATACATGATTATGGGAATGCCTAAGAGGTGAAGATTTATGCTTATATGAGGGAAACAACAACCTAGATCTAATTCTAAGGAGCTTTGGTGAGGGCCAAAGCACATGTCTTAAATCTAAGGTAAAAGTGGGTATATTGTTTACCTCCACAGAGAGAGTAAACCACTACTAGACTTATAATGCCTGAGTGGTAGCTAGCTAACTCCTCCTACATTTTAAAATCATGTGGTCAAGTCATATGTTTAGCAAGATGGTTAGGAGGTTATTATTTAGAAAGAAACTAAAGTTCTTAAACCCACTCTCAAAGAGACTAGAGCATGAGTGGTATGAATAATGACTTAGTTTAATGCAAATTTTATCAATTTTTATTTGATTTTGGACTCTTTATTTTGACACAGGCCATAGGATTTTATATGCTTAAATGCATGATGAAATAGGGTTATTAGCTAAATCAGAGAGAGAGGTGTTTTCCACCATAAAGGAGACCCTCAAAGGTCAAGTCTTCTCCTATCATGCAAGGATGGAAACCCTCTCTAGCAAAAATGAAATAAGATGATATGCATGATATTAAACATACAACATTATTTCAGGTTGCTAAATCTTTTAATTATCTTGATTTAATACCTAGGCTTTAAATGAGGTTATGAGTTATTTTAGAAAATTTAGTTATGAGTTGTGATTGGGGTAAAACATTTATTTTTCCCTAAGAGATCTCACATTAAGTTATCATATATGAAGAAAAAAAAAACATGCCATTTCTATTACACAATTATAAACAAAGCATCAATCAATTTATAAATTCAACGTGAAAGAATAATAGGCCATTGTAGTCAGGTACCACCAGTACAACCCGAAAAGAGAAATGGGTAGGAGCTCTTATGCATCCTAGTAATGTAAAGAATAATTACAATTACAAATGAATAAATGTTATGGGGATCTTCATATCTTCATATCTTCATATCTCATCCATTTCTACATTTGGATTTGCTTGGTTCAAAGGCATCATGCGGCCTCCCAAGACAAATCCTTCTAGCCTCTCATCATAATCCCCATAACACTTAACCAAATTCTAATGCACAATTACATTAAAATAAGAAAAGTAAATCTAACTACACAAAATAAGTGTTAGCTAAACACACCATACAACAAGCAATTATATTTATAATTTGGACTTAACCACTTGACATAACCAAGTCCACGTCTAGTATAGATTATTCTTTAGGTTAAGCTTGCAAAGAGAGCATTTTATATTTATTTTAAGCACCCTTAAGACAATCTCTTACAAAAAATGATTAGGATAATCAACATCTCTAGTCTACATAGCATACACCCTAACATCATAGTACATCAAAATACATCAAACCATGCATGTATAACATAAAGCTAATAATGTAATGTGTGTGTATTAAGGCTCGTGGTATGTTAACTAGGATTTAGAGTTGTCATTCTCTAAGTATGGAGGACATTTAATTATAAAGAGTGGTTTCAATTTAAATGGTTTAATTGATTTGTAAATTTTACTAAATGTTTTCTTTTGTTTCATTTGGCTTACTAAACAATTAAGAGTTATAAAGGGAAGGAAAGAGAGGATCACTCTCTCATCCCTACTTAGGTCACATCTAAAAGCTAATTAATTCAATTCTCTTTAATGAATGACTTATTATATTTTAATTAGTCCTAGGTTTAGGTTCACTTTAAATAATCCCATTGAATAAGAAAGGCACCTTAAGATTAATTGGAATTAATTACTATCACATAACACATATTTGTTCATTTCTTTCCATCATATATAAGCATATGATTAAGTCCTAAACATAACCATACATGCAATTTATATCTTAGCACACTTAAATGATGAATGTAAGCAAGTGCACTTGGAATTGATGTCTCATTTGGTTGAATTATTTTGTCATATTAATTTAAAGCTCTATCTAAGTTCTTATACAAAAGCATAAGAAAAGAACTCTAAATCATATGACTAATCAACCCAACCACTTGAACAAAATATGAATGCATGTCTTTTTAATAGAAAAGAGGGGTTTTCATTCATTAGCTAAATACACATTCAAATGTATGAAAGTTTTAAGCAAGTACGTCATTGTTCTGCACCAGGGGAGTGAGGTAGGAACCTCCTTGGGGCTACTTAAATGTCCCCGGATTGTCAAGACTAATATACCATTATTAAATACATATGGATGTATAAACAACTATAAAAAACACCATGCAAAAGTAGAGTTTAATTTATTTAATTTATTGTGTAAATGAATTAAAGCTCTATCAAAATTCTAATGTCAAAGTGCATAAGAAGAAATCAACAGTGCATGCCATTTGTTACGCATAGGGGAGTGAGGTAGGAACCTCTTTGGGCTACTTAAAATCGCATCCCAGAATGTCGGACTAATATACCCATTAACATTCAAACTTATGAAAGTCAACATATGAATGTAAGAAAGAGACTTCACTTCATACATTAAGCTTATATTCACAAACATCTCCTATGTATAACTAAAATCACTATATATATATATATATATATATATATATATATATATATTCATTTATAAGCTTTTGAAAATACATTTAAGATTTAATAGTGATAATAGCAACACATTTTAATTAAGCCATATGCAATTTGACATAAAGAAAATGATCTTCATTTTGTTAATTTGAAAGAAATGCATGACTACAAGTGGCATACAATATTTTAACATGATTGAAAAGAAATAACACACAAGAATGTGATTTCATTCAATCCAACTAATTCCTAAGGACAATCACATTAAACAAGCTTATTTATAATAAACCAAAGTTTCTTAAAACCATTTTGATTTTATGTTTGATTTGATTTAAGAAAATGTGAAAGAGGTTTGTTAATCTTAATCCCATTCCCCATATGTGTGAGTTAAATTGATTTAATGAAAAGAAATGAGGTTGATTTTATGACTTAATTAGGTTGAGGTATGAATTAAATAAATTAATTAAACCCTTAGCTATATCACCTTAAGTTAATTAACTAATTAATGATGACCCAACATGATATGCAACCACATGAAAAGTAAATTAGCAATGCTCTAAGATATGAAAGGGGCCTAATGCAATTGGCTCATAGTTAATAGTTAATTAAGCTTAGATTTAATTAATTACTTTTATGATTTTCTCACACATGTAAGCTAATCATAATTCCATTAAATTTCTTTAGACTATTAAACATCTAACAAACCACCCAAGATTGATTAATCAAAGTTAGGAATGAATTGGATTTTAAATTAATTTAATTAAGCTCTTAATTGGTTAATTAAATCCTTTGATTGTATTTTAATTAGTATGAAATTAACTTAGGAAAGAGATCAAGAGAGACTCAATCTCAATCCCAAGTCATTTCAAAAATTAGGCTCTAAAATAATTAAATTCCCATTATTTTAATAGATTAATTAAGTGGATAATTAATTAATTAAACTTTAATTAATTTGAAACAAATGAAGAGGCTTAATAAAATGGTCATAAGGAATAAACTTAAACCATTTCCTAAGACTTTTCACATGGAAATAAGCTTAATTAATTAATTTAATGTCACTAATTATCATCATTAATTAAGGTAGGAGAGTAAAAGGCTTAATCAATCAATTTCCCTAATTAACTATCTAATAAATTCCAAAAATAGGGAGAAGAGGTCATCCCCTAAACATCTCTAAAGTTTAAAATTAATTTGGATATTAATTGAGAGTAATTTAACTAATTAAATTTTAATCAAACCTTAATTAAGTAGAAATTACTATTTAAAATTAATTAATAATAAGTTTCATGGATTCCTCTTTGAAATACCTTTAAGCACTCATTTATATTTTTTTATTTTACTAAGATTAGTTATGAATTTTAGAAGTTTCTTAAAATAGATTAATTAAACTTAATTAACTCTAATCCGTTAGCATGGTACCGATGCGGGCGCTTTTCACATGGCGCAACGAGATAGGCCATTTAAGTTGTCAAATTGGGATGCTGACTCAGATTGTGGTGGATGCACTTTCCTGTGGACCATCCGATCTAAGATCGGATGGCCACGATCAAATCTCGTGATTAAGGAGGATTAAATTGGGGGATTCTACGTGATTTGATCA
Source organism: Cymbidium sinense (assembly GCA_021442155.1). Taxonomy (NCBI): domain Eukaryota; kingdom Viridiplantae; phylum Streptophyta; class Magnoliopsida; order Asparagales; family Orchidaceae; genus Cymbidium; species Cymbidium sinense. Next base: position 21,993,102 of record CM038221.1, on the reverse strand, counting down.
TGACCGTCTATTCCAATCATGCAGAATGGATGGCCCATGATTCATCTTCCTATGAGCGATGAATGACGGAGCTCGTCCACCATGGATCGATCTGAGCTCACCCGAGCTCGGATCCACTCCAAACTCAACCCACACCTTTGCACGAAGGATCCACAAGGATCCAATGGCTAGGATGTGCTCAAATGCAAGTTCTCTTTGAAAAGGACCAACACATTTTGATTCAAGGATCGGATTTGAGAAATTACCTCATCGAAGCTTGTGACCAGTGGTTCCAACGATTGAGGTAGCTTCATTTGGTAGAAATGAAGCCCTATTGAGCCACATGAGCTTTGATTTGAGGTGGTTTGCTCTATTGACAAAGCTCCTCCCTTTGAGCATGGTCTTGATCAAAGAATGGATTTCGATTATTTTAGAACTCAACGGATGATTTTCTTAGCTTTGATTAAGTGTGGTGAAGGTGTGTGCAAGTTTAATTGAAGTTTGGTTTAAGGATGGATGGGTTTGAATCAAGGGAGGTCTCCCCTATTTCAGTTTCACACGTAGAGAAGAATGGCCAATCAAGGGAGGTTCAAGAAGGTTTGAAAATGCTTTGAGGAATTTTATTTCTCACTTGGGGGCTTAGAGAGTGGGAATGGTGATGAGTCCCACTTGAATTGAGAGAGTATACCCCTCAATCATGTGTGATGGATGAACGGATATCCCTAAATTTTAATGATTTCCATTGTCAAGGCATTAGAGGGGTCATCACTCCGTGGCATGCCGTGGTTGGAGGAAGTTGTGGTAGGAGCTCAAGGCAAGATTTGACTTATTGGGTTGGTTTTGGTCCTTATGTCATTTGGCTTAGATGGGAGGTTTGATCTATCCATGGTGATCAGCTATTATAGGGTGGCTAGAGGTTAAGACAAAATTTAGCATTGGATTAGGTGATGAGAGTGACTTTGCTTTATGGAAAGAATTCAAAAGGTTTATCATGGAAAATTTCTTGTGTGGGCTCGAAGATTTAGGTGAGAATTGATGGTCAATGCTGATTTTGGTCTCATGGGTTTGCTTTGGGGTTTGGCTTCATTCGATCAAATGGGCTCATATGTTATTTGTCATTGACCAATTTTTCAAATTAGATCAAACCAAGCTCAATTAGGGTTAGGTATATATGAATTGATTTGAAGAAATGGTTTCAATTAATATGGTATATGGTGTGTTTTGGCTGGTTTATGTTTCATTTAGGCTAAAAGTTAATTTCATCAAAGGACCAAGTTGACTTGGTTTGACCCAATTCAAGGTAGTTGATCACCCTAACATGATTGTTGATCATGATATGAGGTTTGTATGGGCTTGGTTTAATCCAATTTGGGTTGGATTAGAACTTGGCTCAAAAGGGTCTTTTAGGTCATTTTGGGTCAAGTGGACCTAAATGGATCAATTGATTAGGTTTTTTCTTGATTCAAGTTTAGTTGAACTCATATATGAGCCTAGGATGAAAATATAAATCCAATTGTAATTGGTTTGGAGTCAAATGGATTTTGGTTCACTTGACAATTTCAAGTCAACAGGGGTCAACATGGGCTTGACTTGAGTTGATTTGGATTTGGTTTGATAATTGTAGTTTATGTTTATATTTGGGTAAGTGATTGAAGGAATGATTGATTCATGAAGAAATCCATAGTTTTGGGTTGATTTGGATATCATTTAGAAATTCATGAAATTCAAAAGGCTAAAATAGGAAATTTGATTTGATTTGGGTTTGGTTTTGGCCATTTAGGATTTATATTTCATTTATATTTGTGAATATAAATGAAGATATAAATGGGTTATGAGAAAATCACATGAGTTTGGAGTGATTTGAAATTTGACCAAGTTTAAGGATGTAGGTCAAAAGAGCTTAAGTAGGGAATTGATTTGGTTTGATTTATTTTTGGTCATTTGAGGGTAGGTTTCATTTATATTTGTCAATATAAATGAAGGAATAATTAATTTATAAAGAAATCAATTGAATTTGGTTTGAATTGGGTTGAGATTTGATTAAGCTTATGGAGGTAAGACCATATGGCTTAAGAAAGGTCTTGATTCAGTTTGATTTAGTTTGATTTGATTTAGCTCATTTGAATTTGGATTTTATTGATATTTATGAATATAAATGAAGGAATGATTGATTTATAAAGAAATCAATCAAGTTTGATTTGGTTTAAAGGGGTTTTGGCTAAGCATATGAGGGTTGTTCATATGGCTTTGGAAGAGATTTTGGAATTTGAATTTGATTTTGGGTTCTAGTCATTTGATTTGGAATTGATTTGAAATTTGATTTGAGATTGAATAGATATTTGAGAAAATCAATTGAATTATGGTTGATTTCAATTTGGTTAAGGCTAAGTCCATAAGATAAAATCAAAGGGCTTAGAAAGGTTTTTTTAGTTTAAATTTGATTATGGGTTTCAATAATTTGATTTGGAATTGAATTATGATTTGGATTTGAATTGGTGGTTTGGTTTAAGGAAGGAAGCATGGATCTAAGGATACATGGTAGGCAAGTTTTCTTAAATCCCTAAGCAATGACCTATTCCCGTGGCTAATCCTTCTAAGTCTCTAGGCTTAAGTGTTCACCTAATCACTAGAAGTGTCTTAAGACTAAGGAACTCTTAGTGTCTATAAGAGTCCTAGATCTATGATGAGGAAGTTGAGAACTCACTCCAAAAGTGAGGTCAATAAAGGGCACCCAATAGGTGTGGTGTAACTGACAAGGCACATCACACGTATTAGTGTTGACCAAGATGATCAATAATGTCTGAAAGATCTAATGAAATGATCTACCCCAAACGAGATGTAGAAGGAATCAAGATCTTAGTAATGCAACTCAACTTATGCCAAAGGAATAAGAGAGGAAGAAAAGGATCCATTAGGAATCAAGCATGTGAACCTTCCACTAGGGAAGCAGTCAGGTCCATAGAGGATAAGAGTTTGAGTTGGTTTGAATTTGGTTAAGGCTAAGTCCATAAGATAAAATAAATAGTCTTTGAAAGGGTTTTTTTTTTAGTTTGAATTTCATTATGGTTTTCAATCATTTTATTTGGAATTGATTTATAATTTGGATTTGAATTGGTGGTTTGGTTTAAGGAAGGAAGCATGGATTAGGTCTAAGGCTATAAGGTAGGCAAGTTTTCTTAAATATCTAAGGCATGACTTATTCCTATGTCTAATCCTTCTACCGGCCACGGGGTAGAGCTAACCAACCCAAGGGGTGCTTTTCAATGTGCAATGGTCAAGTCAGTAAGAAAGCTTGTAGACTTATAACTTCCTAAATAAGGAACCACTAGGGTGATCGGTTGATAGCAAAACAAATTGAACCCTACCTAAGGTGACTATTGAGCCAATGATGTTGTGGACTCACATTGACTCAAGAATAGTCAAGATTAGTTCCATTTTTTTAAGATAGACCCTGTCAGTATGTGATGGATCTACTAAGAAGGGGCTTAAATCAGCCTCATCCTATCTTAGATTTACAAATCCAAAGGGATGGTCTACCAACCATCAGGGTAGAGCTAACTAACGTAAGGGGCGCCTTTCAGTGTGCAATGGTCAAGTTAGGAAGAAATCTTGTAGACTTACAACTTCTAAATAAAGAACAACTAGGGTGATAAGTTGATAGCACAATAAATCAAACCCGACCTAAGACTATCTGTCGGTGTGCAACGGTCATGCTGGAAAGAACACATAATAGACTTATATCTTTCAAAATAAGGATGACCGTTAGGGTGACCTGTTGGTCGAACAATAAGTCAAACCTGACCTAAAGGTGACTAATTAGAGAGTTCCACATGGAGGCTTATTTCAAATCAAAACTAGTCAGACAATTCTTATATGGAGTTTTGTTGATACCGCCCTAAAGATAGGATGCCTGCTTGGGAAATGGTACCACTGGGGGGTTTTGCTCTTAATCAACAACTGAAGATATATATATATATATTTATTTTGTTTATATATTTTTTGGACTGTATGTGTGAGGGACCACACCGAGAAGGGCCTTATATCAACCTAGTCCTATCTTACATTAGAACATGGGAGAATGCATAAGAAAATAAATTCTCCAACCACAGGGGTGGCTACTAGGAAAGGGGGACTGTCCAATCCAAGAGTAACAAGGGTAGTGTCTAAATGGGGTCTCTAAGGACATGATCCAAATAGATTGCTCATAAGGGAGGTGCCGCTAGGGGCTTTATCTAGGACCCTAAAAAGAAAGCCTATAGGTATACGGTGGCCAACTCTGGGAGAATGTTGTAGACTTACATCTACCATGAGTGGTGTATACACCGGTGGGTGGCTATTAGCATAGCAATAACCAACCAACCTAAGGTGCCTATTGGTTTGTGATGATCAATCTAAGAAGAAGGCTTGTAGACTTACATCTTCATAGATGGAAATGATCATCGGATAGTTTTCGGTTGGCGGGACAGATGCTTTATGACCTAGGGAGACTACCAAGTGGAGAGTCCCGTGTAAAGACTAGACCTAGGCTTGAAGTAGTCAGGAGGAAAGGAGCCACAAGGGAGTGCATGATGGCTAGTTGAAGAAGAAAGCATGTAGGCTTACATCCTCTTAAAAAAAGTCAACATGATGTAGCTTATTAACTGCACAGTAAGCCCTACTAAACTAACAAGGAACTTATCGATTTGCAATGGTCAAGTTAGGAAGAAAGCTTGTAGACTTACATCTGCCAGACAAGTAACCACTGGGGTGACACACTAATATGGTATCATGTCATCCCGACCTAAAGCAACTAATGAGTGAGTGCCACATGGGGCTTTATCCCACATCAAAATAGCTCGAGATAAAAGATAAATGTTTGTTTTATGTGATTGTGTGTAGTTTGTTTTGGTGTTGTGTTGCCAAAGGATTGGACACCGCGCTTGGGTTACACCTACCCTAAACACATCATGGTGGATTTGCAAGCAAAGATATTTCTAACCAATATGAAGAGATGGAATTTGAGATGAAAGAAATTTTATTGATAATTATTTTCAAACAAGATTTATGGATAGTATTTCTTATGTAGAGCCCATGATTGGAAGCATAGGCGCCTCCCTTACAATTTATAAGTCGATAAGATCCTTTTGGTAGGCCTTCTATGGTGAAAGGGCCTTCCCAAGTGGGTTCAAACTTGCCTCCCATCTTTGAGGGGCAACAATTGGTCTCCTTAGAACTAAAAAACTCTCCTACTTGAAAAGCAGGATGGACCAACTTGTTATGAGCTTGAATTATTTTGGCTTTATACAACTAGAGGTTCTAGCATGCCCGGAGGCATCTCTCCTCCAAACCTTCGAGCTCTTCTAATCATAAATTGGCATTCAACTCCATTTTGATTTTACTACCCACAACTATCCTTAATGATGGGAGTTGGACTTCTAATGGTAGAATGGCTTTAGACCCATACACTGAGGAGAATGGGGTAGATTGAGTTGGAGTCCTATATGTAGTGAGGTAAGCCCACAATGCTTCAACTAATTGCTCATGGCACTGTCTCATTATCGTTGAGTGTCTTCTTTAATATCTAGATGAGAGTTTTGTTGAAGGCTTATGCTAAGCCATTTTCCCTCAAGTAATAGATGGTAGAATATCTCCAATCTATGCTATGTATTTGAGCAAAGCTATTGATTTTAGTGCTCTACTATACAGTAACATTATCGAATATAATTCATTGAGGCACCTCAAACCTATATACAACATGGATCCTAAAAAATTGGAGCACATGCTGAGTTGTGACCTCTCCGAGTGGGGTTGCCTCCACCCACTTGGAAAAGTAGTCGGTGGCAGCTAGAATGAACCGATGACCCATAGAAGAAGGATAGATCGAACCCACTATGTTGGTACCCCAACACTCAAATGGCCATTAGGCTAATGTAGGATGTAGAATATTGGGTGGTTGGTGTAGGACCACACCTGCACACATTGGTGGCATCTGTAGCTACATCTATGTAGTGTGATCATCAAGGTCCATAGTATCCTAGTCTTTTGATCTTGGCTTTCATCTATGGATTGATGTGCTCTTCATAAACCGAGTGTACCTTGGTCAGATGTTATGGGCTTTGTGTTTGTCCAAACAACATAACCACATATGATCAAGGATCGTACAAAGTATCATCCACGATAGTGTATGAGAGGGCTCTCTAGTTCACCTGATGGGCTAATGACTTCTCTTTAGGTAGTTTGCCTATATTTAGATAATCCATGAATGGTTGCCTCCAATCCAACTCCTCGCCCTTTTTGGCAATGATAACCTCCCCTTCAAGAGAGAGTCTCTCAATGAGTTCATCAACAAGGGATAAGACTTGTCTATTTTGGACTCTTATTGGTATGGAATCATCTTGAACATGCCAACTCTTTGGCAAGCTTGGCAAATACATATGCAATGTTGTTCTCTCCTTGAGGAATCTTGTAAATGGTAACCTATGGGATTTGGGCTAGAAACTCCATGGTATACTTGTGGTAATGATGGAGCTTAAGATTTTGGACTTTGTAAGACCCAAGTATTTTGGTTGATAACTAATTGAGAATCCCCAAAGATGTTGATACTCTGGATGCATAATGTAATGGCTAACTCACCAGAATGAGCCTCATATTTGGTTTCATTTAGTGCATGGATTAGACAAATGATATGAGAATCTCATCACATTGATAGAGTTAGAAGAACTATTCTTTCCCCCCTCTCCTAGAAGAGTGGATTATGGTTCTTCTTCTTTTTGAAAGGAAGCCACACCATCAAAATAAATACATCTCGTGGTAAATGCTAGTGTCCCCTAAGTTCATGATTTGTTCATCGGGAGGTCATCACTAAGGGAATCAGGAAGGGTGTGATGCTAAGAAATATGCTAGTGCTTGTCCTTTCACCGCATTAGGGGTAAAAAGTGATGTCAAAATGACAAAATCATGGACCAATGCCTAACTGGATAGCATCGGCCATGTCATGAGATATTGTAGTGGATTGATCCTAGATATCAGATTCACCTTATGAGAAAGCATATAATGTCATAGCTTTTGGGATGCAAAGATTAAAGCTAGGTAGTGCTTTTTAATAAGTGGGTAGTTTGCATCAATAGGGATTAGATGACAATTGAGATAGTAGAGTGCATTCCCTTTCCCTTTGTCATTGGTTTGGGCCAACAAAGTGCAGAGGGAGTCATGTAATATGATTGTATATAGTATGAGCGCTTTGGGATAGAGCTAGAACGATCATCAAGTAGTGCTTGATGTCTTTGAAAGCATGTTAGCACTTATCATCCCACTTGAACTTAGCATCCTTTTTGACAAGTGTTGAGAATTATTGGCATCTTCTTGATAGGATGGAAATGAAGCATCTTAGATATGCCAACCACCCTTGGAATGAATGAGAGTTGAGTTAGACTTTTAGGGGTGGCATTTCTAATATTGTCTTAATCTTCTTCAAATCGATTTCTATTCCATGGGGCACAACAAACCCAAAGAATTTCACGCTACGCACACTTGTGGATTCATTTTAAGGTTGGATTTTAACCTTCAAAACTACTCAAGTCAAAGAGATGGTCTTCTTTTCTTTAATTTTGACTACAAGATCATCAACATAATATTCAACCAGATGATGAATAAGTTCATTGAAGATCTGAGTCATGGCCCGCTAGTATGTAGCACCGGCATTTTTAAGGCCTAAGGGCATGACCTTATAATAATAGATTCTGATCGGGTTCAAAAAGAAGTAATTTTCTCATCTTTGGGGGTCATCTTAATTTGGTTGTAGCTAGATGACCCATCCATGAAAGAGAATATTGCATGAGATGAGGCAATGTCCACCATCGCCTATAGTAGTAGTGGAAATTAATCTTTAGGACATGCCTTATTCAGATTCCTAAAATCGATGCATATGCAAATTTGGCCATTCTTTTTCTTAACTGGAATGACACTGGCTAACTAGTTAGGATATTTCTCTTTCTTAATAAAATTAGCATCGATAAGTTTCTTAATATTAGAAATAACTTATTATTTAATGCCTAATCGCATGCATCTAGGAGCTTGCCTGATAGGGTTAGTATTAGATCTATTGCTAGTTTGTGGACTGCTATGTCAAGAGATAAATTGGGCATTTATTCATAACTCCATGCAAAGCAGTCCTTAAACTCAATCAATAGCTTAACTAAGTCATTAGGTTTCTTCTTCATTCAACAGGAACTAATGTATGTCGTGGATCTTCTTTTATTCTTAAGTTGATTTCTTTGAGTTCATCGATGATTGATCGATTTCTTCTTCAAACTCAAGCATATTTGACTTCAAACTCATTTGGATCATCTAAAGTTTCTAAACACACCTCCTCATATGAGTTAGCATGATTTGAAAAGAACCTATTAGACTCAAATGATTGGTGATGACTAGGCAATGGTTGTCATCGACAGGACTATCAAATCCTAGTCGGTCTTGATTGTGGATGTCCGCTTGGTTGTCCCATAACCTTTCAAAGTAATCCAACCTATGTTTAGACCAAGTATGTGGGATTAAACCCTTCTTTCCAAATTAAGAACACAAGGCAATACTAATCAAAAGGCAATTGTATTAGATCTTTATATAAATCATCCTCAAATTCTACTTCTCGACTTGAAGATGATGCTCCCAATAAAACCTCTTTGGCTTGACATTATGGATGACTTGGGGCCTCCTTAACTACCCCCCTCAACTTTCAGGAAAGTGGGTTAGAGCTAAATTTCTCAACTACTCATGTCTACATAATACTAACTCGAATACATTCATGCTTTGCTTGGAGGCCTCTTCATCATGTCTGCTCAGTGTCACCTCCAATGGGACCCATTGAGAGGGTTGATTGGCATGCTAACCACATAAGACTCATCATCTGAACTAGATTTTAAGTCTGGATGTGGATGGGGTACTCCTATGGAACATAACTCCTACTCGCTAGCCACTAGCAAGGAGTTCTTCTGCCTTTAGAATCTGCCTCTCCCTCTTCCTCTACTAACCCAAAACCTACAACCCAATAAACCCTAAACCTAAACCCTAAACTAACCCTAATCCCTAAACTAACCTAAACCCTAACCTTAAACCAAAAACCCTAAACCTTGAATAAAGATTTCATTATGAGTAAATCTAAAGAATGACCTAATCCTAACATAATTATGGTAGCTAAAGAAAATGTTTGCAAGAGACTTTCCCTTGATTATTAGAGATTTGGATAACATAAATCATATTATAATACCATATATTATAGTATAATGTAGCATAATATATTTGAGCATGTAGTGATGTGTTTTTGGATGTTATAAGATGTTCTGAAATGTTTTAGTTTATTATGGTATTATGTCGTATAGTCTATATTAATATAAGTCATAAAAATATTGATTTAATAAATTAGATGATGAAATTTGTTAAATTTGAAGTGGGAATTAGGTTGCAGTACCAAAGGTGTGCTACACCAATTGTAGTCTAAAAAGTAAGATTTTATGTTCAAAATAAATATTATATGTTGTAGCATATAGCATCATATATCATAAGATATATTTTATTAAATTCTTTTAGTATTTTACAATCATGCGAAGCCTACACTAGCATTGTTTATAAAATGTGTATTTAGACTTTAAAATGGTGGAATTTTGCCAAATTCATAATAGGTAGAGCATGGCATCATAATATACTATTTCAATTTAAAATATGTAAGTGATACGACTAAAATATATAGTTTTTTATTGTTTTAGAATAATTTTATGATTTTATCTTAAGCAATCCCTTGTGATGTGATATGCAATATAATATAATGTAATATGTTATAGTGTATTATAATATATGATGTCATAACATAGTGTAGTATCATGCATTATAGCATACTATTGTGTATTACTACTTGTTGTTTAGCATATTTTAGTTTGTTATAGTATGATGTAGTAGAGTTTGTACTGGTATAATTCATAAAAATACTAATTTATAGGTTGAGATGATGGGATTTGGCCAAATTTAAGGTAAGCATTAGGGAACATCATTGGTGGTGTGCTATGGTGTGTCATTTAATCAAAAGAATGGAATTTTGCATCCAAAATAAATGTTCATTTTTCAACCAAACTTTATAAATTTTTTCTTAAAGTGATTCATTTTAAGGTGTAATGTAAGATAATAAATTATATGAAAGCATATTAAAATATAATGTACATAACAATATAACTTCACATATATATGAATGTAGTGGTGTGTTACTAATTGTTATTGTACATTTTAGTATGTTTTACTTTGTTATAACACATTGAGTCAAAACTCATGAAAATGTTAATTTGAAGGTTGAGATGGAAGAATTTGGCCAAATTCATGGCACACACCAAGAAGCAACACCAAAATTATGCTATTTTATACCATTTCTTATAGAAAATTTTGTTATTTGTTCCTTTTAAGTGATTCTAATGAGGTGTAATGTTAGAAAATATATTATATTATAGCAAATTATAATATAACTTCATATATTATAATATAATATAAAGTGTTAAGTCACACTATAATATGTTTAGCATGATATTGTATAGTAGTTTGAGCTTGCACTATCACAAATCATAAAATGTTGATTACAATGTTAAGATGATGTAATTTGAATGAATACATTGTTAAGCTTTTGGTTGAAGTATTAAAGGTGTGCATAAGAGAAGAAATAAGATTTGATGGGAATTCCATGTCAAGGACATGGAGGGAGATCCGCTAGGGGATCACACATGCATTGGACATGACATGTGAGGGGTCTATGTCAAGGGCATAGAAGAAGAAAATATGCTGGGATAAGGTTTGAATTTGATTTGATTATTTGACTTGTAGAAAGAAGATCCGTTGGGGATAAGAATCTATAATCCACTAGGGATAAGAATCTATAATCCACCATGGATTAAGATCGAATCGATTTTAATTTATTTTGTTTTAATTGATATGGAGGCATATCTGCTAGAGATGGGCTCGAGTCCGCTGGGGATCGGCTATATGAACCTTCCACTAGGGAAGTAGGTTTGGTCAATCCACTAGGATTAAGATTTAAGTTTGATTTCATAGATTTGATTGGGGATGTATCCATTGGGAATAAGAGTTTGGTTAGATTTCTTTGATTTTGACTTTTGGGAGTTGGTTTAATTTGGCTCCACTTGGAGTGGTTGGTTTTGAATTTGATTTATTTTCTTGACTAGTTTATATATGATTTGGGGCTCCATTGGGAGAAGGGTTGTGATTTAACTCCACTGGGAAAATCATATTGGGTTTAGTTTAATCTAAGTTAATGTATGGACCCATTGGGTAATAGACCCACTAAGAAGGGGCTATATCAGCCTTGACCTACCTCAGGTTTACAAATCCAAAGGGATAGTCTACCGGTAGAGCTAGCCAACCATGGGGTTTGGTGTGCAATGGCTATGCTAAGAAGAAGGCGTGCACTTACATCTTCCAAAGTAAGGAACATTGGGTGACCTATGGATGCACAATAAATCAACCGACCTAGGTGAACTATTGAGTGAATGCTGGATGTCAACTCAAAAGTATTCAAGATTAATTTTATCTTAATTTCATGTGATTTGATATGGTTTGTTTGGTTTAGTTTTATTTTGAATTGAGGGCATATCTTCTGGGATGTGAGCTTGATTAAATTTGATAGATTTAATTTATGGACCATGTCGTTATGCGATGGACCCATTAAGAAGGGGCTATATCAGACTTCAGATATGTGTTTATTTTATATGTTTGTGTGTAGTTTGTGTTTGTTTTATGTTGATGAAGGATAGATATGCCCGAAGTTCCTTACACCTACCATAAACACATCATGGTGAATTCACAAATAAGAATACTTTCAACATGGAAGAGACTAAATTCGAAATGGAATTTTCATTAATGATAATTATTTTTAAACATGATTTATAATATTTCTTTAAGTGGAGCCCATTGATTGGAAGCATTGGGCGCTCTTTCGTATGATTAATAAGTTGATAAGATTCTCCTTGGTAGTCCTTCTCAATGGCAAAAGAGCCTTCCCAAGTGGGTTCAAACTTGCCTCCCATCTTACGACAGGCAAAAATCGATGTCCTTAAAACTAAAATAAGCTCTCCTACTTAAAATGATATAGGATAGACCAACTTATTGTGAGTCTAAATCATTTTAGCTTTGTTTAACTCAAGGTTTTAGCATGTCCACAAGGGTCTCTCCTCCAAACCTTTGAGCTCTTCTAACTGCAACTTGGCATTCTTCTTTATTGTGATCTTGCTACTCACATCTATCTTTAGTAATGGGAGTTGGACTTCTAATAGTAGAACGGATTCGGACCCATACACTAAGAAGAAAGGTGTAGACTAAGTTGGAGTTCTAGATGTGGTGTGCTAGGCCCATAAGGCTTCAACTAACTGGTCATGCCACTATGACTTGTTATTGTCAAGTATCTTCTTCAGTATTTGGATGAGATTTTTGTTGAAGGCTTTTGCTAAGCCATTTTCCCTTGGGAAGTTGATGGTAGAATATCTCCAATCTATGTGTCTCCAGAAAAGTTGTTTATCTCGATGCTCTTGAATGCAATACCATTATCGATAATTCATCGAGGCACTAAACCTATATATGATATGCTTCCTAAAAAATTTGAGCACATGCCGAAGCTCAACCTCTAAAAGGAATCGCCTTTACCCATTTGGAAAAGTAGTCAGTAGTAGCTAAGATGAATTGATGACCCTTGGAAGAAGGAAGATCAATCAAACCCACTATGTCAGTATCCCAACACTCAAATGGCCATGAGGCCAACGTAGGATGCAAAATGTTTGGTGGTTTGTGTAGGACCACACTGTTTATTTGACATTGGTGGCATCGCCTAGCTATATCCATGCAACCTTTGATCGATGGATAGTAGTATCCTAGTCTCTTGATCTTGGCTTTCATCTTCGGATTGGTTGGCTTCACATAATCTTGAGTGTACCTTGATCATGATCTTATGGGCTTCGTGCTTGTCTAAACAACATAACCACATATGATCGAAAGACTATCAATACAAGACACCATCCAAAAGAGCATAAGGAAGTGCTCTCTACTTCATCTGATGGGCTTGAGACTTCTCTTGGGTTGTTTAATCAATGAATGATTGCCTCCAATCTAACTCCTCATCCTTCTTGGCAATGGCAACCTCCCCTTCAAGAGAGTACTTTTTGATGAGTTCAATATTAATAAAGGATAAGACTAGTCTACTTTGGACCTTTATTGATATGGACTCATCCTCCGGACATGCCAACTCCTTGACAAGCTTGGCTAAAGCATATGTTGATTCTCTCGTGGAATCTTATAAATGGTAACCTGGGATTTGGGCCAACAACTCCATGGTGTACTTATGGTATTGATGGAGCTTGGGCTTTATAACCTTATAGGACCCATGATTTGGTTGATAACTAGTTGAGAATCCCCAAAGATGTTGATGTTCTGATGCTTAGAGTAATGGCTAACTCCAGACCGCAATCCTCATATTTAGCTTCTTTATTATTGGTGCAAGGATTGATGATAAAAGAATCTCATCACATCATGATCCGTAGTTAAGAGATCTATTCCTACCCCTACCTTTCCTAGAATAGTAGTTTGTGATTCTTTTCTTCTTTGAGAGGAAGTCGCACAATCAAAGTACATCTACCAGCGGTGAATGCTAACATCCCCTAAGTTCATGATTTGTTCATCGCAAAGATCATCACTAAGTGGAGAGTAAGCAAGAAGTGGGTGTGTTGTTAAGAAATCTAGCTTGTGCTTTCACGCATGCATGGTACAAAGGTAATGTCAAACTATGAGGATCATGGACCATCATGCCAACCATCTGATAGCATCATATCATGATATATCAGAGTGGATTGATCCTAGAGATTAAGTTCACCTTATGAGGAAGCACATAGTGTTGTAGCTTTTGGGATGCAAAGATTAAAGCTAGGCAATTCTTCTCAATGGGTGGATAATTAGCCTCAGCAGGGATTAGATGACGTCTGAGGTAGTATAGTGCATTTTCCTTCCATTCATCATTGGTTTGGGACAACAAAGCACCATCTGAGTCGCCTAACATAGTGTAAAGTATGAGCAGCTTACCCGAGATAGGTTTTGCTAGAACCGGTGATGTCATCAAGTACTGCTTAATGTCTTCGATGGCATGCTCACATTTGTCATCCCACTTAAACTTGGCATCCTTTTTGACAAGTGTTGAGAATGGCTGACATCTTCTCGCTAAGTTGGATATGAAGCATCTTAGATATGTGACCACCCTTAGAATGATCTCGAGTTGAGTTAAACTTTAGGGGTGGCATTTCTAATATCACCTTGATCTTCGATCGATTTTGATTCCTTGGTGTTAGATAATAAATCAAGGAATTTTCATGAAGCTATTAAATGGATACTTTAGGGGTTCATTTTGAGGTTAAATTATTTTAACTTCAAAATAACTATTAAGTCAAAGTGATGGTCTTCCTTTTCTTTACTTTTGACCATGAGATCATCGACATAGCACTCGACTTGATGATGAATGAGTTCATCAAGATTCAAGTCATAGACGGTATGTAGACGACATTTTTATGGTTGAAAGCATGACCTTATAGCAATAGATTCCAATTAGGGTTCTAAAAGTAGTGTTTCTTTCTTCTTCAGAGGCCATCTTTATTTGGTTATATCCAAATGAGCCATCCATGAAAGAGAAGGCTACATGAGATGAGGCAATGTCCACCATCAGCTCTGGATTGGGAGTGGAAATTCATCTTTTGGACATGCCTTATTTAAGTCCATAAAATTGATACATATGTGAATTTGGCCATTCTTTTTCTTAATTGGGACAACACTAGCTAACCAAGTGGGGTATTTTTTTCTTTCTGGATGAAGCCAACATCGATCAGCTTCTTGACTTCATAAATGACCTATTATTTTATGTCTAATCGCATGCATCTAGGAGCTTATTTGATAGGTTTAGCAGTAGGCTCTATTGCTAGTTTATGGACTGCTACATTAGGAGCCAATCCAGACATCTCTTCATAACTCCATGCAAAATAGTCCTTAAACTCAATCAATAGCCAAACTAAGTCATTTGTTTCAATTTCATTCAACAAAGAACTGATGTATGTGCGGATCTTCTTTAGTTCCTAAGTTTCCTATTTCTTGACTTGATCCCTTCTTCAAGTCGGTGCATCTTTGACTTTAAATTCATCTAGATAATCTAAGTTTCTAGGCATAGCTCCTCATATGAGTTAATGTGATTTGAAAAGAACCAATCGATTCCAAATGATTAGATGACTAAGAATCATCATTATCGACTGGACCCACTATCAATCCTAGTCTCGATCTTGATTGAGAGCTTTTGCATTTGTTCTTTATATTCTTATGAAGTAGGACCTATACTTTGACCAAGTATGTGGGATTAACCCTTTCTTTGCTAACACACAGGAAAGTACCAATCAAAAGGTAATTTATTAAATCTTTATATGAATCATCCTCAAGTTCTACATCAAATTCTTGACTTGAGGATGATGCTCCTAAAGAACCTCTCGAAGTCTTCACACTTGGATGACTTAGGGCTTCCCTAATTATAAAACCCTCAGCTTTTTGAGAGGAAAATGGGGTTAGAGCTAAGGTTCCCAACTGAGGCCTAACTGTTTCACATATAGACTTAGATACACTCACGCTTTGCTTTGGAGCCAAGTCTGCATCGCTATATGGCTCAAGTGTCACCTCCAAGGGAATCTACTGCTGAGAAGGGTTGGTTGGTGTGTTAACCATATAAGACTCATCCTAAGAACTAGATTTTAAGTCTATATGGATAGCAGGTGTACTCCTAGTAGTGGACATATTTTCTATTGGGTGGCCAATAAAAGGTTTTCCACCCTTGGGACTGCCTCTGAACTTCCTCTTCCTCCCTGGAGGTCGGTCATCCTTCCCATATGTTTGAATGGAGTAACAAACTGGGTTAAATCTAATGTCGCTCCACTTCCTCCTCCAAGTCTTTTTCGCTCCTTTTATTTTTTTTCTTTTCTTTTCTTTTCTTTTCATTTTCTCTTTCTTTTCTTTTCTTTTATTTTAAACTTTGGCCAAGTTCACGATAATAGACTTGTTGATTTTGAGGGAGGTAGTAAGCCTCATCCTCATATATGCCAACCTGAACTAAATGGCTTGAAATCACCTTTGACACAAGTGACGATCCCACCTCTCACAACTTCATACACCGATGTAAAGAGGATGGAACTATGTTGTTCTCATGTATCCATGGTCTCCCAAGCAAAGTGTTGAAAGATGTATCCGCCATAATGTGAAACTTGGCCTTGGTCATCCAATCATCTATCTCCATGGGCAACACTATGGAGCCTAAGAAGGCCTGTTGATCTCACTTTTGGTGTGCAGATTCAATCTTCCCATCTTAGACTTAAGAGTCTTCTAGACACTAAGACTTCCCTAGTAATAAGGCACTTCTAATAATTAGGTAAACACTTAACCTAAGTTTAAAGACTTAGAAGTTAACCATATGATTATCTTAGGATTAGGATAATCAACCTACCCTACAACCCAAATCCAATCCATGTTCACCTTCTCAAACCAAACCTCAAGATCAATTCAAACATCAAATCCAAATCCAAACCCAAATTCCAAAACCAAATGATTCAAGCCCATGATCAAATCCAAACTTGAAACCCTTCCTAAGCCATATTACCTATCCTATGGACTTAGCCAATTCTTAATCCAAATAAATCCAAAATCAATTGATTTTCTCATAATCAATTTATATCTTCAATCATCTTCCTAAATAGAAATCAGATCTACATTGAAATGATCTAAACTAAATCAAACTAAATCAAATTAAATAAAAACTCTTCCTAAGCCATATGACCTGTCCCATGGACTTAGCTAAAGCTTAATCCAAATCAAGTCAAACTCAATTGATTTTCTCACAAATAAATCATATTTTCAATCATCTTCACAAATTTAAATGAAATATACATTTAAATCATCAAAACTAAATCAAACCAAATCAAAATCCAAACTAAGCCATGACCCAACTCCATGGACTTAGCCAAATTCCTTCATTCCAAAACCCAAATTCAATTAATTTTCTCATGAATCAATCATACCTTCAATCATATTCACAAATATAAATTCTACATCAAGCCAAACCAAAATCAACCCAAGTCAAACCTCTTAACCCTTTTGACTTGAAATTTTCAAATGAACCAAAACCCATTTGAACCCAAGTTAATTGCAATTGAATTTATATATCAATCCCAAATCCATATATAAACTCAACTAAATCAAACTCAACCCAAAATCAAGCCAACTAAACCCCACCACTTGACCCAAAGTGGCCAATTTGACCTATTTGAGCGAAGTTCTAATCCTACCCAAATTGGATTGAACCAAGCCCATCAAAACCTCCCATCATGATTGTTGATCACCCTAACTTGATAAACTATCATAAATTGGGCAAACCAAGTCAACTTGGTCATTTGACAATTCAACCCTTAACCCATATGAACCCAAACTAAGCCAAATCCCTTGAAACCAATGATTCATACCAAATCAAAATCAATATTTGAATATGACTTGACCTTCAATTGAGTCAAACCAAACCTAATTGGCCCTCTTGACCCAAGTTGACCCAAATTGACTTAAAAGACCAAATTGGGTCAAATCAAAATATAAACCAAATTGATTAAACCAATGGCTCAAGTTCATTCCAAATTGATTATTGAACTTGACCAACCCATGATTGGACCCAATTGAACCCAATTGACCTACTTAGCCCAAATTGACCTAAAGGTTCAAGTTGGCCTAAATCAAAACCAAATCTAAATTAATTGAAACCAAAGCCTACAATCACTTTCAATTGGTCAACTAAACCCAAACCAAGCCAATTTGGCCAATTTGGTCAAATTGGTCAACTTAACCCATTTGACTAAAATGAATTCAAATGAGCCAAAATCAAATCTAAGCCAAACTAAACCAAACCAATTGAACCAAAACATCATAAATTATCATATGAACTTGAACCAACCCTTGTTGACCTAATTTGACCTAAATGAGTCAAATTGAGCCAAACCTAACCAAATCAATTCCAATTGACTTGAAATTAGGCTAACCCACTTTTTCTTTCAAATCTGCCCAAATCAAATCCAATGCCAAATGATCATTCTAAGAGTCAAAGGCATCACATGAGACAAATCACCCATGTAAGTGTTCATTTCCATTCCATGGTCACTTGGTACTCTCCCAATGGACCACCTAGGCACCTGGACACGCCACCAATAATGGGTGTTGGGTTTGACCCATGGGAGGTGAAATCACATCACCCCTCCCATTGGAGCATTTGAAACCCATAGGACACCCATGATTCTCCTTGGCAGCCACCTCCACACCTTCAACCAACCAAGCTAAGCCAACTCACCTCCTCCCTACAACCCATAACTCCTTGAGATGGCCAGATGGCCACTAGAAGCCATAGTCAATCCCATTGTCTGATCAAGATGAAGAAGGGCATACACCACCTTATTTCCACTCAAATACACACAAAAATCATTCCTCGAGCCTACCCAAGTCAAGCTAGAGCCATTCCCTAAGCTCCCAAGCTCATTCCTCGATCAAAATGCCATTCTGTCCATCCCAAATAGACACTCCCATTTTTGACCTAACTTCCCCATTTCTCCATCAAACTCAAATTAACTTTACACACCTTCCTTAGGCCTCACGAAAGCAAGAATGAATCATCTCCCAAGCTTCCGAGCACAAGGTGGGGACTTGATCAAAGTTGAGCTCCAAATCATCAATTCATGGCCTTCCAAGTGAACATCAAGGAATTGATCCAATTGTTACTCAACAAGGTTTCATCTCCACTAGATGAAGCTTCCTCAATCATTCGAGCCACCAATCTTGAGCTCCGATGGGGTATGCTTCCAAAATCGATTCTTAGGCAAAAATGGGTTGGAGCTTTTGAAGAAAACTTGCATCTCATGTGATCTTGAGATCCCCTCCGATGGATGTCGTGAAGGTGTGGGATCCTTTGAGTTGATTTGAGCTCGTAAGCTCATAAGTGAGCAATGGAGACTCCATTCTCCTCACTCGCATGACGTTAGATCAAGCACGCCTATTGTGATCAAAATAGATAATCATGATTAGATCCAGATCAATCTTATTTAATCTATTGCTGAATTAATCATGACATCCAATCTTAGATCGCATATGACAAGAAAGCATCACCACCACCCAAAGGCTCTAAGTTAGATAAGTTTTAAGTAGCCAATCTAATGCCATGTGGAAAGCGCACATGAGGCCAATAGGATTAGCTTTAATTAGGCTTAATTAATTATTTTAATGGTCAAACATCTAAAAATCATAAACAATCATAAAGAAATAAAAAATGCAAATAAATACTCATTTTAAAGGTCTTCAAAGAATTAATTAAAAAATGATCTTACCTAATTTTGAATAATAATTAAGGTTTAAAATTAATTAGCTTAATTACTCAATTAATCAAAATGGTTAATTTAATGGGATGACCTCACCTCACATGATTTTCTTGAGATTTATTGCTCACTTAATTAGTAGAAAATTGACTAATTAAATCTTGACTACTCTTTAAGTTAATTAATGATTAATTAATCCCATGAATAGTAATAAATTGGTTAATTTGTTTATTAATCATTGTTCAATAGTAGGTGAACTAAGGAATAGGGTTGGGACCCCTTTCCTAAGTTCATTTCACCCTTTTTAAAATGAAAATTAAAATTTAACTAATTAATTAAATCACTTAATCAAATTGAAATCATAATCACATCGACCTTAATTAATTAAATCATGGTGTTGATCTTTAGGTGTTTAATAACCTAAAGGAGTTTAATGAAATTATGGTTACTCCACATGTGGGAAAACCATAAGAGTAATTAATTAAGTCCCTTAATCTAATTATTAATCATTAAGCCATCATTAGGCCCCTTTTATTTTCTAGGATCATTGCAAGTTTATTTTCCATGCATATCATGTTGGCTCATAATTATTTAATTAATTACTTTAAGGTGACATAGGTAAGGGTAATTAATTCATCTAATTAAGGGTTCAACTTAATTAACCCATAAAATCAACTTAATTGCATTTCCTTAAATTAAATCAAACCACTAATGTGGGAATGGGTTTAAAACAATAAGTGATGATTTCTCTTCTCCTCTTTAAATCAAATCAAATCCAAAACTTAATTAATAAAGAAGTTTTGATTTGCTTTAAATAATCTTGTTTGATTTGATTGCTCTTAAGAACTAGTTTGGTTGAATGAATCACATGCTTATATTTGATTACCCTATTTCCAATCATGTTAAACTTGGTATATCATTTGAATTCATGGATCCATCTTTTCAAAATCAAGTAAAATAAAATGGATTTATGTAAGCTTGCATGTGTTGATTTAATTTAATATATGCATGGCTATTATCACTATTAAATCCAAATGTAATTTTCAAAAGCTTATAAATCAATAATAATACGTGTTCTGATGCTAGTTATAAATATATAAGAAATGCATGTGCTTATAGCTTAAGTGTATGAATGTTGAGTTCTCTTTCCTCTATTCATGTGTTGTCTTATATAAGATTGAATGGTAATGGGTATATACATGGAACATGAGAACATGAGGAGGTCATTGATTTTAGAGAGGATCATTTGATTACCTCATTCTTTAGAGTTTTTATATTTTCTTATGATTTTGACATTATATATATATATATATATATATATATATATATATATATATATATATATATATATATATATATAAATTATTAAAAAAATTTTTTTTTTTTTTTTATTTATGTATACATCCATGTGTGTCCAAGAAAAGCAAGTATATAGTCTAGACATCCGGAATACCATTTTTAGTTAGCCCCAAGGAGGTCATTTGATTACCTCACTTCCCTGGTTTAATAATGATATGTGCCAATATTTTGTACTTGTATATGTATATGTGATTAGTGAATGAAAATCCCATTTTACATTAAAATTGCATGCATTCATAATTGAATAAGTGGTTGAATTAATTAGCCATATGATTTGGAGCTTCCTATGTTCATGTATACAAATTTACATATGTTTGAATGCAAATGGGTATAGAATCAGTCTGGGCATCCAAAGAATACGAGATTTTAGCTAGCTCCAAGGAGGTCATTTGATTACCTCACTGGTTTAACAAGGCACATGCCTATATAATTTCATTCTTATGTCCTTTTGTAAGAATTTGGATAAAGTTTTAAATTAATATGTTTAAATAATTCAATCAAATAAAAGATAAATTCTAAACATACACATACATTCATCATTTAAGTGTGCTAAAATATGTTGCATGTAGAGATACACTTAGATTAAATCTTATGCATGTTACATGTGATGGAAAGGAATGATTTAATATATGTCATGTGGTAGTAATTCAATTAAAATTATCTTAAGATGCCTTTTATTTTGAATAGGATTATTTAAAGTGAACCTAAACTTAGGATTAATTAAATCATTTAATAAGCCATTCACTAAAGAGAACTAAATCAAATTAATATACTTTAGAAAGTGACTTAAGGTAGGGATGAAAGAGGGCAATCCTCTTTTCCTCTCTTTATTACACTTAGCAACTAAGTGTAATCAAATGAAACAAAAGAAAACACAAATTAAAATTCTCAAACCAATTAAACTACTTCAAGTGAAATCAACCTTTCATGTTAAATTGAATCCTTCTACACTTAGAAAATACAACACTAATGCCTAACAAGACTTACCACACAAGCCTTAATACAAACATTAGAATTAAGTCACCACTTTAGCTCTAAGTTAGATGGTGTATGATGTGATGTATGTTTTGTTTTATGATTTATTATTTTAGATTGGATGTTAAAGTGTATGCTTCAGATGATGATAGGCCAATATTAGCCTAATCATGTTTTCTACAAAGGATTATGCTTAAGGATGCTTAAAAATAAATGTGAATGCTCTTTTGGTTGCTTAAATCCTTAAGCATAATCCAAGTTAGGACAAGTTAGTTACCCATGTGTAAGTCCAAATTATAAATACAACTGCTCAGGATTATATGTATATTTAGTTAACCTCTACTTTGTAGGTGTAGTTAGATTTACTTTTCTCACATAAATGTATTTTTTTGCAATAGGAATTAGGATTAATGCTATGGGGATTAGATGAGCAATGGCCAAGGTTTTGTCCTAGGGTGCCCTATGATGCCTTTGAAGCAAGCACCATCCAAATCAAAGAAGGAACCAAATAAGAAATGGAGATATGAAGAAAGAAGACCTCCATAGCATTTAATACAATTATAATTATTCTTTCATATTTCAGGTTGTATAAGGGTAAAAATAACTTTTCTATCTAACAAATCACTTATAACTAGATTTTAAATAACTCATAACCTGATCATAAAGCCTAAGACATAAATAAGATAATTAAAATATTTATCAACCCCTTAATTGTATGGTTGTATGTTTCACATCATGCATGCATATTCTTTCTCTCTTGAACATGAAGAATCTCCATCCTTGCACGATAAAGGAATGCTTGACCTGTGAGGGCATCCCTTGTGGTGGAGAACACCTTCTTCTAGCTGATTTGACCCATAACTAATTTCATCATGCATTTAGGCATAAGAAATTCTAAAGCCTCTGTCAAAATGATGTGTCTAAAATGAACTAAAATTTAAAAGATTTTCATCTATAGATTAAGTCATATGCTCATACCACTCATGCTCTAGTCTCTTAGGGAGTGTGTTTAGGAATTTAGCCTCTTTCTAATTAAATAACTACCCTAACTATCTTATAATTTATAAGACCAAACTACATGGTTTTAAAATCATAGGAGGAGTTAGGCCACCACCTGTGGTTATAAGTCTAAGTCGACAATTTATTCTCTCTTGTGGAGGTAAACCCTTATGTCCACATGTCGCTTAAATTTAGGTCATGCTTTAGATCATACTAAAGCTCGCTAGATTTAGGATCTAAGGTAGCTATTTTCTTTAGGCTATGAGCATAAATCCTCACCTCTTAGGCATTCCCACAACCTTGTGTTGGTGGATTATAAGCCCTAGTAATCTAATTAAATTTGAACTCAAAACATATAAATCTTCTTAACTTCAAAATTATAAAGCCCAACCATAACATGGATTGAATGATCATTAAGCCTCCTAGTTTACTTATTTTATTTGGATTTAACATTTGGATTCCAAAAATAAGTCTTCTCCTTGAACTTTCCCTATTGATTTTCCAAATACAACCAATCCTTTGATAGTCTAACCTTGAAATCTTTGGAGATGATAATTGTCTACTTTAATTGAGAGTATTCTTAAGAAATTTCATTTCATAAGATGTAATTAATTATGGAGGCTTGCCTCCATAGGGAACATAAGAACTTGGTTTAATATAAACCCTACTTTATTCATGCATGTAAAGTAGGGAAAATCTCTACATTCAAGACCATCATGCCTTTGAAGTCCTTATGTGATTAGTCCATTGTGGTGATGCCTCTATCTTTGGAGATAGTACATCATACCTCAATGTTGTACTCATCTCAAAAGTATCCCCTACATCAACGTGGTGTCCCCATACCCAATACACCCAAAAATAAACACCACAAGGCCTCTCTCTCCTTGTTCATTGAATCCTCTCAACATCATCCTTTCTTTTTGGAGTTTGGAGATGTTAATCCTCAAGTAGGCAAATGTTCTTAGACTCATAATGTTGACTAATACACTGGTCAACCAGAACTCTAGATAGATTTGCCAACATCCACTATAATGTAAAGAGGCGCAGTATCCCCAGAGTAAGTCTTCATGGTCAATGTAACTCCTAAGTTATCCTTCGAGTGGCATGCCTCCTCTTTAGTAACATCTAAAGCATATCTCTAGATCAAGTAAGGCCTTGATTAGAGATTCCCTCATCTCTTTGAATAAGATAAAGGCTTCGTATATGCTTAACTTAGTGGAAACTTTCTAAGGTGAGCTAGGATAATGTAATCAACTCTGGCTTGGTCCTCTACTAGCATATCCATGGGTGGAGCATCCTATGGAGGGGCTATCTGTTCACTAGAACCAATGACTTGCTTACCCTTATCCTAAGGTGCTACCCTAAGAGGTAGAACTTTGATACTACATAGATTGACTTCAGTGACTTCTTGGAATGATGAGCTTATGGAAAGTTCTACCTTCTCATCGGCATACCTATAACTTCTCTTATGGGATCCTCGAGTTGACTCCAAGTCAATCTCAAGAGGTGAACCTAATTTATTTTGAGAAGGATAGACTAATTAGAGAGGATAGAACTACTAGAGCTATTTTTATTTAGAGCTTTCAATAGGAATAAAATCAAGAGCATTAGAAGTACACAATATATAAGTTGAATCGCCTTTCTTCATTAATTTCTTTGAGGTACATAATAAAAATCAAGTAAGTAAAGTAAGGGATTTAGTCCTTATCCAGATACAACACTCTGGTAGAAGAGGAGCTAGACGAAGTGGTAGTAGCTATAACGGTGGAGGGAGTACTGACTGATGGGTGGCTACTGACTATCCTAGCAAGTATGGTGAGTCGCTATTGTTGGGTCACACCCTCTCCTAGTTGTCCTTACAAGCAAACTTTCCTTTGTGTTAGAGGTTTGACCTATTTTGGGCACTTGCAAGGAAAGCTTCTTGATCTTAGAAATGATCTTCTTAGAGGTTTGTGATAAAGAGATATCCTAACCTTCTTTGGTCTTAGGGATCCCAAGAAACCCTCAAGGATTACTCTAACTCAACTTGATGGTTGTTCTAATAAGTATTCCTTAGGGATAACTATGGCTCCCAACTTATAGTTGCACTCAAGATAATCTTTAAAAGTGATACAATCCTCTAAGACATGGCCTAACATGTGATAGGGCAATAGGGATCGCTCTTGCCCACTTCTTTAGCCTCTTAGGCTATTGTAACTAAAGTCGGTTTTTTAAGAGATTCTTAAAGATTTTCCTAACTACCTCCCTCTTGAATGAATATGCTTATTTAATCTATTAGAAAGAGTAGTGGAAAGTAGCTCCAATGGATATGAATACTATCACGGTGCTTGCATGATAAATGGTCATTAAACTTGATTCGTGAAAGGGCAATTATTTGGCTTCCTAGGATTAGTCACTTTGTTGATTAATTTCACAAATGTTTTGATGGTAAAGCCCTTAAGCATGAAAGTTTAATCGGGTCATGGATATTCTTGAGAATCTCAATGGCAAGTCATAATATTGTGGTTCTATTTCATGCTCAGTTGCCACCGAGAATGTAATCAACAAGTGACTCATTGAGTGTTTCTCTACAATGAGGTCATACATACCTTCTCTCGAGCTCAAAGAAACCTCTTGATGAAGAGGTTCTCCAACTCAAAAAAGCTTCACCAACCATTGGCAAAGCATACCAATCAAATGCAACACCGACAGATCTTAACGAAAGGTGGAAGAGGAGTGTGTTGTCGCCATCCTTGTAACATCCATCTAAAGTGTGCAATGTTATCGTGCTCACACCGCCATCAGATCTTGAAAGATGTGGCACAAAACCCTAAATAAAATAAAACTAAATAAAACCTAAACCTAAAAAAATAATCCTAAAATAAATAAAAAATAAAACCTAAACCCTAAACAAAAAAAAAACCTTAAACCTAAAATAAAATAAACATAAGCCTAAACAAAAATAAACTAAACTAAAATGAATAAAACCTAAACCTAAACCTAAAAAAAACTAAACTAAACCCTAAAAAAAAAATAAACTAAAAAAAACTTAAAAATAATCCTAAAATAAACCTAAAACCTAAACCTAAACCAAAAAAATAAACTAAAAGAAAAGACTAAACTAAAATAAATAAACTAAACTAAATAAAAATAAAAAATAAACTTAAATAAAAATAAAAAATAAAATAGATTAAAATAAATAAATATAAAAAATAAACTAAAAAAATTAAAATGCTTAATTTTTCTAAAACTAAATAAAAATAAAACTAAACCCTAAACCTAAACCATAAAACTAACCCAAAACTCTAAACTCTAATCCAACAATCCAAAGCCTTAAACCCTAAACCCTAAACCCTAAATTAACCTTAAACCCTAAACCCTAACCCTTAAACCCTAAAGCCTAAACCCTAAACCCTAACCTTAACCTAAATAACCCCATAAACCTAAAAAACCTAAAACCCTAAATAAACTAATTTAAACCTAAATCAAACTTAAACCCTAAAAACTTAAACCTAAACCTAAAGCTAAAATTGAAATTTAAAACCCTAAACTCTAAATAAACTCTAAACCTAAACCCTAAATCCTAAATCCCTAAATAAACAAAAACAAAAAACCCTAAAATTAAACCCTAAACCTACAACCTACTCATGCTAACCTCTTTCTCGCCTTAATTCTAACACTAAAGAAGGAAATTACCAGAATGCTTTGACTAATACAGGTCCTATTCTGAATATCACAAATCACTCTCTCTCGGATGGGGATACTTTGGACAAAGAAAGACCTTTTCAAACTATTTTAAAAAAATCCCTTAAAGCTAGAATGTTCACTAATAGCTCCACTAGAACTACTAGATCTTCTCTAACTTCCCTTAAATAAATGCCTCTACTTTTTTTCTTCTTGCTTTTTTATTTCTTTAGTTATCTCTTTTCCTTTTCCTTCCATTTTATTATGATCAACTTATTTGGAATGTTAGGTATTGGGACTCTCATTATCCTCGCAAACTATTTAGAAGTCTTTGCCATACTCATAACATAGCCTTACTTGTTGTTATTGAACCATTCATACACTCTTCTAAGATCAACCATGTTGCTAGAATGCTTGGCTTTCAAAATTTCTTTTATAATATTAGCAATAAAATTTGGTGTTTTGGAATAATTTAGTCAACATCTCTATCCTTGATGATCTTCAATAATTGGTTAATGTCCACATCTCATTAGTGAATTTCTATTCTTGGTTCCTTTATTTATGCTTCTTGTAATAGAGTGGTAGGTACATCTTTTGGGACAACCTAAGAACCTTTGCCTCTTTGGTCAACCAACCCTGGTTGGTTGGGGGTGATTTTAACACTATTCTCTCTTCCTCAGAAAGAAGGGGAGGTTGCTCTCCTAACATTCATTCCATGGAAGAATTTTCTAATATGATTCTTGATTGCACTGATATTGGCTTTTCTCACTATATAACATAACTCTGACTCGGCGCTTGATAGGACTCTTTTAATTCTCTTTGGATCAATCAATGGCCCATTACTTATGTGAACATTTGAGAACTTTGTCTGATCATGCTCCACTTTTGATTTCCCAAAATCCTCCAGAGATTATTATCCTCCCTCCTCTTTTAGATTCCAAAATATGTGGATCCAACACATTGATTTCATAAATGTTGTATCCATTAACTGGATGGCCCTCTTCATCCGGATAATTTTGTTAAGGTATGATTCACCTGCTTAAGCTTAAAAGGCTTAAACAAAACCTAAATTGGTGGAACAAGCATCATTTTAAAATCTTTGCCAATCTCAAAAATATGGAACAATTAGTTTGTTCTCTTGAAGATGCTATTTTGACTGATTCTACTAAACTTGAGGAGTTGAATGAAGCTAAAGATAACTTGGTTAAATATCAGAATATGGAAGAAACATATTGGCGGCAAAAAGCTGCTAGCAAACATATTAATGGTGACAAATACTGTACTTTCCATGCTCTTAAAAAAAAAAAGCCTTAAACTCTATTAAAAAATTAAAAATGATAACGTAATGGATCACGATAATAATGATATTAAAGATTCTATCATACATCATTTTAAAATTTATTAAACAACAACCCTTCCTTAGAAGCTCTTTCCAACTCACACGATTCCTTCAATGATTACTAATGATGACAACCACTTGCTTAGTTTATGTCCTATGGAAGTCGAGATAGTAATTTCTCAATAGCATGAACACCGATGGAGCCCCAAAGATTACACAACTCAATTTTTTTAGCATTGGGCCTATTATTAAGTCCGACCTTGATGTCTTGATTTTTTTTTTGATGGAAATCCTTTACCTAGATATTTTCTAGCACTTCCATTATTCTCATTCCCAAAATAAATAATCTCAATCTTGGGGATTTTAGACCTATCACCTTTGCACCTTCTTTCATAAACTCATTGCTAAATTAATTGCCAATAGAATTAGTCCGCTTTATCTAAAATTATTTCCCCAACCAAACTGGCCGTTAAAGGTAGAGCAATATCTGACAACATTTTTTTTTCCCAAGAGCTGATTCATGACATTGATGCTTCTACTAGAAGCTGTGACATCCTTTTCAAACTTCTAAAGCTTTTGACAACCTCTCTTGGAATTTTCTCTTCCAAATTCTTCATTTGTTTGGTTTTTGACTATTTTATCCTCATTAAAAATTGTATTTTGGTTCTCTGTATCATGAATGGTGAGTCCCTGGTTTTTTCCCTTCGATGCATGGTTTGAGACAAGGAGATCCCTTATCACCTCTTCTTTATTATTGCTATTGAATATCTTTGAGGAGCCTTAATGATCTTTTCAACAATAATGCCAACATAGCAATACGTAATTTCTGATGACTTTAACCTAAACCTCTATTCATCACATTAAAACTATTAAGAATCTAAATTTGATAATAAAGTGGTCCTAACAAATAAAAGTTGTTTCATTCCTTCCTCTAAAATCCCTAGTAATAAATCAACTAAATCTAAATTACTAACTTAACAAAACTTCCTATTAAATATCTTGGTGCTCTAAAAGATCACATCTCTTTGATGTGCTAATCCAAAAATCTCTAATAAAATTTCTAAATTTCATTTACTAAACTCCATAAACCTTAACTCCATATATCTCATTCAAACCAAAACCTACCTACCATTAATTGACCTCTAACAAATCCTAAACTTCTAAAAGAATGCATTGGACCTCTAAAAGGTCTTAAGCCAATCAAAAGCTATCATGCTATAAACTAAATTTTAAGCAACAATAGTCTCATGAAAAAATACTACTATAAGCACCTCTCATTTGCCACTATAAATCTAAAAAGACTTTGTTCTATCAAATAAGTAATCATTAATATCTTGGGGATTAACTATGATACCTCTTTCTTTGGCAAGATAACCTAAGAGGTGGGTCCATTGATGACTTACTTTCTACCCATTCCAAAATGCTATTAAAGTGAACCTTTCTAAATAATATAACAAAATAGTTTACTAATTATATTCCTTTCTCTAAACAAGCTACTACTATTCCTATCATTTCTAAATCATGATAATCCTTAAGCTTTCTAAAAATGGTGACTAACCTAAAAAATGTTTGGATTCATATTAAAGAAGCTCATGACTTTTCCAATGTGTTTTTCAAAATTTGGAATAACACTAGTCCTATTTCTTACCTAACTATATCTAAAAAAACTTCATCCCTATTGACTCTTGATGAAATATTTTACTTACCTTCAAAATGCTAAACCCATTGAAATGTGAATCATGTTTTGTTAATGGAGCCATTCCCAAACTGATTTGGTATGATGATCTCTTTAACATTGACAAATTCAATGGCTCCTTAACTTTATACCAACTTCTTGAAGTTTATGAAAACCTATTAAAGGCCATTAGTCATAACCTATCACTCTTATTTGGTTCATATGGATGGATAAAATGATAAATAAACTCTATGAACCACATAATAATTGCTAAATTAAAATAAAATCCTGACTTGTTTAATGCCAATTTAATTAACTACAATCAATTCAAAGGTTATAAATTTGTGACCAATAAACTTTTAACTATCCACCCAATAAATGACAAGATTGTTTATTAAAACCTCATGCTAATACTATTAAAATTAACATTGATATCTATTTCTCAAAATGCTGGTGGCATAAAACCTTATAAAGTCTTATGTGGTTTTGCTTACCTTAATACTTGTTTGTTCCTAGCTAATAAAGCTAAAAGCTATTGAGATTTGCCTTCAAAAGGTTGCCTATTTGGATTGAGGTGGATGCCCTATTGATCTTTGACTTCCACCAAAATGGACAATACAAAATTATACTACCTTCTAAAGAAACTAGAGCTCTCCTCTAACTCTATTTTAAATCACTCATGTAAAATGCATAAACCTTGCTAATCTTGCTAGATTATGGCATAAAATTCTTTGATCAACTTACACTTCCTAAACATTTGCATGGTTTGGTTAATTTGGACAATAAACTTTACCTAAAAATTAATCCATCCTATTGGTTACTTACATTACTTGTTTAAAATATCAACTTCTAATTTTTGATATTTCTATTTTGCTAATGCTAAACCCCTTTCGGTTAGTTGCTAATCTCTACATCTATTACTTACTAACCTATTTGGGTTTTAAAACCTACTAAACCATTACTTTTGGTACTGTCTATAAAGATGGATTATTTTATGCTTTTCTTTCGCTAAAATACTTATTGTTATCATTAATTCCTATTGTAATTTTCCATTATAAGATTATACTTTTCCTTAATCTAAAATTTGTTCATGGCCTCATGACTCCCTCATTATGTAATCTATAATTGTACACCTAACGTGAATTTATCTATCTTTTCTTAAACCCCTCCTATGCTATCTAACCTCACCTCCATTACCTAATAAGCAAAAAATCTATTAACCTTCCTTCTAATATTTTATTCTTGATTTCATTTACCTATTTTAAGTGATGCTATACCTAACTCCGCTTTTCTTTGTCTTAAGGATTTCAATGATGGTGTTTTCTAACCTAAGTCTATGTTGTCTCCCCTGTTCCTTACTGATTTATCTTATAAAATTATTTCTATTTTAATTCTGGATTAACCTTTAGTCAAATAGACCGATTCCTACTATGACTTTAAATCTACTTATATGATATTTAACTACTTAATCTACGCTATTTATTCCATCCTTTCTATTAGACTCTAGATCCTATTATCTTATGCACCTATTCTAATGGGTGGTTCTATGGTCGCCTACAATTTGTTGGCTATCTCCTATTTGTTGTCTTGGTTTTTCTGATTGTTCTTAATCTCATCTCCCAACTTGTATAAACATTATACCTATTATTATTATTATTTTCCTTCCTGATTGGACTTTCATCTTCTTAGCTTTTTTACTAATGTTTGGCTTAACTGCTAGCTTCTACTTGAAGGATTCCAATGTTGGCTATCCTCCCTTTATGTTGTATCACTATTTAATTTGGTTTATCTTATGGTAATAATGGCTTTTATTTTATTTGTTGCTATGATTACTACTACCTACTTGGTTACTAAATACCTATCTATTCTAAATATACCTAGCTATTATTTGTCGCCTTTTGTTTGTTGTCTTGGTTATCTACTTGGTTTTTAAATTCCAATGTTGGCTCTCCCTTTGAACCCCTATGTCTATCTCTATTTTATAATTCCAAATGTTTCTGTAAGGTCCTATGTAAAAATCTTATTACTAATTTCTGTGTGCCCTATCACATATCTATTACTTAATCTGCTACTATTTTTTCCATCTTGGTTAAATTAGACTAAAATCCTTATTAACTATATTTAATTATCTTATGCACTAATATTCCTAATGGGTGGTTCTATACAATCTTTCTCCTTGTCTTGGTTGTTTAAATTATAGTTTTGTGCCTAATCCTTACTATCTTTAATCTTTATATATTTACTATACTATTTATGCTTACCTACAACTAATCTATCGCATTTTAACCTTCCTATACTTTATCACTTGTTGTATTTGGGTTTCCTTTACATTTGCTTTTGTTAACTTAATGATTATTAATTGTTAACATCCTATTGCTTATTATGATTGTTTCTTTCTATTATACCTGCTATACCTAAAGTTTCATATATGTATCATATGTTTGCATTGATTTGAAAATTAAAAATTGCTTTTCTGCTGTTCTCTTGGGTTTTATGCTAATTATACCTTGGCTATGGTTTTAAAGGGATTCTAAAATATGGCTCATTCTATGTAAAAATTCCCTACTATGGTGACTATATTGATGATAATTTTCTTGCATAACCTTATCTTCGCTCTTATCTCCTTTCTATATTATATACTCCTAAGGCCCATAAGACTTTCAACAAATTCGCTTTCCTCACAGTTTGTACTATGATGTGATGATTTCACCCTTCTTGGTTAGCCTTGTGATGTAACCCTTCAAACTTTGATGCTCATATTTGCATCTGCCTAATTGGTGACTGAGCCGAGACTTCTTTCACACACCTCTATAACTCGCATCTCTTTTTTTCACTTTCTTGTACTACTTTAATGTCTAATTTCTATCTTTCTTCAAACTCTCTTTTTCTTCCAATGCATTTCTCTTATTTTATTGTAGGTTACTCTAGTGTCATGAATTCTCTCATCCAAAGAGCTTTGATCTACTCATCTTATCTATGTTAATCAATTTGTATCTTTGTTTTCCTTTACTATTTTGCTTTGGTTGTACTAGATTAATTTACTCTATTGTAGGAGCTAAGTTTATCCCTAACCTTGTAACCTCTATGGCAATAAAATTCTATATTTTCCAAAAAAATAAACCCTAAAGCTCTAAACCCTAAACCCTAAACCCTAAATCCAAAATCCTCAACCTTAAACCTTGAACCCTAAACCCCAAACACTAAAAACCTAAAAAAAATTAAGAAAAACCTAAACCCAAACCTAAACCTAAACCTAAAAATAAAATAAAATAAAATTAAATAAAAAATAAAAACCAAACTAAAATAAAATAAATTAAAACTTAAACTAAACTAAAAAAGAAAATAAATCTAAAAATAATAAACATAGATAAAATAAACACTAAACTTAAAATGAAAATA
This sequence comes from Cymbidium sinense, assembly GCA_021442155.1. Classification (NCBI taxonomy): domain Eukaryota; kingdom Viridiplantae; phylum Streptophyta; class Magnoliopsida; order Asparagales; family Orchidaceae; genus Cymbidium; species Cymbidium sinense. The sequence goes on along the minus strand of CM038221.1, from coordinate 21,960,284 downwards.
AAATAAACCTAAATAAAATAAACTAAAAACTAAATAAAAACATAAATCTAAAAAATAAACTTAAAAATAAAACCAAAAAATAAATAAATAAATAAAACCTAAACCTAATTAAAAAAAACATGAACCTAAAATAAACAAAATAAAATAAACCAAACCTAAACTAAAATAAACTAAACTAAATAAATAAAAGCTAAACCTAAACCTAAAAATAAAACTAAACTATAAACTAAACAAAAGAAATTAAACTAAAATAAATCTAAACCTAAACTAAAAAAATAATACCAAAAAATAAACCTAAAATAAAAAAACCTAAAACCTAAGCATAAAAATAAAATAAAACCTAAACCTAAACCTAAAAAAATAAAATAAAACTAATCCTAAAAATAAAATAAAAATAAACTAAACTAAAAATAGACTTAAACCTAAACCTAAACCTAAAAAATAAACTAAAATTAATAAACCTAAAATAAATCAACTAAACTAAATAAAAATAAAAATAAACCTAAATATAAATAAAAAAATAAACTAAAATAAATAAAAAATAAACTAAATAAACCTAAACCTACTAGTTTACTTAATTTAAGAAAATAATAATAAAATAAAAAACAAATAGTAAATAAAACCTAAACCTAAACTCTAAATGTTAAACCCCAAACCTAAACCCTAAAAAAAACTAAACCTAAACCCTAAAAATCTAAATCCTAAATCCTAAACCCTAAACCCTAAACCCAAAACCCAAAACCCTAAACCCTAAACTCTAAAAACTTAAACCTAAACTAAATAAAACCTAAAACAAAATAAATTAAAAAACCCAAACCAAAATAAAATAAATATAATATAATATAATAAAAGCATAAACTATAACCTAAACCTAAACCTAAAAAGTAAATGAAATAAAAATTACAACTAAACTAAAACAAAATAAATAAAAACCTAAACTAAATTAAAAAAAATAAAAAGTTGAAATAAAATAAAAACTAAATCAAAATAAAAATAAAATAAGCTTAAAATAAAATAAAATAAAACTAAATAAAACCTCCAAAATAATAAACCTAAAAAATAAATAAAAATAAACTAAAACTAAACCTAAAACTAAAAAATAAACTAAATAAAACCTAGACTAAAATAAATAAACCAAAAATAATTAAACTAAAGTAAATAAAAATAAAAATAAACCTAAATAAAAATAAAAAATAGAATAAACTAAATAAACTAAACCTATCGATTTACTTAATTTAAAAAATTATACTAAAAAAAATAATTTAAAAAACCCTAAAAAAAAAAAACCCTAAACCCTAAAACCCTAAACCCTAAACCCTAAACCCTAAGCCCTAAACCCTAAACCATAAAAAACCTAAACCTAAACCCTAAACCCTAAACCTTAAACCTAAAACCTACAACACTAAACTTAAACCCTAAACCTCAACCCTAAACCCTAAACTCTAAACACTAACCTAAACCCTAAACCCTAAACACTAAAAACCTAAAACCTAAACCTAAACTAAATAATACCTAAAAATAAAATAAATAAATAAATCTAAACCTAAATAAAAATAAAATAAACCTAAATCATTATCAAACTATAAAAAAGAAAAAATAAACTAAATAAAGCTAAACCTATGACTTTACTTAATTTAAAAAGAAATAAAAAATTTAAAAAATTAAAAAAAACTTTAACCCTAAACCCGTAAACTTTAAACTGTAAACCTACAACCTTAAAGGTTAAATCTTAAACCCTAAAACCATAAACCCTAAACCCTAAACCCTAAACCCTAAACCCTACAACCCTAAACCCTAAACCATAAACCCTATATCCCAAATCCTAAATCCTAAACCCTAAACCCTAAACCACAAACTCAAAACCCTAAACTTTAAAAACCTAGAAACCTAAACCTAAACTAAATAAACCTAAAAAATAAAATAAAATAAAGAAATAAACCTAAACCTAAAAAAATAAAAAAAAAAACCTAAACTAAAACCTAAACCTAAACCTAAACATAAACTAAAATAAAATAAAAAATAAAAAACTAAATAAAAAAAAATAAAAACCTAAATTAAACTAAAAAAATAAAATAAAACTAAATAAAATATAAACTAAATGTAAAATAATAAAAATAAACCAAAAATAAAATAACATAAAAACTAAATAAAAACCTAAACCTAAAAAAAATTAATAAAACCTAAAACCTTAAATGAAAAAAAAACCTAAACCCTAAACTAAAAAAAACTATGTGAAACCCTAAACTAAAAAATAAACCTAAAAATAAAACCCTAAACTAAAATAAAATAAACCTAAACCTAAATAAAAATAAATAAAACCTAAACCTAAACATAAAATAAACTAAACTTAAACATAAACCTAAACCCTAAATAAAATAAAATAAACTAAAAATAAACCTAAACCTAAAATAAAAAAACCAAAACCTAAAAATTAAAATAAAAATAAAACTAAACCTATGATTTACTTAATTTAAAAAATATAAAAAATGTTCAAAAATAATAAAAATAAAAACCTAACCCTAAACCCTAAACCCTAACACTATAAACCCTAAAACTATAAACCCTGAACCCTAAACCCTAAAACCTTAAACCCTATCGCTAAGCCCTAAACCCTATACCTTAGAACATAATACCCTAAACCCTAAACCCTAAACCCCAAACCCTAAACCCTAAACCCTAAACCCTAAACCCTAAACCCTAAAAACTTAAAAACCTATAGCTAAACTAAATAAAACCTAAACATAAAATAAATAAAAAAACCTAAACATAACTAAATATCGAAATAAATCTAAATTAAAAATAAATAATAAAATAAATTATGAAAAATAAAAAAATAAACTAAATAAACCTAAACCTACCAGTTTACTTAATTCAAAAAGAAATAAAATAATAAAAAAATAAAAAAATCCTAACCCTAAACCCTAAAGTCTAAACCCAAAACCTACAACCGTAAAGGCGAAAGCCTAACTAAAACCCTAAAACCCTAAACCCTAAACCCTAAACCCTAAACCCTAAAACCTAAACCCTAAACCCTAAAACCTAAACCCTAAACCCTAAACCCTATACCCTAAACGCTAAACCCTAAACCCAAAACCCTAAACATTAAAAACCTAAACCTATACCAAATAAAACCTAAAAATAAAATAAATAAATAAACCTAAACCTAAATAAAATAAAATAAAATAAAACCTAAACTAAACCTAAACCTCATAAAAATAAAATAAAATAAAATAAAAAATAAACTAAACTAAAATAAATAAAACCTAAACTAAACTAAAATAAAATAAACCTAAAAAATAAAAAACCTAAATAAAATAAAACTAAATGTAACATAAAATAAAATAATATAAAACTAAATAAAACCTAAACCTAAAAAATAAACCTAAAAACAAAAATAAAAAGTAAAACCTAAACCCTAAACTTAAAAAAAAACCTAAACCTAAAACCCTAAACTAAAAAATAAATTGAAAAATAACACCCTAAACTAAAAATAAAATAAACCTAAACCTAAACAAAAATAAATAAAACTTAAACCTAAACCTAAACCTAAAACTATACCCTAAATAAAATAAAATAAACTAAAAAATAAACCTAAACTGAAACTAAAAAATAAAACTTAAAAGTAAACCTAAAATGAAGACCTAAAACCTAAACCTAAAAAAATAAAATAAAAACCTAAATTGAGACCTAAAAATAAAAAATAAAACCAAAACCTAAAATTTAAAATAAAAATAAAACTAAACTAACAAAGAACTTAAACCTAAACCTAAACCAAAAAAATAAAATTAAATAAAAAATGTAAACTAAAATAAATAAACTAAACTAAATAAAATTAAAAAAATCTAAATAAAAAGTAAAAATAAAATAAACTAAATAAACTAAAACTTATGAGTTTACTTTATTTAAAAAAATAAAATAATAAAAATAATTAAAAAACCCTAAACCCTGAACCCTGAACCATAAACCTACAACCCTAAACCTGAAACACGAAACCTTAAAACCTTAAACCCTAAACCCTTAAACCCTATATCCTAAACCCTAAACTATAAAACCCTAAACCCTAAAAACCTAAAAACCTAAACCTAAACTAAATAAAACCTAAAAATAAAATAAATAAAAAAAACTAAACTGAAATAAAATAAAAACTTAAACTAAAGCCTAAACCTAAACGTAAATGTAAAAATAAAATAAAATAAAAAATATAAACTAAACTAAAATTAAATAAATAAAAACCTAAATTGAACTAAAGAACAAAATAAACATAAAAATAAAAACTAAATGTAAAATAAAAATAAAATAAACCTAAAATAAAAAATAAAGAAGAACCTAAACCTAAAAATAAAACCTAAAACTAAATAAAAAATAAAACATAAACCCTAAACCCAAAAAAAAAACTTAAACTTAAATAAAAAAATTAAAATAAACCTAAAATTAAACTAAAATAAACTAAACTAAAATAAATAAAACTTAAACATAAACCTAAACTAAACTAAACTTAAATCCTAAACTAAATAAAATAAAATAAATTAAAAACAAAACTAAACCTTAATTAAAATTTAAAACCTAAAATAAATACCTAAAACTGAAAAAATAAAATATAAACCTAAACCTAATCCTAAAAATAAAAAATAAAACCAAACCTTAAAAAATAAAATTAAATTAAAACTAAACTAATAAATAAGCATAAACCAAAACCTAAATCTAAAATAAATTAACAAAATTAAATAATAATAAAAAATAAAGAAAATATAAAATGAAAAATATAATAATCTAAAATAAATAAATAATAAACCAAGTAAACCTAAACCTACTGGTTTATTTAAAATTTCTTTTAAATAAAAACCCTATACCCTATACCCTAAAAGCTAAATCCTAAACCTTAAACCCTGAACCCTAAAACTAACCCTAAACCCTAAACTATAAACTAACCCTAAACCATAAACCATAAACCCTTATCCCTAATCCTTAAACCCTAACATTATCACTAAGCCCTAAACCTAAACCCTAACCTTAAACCTAAACTAAACCTAAAACTAAACCTAAACTAAACCTAAACTAACCTAAACCTTAAAATCCTAAACCATAAAGTTTAAACTCTAAACTAACCTTAAACCCTTGCTAACTAAACCTAACCTTATGCTAAACCCTAAACCCTAAAACCTTAAACCCTAAAACCTAAACCTAAACCCTAAAGCTCAAAGCTAACACCCTAAACTCAAACTACACCCTTAAGCCTAAGAACTAAACCCTAAACCCTAATCCCTAAACCATAAAACGTAAACACTAAACTCTAAACCCTAAACCTAAACCCTAACCTTAAACCCTAAATCCTAAAATCCTAAATCCTAAAACCCTAAAACCTAAACCCTAAACCCTAAACACTAAATTCTAAACCCTAAAAACCTAATACTAAACTAAATAAAACCTAATAATAAAATAAATAAATAAACCTAAACCTAAATGAAATAAAATAAAAAATAAAATAAAAAATAAAATAAAAACCAAAACTAAAACCTTAACCTAAACCCTAAATTATGAACTAAAGGTAAACTATAAACCATAAACTAACCCTAAACCCTAAATCCTAAACTAATCATAAATTGTAAACCCTAAACTAACCCTAAACCCTAAGAATGTGCAGAACCTTGATAACGAGGACATCATAGTTAACTAGGCTTAGTCAAGATCTAGCGGTGGAGGAGAAGGCGGAGGCGACATTTATTGCAGTGGTGGTGGGGTATTTATAGGTGCTGGTGGATATGGAGGTGGTGGTCGGAGCAGTGGTAGTTATGGAGGCAAGAGGAGCGATTGAGGTTATAGTTGTGGTGGTGGTGGAGGGACAGATCAAGGATATGATGGTGGATCATGCTAATCAAGAGGTGGGGGTGGTTTCAATGGGAACTAGATAAACTAAAGAATGGTTGATCTAATCTGTTGCTTATGGAACTATCTCTAAAACTACTAAAACTAAACCTAAAATAAAAAATTAAAAAGAAAATTTAATAAAACAATAAACTAAATTTAAATTAAATTAACTAATTAAAATTCTAAATTTAAATTTAAATCTTAAACTTAAATTCAAATCTAATTTGTTCTATGTAAGGAAAACCTTAAACCCTAAATCTTAAACTAAAACTTAAACCCTAAAACTAAAACCTAAACTCTAAACCTTAAACCCTAAACCCTAAACTCTAAACTATCCCTAACCAATAACCCTAAACTAACCCTAAACCCTAAGTATGGGAAGAACCTTGATGGCATGAACATCACCACAATTAAACAACAGATATGGTAGTGGAGGTGAACATCCTTATCAAAGTGGTGGTGGGGATCTAGAAGTGTTAATGGATATGGAGGTGGTGGTGAGTAGTGGTGGTTATAGGGAGGACCATGGAGGTTTCACCTGGTGGTGGAGGGAGAGATCGAGAATATGATGGCGGATCCAGCTACTCGAGAGGTGGGGGTGGTTCTAATGGGAACAGGAGAAACTGAAGAACAATTGATCCGATCTGGTGCTTATGGAACTATCTTTATAATAGACACAGTTCTACTTATCTATAGTTTTTGATTTGCTCTATGGGTGATCATTCTTTTATCTATGTTGTCACTTGTGTATTAGCAAACTTGGGGTGCTACTTGGTTGATGAAAATGAAAAGAAGAAATGTTAAATCTAAATTTGTTCTTTATTAAAAAAAACCTTAATCCCTAGAACCTAAACTAAAACTTAAACCCTAAACCTAAAACCTTAAACCCTAAACCCCAAACACTAAACCCTAAACCCTAAACTAACCCTAAACACTAAACCCTAAACCCTAAACCCTATAAATCTAAAAATCTAAACCTAAACTAAATAAAATCTAAACTAAAATGAAAAAATAAAATAAAATAAAAACATAAACTAAAACCTAAACCTAAACCTAAACCTAAAAAGAAAAAAAAAGAAACAAATAAAATAAAATAAAATAAATGTTGGTTTTAAATTATTTTAGTATTTTACAATCATGCAGTTGAACCTACACTGGCATTATTTGTAAAAATGTTGATTTAGTCTTTAAAATCATGGAATTTTGCCAAATTCATAATTGGTAGAGCATGGCATCATAATATATTATTTCAATTTAAAATATGTAAGTGATACAACTAAAATATATAGGTTTTATAATTTAGACTAAATTTATGATATTTTATCTTAAGCAATCCTTTGTGTGTGATATGCAATATAGTATAATATAATATGTTGTAGTGTATTATAATATAGGATGCCATAACATAGTGTAGCATCATGCATTATAGCATACTATTGTGTATTACTACTTGTTGTTTAGCATATTTTAGTTTATTATCGTATGATGTTTTAGAGTTTGTATTAGTATAATTCATAAAAATATTGATTTATAGGTTGAGATGATGGGATTTATCCAAATTTATGGTAAGCTTTATGGAACATCATTGGGGTGCTATGTTGTGTCATTTAATCAAAAGAATGGAATTTTGCATCCAAAATAAATGTTCAATTTTCAACCAAATTTTATAAATTTTTTTTAAAGTGATTCATTTTAAGGTGTAATGTAAGATAATATATATTATATGAAAGCATATTAAAATATAATGTAAATAACAATATAACTTCACATATATATAAACGTGGTGGTGTGTTACTAAATGTTATTGTACATTTTAGTATGTTTTACTTTTGTTATAAAACATTGGGTCAAAAAGTCACAAAAATATTAATTTGAATGTTGAGATGGAAGAATTTGGCCAAATTCACAGCACACACCTAGAAGCAACACCAAAATTATGCTATTTTGTACCATTTCTAATAGAAAAATAATAATTTTACATCCAAAATGAACTTTATTCATAAATTGATAAAATTTTGTTACTTATTCCTTTTAAGTGATTCTAATGAGGTGCAATGTTAGACAATATATTATATTATAGAAAATTATAACATAACATCATATATTATAATATAATACAGTGTGTTAATTCACACTATAATATATTTAGCATGATATTATATAGTTAGTTTGAGCTTGCACCATCACAAATCCTAAAATGTTGATTACAATGTTAAGATTTAATTTGAAAATACATTGATAGGCTTTTTGAAAGTATTAACGGTTTGCATAAGAGAAGAAATAAGATTTGATGAGAATTCCATGTCAAGGACATGGAGGGAGATCTGCTAGGGGATCACACATGCATTGGACATGACATGTGAGGGGTCTATGTCAAGGGCATAGAAGAGGAAAAAGTGCTAAGGATAAGGTTTGAATTTGATTTGATTATATGATTTGTGGAAAGAAGATCCGCTGGGGATAAGAATCTATAATCCACTAGGAATTAAGATCAAATTGACTTTAATTTGTTTTGTTTTAATTGATGTTGAGGCACATTTGCTAGAGATGTGGGATCGATTTCATAGGAATCGGGTATATGAACCTTCCACTAGGGAAGTAGGTTCGGGCTGGGAAGTATCCACTAGGAATAAGTGTTTGATTGGATTTCTTTGATTTAGACTCTACTAGGAGAGTTGGTTTAATTTGGCTCCACTTAGGAGGTTGGTTTTGAATTTGATTTGTTTGCTTGACTTATTTATATATGATTTGGGGCTCCACCGGGAGAAGGGTGTGATTTAACTCTTAAGAAAATCATATTAAGTTTAATTTTGTTTGAGTTAATGTATGGACCTGGTGTGATGGACCCACGGAGAAGGGGCTATATCACTTGACCTACCTCGTTTACAAATCCAAAGGGATAGTCTATCTACTGGGGTAGAGCTAGCCAACCTAAGGGTTGCCTTTCAAGGCAACTAGAAGAAGGCTTAGAATTACATCTTCCAAAGCGAGGAACAACCGCTGGGGTGACCTGTTGGATGCACAACAAATCAAATATGACCTAAAGAAACTACTAAATGAATGCCACTAGGGACTTATGTCAACTTAAAAGTAGTCAGGATTAATTTTATCTTAATTTCATGTGATTTGATATGGTTTGTTTGGTTTAATTTAATTTTAAATTGAGGGCATATTCACTGGGGATGTGAGCTCAGTCAAATTTGATAGATTTAATTTATGGACCATGTTGGTGTGCGATAGACCCACTGAGAAGGGGCTATATCGGACTTATCCTATGTCAGATTTACAAATCCAAAGGGTTAGTCTACTTGCCATGTGGTAGAGCTAGCCAACCTAAGGGGTTTTTGGTGCAATGGCTATGCTAGGAAGAAGGAGTAGAGAATCTTACATCTTCTAAAGTATGGAACAACACTGGGTGACATTACAGACAACAAATATAACCCAACTTAACTATTGAGTGAATGTTGATGGGGACTTATATCAACTCAAGAGTAGTTAGGAGATTCCTATTGGGAGCTTTGTTGACACTACCCTAAAGATAGGATGCATGCTTGGGAAAATGTTCCACTAGGGGTGTCCTAATCCACAAGTGAATATATATTTTGTTTATATGTTTGTGTGGAAGGTAAGGGACCACACAAAGAAGGTGTAGCCTTGGCCTATCTCAGATTTACTATAGCAATGAAGAATCTGCACATCCACAAGATGGATTCTCCAACCACTGGGGTGGTTACTAGGAAAGGGGAACTGTCCAATTCGATAGTAACCCGGGTAGTGTATAAATGGGTTTGCAAAGGATGTGATCCAAATATAGTGCCCATAAGGGAGGTACTACTAGGGATGTTATCCAAAGCCCTGAAAAATAAATCCTATAGGTGTACGGTGGACAACTCAAAAAGAAAGCGTAGCAGGCTTACATCTTCCATAAGTGGTGTATCCTAAGGTGCGAGAACCAATAAGCCTAAGGTGTATCCGTCAACATAAGTGGTGTATCCATCAGCATACTGAGAACCAACCAACCTAAGGTGCGTAAATGATCAATGGAAAGAAAGTTTGTAGGCTTACAACTTTCCAAGGGAAACTAATCATCAAGATAGTCTATCGTTTGTTGGCCATATGCTATCTGACCTAGAGTGACTATTAAGTGGGGAGCTCGAGGAAGGACTGGACCAAGACTTGAAGTAGTCAGGAGGGAAGGAGCCACTAGGGGACTTATCCTAAACCTCAAATATACTCAGCCCAATTAGTGCAGAAAGATTAATCCAAGAAGAAAGTGTAGCAGACTCACATCCTCTTAATTGTAACTAACATGAGAAAGCTTACTGGCCACATAGTAAGGCCTACCAAACTAACAAGGCACTCATCAGTGTGTAGTGTCCAAGTAACAAGGAATGCGTAGCAGACTTACATCCTCAAAGCAAGAAGACGGTGACACACTAGAAGTTAAGACGCGACCTGAGAAAGTGAGTTGGGGGGTGCATCTCTATTTAGAGTAGAGATGAAAGATATGTGTTTATTTTATATGTTTGTGTGTATATGTTGTGTGATGAAGGATAGGATGTCACTGTTCCTTACACCTACCCTAAACACATCATGGTATTCACAACAAGAGTACTTTTAACATGAAAGAGATTGAATTTTGAAATGGAATTTTCATTGATGATAATTATTTTTAAACATGATTTCTAATATTTCTTTAAGTAGATCCTATTGATTGAAGCATTGCTCTCCTTATGATTAATAAGTTGATAAGATACTCCTTGGTGGGAATTTTATATGGCAAAAGGGCTTCCTAAGTGGGTTCAAACTTGCCGCCCATCTTACAATGGGCAACAATCGGTCTCCTTAGAACTAAAATAAGTTCTCCTACTTGAAAGGCTCTAGTATGGACCAACTTGTTGTGAGCTTTGAATCATTTTAGCTTTGTACAACTTGAGGTTTTGGCATGCTGGCCTCTCCTCCAAACCTTGAGCTCTAACCGTAACTCATTCTACTTTGTGATATTATTGCTACCCACTATATCCTTAGTGATGGGAGTTGGACTAATGGTAGAACAGCTTGCCAATACACTAAGGAGAAAGGAGTAGAGTTGGAGTTCTATATGTGATGTAGGCCCACAAGGCTTAAACTAACTACTCATGCCACTGTCACTTATTATTGTCAAGTGTTTTCTTTAGCATTTTGATGAGAGTTTTATTAAAGGCTTCTGCTAAGCCATTTGACCTAGAGTAGTTGATGGTAGATTATCTCTAATCAATATTGTGTCTTTGAGAAAAGTTGTTGATCTCGGTGGTTTTGAATGTGGTACTATTATCATATATAATTTTTTGAGGCACTTCAAACTGATATATGATATGGTTCCTAAAAAACTATAACACATGTTGAGGTGACCTCTAGAATCCTTCATTTGGAAAAGTATTCAATAGCAGCTAGGATGAACTAATGACCATTGGAAGAAGGATGATCAATAAGACCCACTATGTCAGTACCCCAACACTGGAATGCCCATGAAGCCAATGTAGGAGGTAGAATTTTTGGTGGTTGGTGTAGGATCTCACCGTGTATTTGACATTGGTGGCATCTCCTAGTCATATCCATGCAATATTTAATCATCAATGGCGTAGTATCCTAGTCTCCGGATCTTAGCTTTCATCTAATGGATTGGTTGGCTCCACATAATCAGTGTACCTCGTCATGATCTACGAGCCGATCAAAAAACCATGATACAAGACACCATCCACAATAGCATAAGAAAGTGCACTCTAATCCATCTGCTGGGCTTAGGACTTCTCTTGAGGTAGTTTACCTTTATTTAGGTAATCCATGAATGGTTTCTTCCAATCTAACTCATCATCCTTCTTGGCAATGGCAACCTCCCTTCAAGATAGTACTTTTGATGAGTTTAATATCAATGGGATAAGACTTGTCTATTTTAGACTTTTATTGATATGGACTCATCCTGGACATGTCAACTCATTAGCATGCTTGGCTAAAGTACACTAAGGAATTCTCTCTTAGGAATCTTATAAATGCTAACCTTTGGGCCAACAACTCCATTATGTACTTATGTTAGTGATGGAGCTTGGGCTTTATAACCTTATAGGACCCAGCGATTTGGTTGATAACTAGCTGAGATCTCCAAAGATGTTGATGTTCTAGATGTTTAAAGTAATTGCTAACTCAAGATCGACAATTAGAGCCTCATATTTGACTTCATTATTGGTGCAAGGATTGGACATATGATATGAGAATCTCATCACATCATGGTCTAGAGTTAACCTACCCATACCTTTCCTAAAATAGTAGATTGTGGTTGTTCTCCTCTTTGAGAGGAAGCCACACCATCAAAGTACATCTCCTAGAGATGAATGTTAGTATCCCCTAAGTTCATAATTTATTCATCAAGGAGATCATCACTAAGCGAAGAGTCAGCAAGAAGTGGGTGTGCTGCTAAGAAATCCGCTAGTGCTTATCCTTTCATTCGCACAAAGGAGTACGAAGGTAATGTCAAACTATGAGAGGATCATGGACCATCATTCCAACTATCCAGATAGCATCGGCTATATTATGAGGTACTACAGTGGATTGAACCTAGAGATTAATTTCACCTTATGAGGAAGCATGTAGTGTTGTAGCTTTTGGGATGCAAAGATTAAAGCTAGGCAATGCTTCTTAAATAATACTAGCCTCAAGAGGGATTAGATGAGAGATAGTAGTGTGTGTTTTCCTTTCCTTCATCATTGGCTTGGGCCAAAACGCATCAAGAGAGTTGTCTAATGCAACAATTTAAAGTATGTGCAGCTTGCCTAGGATAGGGCCTGCTAGAACTGACAACATCATCAGGTAATGCTTGATGTCTTCGAAGGTATGCTCACACTTGTCATCCCACCTGAACTTGGCATCCTATTTGATAAGTGCTGAGAATGGCTAACATCTTCCTGATAGGTTGGATATAAAGCATCCTAGATACTCCAACCACCCTTGAAATGATCTGAGTTGAGTTAAACTTTTAGAGGGTGGCATTTCTAATATCGTGTTAATCTTCTCTACATCAATTTCAATTCCCTAGTGTCAGACAACAAACCCAAGGAATTTCCTTGTTAGCTACTTCGAATGCACACTTCATGGGGTTCATTTTGAGGATAAATTGTCTTAACTGTTCAAAAATTACTCTCAAGTCAAAGAGATTGTATTCCTTTTCTCTACTTTTGACCTTGAGATCATTGACATCGCATTCAACTTGATGATGAATGAGTTCATTGAAGATTCAAGTCATAACTCACTGGTATGTAGCACCGATATTTTTAAGGCTGAAAGGCATGACCTTATATCAATAGATTATGATTAGGCATTCTAAAAGTAGTGTTTCTTTCATCTTCATGGGACATCATTATTTGGTTATATCTAGATGAGCCATCCATGAAAGGGAAGACTGTATGAGATGAAGTAATATCCACCATCAGCTTTGAGAATGGTAGTGGAAATTCATCTTTTGGACATGCCTTATTTAAATACCTAAAATCAATGCATATGTAAATTTGGCCATTCTATTTCTTAAATGGGATGGCACTAGCTAACCAGGTAGGGTATTTTTCATCTCGAATGAAGCTAACATCGATCAATTTCTTGACTTCATAAATGATCTATCATTTTATGTCTAATCGTATGCGTCTAGGAGCTTGTTTGATAGGGTTTGTAGTTAGCTCTATTGCTAGTTCATGGACTGCTGTGTTAAGAGTCAATCTTGCTATCTATTCATAACTCCATGCAAAGCAATTCTTAAATTTAGTTAATAATATAACTAAGTCATTGGTTTTAATTTCATTCAACAAAGAACTGATGTATGTCAGTTGTGGATCTTCTTTAGTTCCTAAGTTGATTTCCTTGAGCTCATCAATGGTTGACTTGATCTCTTCTTCGAACTCTGGCGGTGCATCTTTGACTTCAAAATTATCTGAATCATCTGACATTTCTATGCACACCTCTTTAATTGAGTTAATGTGATTTGAAAAGAACCTATCAGATTCCAAATGATTGATGATGACTAAGCAGTAATCATCATCATTGATTGGACCCGTTATATTGAATCCTAGTCCCGATCTTGATTAAGAGCTTTTGCATTTGTTCTTCCATATTCTTTTGAAGTAGTCTAACCTACGCTTTGACCAGGTATATGGGATTAATCCTTTCTTTGCTAAATTATGAACACAAGGGAAGTACTAATCAAAAGGTAATTCTATTAAATCTTTATCTAAATCATCCTAAAGTTCTACATCAACTTCTTGACTAGAGGATGATGCTCTTAGAAAGAACCTCTAGGTCTTCACCCCTGTGGATGACTTAGGGGCTTCCTTAAATAGGCCTAGTGGACTTGGTTACCCATGTGTGGGGTGCTAAGTCCTACTTATATATATACATGCTTGGGATTGAATGGTTTGTTTAGCTAATCTTTGTTTTATAGGTTTTAGTTAGATTTCCTTTTTCCCATTTTCATGTAATTTTGCAATCAGGATTTTGGAATGATTGTTATGGGGGATTAGGATGAACATTGGTTATAATACTAAGTCTTATGTACCATGTGAAGCCTTAAAGTAACCACATTCCAACCAACCAAAAGAAGAAAGAAGAAAAGAAGATATGATGAATGAAGACCCCCATAATAATGAATTCCTTCTTGATTATATTTAATTCATTTGTAATCTGGGTTGCATAAGGGTAGAGCTCGGCTACCCAATTTATTTTCAGGTTTGTGCGGTGAAGCCCGACTACAAATGGCCTCTTATTCTTTTGCACTAGCTTTATAAATTGATTGATGTTTGTTTAGCTTGTGCATTAAGATGGCAGCTTTTCCTAATTTCTTCCTTTCTTTGATGTATGGCCTGGATGATGATTAGGCTCTTAGGTAAATAAATTTTCTATCCAACTAATCAATTCAAATTAAAAAAATAAGTAACTCATAACCTCACCTAAAGCCTAGGTTATAAATAAGATAAAAGAATTAGCAACCCTTTCCTGGATGTTGTATTTTATCACATCATGCATAAAAAGCATATTGTTTCACTCTTGATTGGAGGGCTTCCACCTTTGCCAGAGAACTTGGCTGGACCTTTAAGAGCAATGGAAAAAATACACCACTTTTTCTCGCTAATTTTGTCCCAAAATCTAATTTCGCATGCATTTGGCATATGAATCCTAAAGCTTGTGTCAAATTGATTGTCCAAAATATAAATAAAAAATGTAACAAAATTGCGTTAGATTTAAGTTTCTAAATCATGCCTTACATGATCTAGTCTCTTAGGGACTGTGTTTAAGGACTTAGTAATCTTTCTAAATAAACAATAGCTTAGCTATCTTGCAAAAGCATATGACTTTACATGTTTTTAAAATCGCAGGAGGAGTTAGTTGGCGGCTAACCCCAAGCGGTTGTAAGTCTAACAGTCGAGTGGTTTATCCTCTCCTGTGGAGGTAAACCAAATACCCATTTTCGCCTTAGATTTAGGTCGTGCTTTTAGCCCTTGTCAAAGCTCCCTAGATTTAGGTTTAGAGGTTGCAACTTCCTTTATGGGTTCTGAGCATAAATCCTCACCTCTAGGCATTTCCATGACCTTGTATCATGGAATTGTAAGCCTAGATTTCTAATAAAATTCAACTCAAATAAAAAAAATTCAATTTCAAAATATAAAGCCCAACCATAGATAGTTTGAGATGCTTACCGGGCTTCCTAGTATCTAAAGCATCCCCTACTTATCGTCATTTGGCGATAACTCCTCTTGATCGATCTCACTTGACTTTATAAAAAATAAACCAATCAATTGATAGTCCTACCTTTGAAATATTTGGAGACAACGATCATTTACCTAAATCAATAGTATTCTTAAGGAATCCTTTTCTTTAGGATGTAATTAACTACGGAGCTTGACCCTATAGGGAACTTAAAAAAGTCGGTTTAAAATAAATTATACTTTACATTTCCATGTAAATTATGCGAAGAATCTTTGGTACATTCCGAAGACCCATAGTCCTTATGAGTCCTTATTAAGGTGATTAGGTCCTTTTGTAGGGTGGTGACTTCTATCTTTCGAGATAGTTCACATTTCTAGTCGTACCCAATCACGCTAAAGCCTAAACACTAAACCCTAAACCCTAAACCCTAAACCCTAAACCTTAACCCCAAACCCTAAACCCTAAAACCCTAAACCCTAAACCCTAAAACCCTAAACCCTAAACACTAAACCCTAAACCCTAAACCCTAAAACCCTAAAACCCTAAAAACTTAAACCTAAATCGAAACTCAATAAAACCAATAAATAAAATAAATAAAAAAACCTAAACCATAAAATAATAAAATAAAATAAAATAAAAACCTAAACTAAAATCTAAACCTAAAGCTAAAATTAAAATAAATAAAAAAGTAAAAATAAACTAAAATAAAATAAATAAAAACCTAAACTAAACTAAAAAAATAAAATAAACCTAAGAATTAAAATCCTAAGTAAAATAAAAACTAAATATAAAATAAAAATAACATAAACCTAAAATAAAACTAAATAAAAACCTAAACCTAAAAAATAAACCTGAAAATAAATAAAAATAAAACCTAAAATAAAATAAACAAAATAAAATAAACTTAAACCTAAACTAAAATAAACTAAACTAAAATTAATAAAACATAAACGTAAACCTAAAATAAACTAAACCATAACCTAAACTTAAACTAAATAAAATAAAATGAACTAAAAATAAACCTAAACCTAAACTAAAAATAAAACCTAAAAATAAACCTAAAATAAAAACCTAAAACCTAAAACTAAAAAAATAAAATAAAATCCTAAACCTAAACCTAAAAATAAAAATTAAAACTTAAACCTAAAAAATAAAATAAAAATAAAACTCAACTAAAAAATAAACTTAAACCTAAACCTAAACCTAAAATAATAAACTAAAATGAAAACCCTTAACTAAAAATAAGTAAACATAAAATAAATAAGCTAAATCAAAAATAAAAATAAAAAAATAAACCTAAATAAAAATAAAAAATAAAATAAACTAAAATAAATAAAAAATAAATTAAATAAACTAAATAAACCTAAACCTACTAGTTCACTTATTTTTTTTTTAAAACATTAAACCTTAAATCCTAAACCCTAAACCTACAACGCAAAATGCTATACCCTAATACTTAAACCCTAAACCCTAAAAAACCATAAACCCTAAACCCTAAAAGCATAAACCCTAAAATGCTTAACCCTAAACTCTAAACCCCAAACCATAAACCTAAACATAAAGTAACTAAATAATATAAAAAATAAACCTAAACCATAAAATCTAATAAAACCTAAACCATATGAATAAGCAGAACCTTGACGACGAGAACATCATCCAACCATGCTCGCCTAGATCGGCAAGTGGCGAGATGGTTATCATAGTGGTGGGGGATCTGGAGGTCTGGTGGATATGGAGGTGTTGGTGGTGGTTATGGAGGCGGAGGAGTGATAGAGGTTATAGTGGTGAGAGGAGAGATTGGGGATATGATGGTGGATCCCACTACTGAGAGGGTTAAGATGGGAATAGGAGAACCAAGAATGACCGACCGATCTACTACTTATGGAACTTTTACGAGAGATATTTCTAGTTACTGGTTTTGATTTGTTCTATGCGTGCTCATTTTTTATCTATGTTGTCGCTTGTGTCATAGAAAACTTGGTGTGTTACTTGGTTCATGAAATCAAAAGAAGAAATGTTGAATATGAATTGGTTCTCTCTTAAAAAAACCCAAAAACCCTAAGCCCTAAACTAAAACCTGAACCATAAACCTAAAACCTAAACCTTAAATCCTATACCCTAAAAACCCTAAACCCTAACCAATAAACCCTAAACCATAAAACCCTAAACATTAAATCCTAAACCATAAAACCCTAAACCCTAAATCATAAATCGTAAACCCTAAACTTACAACCCTAAACCCTAAACTTACAACCCTAAACCTACATCCTTAAATGCTAAACCCTAAACCCTAAACCCTAAACCCTAACCTTAAACCCTATGCTCTAAAAGCATAATGCCTAGAACCCTAAACCCTAAACCCTAAACCCTAACTCTAAACCCTAAACCTTAAACCCCAAAATCTAAACCTAAACTTAATGTAACTGAATAAATTAAAAAATAAACCTAAACCCTAAAACCTAATAAATGTAAACCTAAACCTTGAGAATGGGCAGAACCTTGATGACAGGAACATCACCCAAACAAAGCTCTAGATCTAGGTACATCTTAGTGGTCTATGCATGGAGGTGGAGGAGCGGTTACAAGATGGTGGTGGTGGAGGGAGAAAATGGAGATATGATGGTGGATTCCGCTACACGAGTGGTCGGAGTGATTCTGATGAGAACTAGAGAAATTGTATCTTTACAGTAGAGATGATTATAGTTATCTCAGGTTTTTAATTTGCATTATGCGTGCTCATTTTTGATCTATGTCGCCACTTGTGTCTTAGAATACATGGTATGTTCCTTGGTTGATGAAATTAAAAATAAGTAATGTTGAATTTGAATTTCTACTCTCTTAACAAAAACTGAAAACCATAAACCCTAAACTAAAACTTGAACCCTAAACCTAAAACCTAAACCCTAAACCCTAAACCCTAAAAATCCTAAACCCTAAACCCTCAAACTCTAAACCCTAAACCCTAAACCCTAAAAACTAAACTCTAAGCCCTAAACCGTAAACCCTAAACCCTAAACCCTAAACCCTAAGCCCTAAACCCTAATCTAAACCCTAAACCTTAAACCCTAAAACCCTAAACCCTAAAACCCTAAAAACTTAAAAACCTAAACGTAAATTAAATAAAACTTAAAAAATAAAATAAATAAAAAAATTCTAAACCAAAATAAAATAAAACTAAAACCTAAACATAAACCTAAACTTGAAAAGAAAATATAAAAAAAAATAAAACTAAAATAAAATAAATAAAAACCTAAAGTAAACTAAAAAAATAAAAAACCTAAATAAAATAAAAATTAAATCTAAAATAAAACAAAAATAAACTTAAAATAAAATAAAATAAAAACTTAAACCTAAAAATAAACAAAAAAATAAAACCTAAAAATAAAAAAGAAATAAAACATAAACCCTAAACTAAAAAAAACCTAAAATTAAATTGAAAATAAAATAAACCTAAACCTAAACTAAAATTAATTAAACTAAAATAAATAAAACCTAAACCTAAACCTAAACTAAATAAAATAAAATAAATTAAAAAGTAAACTTAAACCTAAACTAAAAATTAAATCCTAAAAATAAAAGTAAAACCTAAACCTAAGAAAATAAAATAAAAACCTAAACCTAAACCTAAAAATAAAAAATAAAACCTAAACCTAAAAAAAATAATAAAATAAATAAAACTAAACTAAAAAACTAAACCTAAACCTAAACCTAAACCTAAAAAATAAACTAAAATAAAAAACCTAACCTAAAATAAATAAACATAAAATAAATAAACTAAACTAAATAAAAACAAAAATAAAGCTAAATAAAAATAATAAAATAAACTAACTAAACTTAATAAACCTAAACCTACTAGTTTACTTTATTTAAAAATTAAAAATTAAAATTTAAAAAATAAAAAAATAAAAAAATAAAAACTTTAACCCTAAAACCTAAATACTAAATCCTAAACCTATAAACCTAAACCTTAAACCTTAAAACCCTAAACCCTAAACCTAAACCCTAAACCCTAAAACCCTAAACCCAAAATCCAAAACCCAAAACCCTAAAACCTATAACCGTAAACCCTAAACCTAAAACCCTAAACCCTAAACGCTAAACCCTAAAACCTAAAAAACCTAAACATAAACTAAATAAAACCTAAAAATAAAATAAATAAATAAAAACAAAACCTAAATAAAATAAAAAAATAAAATAACATAAAAACCTAAACTAAAACCTAAACATAAACCTAAAAATAAAGTAAAATAAAATAATAAAAATAAAGTAAAATAAAAAAAATAAAAACCTAACTAAACTAAAAAGTAAAATAAACATAAGAATAAAGAACCTAAATAAAATAAAAACTAAATGTAAAATAAAAATAAAATAAACCTAAAATAAAATAAAATAAATAGTATTTAAAAACCTTAACCTAAAAAATAAACCTAAAAATAAATCAAAAATGAAGCCAAAACCCTAAACTAAAAATTACTAAACCAAAAATAAAAATAAATTAAACAAAATAAAATAAACCAAAACCTAACCTAACATAAACTAAACTAAAATAAAAACCTAAACTATAATAAATAAACCTAAAATAAATTAAATAAATATAAACAATAAACCTAAATAAAAATATATAATAAACTAAATTAAGATAAATAAAAATAAATAAAAATAAACTAAATATACTAAAAAAAAAATCTAAAACTAACAATTTACTTAATTTTTAAAAAATAGAACTATTAATCCTAAATCCTAAACCCTAAACCTACAATCGTAAACCCTAAACCCTAAACCCTAAAACCTTAACCCTAAACTCTATACTAACCATAAACCTTAAACCTTAAACTAACCCTAAACTCTAAACCCCAAAAATCCTAAACCTTAAACCCTAAACTAAATAAACCTAAACCTACCAGTTTACTTAATTTTTTTAAAAAATAAATAATTAGTAAAATAAAAAAAAAACACTAGCCCTAAACCCTAAACCCTAAAACTAACCCTAAGCCCTAAACCCTAAACCATAAACCCTAAATTCTAAAAACCTAAACCCTAACCCTAAACACAAAACCTAAACCCAAAACCATAAAACCCTAAACCTAAAATCCTAAAACCCTAAACCTGAAAAACACTAAAATCTATAACCCTAAAACTTAGACCCTAAACCATAAATCGTAAACCCTAAACCCTAAATGCTAAACCCTAAACTCTAAAAACCTAAAAACCTAAACTAAACTAAATAAAACCTAAAAATAAAATAAATTAAAAAACATAAACTTAAATAAAATAAAAAAATAAAATAAAAAACTAAACTAAAACCTAAACTGAAACCAATACCAAAACGTAAAAAAAAAAATAACTTAAAAATTAAAAATTAAACTAAAATAAAATAAATAAAAACCTAAAATAAACTAAAAGATAAAATAAACCTAAAAATAAAAAACATAAATAAAATAAAAGCTAAATGTAAAATAAAAATAAATAAACCTAAAATAAAATAAAATAAAAACTAAATAAACCCTAAACCTAAAAAATAAACCCTAAACCCTAAACCTTAAAACTTATAACCCTAAACCTAATCCATAAACCCTAAACCCTACACCCTAAACCCTATACCCTAAAACCTACAACCTTAAACCCTAAATCCCAAACCCTAAACCCTAAACCCTAAACCCTAAACCATAAAAACCTAAAAACTCAAAACTAAACTAAATAAAACATAAAAATAAAATAAATAAAAACCCTAAACCTAAAGCTAAAAAAATAGAAATAAACTAAACCAAAATAAATAAAAACCTAAACTAAAATAAAAATAAAATAAACTTAAGAATAAAAAACCTAAATAAAATAAAAATTAAACTTAAAATAAAAATAAATAAACATAAAGTAAAGTAAAATAAAAACTATATAAAAACCTAAACCTAAAAAATAAACCTAAAAATAAATAAAAAATAAAACCTAAGCCTTAAACTAAAAAAATTAAACCTAAAATAAAAATAAAAGTAAAATATTTAAATAAAATAAAACTAAACATAAACAAGAATAAATGAAACCTACACCTAAACCAAAACTAAATACAATAAAATAAACTAAAAATAAACCTAAACCTAAACTAAAAAATAAAACCTGAAAATAAACCTATAACCTAAACATAAAAAAAAAAAAATAAAATAAAACCTAAATCTAAACCTAAAATAAAAATAAAACCAAACCTAAAAAAATAATATAAAAGTAAAACTCTAAATAATAAGCTTAAACCTAAAAAATTAACTAAAATAGAAAATTTAAACTAAAATAAATAAATTAAACTAAATAAAAATAAAAAATAAAAACAAAAATAAAAAATAGAATAAATTAAAATAAATAAAAAAAAAAAGCTAAATAAATCTAAACCTACCAATTTACTTAATTAAAAAAGAAAACTTTAAACCTTAAATCCTAAACCCTAAACCTTAAACTGTAAACCCTAAACTCAAAAAAATACTAAATCCTAAACCCTAAACCTTAAACCCCAAACACTAAACCCTAAATGCTAAACTGTAAACCCTAAACCTTAAAACCTAACCCTAAACCCTAAAACCATAAACCCTTAAGCCCAAACCTTAAACCTTAACCTAAGGTAACTAAATATATTAAAAAATAAACCTAAGACCTAAAACCTAATAAACATAAACCTAAACCTAAACCCTTAGAATGGGCAGAACCTTGACAGATGAACATCACCATCAAGCAAGCTCTGTCTAGATTTGGCAGTGGAGGAGAAGGCTGAGGTGGCGGTTATCGTAGTGGCTATGGTGGATCTGAAGGTGTTGGTGGATATGGAGGTGGTGATCAGAGCAGTGGTGGTTATGGAGGCTAGAAGAGCGACGGAGGTGACACCCATGGTGGTGGTGGCGAGGGAGAGATGGGGACAATGGTGGATCTACTTGAGAGGCAGTTTCGGGGAAATGGAGAAATCAAGAACAAAATATCGATTTGCTTATCAAACTGTGTATTTATGGTAGAGATAGTTATAGTTATCTAGGGTTTTTGATTTTCTCTATGCATTCTCAATTTCTATCTATGTCATCGCTTGTGTCTTAGAAAACTTAGCGTGTTACTTGGTTGATGAAATGAAAAAGAAGCTATGTTGAATCTGGATTTTTTCTCTGTTAAAAAAAACCAAAAATCCTAAACCCTAAACTAAAACCTAAACTAAACCTAAAACCTAAAACCTAAACCCTAAACCCTATAATCCCTAAACCCTAAATCCTAAACTATTAATTCTGAACCCTAAAACCCTAAACCCTAAATCCTAAACCATAAAACCTAAACACTAAACTCTAAACCCTAAACCTTAAACCCTAAACCCTAAACTGAAACCTTAAATTTCAAACACTGAACCCTAAACTAACCCTAAACCCTAAAAAGCAAAAAACCTAAACCTAAACTAAAAAAAAACCTAAAAATAAAATAAATAAATAAACCTAAATAAGAATAAAATATAAAAAAATAAAAAAAATAAAAACATAAACTAAAACCTAACCAAAACCTAAACCTAAAAAGAAAATAAAATAAAAAATAAAACTAAACTAAAATAAAATAAATAAAAATCAAACAAACTAAAAAATAAAAAACCTAAATAAAATAAAAATCAAACCTTAAAACCTAAAATAAAATAAAATAAAACTAAATAAAATCCTAAACCTAAAAGAAATAAGAAAAGAAAACCTAAACCTAAACCTAAACCTAAACTAAATTAAATAAATTAAACTAAAAATAAACAAAACCTAAACCTAAACCTAAACTAAAAAATAAAACCTAAAAATATACATAAAATAAAACCTAAATCTCAACCTAAAAAAATAAAATAAAAACTAAAACCTAAACCTAAAAAAAATAAAAATAAAACATAATAAAAAAATTAAATAAAATAAAACTAAACTAAAATAAATAAATCTAATAAAATAAACTAAAATAAAATAAAATAAAATGAACTAAATAAATAAAATAACCTAAATAGACTAAATAAATCTAAACCTACCAGCTTACTTAATTTAAGAAAAAATCAATATAAAGAAACACCTAAACCCTAAACCTACAACCCTAAACCCTCAACCCTAAACCTACAACCCTAAACCCTAAACACTAAACCCTAAACCATAAAAAACCATAAAGCTTAAATCCTAACCCATAAACTTTAAACCTTGAACCATAAACCTGAAGCAAACCCCAAACCCTAAACCCTAATCCTTAAACCCTAAACGTTAAACCATAAACCCTAAACCTTAAACCCTAAAAACCTAAACCCTAAACCATACACCCTAAAACCCTAAAACTTAAACCCTAAATCCTAAACCCTACAACCCTAAACCCTACACCATAAACCCTAAACCCTAAACCTACATCCCTAAACCATAGACCCTAAACCTTAAACCCTAAACCTTAAACCTTAAGCCCTAAACCTTAAACCCTAAACCTTAAACCCTAAACCCTAAACTTTAAATAACCCTTAAACCCTAAAACCCTAAACCTTAAACCTTAACCCTGAACCTTAAACACTGAATGCTAAAACTCTAAATTCTAAACCATAAAACTTAAACTTAACATAAACCCTAAGACAACCCTAAACCCTAAACCCTAAATCCCAAACACTAAACCTTAAACCCTAAACCCTAAACCTTAACACTAAATGCTAAACCCAAAAATCCAAACCCAAAATCATAAACCCTGAACCCTAAACCCTAAATCCTAAACATAAACCTGTAGTATCTAAATAAATACAAAAATAAACCTAAACCCTAAAAGCTAATAAAATTAAACAAAAACTTAAACTCTAAGAATGGGCAGGACCTTGACGGCAGGAACATCATCGTCAACTAGGCTCAGCCTAGATCTAGCATTGGAGGTGAAGGCGGGGGATTGCGGGGTGGTGGTAGATCTAGGTAGTGGATATGAAGGTGTAAGTTATAGGCGAGAGTTAGGTTCCATGGTGGTGGAGGGAGAGATCAAGGATATGATGGATATCGCTACTGAGATGTGGGGTGGTCAATGGGAAGGAGAAAAATTAAAGAACGGCCAATCCAATCTGCGGCTTATGGAACTGTGTCTTTGCAGTAGAGACAGTTATGGAGGTGGGAGGAGCGATAGAGGTTACAACCATGGTGGTGGTGGAGGGAGAGATCAGGGATATGATGGTGGATCCCGCTACTCAAGATGCGGGGGTGGTTCCGATGGGAACGAGAAAAACTATAGAACGACCAATCCGATCTGCTGCTTATAGAACTATATCTTTGTAGTAGAGATGGTTCTAGTTATTTAGAGTTTTTTATTTGCTCTATGTCTGCTCATTTTTTATCTATGTCATCGCTTGTGCCTTAGAAAAATTGGTGTGCTACTTGGTTGATAAAATTGAAAAATAGAAATGTTGAATCTGAATTTAATCTCTATTAAAAAACCCTAAAGCCTAAACTAAAACATAAACCCTTAAGCTAAAACATAAACCTTAAACTAAAACATAAACCCTAAACCTAAAACATAAACCCTAAACACTAAACCGTAAACCCTAAACCTTAAAATCCTAAACACTAAACCATAAACCTTACACTTTAAAGCCTAAAACCCTAAACCCTAAACCCTAAACTTTAAACCCTAAATCCAAAAACCTATAACCCTAAACCCTAAACCCTAAACCCCAAACCCTAAACCCTAAACCCTAAACCCTAAACCCTAAAACCTAAAAATCTGAACCTAAACTAAATAAAACTTAAAAATAAAATAAAAAAACCTAAGCCTAAATAAAATTAAAAAATAAAATAAAATAAAACCTTAACTAAAACCTAAACCTAAACCTAAATCTCAACCTAAACATAAACCTAAAAATAAAATAAAAATAAAAAATAAAAACTAAAATAAAATAAATAAATAAAAACCTAAACTAAACTAAAAAAATAAAATAAACCTAAAAATAAAAAGCCAAAATAAAATAAAAACTAAACATAGAATAAAAGTTTAATAAACTTAAAAAATAAAATAAAAACCTAAACCTAAATCTAAAAATAAAAAATAAAATCTAAAAAATAAAATACAAATTAAAACTAAAATAAAAAATAAAAAACCTAAACCTAAACATAAAAAATAAACAAAAATGCAAAACCTAAACAAAAATAAATAAACTAAACTTAATAAAAATAAAAATAAACCTAAATAAAAATTAGAAATAAAATAAATTAAATTAAAGAAAAAATAAACTAAGTAAACGAAATAAACCTAAACTAACCAATTTATTGAATTTAAAAATAAAAAATAAAAAAAAAAAACCTTAAACCCTATACCCTAAAGCCTAACCCTAAACCCTAAAGCCTAAAACCTAAACCCTAAATCCTAAATCCTAAACCCTAAAGCCTACCCTCAACTAAATCCTAAACTTAAAACCCTAAACCCTAAACCTATAATCATAAACCCTAAACTGAAAACCTACTACCCTAAACCTTAAATGTTAAAAAACCCTAAACCCTAAATCCAATCCCTAAACCCTAAATCATAAACCATAAATCTTAAAATATAAAACCTAAACAGTTAACCCTAAACCCTAAAACTCTAAACTCTAAACCCTAATTTAACCCTAAACCTTAAACTAACCCTAAACCCTAAACCCTAAACCCAAAAAACCCTAAAGCTTTAATCCTAAACCCTAAACCCTAAACCTAAACCCTAAACCATAAACCTTAAACACTAATTCCAAATCTTTATGTTTTGGAGTTCTCTACTCAATATGCAAATCCAATTCATTAACAATCAATTCCTTTTTGTTATGGGTGCTTTATTTCATCGATCATTACAAATTGATTAGGCAATGACTATGAAATCTCATCCTTCAGTGACTGTAATAAAAATATAAAATTATTTTTGTTATGCAGGTGCTTGAACCCCTAAGCATAATCCAAAATAGGCTAGGTGGACTTGGTTACCCATGTGTGGGGTGCTAAGTCCTATTTATATATATACATGCTTGGGATTGAATGATTTGTTTAGCTAATCTCTATTTTATAGGTTTTAGTTAGATTTCCTTTTTCCCATTTTCATGTAATTTTGCAATCAGGATTTTAGAATGATTGTTATGAGGGATTAGGATGAACATTGGTTATAAGACTATGACTTTTGTACCATGTGAAGCCTTGAAGTAACCGCATTCCAACCAACCAAAAGAAGAAAGAAGAAAGAAGAAAGAAGAAAAGAAGATATGAAGAATGAAGATCCCCATAACAATGAATTTCTTCTTGATTGTATTTAATTCATTTGTAATCCGGGTTGTATAAGGGTAGAGCTCAACTACCCAATTTGTTTTCAAGTTTGTGCGGTGAAGCCCGACCACAAATGACCTCTTATTCTTCTGTGCTAGCTTTATAAATTGATTGATGTTTGTTTAGCTTGTGCATTAAGATGGCACCTTTTCCTAGTTTCTTCTTTGCTTTGATGTATGGCCTGGATGACGATTAGGCTCTTAGGTAAATAAATTTTCTATCCAACTAATCAATTCAAATTGAAAAATAAATAACTCATAACCTCACCTAAAGCCTAGGTTATAAACAAGATAAAAGAATTAGCAACCCCTTACCTGGATGTTGTATTTTCTCACATCATGCATAAAAAGCATATTGTTTCACTCTTGATTGGAGGGCTTCCACCTTTGCCAGAGAACTTGGCTTGACCTTTGAGACCAATGGCAGAAATACACCTCATTTTCTCGCTAATTTTGTCCCATAATCTAATTTCTCATGCATTTGGCATACGAATCCTAAGGCTTGTGTCAAATTGATTGTCCAAAATAAAAATAAAAAAAATGTAACAAAATTTGCATTAGATTTAAGTCATTAAATCATGCTTTATATGATCTAGTCTCTTAGGGAGTGTGTTTAAGGACTTAGTATCTTTCTAAATAAATAGCAGCTTAGTTATCCTGCAAAAGCATATGACTTACCTACATGTTTTAAAATCGTAGGAGGAATTAGTTGGTGGCCACCCAAAGGCAGTTGTAAGTCTAACAATCGAGTGGTTTATCCTTTCTTGTGGAGGTAAACAAAATACCCATTTTCGCCTTAGATTTAGGTCGTGCTTTTGGCCCTTGTCAAAGCTCCCTAGATTTAGGTTTAGAGGTTGCTACTTCCCATTTATGGGTTACGAGCATAAATCCTCACCTCTTAGGCATTTCCATGACCTTTTATCATGGATTTGAAAGTCATAGATTTCTAATAAAAATTCAACTCAAATAAATAAATTCAATTTCAAAAATATAAAGCCCTACCATAGGATAGTTTGGGATGCTTACTAGGCTTCCTAGTATCCTAAGCATCCCTTACATATCATCATTTGGCTTTGATAAGAACTCCCTCCTCTTGATCAATCCCATTTGACTTTCTAAAAAATAAACCAATCAATTGATAGTCCTACCTTCAAAATCTTTGGAGACAATGATCATTTACCTAAATCGATAGTATTCTTAAGGAATCCTGTTCCTTAGGATGTAATTAACTATGGGACTTGCCCCTATAGGAAACTTAACAAACCCAGTTTAAAATAAATCCTGCTTTACATTTCCATATAAAGTATGGAAAGAATCTTTGGTATATTCTGAAGACCCGTAGTCCTTATGAGTCCTTATTATGGCCATTAGGTCCCTTTGTAGGGTGGTGACTTCTACCTTTCGAGATAGTACACATTTCCTCGATATCATACTTGATCACGCTAAAGCCTAAACACTAAACCCTAAACCTTAAACCCTAAACCCTAACCCCAAACCCTAAACCCTAAAACCTTAAACCCTAAATACTAAAACCCTAAATCCTAAACACTAAACCCTAAACCCTAAACCCTAAACCCTAAAACCCTAAAAACTAAACCTAAACCTAAACCTAAACTAAATAAAACCAAAAAAAATAAAATAAATAAAAATACCTAAACCAAAATAAAATAATAAAATAAAATAAAATAAAATAAAATAAAAACCTAAACTAAAATCTAAACCAAAAGCTAAAATTAAAATAAAATAAAAAAATAAAAATAAACTAAAATAAAATAAATAAAAAATTAAATTAAACTAAACTAAAAAAATAAAATAAACCTAAGAATAAAAAACATAAGTAAAATAAAAACTAAATGTAAAATAAAAATAACATAAACTTAAAATAAAACTAAATAAAAACCTAAACCTAAAAAATAAACTTGAAAATAAATAAAAAATAAAACCTAAGACCTAAACTAAAAAAAACCTAAACCAAAAATAAAAAAAATAAACAAAATAAAATAAAGAAAACTAAAATTAATAAAACATAAATGTAAACCTAAAATAAATTAAACCTTAACCTAAACTTAAACTAAATAAAATAAAATGAACTAAAAATAAACCTAAACCTAAACTAAAAAATAAAACCTAAAAATAAACCTAAAATAAAAAACTAAAACCTAAAACTAAAAAAATAAAATAAAATCTTGAACCTAAACATAAAAATAAAAAATAAAACTGAAACCTAAAAAGTAAAATAAATATAAAACTCAACTAAAAAATAAACTTAAACCTAAACTTAAACCTAAAAAAATTAACTAAAATGAAAACCCTGAACTAAAAATAAGTAAACATAAAATAAATAAACTAAACTAAATAAAAATAAAAAA
Source organism: Cymbidium sinense (assembly GCA_021442155.1). Taxonomy (NCBI): domain Eukaryota; kingdom Viridiplantae; phylum Streptophyta; class Magnoliopsida; order Asparagales; family Orchidaceae; genus Cymbidium; species Cymbidium sinense. The sequence goes on along the minus strand of CM038221.1, from coordinate 21,931,061 downwards.
TAAAATAAACTAAAATAAATAAAAAATAAACAAAATAAACTAAATAAACATAAACCTATTGGTTCACTTAATTTTTTTTTAAAAAACTTTAAACCTTAAATCCTTAACCCTAAACCAACAACACAAAATGCTAAACCCTAATACCTAAATCCTAAAACCTAAAAAACCATAAACACTAAACCCTAAAAGCATAAACCCTAAAATGCTAAACCCTAAACCCTAAACCCCAAACCATAAACCTAAACATAAAGTAACTAAATAATATAAAAAATAAACCTAAACCATAAAATGTAATAAAACCTAAACCCTAAGAATAGGTAGAACCTTGAAGGCGAGAACATCACTGTCAACCGCTTAGTCTAGATCCTAAGGGAGGTGAAGGCGAAGTGGCATCGTGAAGGGCGTGGGGGGATCTAGAGGTGCTGGTGGATATGGAGGTGTTGCTCGAAGTAGTGGTGGTTATGAAGGCAGGAGAAGCGACAGAGGTTACAGCCATGGTGGCAGCGAAGGGAGAGATCAGTGATATTATTGTGGATCCCTCTACTCGAGAGGTCGAGGTGGTTCTGATGAGAACTAGAGAAACTAAAGAATGACTGATCCGATCTACTGCTTATGTAACTATGTCTTTACAGTAGAGACGTTACTAATTACCTAGGGTTTTTGATTTGTTCCATGTGTCCTCATTTTTTTATCTAAGTTATCGCTTGTGTCATAGAAAATTTTGTGTGTTACTTGGTTCATGAAATCAAAAAGAAAAAATGTTGAATATGAATTGGTTCTCTCTTAAAAAAAAACCAAAAACCCTAAGCCCTAAACTAAAACTTGAACCATAAACCTAAAACGTAAACCCTAAACCCTAAATCCTATACCCTAAAACCTAAACCCTAAACTATAAACCCTAAACCATAAAAACCCTAAACATTAAATCCTAAACCATAAAACCCTAAACCCTAAATCATAAATCATAAACCCTAAACCCTAAACCCTAAACTTACAACCCTAAACCTACATCCTTAAATGCTAAACCCTAAACCCTAACCTTAAACCCTAACCTCTAAAAGCTTAATGCCTAGAACTCTAAACCCTAAACCCTAAACCCTAACTCTAAACCCTAAACCTTAAACCCCAAATCCTAAACCTAAACTTAAAGTAATTTAATAAATTAAAAAATAAACTTAAACCCTAAAACCTAATAAATGTAAAGCTAAACCTTGAGAATGGGCAGAACCTTGATGACAGAAACATCACCATCAACCAGGCTTATTCTAGATTTAGGTGGTGGATATCGACATGCTGGTTGAAGTAGTGGTGGTTATGGAGGTGGGAGGAGTGACGGAAGTTACAGCAGTGGTGGTGGTGGAGGGAGAGAGTGGAGATATGATGGTGGATTCCACTACTCGAGAGGTCCGGGTGATTCTGATGGGAAATAGAGAAATTATATCTTTACAGTAGACATGAATATAGTTATCTAGGGTTTTTAATTAGCGTTATGCGTGCTCATTTTTGATCTATGTCACCACTTGTGTCTTAGAAAATTTGGTGTGTTACTTGGTTGATGAAATTTAAAAGAAGAAATGCTGAATCTGAATTTCTACACTCATAACAGAAATTGAAAACCTTGAACCCTAAACTAAAACTTGAACCCTAAACCCAAAACCTAAACCCTAAACCCTAAACCCTAAACCATAAACCTAAAACCTAAACCCTAAACCCTAAACCCTAAACCCTAAACACTATAAGTCCTAAACCCTAAACTATAAACCCTAAACCCTCAAACTCTAAACCCTAAACCTTAAACCCTAAAATCTAAACCCTAAGCCCTAAATCATAAACCCTAAACCCTAAACCCTAAACCCCAAACCCTAAACCCTAATCCCTACACCCTAAACTAACCCTAAACCCTCAACCTTAAACCTTAACACCCTAAACCCTAAAACTATAAAAACCTAAAAACCTAAACGTAAACTAAATAAAATCGAAAAAATAAATAAATAAAAAAACCTAAACTAAAATAAAATAAAATTAAAACATAAACTAGAACCTAAACCTAAACCTAAACTTGAAAAGAAAATATAATAAAACAAATTAAACTAAAATAAAATAAATAAAAACCTAAACTATATTAAAAAAATAAAAAACCTAAATATAATAAAAAGTAAATCTAAAATAAAACTAAAATAAACCTAAAATAAAATAAAATAAAAAGTAAATAAAAACTTAAACCTAAAACAAAACCCTAAAACTAAATTAGAAATAAAGCATAAACCTTAAACTAAAGAAAACCAACAAATAAATTGAAAATAAAATAAACCTAATCCTAAACTAAAATAAATTAAATGAAAATAAATAAAACCTAAACCTAAACCTAAACTAAATAAAATAAAATAAACTAAAAATAAACTTAAACCTAAACTAAAAATTAAATCCTAAAAATAAACCTAAAATAAAAACCTAAAACCTAAACCTAAGAAAATAAAATAAAAACCTAACCTAAACCTTAAAATAAAAAATAAAACCTAAACCTAAACCTACCGAAACCTAAAAAATAAACTAAAATAAAAAAACATAACTTAAAATAAATAAATTAAACTAAATAAAAACCAAAATAAAACTAAATAAAAATAATAAAATAAACTAACTAAACTAAATGAGCCTAAACCTACTAGTTTACTTAATTTAAAAAATAAAAATTTAAAATAAAAAATAATAAAATGAAAAATGTAAAAAACCTTATCCCTAAAACTTAAATCCTAAATCTTAAACCTATAACCCTAAATCCTAAACCTTAAAACCCTAAACCCTAAACCTAAACCCTAAACCCTAAACCCTAAAATCCTAAACCCTAAACCCTAAACCCAAAACCATAAAACCTATAACTGTAAATCCTAAACCTAAAACCCTAAACCCTAAACGCTAAACCCTAAAAACCTAAAAACCTAAAAATAAACTAAATAAAATCTAAAAATAAAATAAATAAATAAAAACAAAACCTAAATAAAATAAAAAAATAAAATAAAATAAAAATCTAAATTAAAACCTAAACCTAAACCTGAAAATAAAATAAAATAAAATAAATAAACTAAAATAAAATAAATAAAAACATAACTAAACTAAAAAAATAAAAACTAATTAAAAACCTTAACCTAAAAAATAAACATAAAAATAAATAAAAAATGATACCTAAACCCTATACTGAAAAAAACTAAACCTAAAATAAAAAATAAACAAAATAAAATAAACCTAAACTTAACCTAACATAAACTAAACTAAAATAAAAAACCTAAACTGTAATAAATAAACCTAAAATAAATAAAACAAACTTAATAAAAATGAACAATAAACCTAAATAAAAATATAAAATAAAGTAAACTGAATTAAATTAAAATAAACTAAATATACTATATAAACCTAAACCTACCAGTTTATTTAATTTTAAAAAAATAAAATTATAAACCTTAAATCCTAAACCCTAAACCCCTAAACCCTAAACCTACAACCCTAAACCCTAAACCCTAAACCCTAAACGTAAAACCCTAAAACCTTAACCCTAAACTCTACTCTAACCATAAACCCTAAACCCTAAACCCTAAACCTTAAACTAACCCTAAACCCGAAATGCCAAAAATCTTAAATCCTAAAACTCTAAACCCTAAAACCTTAAACCATAAACCCTAAACCCTAAACTAAATAAACTAAATAAACATAAACCTACCAATTTACTTAATTTTTTTAAAAAATAAATAATTAATAAAAATTAAAAAACACACTAACCCTAAACCCTAAACCCTAAAACTATCCCTAAACCCTAAACCATAAACCATAAACCCTAAATTCTAAAACCTTAAACCCTAAACCCTAAATGCAAAACTTAAACCCTAAACCAAAAAACCATAAACCTAAAATCCTAAAACCCAAAACCCAAAACCCTAAAACCTAAACCCTAAACCATAATGCGCAAACCCTAAACCCTAAACCCTAAAAACCTAAAAACCTAAACTAAACTAAATAAAACCTAAAAATAAAATAAATAAAAAATAAACTTAAATAAAATAAAAAAAATAAAAAAATAAAAACCTAAACTAAAACCTAAACCTAAACCTAAACGAAAACCAAAAAAATAAAATAACTTAAAAATAAAAAATTAAACTAAAATAAAATAAATAAAAACCTAAAATTAACTAAAAGATAACATAAACTTAAAAGTAAAACACATAAAAAATAAAAGCAAAATGTAAAATAAAAACAAATAAACCTAAAATAAAATAAAATAAAAACTAAATAAACCCTTAACCTAAAAAATAAACCCTAAACCCTAAACCCTAAATCTTAAAACTTATAGCCCAAAACCATAAATTGCAATCCATAAACCCTAAACCCTACACCCTAAACCCTATACCCTAAAACCTACAACCCTAAACCCTATACCCTAAAACCTACAACCCTAAACCCTAAACCCCAAACCCTAAACCCTAAACCCTGAACCATAAAAACCTAAAAACCCAAAACTAAACTAAATAAAACCTAAAAATAAAATAAATAAAAACCCTAAACCTAAAGCTAAAAAAATGGAATTAAACTAAACTAAAATAAATAAAAACCTAAACTAAATTAAAAATAAAATAAACTTAAGAATAAAAAACCTAAATAAAATAAATACTAAACTTAAAATAAAAATAAATAAACATAAAATAAAGTAAAATAAAAACTAAATAAAGACCTAAACCTAAAAAATAAACCTAAAAATAAATAAAAAATAAAACCTAAGCCTGAAACTAAAAAAAATTAAACCTAAAATAAAAATAAAAGCAAAATAGATAAAATAAAAGTAAATGTAAACTAAAATAAATGAAACGTAAACCTAAACCTAAACTAAATAAAATAAAATAAACTAAAAATAAACCTAAACCTAAACTAAAACATAAAACCTTAAAAAAAACCTAAAACTTAAACCTAAAAAAATAAAATAAAAACCTAAATCTAAACCTAAAAATAAAAAATAAAACCTAAACCTAAAAAATAATATAAAAGTAAAACTCAGCTAAATAATAAGCCTAAACCTAAAAATTAAACTATAATAAATAAATTAAACTAAATAAAAATAAAAATGAAAATAAAAATAAAAATAAATTAAATTAAAATAAATAAAAAATAATTTAAATAAATCTAGACTACCAATTTACTTAATTAAAAAAGAAAACTTTAAACCTTAAATCCTAAACCGTAAACCCTAAACCGTAAACCCTAAAAGTACCCCTAAACCCTAAACCCAAAAATTACTAAACCTTAAACCCTGAACCTTAAACCCCAAAAACTAAACCCTAAATGCTAAACCATAAACCCTAAACCTTAAACCCTAACCCTGAACCCTAAAACCCTAAACCCTAAAGCCCAAACCCTAAACCTTAACCTCAGGTAACTAAATATATTAAAAAATAAACCTAAGACATAAAACATAATAAACTTAAACCTAAACTTAAACCCTTAGAATGGGCAGAACCTTGACGACACGAACATCACTGTTAAACAAGCTCTGTCTAGATCTGACAGTGAAGGAGAAGGCTGAGGTGGTGATTATCACAGTGGCTATGGGGGATCTGAAGGTGTTGTTGGATATGGAGGTCATGGTCAGAGCAGTGGTGGTTATGGAGGCTAGAAGAGCGACGGAGGTTACAGCCATGGTGGTGGCAGAGGGAGAGATTAGGGACATGATGGTGGATCCCGCTACTCGAGAGGCCAGGGTAGTTCTGATGGGAACTAGAGAAACTGAAGAACAAAATATCTAATCTACTGCTTATCAAACTGTGTATTTTTGGTAGAGACGATTATAGTTATTTAGGGTTTTTGATTTGCTCTATGCATGCTCGATTTCTATCTATGACATCACTTGTGTCTTAGAAAACTTGGCGTGTTACTTGGTTGATGAAATCAAAAAGAAGAAATGTTGAATATGAATTTGTTCTCTATTAAAAAAATTAAAAACCCTAAACCCTAAACTAAAACCTGAATTGTAAACCTAAAACCCAAACCCTAAACCCTATAATCCCTAAACCCTAAAAGCTAAACTGTTAACCCTAAACTCTAAAACCTAAATAATAAACTCTAAACCTTAAACCCTAAACCCTAAACCCTAAACCTAAAATCTTAATTGCAAACACAAAACCACAAATAAAAAAAACTCTCTCGGCCGTGGCACTCTTTAGCACTTTCGTGTTCCCTTGCATTTTCCTTATTGTTTGGCCGAATTTCAATCCTTCTCTATCGTAATTTCTAGATTTTTAGTCTCTGTTTGGCCTCTAATGTAAGTGTCTCTTACTCTTTCAATGGTGGAGGCACCATTTTCTGCACAGCCGAGCTCTAAGAAATTTGGGTATAATCAAAAAGTAGAATTTGAAAATTTCTCTATTTTTTGCACACATTGTAAGATCCATGGTCATGATCACTTTGAATGCTTTGTTTTGCATCCTCATCTTAAAAAGAATAAATTGTCGGATCCTAATCCCTCTCTAGCAAATGAAAAAGCCACTAAAATTGCTTATGTGCCTAAAGTCACTCAAAATGGACCTCACCCTCCTACCCCCACTCTTTTATTATCTATAGATTTGCCTATTGGAGAGCCATCTGAGCTTGGTAAAAATAATGTTTATGAGGTTTGTGAGGAGGCTAATGATAACTTACTTAACATTGCCTCTAATTGTAATAATTTGGCCTCTCAAGACAATACCTTGATTCATGTGAACCCTAGTGGTGATTTGAATGGGAATTTCCAGTTGGATCAAAATCTCAAAACTAATTCTGGAATTGTTCTGAAAAATGTTGATACTTTGGTGATGGTCCAAAATCTGAAAAGTAATCTTAAAAATGAACATGAAATTTGTGCTATTAATGGTGTCACAACCTCTCCTTCTATTATCATACAATGATACACATGCGCAATTTCTCAACCTAATTCGGCTTGAAGAAGGAAATCACCATTAGGAATGCTTTGATAGATATTGGTCCTACTCTGAATATCACAAACCACTCTCTTTCGGATGGAGATACTTTGGACATAGAAAGACCTTTTCAAATAGTTATTAAAAAAATCCCTTAAAGCTAGAATGTTCACTAATAGCTCCACTAGAACCACTAGATCTTCTCTAACTTCCCATAAATAATTGTTTCATGTTTTCTCTTCTCTTGCTTTTTATTTTTTATTATCTTTTTTCTTCCTTCTAATTTATTATGATCAATTTTCTTATTTGGAATGTTAGGGGTATTGGGACTCTCATTGTTCTGGCGTATTAGAAGCCTTGTAGCACTCATAACATAGCCTTACTTGTTGTTATTGAACCATTCATACACTCTTCTAAGATTACCCTTATTTATAGAAACTGGCTTTCAAAATTTCTTATATAATCTTAGTAATAAAATTTGGTGCTTTTGGAATAATTTAATCAACATCTCTATCCTTGATGATCTCTAACAATTGGTTAATGTTCAAATCTCATTGGGTGAATTTTCGCTCTTGGTTCCTTTATCTGCATCTTGTAATAGAGCGGTAGGAACATCCTTTGGGATAACTTAAGAACCTTTGCCTCTTCAACAAACCACGGTTGGTTGGGGTGATTTCAACACAATTCTGCTTCCTCAAAAGAAGGGGAGGTTGCTCTCAACATCCATTATGGAAGACTTTCTAATATGATTCTTGATTGCAATCTGATTGATATTGGTTTTTCAGGCTCCGACTATATGTGGCATAACTCTAAACTCAGGCAGAGGCTTGATAGGACCCTCTTTCATTGGATCAATCGATGGCCCCTCACTTCTGTTGAGCATTTGAGCATAACTTTGTCTGACCATGCTCCACTTTTAATTTTGTCAAAACTTCTTCCTACCTATCCTCCCCCCTCTTTTAGATTCCAAAATATGTGGATCCAACATAGTGATTTCATTAATGTTGTTTCCATTAATGGATTTTTATTCATCCGGACAATTAGTTAAAGGCATGATTGACTTTGACTTAAGCTAAAAAGACTTAAACAAAACCTAAATTGGTGGAACAAGCATCATTTTAAAAATATTTTTGCCAATCTTAAAAATATGGAACAATTAGTTTGCTCCCTTGAAGATGCTGTGTTAACTGACTCTAATAAGCTTGATGATTTGAAGGCAGCTAAAGATAACTTGATTAATTATTAGAATATGAAGGAAACCTACTAGTGGCAAAAGGCTGCTAGCAAACATATTGCTGATGGTGACAAAAATACAAGATATTTCCATGCTCTTTTCAAAAAAAAAAGGAAAGCCTTAAACTCTATTAAAAAAATCAAAAATATTAACGGTAGCTGGATCACTGATAATAATGAAATTAAAGATTCTGTCATACAACATTTTAAAAACATATTAAACAATAACCCATCCTTAGAATCCCTCTCCAACACACACCTGATCCCCTCCATGGTTACTAATGATGACAACCACTTGCTCACTTTGCGTTTTACGAAAGCTGAGATTGGTAGTATTCTCAATAGCATGAACACTGATTTTGTTGTTGGCCCTGATGGCTACATGACTCAATTCTTTTAGCATTGTTGGCCTATTATTAAGTCTGACCTTGTTGATGCTATTATTGATTTTTTTGATGGTAACCCTTTACCTCGATATTTTTCTAGCACTTCCATTGTTCTTATTTCTAAAACTAATAATCTTGATTCTTGGGGCAATTTTAGACCTATCAGTCTTTGCACCTTCTTTCATAAACTCATTACTAAATTAATTGCTAATAATATTAGTTCGCTGCTGCCTAAATTATTTTCCCTAACCAAACTGGCTTCGTTAAAGGTAGAGCTATATCTGATAACATACTTCTAGCCCAAGAGCTGATTCATGACATTGATGTTTCTACCAGAGGTGGCAACATCCTCTTCAAATTGGATATCTCTAAAGCTTTTGACAACCTCTCTTGGGATTTCCTCTTTGAAAATTTTCATTTGCTTGGGTTTTCAGATATTTTCATTCGCCTCATCAAAAATTATATTACCAATGTTTGGTTCTCCGTTATCATGAATGGTGAGTCCCTAGGTTTCTTTACTTTAATGCATGGATTGAGACAAGGAGATCCCCTTTCACCCTCACTTTTTATTATTGCTATTGAAAACCTTTTGTGGAGCCTGAATGATCTTTTCTACAAAAATCCTAAGATGTTTTTTAGAACTCAAGGCGGTCTTCCTGTTTCTCATCTTAATTTTGCTGATGACTTTATAATCTTCAGCAATGCCTCTATTCTGCACATTAAAACTATTAAGAACCTTTTAAATAAATTTTGCAATGAAAGCGGCCTCTTTTTAAATGAATGAAAATGTTGTTTCATTCCTTCCTTAAAATCCTTAGTAATAGGGTCAACCAAATCTTGAGAATTACTAATTTTTAACAACAACAACTTCCTATTAATTATCTTGGTGCTCCACTTTTTAAAGGTAAAAAAAGATCTCATCTTTTTGATGAGCTAATCCAAAAAATTTCTAATAAAATTTCTATTTGGGAATTCCACTTACTCTCTTTCGGTGATAGGCTCACTTTGATTAAGAGCACCCTTAACTCCATGCCTTTATACCTCATTCAAACCATTATCGACCAATTTATCATTAAGCAATTGAGCCTCTTAACAAATTTTATGGGGCTCTAATAACTCCTCTAAAAGAATGCACTGGACCTCTTAGTATAAAAGTTGTGGCAATCTAGCTGAAGGGGGTCTTTGATGTAAGCTAATCAAAGAACCTATCACTACCTTTTCCTATAAACTTTGGTAGAATTTTTAGAGTAACAATAGTCTTTGGGCTAATTTCATGACTGTTAAATATTGCCAGGGTAAGCACCCTCTCATTTGCCCCTATAAAGCAGAAGACTCACCTATTTGGAAAAGACTTTGTTCCATCAAATGGGATGCCAAATCATTAATTTCCTAGGGGATTAACTCTAGCTCCTCTTTCTTTTAGCAAGATAACTGGACTGGAGGTGGGTCCATTAATGACTTACTTTCTACCCACTTCACTGCTGCTATTAAATGAACTCTTTTTGGTAGAATAATATGTGGAACAATAGTCATTTAAAATGGCTCCTTAACTTTATACCAGCTTCTTGAAGTTTATTTTGACAACACTATTAAAAGACACATTAAAGTCATAACTGCTATCACTCTTATTTGGTTCATATGGATGGACTGAAATGATGGAAAACATCGTGGGATCCCTATGAACCACATGAGGATAATTGCTAGAATTAAAAACAAAATTCGTGACTTGTTCAATGCTAATCTCATTCACTACAAATAATTCAAAGGTTGTAAATTTATGGCCAAAAAACTAGGTTTTAACTTGCCGGATCAACCACACTGTAAAGATGACAATATTGTCTATTGGGTAAAATCTCATGCTAATACTACTAAATTAAACACCGATGGCTCTATCTCTCATAAAGGTTCAGGCTGTGGTGGCATTTTCAGAAACCTTAACGGTAAAGTCCTATGTGCTTTTGCTTACCCCTTTAATTCTTGCCTTGTTCCCTTTGTTGAGCTCATGGCAGTGTACAAAGCTCTTGAGATTTGCCTTCAAAAAGGTTGCCTCAATATTTGGATTAAGGTGGATGCCCTCCTGCTGATTGATCTTTTGACTTCCACCAAAATGGGAAATACATAATTGTACTATCTTCTCAAGCAAACTAGAGCTCTCCATACCCAACTCTATTTTAAAATCACTCATGTATGGCATGAGGGTAATGCATGTGATTCACCCAATGGTGCTAGATTGGATGGAATAAATTTCTTTGATCAACTAACACTATCTAAACATTTGCGTGGCTTGGTTAATCTAGACAACACTGGGCTTCAATATCTCAGAAATTAATCTAACCTATTGGATTGACCTGGTTCAATACCTGTTTAACTACATGATCACTTTCTACTTAGTGTTGTTGTTTCTTTGGTATTCACTGATGCATCATCTTGATATCCCTTGCTTCTTATTTGTTGATCTTTGTGGCATGTGTTGTTGGTTTAATTGCCTTAACTTTGGGAGCTCTTGCTTTTCTTTGCTTTTACTATTAATGTTGATGTTCCTTTAGAATTTCTTGATCATCCTATTACTCCTTGCTAGTCCTTTGCTGAGGTATGTGGCATCTACTATTGGTTTAATTATCCAACCTTGTTTGGGGTCTTACTATTATTGGTAAGATGTTTCCTATTTGCTAGAGGGAGATGTATTACTTAATGCTCTATTTTCTGCTATATTTTTTGATCAACAGGGACAGATTTCTTTCCTTTTTCTGGAATTATATTCTGGGACCCTTGCCTCAATGTCTAACTGCTATGCTTTTGTATAACTTTATGGTTGACCCTATTTTATCTGATATTCTTCCCATTATTATGGTTGTATCCTCTCCTATGCTCCATAATCTTACCTCCACAACTGGGAGAGATCTTGTAATATCCTTGCTATTATAACTTCTTCTAATTGGAATTATTTCTTGAATTCCAATATTTATCTTGTGGGATTAGCTACTGGCCTAATATTATGTATCCTGATGGATATCAAAGATGACTTTTCTTTGAACCACTTAATAAACTATGTTATACCATTGCTCTTTACTAGTTTATCTTATGCAGGGTGCAATATCTATGTTGATGTTTTAATTGTTGACTGTTGGATTTTTGGGCCTTTTGTCCTACAGGCCTCTATTGAGGTTGTTGATTGCATGGTGGCTTTTGCTTTTCTGCTTGATTTTCTTGTCATCAATAGGGCTTTTTCTGATCTTTACATGTTTGTGGTCTTTCTAAACTACTTCTATTTTTTACATCTTGGTTATAGCCTTGGCGGACCACTTTCCTTATCTGGATTTATCTTATGCATTGTCTATTTGAATGGGTGGTTTTATATGTTGTTATTTTCTATCTTGGTTGTTGGCTGATCTGGATCATTGAATCTTATGTCTAGCATGCTGCTACTGGCGTTGTCCATCATGTTCAGCTGAGTGCTTTTGGAGTTGTTTTGCTAATTGCTTTGGCTAATCTCATATACTCAACCTGCCAGGAGAGAAACTGCAATTTCCTGATTATTTATTTTATCTCGTTGCAGGACTGGACTTACTTATTGGCTTTTCAGTTTGTCTTTAATGAGGATGTGGGCTTAGCTGAAGCCTGATCATCCTTATATGGAAGGATATTTATGTTCGTTTTCCTTTGAACCCATTTTGTTTCTATTTTACATCTTTGATTTTTAATGGAGTTTTATATGGTGGGTGTAATAATTGTATTATTGTTTCCACTGTTGGCCTTTTGATTTTTGGGTCCTTTGTCTAGCAGGTTGTCTTTATGGTTGTTGGTTTTTCTTCCTTTTATTTGTTTGTGTTGTTAACATCACATTCTTTGCCTTCCCGCTATTTTTCCATCCTGGTTCAACTAGTCTTGGCCAGACCACTTCCTTTTCTATATGGGAATTAACTTATGCATTGTATATTTTGAATGGGTGGTTTTATGGCCAACTTGCTGTTATTTTCTTTCTTTGTTGTTGGCTAATCTGGTTCATTGAGTCTTATGTCCAAAACTCTTTGGGGTTATTTATCATGTTTTGAGCACTTTGAGTTGTTTCTTGATTTTTGGCTTACCTCATATACCCAACGCCAAGAGAAACTAATTTCTGTTCAATTTTATTATTTCATTGCGGGTTTGGACTTACTTAATGGCTTATCAATTTGCCTCTTGATGATGTGGGTTTTTTCTTGCTGATCATATTTATCGAAGGATTTTTTGTTGATTATCTATTGAACCCATTTTGTTTCTATTTTACATCTATGCTTTTTAATGGAGTTTTATATGGTGGGTGTAATAATTGTATTTTTGTTTCCACTATTGGCTTTTGGATTTTTGGGTCCTTTGTCCAGCAAGTTGTCTTTGTGGTTGTTGGCTGTTTCTTGCATTTTGATTTTCTGACTATTTTTGCTGTTAACATATGGGCTGCAGCTGATCACTCCTACTGTTGTTTTATCCATCTTGGTTCTGTTAGAATTGTGCAGATCATTGTGATTATGCTTTTGCTTTACTTGATTTTAACCTATGTACTGTTTACTCTAAATGGATGGACTTATGGCCCGCTTAGCTACTTTATCATATTTGTTGGCAAAAGCGACTATTGAGTTTTCTAAGCAAGGCCTTCGGGGTGTTATCTCTGATTGTCTTTTATTGGAATTGTTTGTGGTGGGTAGCATCCTTTTACTTGTTTCTTCTAATCTGCTATTGTATTCCCATCTCTTCTTTGATAGACTTCTGCAATTCCTATGGTAATTTGGGTTGGGGGTATGCTGTCTTCCTTTACACTTGCTGGTTTCTAACTTCTGCAACAAGGAGGTTGTTAACATCTGCATTATTCATTGGACTTCCTTTTGGAAAATATCCCGGTTTGTTTATTGGACTATTTACCAGCGTATATTTATTATTGTCATATCGTTTGGGATGGAGTTAATACCATGGTTTTGTATTTACTTTTGGATTTCAGGGTATTACATCTTTTATTGCTTCTTACCTGCTTGACTATTTACATTTGTTTCTGGTGAGTCTTCTTGTTGGTCTCATTAAACCCTTAGATCTGGTTAAACATATGGTTAACCTGACAATGATGGCTTTCTTTCATTTGTGTTGGGATTATCAAGCCATGGGGCCTAATATGATGACATATATTTTGCGTGGGAACCTCTTATCCATTCTGCTCTTTGCTACTCTTTCTTCTACTCTATATATAGCTTTGCTTATGTTTGCAGGTATTAAGGCTCAAAAGATCTTCTTCAAATGGCTGTTATATAGGTTTGTTGGCTATGATGGCTGTGATGATTTCACTCCCTTTTGGTTTGGTAGTATCTCTTGTGATGTAACCCTTTTGCTGAAGTTTGGAAGCTCATATTTGCATATACCCCAACTTGGTGTGACTGAGCCTGAGCCTTCTCTATCACACTTCTTTACTATGATTCTTAGATTATGCTATTTTCAGTTATCATTTTGTCTGTATTACCTTAACTGCTCTAACGTCTTTCTTTCTACAATTTTGCAGGTGCTTCTCTCTTGTCCTCTTGTAGGTTTGCTCCATAGTGTCATGAATTCTCACATCCTGCAGAGCATTGGCCCTAATCTTCCATTGGCTTCTTATGTTAATCAATTTGTATCTTTTGCTTGCTTTATTTTTTTCTTTTGCTTTTGGTTGTACTTAGATAGGTGATTTACTTCCTAGGCTTATTGTAGCTCTGGTAGTTAGTTTATCCCCTTTAAGTACCTTGTAACCCTCTTTTTGTGGCAATAAAATTCTCCTATATGGGGTTTTCAAAAAAAAAAAAAATCCTAAATTGCAAACACTAAACCCTCAGCCCTAAACCCTAAACTAACCCTAAACCCTAAAAAGGAAAAAACCTAAACCTAAACTAAAAAAGAAAACCTAAAAATAAAATAAATAAATTAACCTAAACAAAAATAAAATATAAAAATATAAATAAAATAAAAACATAAACTAAAACCTAACCAAAACCTAAACTTAAGAAGAAAATTAAATCAAAAATAAAAACTAAACTAAAATAAATAAAAATCTAAACAAAAGTTAAAATAAAAACCTAAATAAAATAAAGTTAAACCTTAATAAAACCTAAAATGAAAATAAAATAAAATTCTAAACCTAAAAAATAAATAAGAAAAGAAAACTTAAACCTAAACCTAAACCTAAATTAAATTAAATAAATTAAACTAAAAATAAACTAAACCTAAACCTAAACCTAAACTAAAAAAATAAAACCTAAAATATTCATAAAATAAAACCTAAAACCTAAAATAAAATAAAAGTAAACCCCAAACCTAAAAAAATAAAAAAATAAAACCTCAACCTAAAAATTAGATAAAATAAAACTAAACTAAAATAAATAAACTTAATAAAAATAAACTAAAATAAAATTAAAAAAATAATAAAATAAAAAAACTAAAATAAACTAAAATAAAATAAAAATAAGTTAAATAAACTAAATAAATCTAAAACCTACTTAATTTAAGAAAAATCAATAAAACACCTAAACCCTAAACCTACAACCTCAACCCCTAAACAACCCTAAAACTAACACTAAACCCTAAAACCCAAAAAACCATAAACCAACCCTAACCCATAAACTTTAAAGAACCATAAACTAAACTAAACTCTAATCCATAAACCTCAAAACCATAAATACTTACTATAAAACTAAACCATAAAATCATCACTAAAACCCTACCTACTAAATCTAAACCTTTACATAACCCTACCATAACCCTAAATAAACATTATGAACCATACTATAAATCTAAACCTTAAACTCTAAACCCTAAACTCTAAACAAACTAAAATAAATTAAATAACCCAAAACCAAAACCCTAAACTCTAAACCTCTAAACCTAAACCCTAAACCCAACTAAAACTAAATGCTAAATACCAAATTAAAACCCTAAAACTTAAACTAACCCTAAACCTAAAGCTAAATCCTAAACACTAAACCAAACCTAAACTAAACCCTAAACCTTAACACTAAATGCAAAACCCTAAAATCCTAAACCCTAAAATCCAAACCCAAAATCATAAACTCTGAACCTTAAACCTTACACCATAAACATAAACCTACATTATCTAAATAAATAAAAAACCTAAACCCTAAGAATGGGCAGGACCTTGACAACAAGAACATCATACCACTAGATCTAACATTGAGGCGAGGAGGCGCAATTATTGCTGGTGGTGGTAGATCTAGAGGTCTTGGTGGATACACATTTAAGTTATAGAGGTGGGAGGAGTGGAGGTTACCATGGTGGTGGTGGAGGGAGAGATCAGAATATGATGGGGATCGCACGAGATGCGGGGTGGTTCGATGGGAAGAGAAAACTAAAGAATGACCAATCCAATTTGCTGCTTATGGAACTATGTCTTTGCAGTAGAGACAGTTATGGAGGTGGGAGGAGTGACAGAGGTTACAGCCATGGTGGTGGCGGAGGGAGAGATCAGGAATATGATGGCAAATCCCGCTACTCGAGATGCGGGGGTGGTTCTGATGGGAACGAGAAAAAATAAAGAATGACCAATCCGATCTGATGCTTATGGAACTGTATCTTTGCAGTAGAGACGGTTCAAGTTATCTAGAGTTTTTTTATTTGCTCTATGTGTGCTCATTTTTTATCTATGCCATCGCTTGTGTCTTAGAAAAATTAGTGTGCTACTTGGTTGATAAAATTGAAAACTAGAAATTTTGAATCTAAATTTATTCTCTATTAAAACCATAAACCTAAACTAAACATAAACCTAACCTAAACCTAAACCTAAACCCTAAACTAAAACATAAACCCTAAACCTAAAACCTAAACCCAAAACTAAACTAAACTAAACCTTAAAATCCTAAACCTAAAACCCTAAACCCTAAACCTTAAAGCCTAAAACCATAAAACCTAAACTTTAAACCCTAAATCCAAAAACCTACAACCCTAAACCCTAAACCTTAAACCACAAACCCTAAACCCTAAACCCTAAACCCTAAACCCTAAACCATAAAATCCTAAAAATATGAACCTAGACTAAATAAAACTTAAAAATAAAATAAATAAAAAAACCTAAACCTAAATAAAATTAATAAAAAAAATAAACTAAAACCTAAACTAAAACCTAAACCTAAACTTAAACCTAAAAATAAAATAAAATAAAAAAATAAAAACTAAACTAAAATAAAATAAATAAAAAACTAAACTAAACTAAAAAAAATAAAATAAACCTAAAAATAAAAAGCCAAAATAAAATAAAAACTAAACCTAGAATAAAAGTAAAATAATCTTAAAAAATAAAGTAAAAACCTAAACCTAAATCTAAAAATAAAATAATAAAATAAAAAATAAAACTAAAATAAAAAAACCTAAACCTAAAAAATAAATAAAGAAGGACCTAAACAAAAATAAATAAACTAAACTAAATAAAAAAATGTAAACCAAAATAAAAATAAGAAATAAAATAAACTAAAATAAATAAAAAATAAACTAAGTAAACTAAATAAACTAACCAATTTATTGAATTTAAAAAAATAAAAAAAAAAAAAGAAAACCTAAAACCTAAAAACCCAAAAAACCTAAAAACCTAAATCCTAAATCCTAAACCCTAAACCCTACCCTCAACTAAACCCTAAACCTAAAACCACAACCCTAAAATCATAAATCAAAACCTACTACCCTAAACCAAATGCTAAAAAACCTAAACCTAAATCAAAACCTAATAAACCTAAATCCTAAAACCTAAATAATCAAAACCTAAATCTTCCAAAATCCTAAAACCTAAACACTCTAAACCCTAACCCTAAACCTTAAACCTAAATAACAAACCCCAAATACCCTAAAACCTAAACCCTAATTTCCTTTTTTTGATTTCTCTCCTCAATATGCAAATCCATTTCATTTAACAATCAATTCCTTTTGTTGTGGGTGCTTTGTTCATTACAAATTGATTAAGCAACGACTATGAAATCTCATGTTTCAGTGGCTAGAATCCTTGTTGAATTGGACATTACCAAGCAACACCCTAAAAATGTAGTTGGGATCTAAAAATTATGGTTACATGCAAAGAATTGAATTTGAAAAATTTCCCTCTCTTTGGATCTCACTGCAAAATCCATGGGCATGATAATTCTGAATATTTCATTCTTCATCCTCACCTAAAAAAGAAAATCCTTGTTAATGAAACTTCTATTCCTAACCCTAGGCCAACCACTGTTAAATATCAAAAAACTACTTTAAAAAAAAGGATTCTTTGAATGTTCCAAATAAGGTTGATTTACCTTTCACTTCTTCTAAGAAATTGAAGGCTTCTAATGTGAACAATAATAGCTTTTCTAAACTTTTGAATGAGGATTATGTTTCCTGTGATTCGATCCTTGCATCCTTGTTGGCTTTGATAGATAAAAATGAAGCTTTAATGTAAAACATAAATGAGGAATTTAATACTATGCATCATTCTAATTCAATGCTGAATATGGATTTAATACCTCATGATAATCAGGTTGATAAACCTGATTTCATATTCCAAATTCAGAATGATTTAGCTTCTCAAAAAGTTTTTCTTTTATCAAATAATTTGGCTAATGATGAGGAAGGGTTTGGTGTTTCCACTTGCCTTCTTAATATATCAGTTTCTGCACCCTCCCTTATTATTCTTGAAGCTTATTTGTCTTTAAGAAATTCTAGTGTCTTGGAAGAAAGAGAATTCACTTCTTAGAGATTTCTCCCTAAATCGTGACTAATGTTGCTAAATCCTTTTGGATGATGATTCAAAGGGAAAAAATGGCTTCCAAACTTTATATTCAAAATAGAAAAAATGTTAAAATTTTTTTCCCAATTACTAAACACTAGAGTTGTTGGCCTCTCTCTTCTCTCAATTAACTTTTACTCCCCTCCCCTTTTCATTTTTTATGTTTAATTTTTAATTTGAATGTTAGAGATTGGTACTCTCCCATTCATAACCATATTAGAAATCTTTGTCTATCCATAATATTTTCTTACTTATTATTCTTGAGCCACTTATTCATGATAATAAAATTAACCATGTTGCTAGAATGATTGGTTTCAACAAATTTTCTCTAATGTTAGTAATAAGATTTGATGTTTTGGAATAACTTTATAGACATTTCTATTCTTGATGATTTTCATCAAGTTATGCTCAAATCTCTTATTGTGGTTATTGTGTTTTGGGCTCTTTTGTTTATGATCTTGTAATATATCTGGTAGAAATCTTCTTTGGGATAACTTGACTAATGTTGCCACCTCTATCAATAAACCTTGGTTTGTTGGTGGTGATTTCAACAATATTTTGTTCTCTTCTGAACGAAATGGTGGTTGCTCTCCTAATATTCATTCCATGGAAGAATTTTCCAATATGATCCTTGATAGTTATTTGGATAATATTGGTTTTAAGGGTTCTAATTAAACATGGCAAAACTCTAGACCTTGGCAAAGAATGGACCAAATTCTTTTGAATACTCATTGGATTACTCATTACTTCTATAGATCATTTAAGCGAACCTTGTCGATCATGCTCCTCTTTGGTTTCTATTAAAATGATCTAATAGATTAAAGAATTTCTCTCCTTTTAGATTTCAGAACATGTGGATTCCACCTAAACCCTAAACCCTAAACTCTAAACCCTAAATCCTAAACCTAATCCCAATCCTAAACTAAACTCCCTACCCTACCTTAACTAAAACCTAAACTAAACCACTTAAACTCCCAAACTAAACCTAACCCTAAACTCTAAAAAAAACCTTAAATCAAACCATAAACCAAAACCTAAACTAAAAAGCATTAAACCCTAATCTTAAACCGTCATTAAACCTAAATAAAACTTCAATAAAACCCTAAACCCTAAAACTATAAAAAACACTAAACCATAAACCCTAAACCCAAAACCCTAAAACCCTACCCTAAACCTACTGACCAACCCTAAACCCCAAACCCCAAACCTAAATAACCCTGAGCCAAAGCCACTAAACCCTAAACCCTAAATCCTAAAAAACCTATCATAAACCTAAACTAAATAAAACCTAAAATTAAAATAAAATAACCTAAATTTAAATAAAATAAAATAATAAAATAATAAAACCCAACATAAACCTAAACTAAAACTAAATAAAAATAAATAAAATAAAAACTAAATAAAAACTAAAACTAAAATGAAAATAAAATAGACCTAAAATAAAATAAAATAAAAACTAAATAAAACTTAATCCTAAAAAAATAAACCTAAAAATAAATAAAAAATAAAACCTAAACCATAAACTAAAAAAACCAAAACCTAAAATAAAAATAAAATAAACTAAACTAAAATAAATAAAACTAAAACCTAAACCTAAAATGAACTAAATCTTAACCTAAACCTAAACAAAATAAAATAATATAAACAAAAAAAACTAAAATCAAACCTAAACCCAAACTAAAATATAAAACTTAAAAATAAACCTAAAATAAAAACCTAAAACCTAAACCTAAAAAAATAAAATAAAAATTGAAACCTAAACCTAAAAATAATTAATAGAAACAAAACCTAAAAAATAAAAAAATAAAATTAAACTAAAATAAATATACCTAAATAAAAATAAAAAATTAAAATAAACTAAATAAACTTAAACCTATGGAGTTGAATTTAAGAATAAATAAATAAAACCCCTAAAACTCAGTAAACAACTAAAAACACTAAAAATAAAATCAAACCTAAACCCTAAACTCTAAACCCTAAACCTAACCCTAAACCTCAAACTAAACTAAACCTTAAACCACCCAACCTAAACCTAAACCACTAACCTCCTAAACCTAACCTAACCCTCCTCCACTTAAACACAACCTAAACCACAAACCTTAAACACTAACCTAAACCCTCCCCACTCCCCAAACTACCTAACTATCCAAACTACTATCACAATCTTAAACTCCTACCACTACCCTTACCTATTGTTTACCCCCACTAACCAAATAACCACCACCCTAACTCACCCTGACCTAAACCTAAACTTTCCCTAAAACCTCTATTCCTAAACCAAACTAAATACCCTTAACTCCACCACAAGCCTAAACCTAAACCCTCCATAAACCTAAATCAACCTAAACTTAAACTAAACCCTAAACCTAAACCTTAATCCTAAACCCTAAACCTAAACCTAAAGTAACTAAAAAATAAAGCTAAACCCTAAAAGCTAATAAACCTAAACCTAAACCTAAACCTTAAGAATGGGTAGAACCTTGAAGACAGGAACATCACCGTCAACCAGGCTCAGTCTAGATCTGGCCATGGAGGCGAAGGGGGAGGCGGCATTATCGTAGTGGTTGTGGGGGATTTGGAGGTGCTGGTGGATATGAAGGTGGCAATTATGGAGGAAGGATGAGCGATGGAGGTCATAGCCATGGTGGTGGCAGAGGGAGAGATTAGGGATATGATGGCGAATCCCTCTAATCGAGAGGTCGGGGTTGTTCTGATGGGAACTGGGGAATCTGAAGAATGGTCGATCCGATCTACTACTTATGGAACTATGTCTTTATAATAGGGACAGAGCTAGTTTTCTAGGGTTTGTTATTTGCTCTATGCATGCTCAATTTTGATCTATGTCATTGCTTGTGTCATATAAAACTTGGTGTATTACTTGTGATGAAATCAAAAAGAACAAATGTTAAATATGAATTTGTTCTCTATTAAAAAACCAATAAATCATAAAAGCTAAACTCTAAACCATAAACTAAAACTTAAACCTAAACAAACCTAAACCTAACCTAAACCTAAACCCTAAAATGCTAAACCCTAAATCTATAAAAAACCTAAACCCTAAACCCTAAACCCTAAACCCTAAATCATACCATAAACTATAAACCCTAAACCCTAAATCTAAAACCTACAACTAAACCCAACCCTAAACCCACAAACCTAAACCACAAACCACAAAACCTTAAACTAAACCCTAAAACCTAAAATTGAACAAACTAAATAAAACCTAAAAATAAAATAAACCCTAAACCCTCTAAATCTAATAAAAAATAAAATAAAATAAACTAAAACCTAAACCTAAACCAAAATAAAATAAAATAAAATTAATAAAAAATACTAAATAAAATAAATAAAACCTAAACTAATAAAATAAAATAAACCTAAGAATAAAAAAATAAAATAAAAAATAAAAATAAAATAAAATAAAACCTAAACCTAAAATAAAAGTTAATCTAAAACCTAAAATAAATAAAAAAATAAAATGTAAACCCTAAACTAAAAAAAAAGACTTAAACCTAAAATAAAAATAAAATAAACCTAAACCTAAACTAAAATAAATAAAACCTAAACCTAAAATAAACTAAACCTAAACTTAAATCTAAACTAAATAAAATAAATTAAACCAAAAATAAACTAAACCTTAACTAAAACATCAATTAAAAAATAAAACCTAAAAATAAACCTAAAATGAAAAACTAAAACCTAAACCTAAGAAAATAAAATAAAAACTAAAACATAAATCTAAAAAGAAAAAATTAAATTTAAACCTAAAAAATAAAATAAAATTAAAACAAAACTAAAATAAATAAACTTAATATAAATAACCTAAACTAAATAAAAATAAAAATGAACCTAAATAAATATAAATAAAATAAATTAAATAAATAAATATAAACTAAACCTACCGGCTTACTTAATTTAAGAAAAAAATAAATTAAAAAAAAATTGCTAAACCCAAAACCGTAAACACTAAACTCTAAAAATGCTAAACCCTAAATCCTAAACCCCAAATAAATCCTAAATAAACCTTATAACCCCAAACCCCTAAATGCTTAACTAAACTAACCCTAGCATTAAACCCTAAACCTTAAACCTAAAACCATAAACTTAAACTCTAAACTATCCAAACTCCTTAACCCAAATCCAAATCTAAATCCTAAACCCCAAAACTTAATCTCCCAAACTAAACCTAAAACATTGGATCTTAAATAAACCTTAAACCTAAACCTAAACTAAACTAAGCCACAACCCAAACTAACCAAACTCAAACCATAAACCTTAAACCCAAACACTAAAACACTTAAAACCTAAACCAACTAAAACCTAAACCCTACCTAAACTAAAACCCAAACCTAAATCTGAGCTAACCTAAATAACTAAAAACTTAAAACCCTCTAAATCCAACACTACTAACACTAAACCTAAACACTAAAACCTAAAAACCCTAAACCCCAAACCCTAAACCTAAATCATAAATAATTTAAACCCTAACTAACCCTAAAATGTAATCCTAAACCAAAATAAATAAATAAAAAATAAACCTAAACCCTAAATAAACATAAACACTAAACCCTAAGAATGGGCATAACTGATGGCGGGAACATCATTGAACTAGGCTATAGATCTGTGGAGGCAAAGGCGAAGTGGCTATCAAGTGGTGGGGATCTAAAGGTGCTAGTTGATATGGAGGTGGCATTTATGGAAGGGAGACGGCGATGGAGGTTACAAATGTGGTGGTGATGGAGGAGAGATCGGGGTTATGATGGCGATCCACTCAAGAGGGTGGTTCGATGGTAACGGAGAAAATAAAGAATGATGATCCGATCTCATGCTTATGGAACTATGTCTGTATAGTAGAGATGGTTTTCGTTATCTAGGGTTTTTGATTTGCTCAATGAGTGCTCATTTTTTATCTATGTCATCACTTGCATCTAAGAAAACTTGGTGTGCTACTTGATTGATGAAATCAAAATGAAGAAATGTTTAATCTGAATTTGTTCTCTATTAAAAAAAATTATTAACCCTAAACCCTAAACCCAACTAAAACATAAACCCTAAGCTAAAACCAAACCTAAACAATCCTAAATCCTAAACCTAAATCCTAAACCCTAAACCCTAAACTAAAACCCTAAACCCTAAACCCTAAACCCAAACCTCAAACCATAAACCCTAAACTCCTAAACCTAAACCATAAACCCTAAACTAAACCTAAAACCTAAACTAAACTTAAAAAAATAAAACTAAAATAAAATAAACCCTAAACCTTAAACTAATTAAAATAAAATAAAACCTAAATGAAAACCTAAACCTAAAAAAATAAATTTTAAAAAATAAACTAAAATAAAATATATAAAAACCTAAACTAAACTAAAAAATAAAATAAACCCAAGAATAAAAACTTAAATAAAATAAAACTAAATGTATAATAAAAATAGAATAAACCTAAAATAATTAAAATAAAACTAAATAAAAAACTAAACATAAAAATAATCTAACCTAAAATAAATAAAATAAAACCTAAACCCTAAACTAAAAAAACCTAAACCTTAATAAAATAAACCTTAACCTAAACTAAAATAAACTAAACTAAAATAAATAAAACCTAAACCTAAACATAAAATAAACTAAACCTAAACCTACACAAAATCTAAATGAAATAAATTGAGTTAAAAATAAAGTAAACCTAAACTAAACCTAAACTAAAAAATAAAACCTAAAACTAAACCTAAAATAAAATCCTAAAACCTAAACCTAAAAAAAATAAAATAATTCCTAAACCTAAAAATAAAAAATAAAATCTTAAAATAAAAATATAATAAAAATAAAACTAAACTAAAATTAAATAAAACTAATATAAATAAATTAAATAAAATAAAAATAAAAATAAAATAAAATAAAATAAATAAAAAATAAACTAAATAAACCAAAACCTATCAGTTTACATAATTTAAGAAAATTAAAATAAATAAACCTAAATAAAACCCTAAACCTAAAATCTTAAACCCTAAATCCTAAACCCTAAAACCAAACCTAAACCCTAAAACTAAACCTAAACTAGACCTCAACCCTAAACTGCAACCCTAAACCTAAACACTAAACTAAAAAACATAAACCTTAAACCCTAAACCTAAAACTAAACTTTAAACCTTAAACCTAAACCCAACCTTAAACTAACTCTAAACCCTGATCCCAAACCTAAACTAAACCTAAACCTAAACCCTAAACTATCCTAAAATAACAAATAAACCCTAAACCACAAACCCCAAACCTAGTAAAACCCTGACCCTAAACCTAAAACTAAACTCTCTAAACAAACCAAACCAAACCTAAACTCTAAATAACCCACCCAAACACTAAGCCTAACCCTAAATCTAAACCTAAATCTTAAAAACCCACTAACCCAAATCCCCTCTAAACTAAATCCTAAACCCCAAATCTTAAACACTAAACTTAAACCTAAACTAAACCTAACTAAAAAACTTTAAATGCTGAATAAAACCCTAAACCTAAAACCCAAACCCTAAATCATAAACCTAACCCAATCCAACCCAACCTTAAACCATAAACATAAACCTCAAGTTACTAAATAAATACAAAAATATACCTAAACCCTAAAAGCTAATAAACCTAAACTAAAACCTAAACCCTAAGAATGGATGAAACCTTGGCAGAACATCACCATCCAGGCTCGGATAGATCGTTGGAGGCAAAAGGCGGCGGTTATCGTTGTGGTGGTGGGGAATTTGGAGGTGCTGGTGGACATGAAGGTGGCGATCCTGGAGGCGAGAGGAGTAATGGAGGTCACATCCGTGGGGGTGGCGGAGGGAGAGATTAAAGAATTGATGGTGGATCCCACTACTCAAGAGGTGGGGGTGGTTTTGATGAGAACTGCAAAAACTAAAGAATGGCTAATCTAATCTGCTGCTTATGGAATTGTGTCTTTTTAGTAGAGATGATTCTAGTTATCTAGAGTTTTTTATATGCTTTATGTGTGCTGATTTTTTATCTATGTCATCGCTTGTGTCGTAGAAAGCTTGGTGTGCTACTTGGTTGATGAAATTGAAAAGAAGAAATGTTGAATCTGAATTTATTCTCATTAAAAAAACCATAAACCCTAAACCTTAAACTAAAACATAAACCCTTAACCTAAAACCTAAACCCTAAACAAAAACATAAACCCTAACCCTAAAACCTAAACCCTAAACCCTAAATGCTAAAAACCTTAAATCCTAAATCCTAAAAAAAATCCCTAAACCCTATAGCTTAATGCCTAAAACCCTAAATCCAAAACCTACAACCCTAAAATAAACCATAAACTAAACCCCAAACCAAATTGAAAAAACTAAAACCCTACAAAACCTAAACCTAAACCTAAACCAAATAAAACCTAAAATAAAATAAATAAAACCCAAACTTAAATAATTAAAAAAATAAAATAAAATAAAACCTAAACTAAAGAAATAAAACTAAACCTACACCTAAACTTAAAAAAAATAAAATATAAAAAATAAAAATAAACTAAAATAAAATAAATAAAAACATAAACTAAACTTAAAAAAAAAAAAAATATAAATAAATAAAAAAAATCAAAATAAAATAAAACTAAACCTAAAATAAAAAATAAAATATAAAAAATAATATAAAAAACCTAAATCTAAAATAAAAATAAAACCTAAAAATACTAAAATAAAAAAATAAACCTAAACTAAACCTAAAGGATAAACTAAAATAAAAAAATAAACAAAATAAGTAAACCTAAAATAAATAAACTAAACTAAATAAAAAAATAAAATAAACTAAATAAAATAAAAATAAATGATAAAATAAATAAACCACCTACTAATTTACTTAATTCAAAACCTAAACCCTAAACCAAACCCTATCTAAACCTAACTAAACCCTAAACCCATAAACCTACCACCCTAAAACTTGCTAATCCTAAATCTGCACCCTAAACCCTACCCTAAACCAAACCCTAAACCTAAAACTACACTAAACCCTAAACTAAACCCAAAACCTAAAACCTAAATAAAATAAAACCAAAATAAAATAAATAAATCCTAACCTAAATAAAATAAATAAATAAATAACCTAAATTAAAACCTAAACCTAAAATAAAATAAAATAAACTAACTAAAACTAAAATAAAATAAAATAAATAAAACCCAAACTAAACTAAAATATAATAAACCTTAAAAAATAAAAATAAAATAAACTAAACTAAAATAAATATAAAATAAACTAATAAAACTAAGTAAAACCTAAATAAATAAACCTAAAAAATAAATAAAATAAACCTAAACCCTAAATAAACCTAAACTAAATGAAAATAAACTAAACTAAAATAAATAAAACCTAACCCTAAAATAACTAAACCTAAACCCTAATAAAATAAAAAAAATAAAATAAACCTAAACCTAAACTAAAAATTAAATCTAAAATAAACCTAAAATAAAACATAGAACCTAAACCAAAAAAAAACCTAAAACTTAAACCTAAAACTAAAAAAAATCAAAACCTAAAAAAAATAAAATTAAAATAAAACTAAACTAAAAATATATAAACCTAAACCTAAACCTAAATAAATAAAATAAAATACCTAAATAAAATAAATAAACCTAAAATAAATAAACTAAACAAATAAAAGCTAAAATAAACCTAAATAAAATAAAATTAAAAATAAATTAAATAAATAAAATCAACTAAATAAACTAAATAAACTTAAACTATTTACTTAATTTTTTTTAAAAAAACCTAAACATAAAGTAAACCTTAAACCCTAAGCCCTAAACTATAAAGAAATTCTAAACCCTAAATCCTAAACCCTAATACCCTAAACCCTAAACCCTAAAACCTAAATATAAATAATAAACCAAAAACTAAACCCAAAACCCTAAACCCTAAACTCCCTAATAAACCCTACAACCCTAAACAAACCTAAACCCTAACCCTACCCAAACCCTAAACCCTCAAAACCTAACAAACCTAAACCCAAACCTAAAACCTAAAGTTATTTTCACTTTTTGGACTAAGTTGGGTTATGTTTTTTACCTCTAGTTTTTGGGTTGGCTTGGTGGTTGCTACTTGGTGGTTCCTATCTTTCTAGTCTAGGTTGGCTTGGTTTTTTCAGCCTGGTGGCTATTGTCTTCTCTACCTTGTTACTCTGGTTGCTAGTGGATGAGATGGTTTTTAATCTAGCTTTATTCTATTTTCTTCACTAGTTGGCTTGTTGGCTCTTCCCTTGAACTCGAATTACATTTTGCTTGTTTTTCATGGTTGGATGGGTGGCCTTTGGAAAATTGTTATTGCCTTTTGAACCTTCTTCTATAGAATTTCCTGGCTACTTTTTTTGGGTTTGCCTTCCAGTTCCTTATTATTTATTACAAGATATTTCTTTTGCCTTGGTTTTGCATTTGGCAATTCTCCTAAGGTTAGCCTCTACTGGGTGCATTGTTTGTAGCACATTTTGTGTTATTATTATGCTTCCTGTTGGGTTAGTCTTTATTGCTGGGGAAGTTTAGTTTTGTGGCAAGTCATGGCTAGCTACTATTGTTTCCATTCTATGGTTGTTGTGCTTCTTCTGGACCTCTATTGTATGCTGCTTTGGTAGTTTTATGCTTTTTCTTGGCTACTAGGGATGTTTCCTTCGTTGGTTACTTATTATTGGTTGTTCTCTGGTGGTTTGCCTTATGGCTAATTTATGTAGTTGGTTTGGTTGGAGGACTTATAGTTGTCCTTGGAATCTTGGTTGGTTGATTTTTTTTCCTTATTGATCTTTTCCTTATTCTTGGACAATTTGCTAGAGCCTTTCATTTTATCGGTCGAACCTTTGTTGATCTCTTTAGATTGGACTTTTTGGTTTATGTTGGTTGGTGACTTCCTTTGGCCCCCTTTTGTGTGACTATTTTGTCTTCTATTGATTTGCATTTTCTGCAACTTATGTTTCCTTCAGTTGATGGTTTCATTTCTAAGCTATGTAGTCATTTGTGGTTGCTCACCCTGATTTGGCTTGGAGAGTGCTACTTGTTTGGACTTTGGCTTGAGGGATCCTACCTTGGTTTTCTTGGCTATTTCCTTGTTAATTGGCATAGGTCTGGTGGTTGCTGACTACTGGTTCTAGGTTTTCCATGGTTTGGAGCTTGGATGGGTATTTGGATAATGGTTGTTGTTTGTGTTTTGACTTTGTTCTAGCCTCTCTATAGGTTATTATGATTAGTTTGTTGTTATTTTTGTTTGGTGGTTTGGCTGCTAGTTGGTTGCTAGTCAGTTGCTCTTTGTTAAATGATGCAGGATCTCGAATTCTATGCACTGTTGGCCTTAGATGTTTGCTTGTATCAAGTATGCTGGCTATAATGGCTTTGATGTTACTCACATATTCTCTGTGGTTGGTAGCATTACATATGATTGTAACCCTTCTTTACAAAGTTTGGATGCTCATATGTATTGTTGCCCTTTGAGATGATACTAACTGATCCAGAGCATTCTCTCTCTCAGCTCTCTCATTTTCCTCTCTTTATCCTTATCCTTTTTAGCTATGACTTTTGCCATTGTAGTGTGTTGTAGATTACTTTATAGGTTGGAACTTTACAGAGGGAATGGTCATTAATCAGTCAACCCAAGTGCTGTTGCTGTGGATCTTGCTTATCTTGCTTTCTCAAAGAAATCATGAACTATTGTGACTATTCTTTTTATTTTTTTAGTTTATTTTAGTCTTAATAATGTCTTTTCTCTTATGCTTTTTAGCTATAGATTTTGCTCTTTTGTTTTGTTTTCTTTTTCTAATGTACTTTGATGGGAGTTTAGCTCTTTAGGTTTCTTGTAGCTCTGAGAGGAGTAGAATTTTAGAGCTTTATTTCTTTTAAGGACATTGTATTTTTTCCTTCTATGGTAATAAAATTCCAACTTTCCCTCCCACCAAAAAAAACCCTAAACTCTAAATCCTAAACCCTAAAACCCTAAACCTACAAAACCCTAAACCATAAACCCAAACCCTAAACCCTAAACCAAACTCCTAAAACCCACAAACCTAAAAACCCTAAACCCTAAAACCTAAACCTAAAAAAGTAAAGCATAAAATCTAAAAAAACCAAACCCTAAACCCTATAAACCCTAAACCCAAACCATAAACCTAAACTTAAATTAATTAAATAAATTAGAAATAAACCTAAACCCTAAAACCTATAAACCTAAACATAAACTTAAACCCTAAGAATATGCAAAACCTTGATGACAAGAACATCACGGTCAACCAGTGAAGTCTAGATCTGATGATGGAGGCAAAGGAGGAGGTGGCTATTATCACAGTGGTGGGGGATCTGGAGGTGTGGTAGATATGGAGGTGGTGGTGACAGTGGTGCTTATGGAGGCGGGGACCACGGAGGTTATCATGGTGGTGGAGGGAGAGATCGGGGATATGATGGTGGATACCAATACTCGAGAGGCTGGGGTGGTTCTGATGGAAATTGGAGAAACTGAAGAATGGTTGATCCGATCTGCTGCTTATGGAATTATCTTTATAGTAGAGACTGTTCTAGTAATATAGGGTTTTTGATTTGCTTTATGCATGCTCAATTTGATCTATGTTATCTCTTGTGACTTAGAAACCTTGATGTGTTACTTGGTTGATGTAATCGAAAAGAAGAAATGTAGAATTTGAATTTGTTCACAGTTAAAAAAAAAATCAAAAATCATAAACCATAAATTAAAACTTGAACCTTAAGCCTAAAACCTAAACCCTAAACCCTAAACCCAAAACCCTAAACACTAAACCATAAATCATAAAACCTAAACCCTAAACCCTTAAACCTAAACTCTAAACCATAAACCCTAAAGCCATAAACCCTAAACTAAACCTAAACTAAACCTAAACCCTAAACCCAAAAGCTAAAACCTAAACCTAAACTAAATAAAACCTAAAAAAATAAATAAATAAACTAACTAAACCAAAATAAAATAAATAAAATAAAATAAAACCTAAACTAAAACCTAAATAAAGTTAAACTAAACTAAACAAAATAAAAAAATAAAATAAAAAATAAAATAAAACTAAAATAAAATAAAATAAATAAAATTTTAACTAAACTAAAAAATAAATGACCAAATTAAAATAAAAAATTGAACCTAAAATAAAAGAAAATAAAATAAAGCTAAATAAATAAAAACCTAAACCAAAAATAAAATAATATAAAAAACTAAACTAAAAAAAAAAACTTAAACTTAAAATAAAACAAAATAAACCTAAACCTAGACTAAAATAAAGTAAGATAAAATAAATTAAAACTAAACCTAAACCTAAATAAAACCTAAACCTAAACAAAATAAAAATAAAATAAGCTAAAATAAACCTAAACCTAAACTAAAAAATAAAACCTTAAAATAAACCTAAAATAAAACCTAAAAAATAAAATAAAATAAAACCTAAACCTAAACCTAAAAGAAAAATAAAATAAACTAAAAATAAAATAAAATAAAACTAAACTAAAACCTAAACCTAAACCTAAAAAATAAACTTAAAAAAAAAAAATAAATATAAAATAAATAAACTAAACTAAGTAAAAAATAAAAAAAACCTAAATAAAAACAAAAAAATTAAATAAACTAAATAAACTAAATAAACCTAAAGCTAAGAGTATACTTAATTTAAAAAATAATAAAAATAAATAAAAAAAATAAAATTAAAAATAAAAAAACTCTAAACCCTAAAACTAACCCTAAACCCGAAACTATAAAACCCTAAACCCTAAATCATAAAATCTACAACCCTAAACCCTAAAAAACCCTAAATAAACCCCAAACCCTAAAAACCTAAAAAATCTAAACCTAAACTAAATAAAACCTAAAAATAAAATAAATAAAAAAACTTAAACCTAAATAAAATAAAAAATAAAATAAAATAAAAACCTAAACATAAAAATCAAATAAAATAAAAATAAAAACTAAACTAAAATAAAATAAATTAAAACATATAGTAAACTAAAAAATAAAATAAACCTAAAAATATAAAAAAATAAATAATAAATAAAAATAAAATAAACATAAAATAAAATAAAATAAAAACTAAATAAAAAACCAAAAAAAATAAACCTAAAATAAATAAAATAAAACCTAAACCTAAATAAAGAAACCTAAACCTAAAATAAAAAATAATAATAAACTTAAACTAAACTAAAAACCTAAACCATCCTAAAATAAACTATAAACTAAACCCTAAACTAAATAAATTAAAAAATAAAATGAACCTAAACAAAACTAGAAAAATAAAACCCATAATAAAACCTAAAACTTAAACCTAAAATAAAATAAAACCTAAACCTAAACCTAAAATAAAAAATAAAACCTAAACCTAAAATAAAATAAAATAAAACTAAACTAAAAAGTAAACATAGACCTAAACCTAAACTCAAAAAATAAACTAAAATAAAACCTAAACTAAAATAAATAAACTAAACTAAATAAAAAAATCCTAAATAAAAAATAAAATAAAATAAACTAAATAAAATAATAAACCAACCTTCGGGTTTACTTAATTTAAAAAAAAAAACACCCAACTTAAACTAAAACCCTAAACCCTAAACTCTAAACCCTAAAATATCCCAAACCCTAAAACCTAAACTAAACTAAACCTAAACCTAAAAACCCTAAACTCTAAACTAACCCTAAACCCAAAACCCTACAACCCTAAACCCTAAACCCTCAAAACCCTAAATCCTAAAGCTTAAACATTAAACCCTAAACTATAAACCCTAACCCTAAACCCTAAACCTTACCTAAACCCTAAACCCTAAACTTATTTTCACTTTTGGGCCTAAGTTAGGTTACATTTTTGACTTCTAGCTTTTGGGTTGGCCTGGTGGTTGCTACCTGGTTGTTCCTATCTTTCCAGTCTAGGTTGGCTTGGTTTTTTTGGCCTTGTGGCTGTCTTCTCTGCCTTGTTACTCTGGTTGCTAGTGGATGAGATGTTTCTACTCTACCTTTATTTTGTTTTCTGCATTTGTTGGTTTGTTGGCTCTCCTCTTGAACTAGAATTACTTTTGCTAGTTGATGGTTTCATTTTTGAGTTCTTTAGTCATTTGTGGTTGTTCAC
Organism: Cymbidium sinense; assembly: GCA_021442155.1. Classification (NCBI taxonomy): domain Eukaryota; kingdom Viridiplantae; phylum Streptophyta; class Magnoliopsida; order Asparagales; family Orchidaceae; genus Cymbidium; species Cymbidium sinense. Next base: position 21,898,676 of record CM038221.1, on the reverse strand, counting down.
CCTTGTATCAGGTATCCTGGCTATGATGGCTTTGATGCTACTCACCTCTTCTCTCTGGTTGGTATCATTACATATGATTGTAACCCTTCTTTATGAAGTTTGGATGCTCATATATTGTTGTCCCTTGAGATGATCCTAACTAAGCCTGAACCTACTCTTTCTCAGCTCTCTCCTTTTCCTCTCTTTATTCTTATCCTTTTTAGCTATGACTTTTGCCTTTGTAGTGTTTTGCAGATTTCTTTTACAGGTTGGAACATTACAGAGGGAATGTCGTTACTCAATCAAGCCAAGCGTTGTTGTTGTGGATCTTGCTTATCTTGCTTTCTCAAAGGAATCATGAACTATTGCTGACTCAACCTTGTACTAATTTCAAGATTTGTTTTAGTCTTACTCTGTGTCATTTTTTGTTATGCTTTTTAGCTATTCTACTTTCTGTTATGTTTTCTTTTCATTTCTAATGTACTTAGATGGGAGTCTTGCTCTTTAGGTTTCTTGTAGCTCTAAGAATAGTAGAATTTTAGAGCTTTACCCTTTTAAGGACATAATATCTCTTCCTTTTATGGACATAATATCTATAAAATAAGATTCTATCTTTCCCAAAAAAAAAAAAAATCTAAACCGTAAACCCTAAACCCTAAGCCCTAAAGCCTAACCCTAAACCATAAACCCTAAACCCCAAAACCTAAACCTAAACCTAAAGTAGCTAAACAAACTAAAAAATAAGCCTAAAACCTACAACCTAATAAACTGAAACCTAAACCTAAACCCTAAGAATGGGCAGAACCTTGATGATAGGAACATCACCATCAGCTCTCTTGATCCGTGGATGAGGAAGCGAGCTGCGTTATCAGTGGTGGTGGGGGATCTGTAGGTGTTGGTGGATATGGAGGTGGTGGTTAGAGCAATGGTGGTTATTGAGGTGGGAGGAGTGACATAGGTTACAACCTTGGTTGTGGCGGAGCAAGAGATCGGGGATATGATAGTTGATCTCGCAACTCGAGAGGATGGGTTGGTTCTAATGGGAACTGGAGAAACTGAAGAACGGCCGATCCGATCTGCTACTTACGAAACTGTGTCTTTAGAGGAGAGACGGTTCTAATTATTTAGGATTTACTTTATGTGTGCTCATTTTTTATCTATGTTGTCTCATGTCTTAGAGAACTTGGTGTGTTACTTGCTTGATGAAATAAAAAAGAAGAAATGATGAATCTAAATTTATTCTCTATTAAAACAATAAACCAAAACTCTAAATCCTAAACTAAAACTTAAACCCTAAACCAAAAACCTAAACCCTAAACCCTATACCATAAAACATAAAAACCCTAAATGCTAAACCCTAAACCCTAAAATCTAAACCCTAAACCTTAAAATACTAAACCCTAAGTCTTAAATCACAAAAACTAAACCCTAAATCATAAGCCCTAAAACCCTAAACCAGAAACCATAAATCGTAAATCCTAAACCCTAAACCCTAAACAGACCATAAACCCTAAACCATAAACCCTAAAAAGCTAAAAACCTAAACCTAAGCTAAATAAAACCTAAAAATAAAATAAATAAGAAAACCTAGACCAAAATAAAATAAATAAATACCTAAACCTAAAAAGAGATGAAAATAAAAAATAAAAACTAAACTAAAATAAAATAAATAAATACTTAGACTATACTAAAAAAAAAAACCTAAATAAAATAAAAACTAAACATAAAATAACAAAATAAAAACCTAAACTTAAAAAATAAATCTAAAAAAAAAACTTAAAAATAAATAAAAGTAAAACCTAAACCCTAAACTAAAATAAAATCTAAACCTAAAATAAAAATAAAATAACATAAACATAAAAAAATATAAACTAAACTAAAATAATCTAAACCTAAACCTAAACCTAAACTAAATAAATAAAAAATAAACCAAAAAAACCTAAACCTAAACTAAAAAATAATACCTTAAAATAAACCTAAATAGAAAACCTAAAACCTAAACCTAAAAAAATAAAATAGAAAACTTAAACCTAAACCTAAAAGTAAAAAAAAATAAGGCCTTAACCTAAAAAATAAAATAAAAATAAAACTCTTCAAAAAAATAAACTTAAACCAAAAAAATATAATAAAATAAAAAACCTAAACTAAAATAAATAAACCTAAAATAAATAAACTAAACTAAATAAAAATAAGAATAAACCTAAATAAAAAAATTAATTAAATTAAAATAAAAAAATAAACTAAATAAACCTAATCTTATGAGTTTAATTAATTTAAAATAATAAAAAATAGAAAAAATAAAATAAAAAAACCCTAACCCTAAACCCTAAATGCTAAAACTAACCCTAAACCCTAAACCGTAAACCCTAAAACCCTAAACCTTAAACCCCAAAACCTAAACCCTAAACCCTAAACCCTAAACCCTAAAAACCTAAAAATCTAAACCTAAATTAAATAAAACCTAAAATAAAATAAATAAAAACCCTAAAGCTAAAAAAAACCTAAACTAAAATAAAATTAAAATTAAAATAAAAAAACCTAAACCTAAACCTAAAAATATAATAAAACCTAAACATAAACCTAAATATTTAAAATAAAACCATAACCTAAAACATAAAATAAAAATAAAACTAAACAAAAAAAATAAACCTAAACTTTAACCTAAAGCTAAAAAATAAACTAAAATAAAAAACCTAAACTAAAATAAATAAACTAAACTAAATAAAAATAAAATAAAAAATAAATAAAATAAACCTAAACCTACTTTTTTGCTTAATTTTTTTTAAAAAAAACCTAACCCTAAATCTTGTTGGTTATTCTTTGCCCTTGTTTTGGTTATTCTCCGAATTAGCCTCTATTGGGTGTATTTGCAAAGATATTTTGTGTTGTTATTATGCTTCCTATCGTTAGTCTTATTGATGGGAAGTTTTATTTTCTACTCGGCTAGTGCTATTGTTGTCTTGGTATTTCTTTGGACCACTATTGTGTGGTGCTTTGTTGGTTTTTTCCTTGTCGATGGGAATGCTTCCTTTGTTGTTACTTATGATGGGGTATCCTCTAGTGGTTACCTTATGGTTGTTTTACTTAGTGGTTTGGTTGGGATTTTGTTGTCCTTGGAATCTTGGTTGATTTTTTTCCTTGTTGGTCTTTTCCTTCTTCTTGGACATCAAGCCTTTTTGCTTGTCAAACCTTTGTTGATCCTTTTGGATTGAACTTTTAGTGGTTGGTGGTTGTCTTTGGCCCCTTTGTGTGGATGTTTTGTCTTCTAGTGATTTGACCTGCAGCTTATGTTTCCTTCTGTTGATGGTTTCATTTTGAGTTGTTAAGTCATTTGTGGTTGGTCACCTTAGTTGCTTAGTTCCTCGCTACGTTGGGACATTGGCTTGAGGGCCCTATCTTGGTTTTGTTGGTTGTTTCTATTAATTATCATTTTTCTGCTGATGGTCGGTTTTGGTTTTCCGGTGGTTTGCTAGGGTTCGCCGCTTGCTCTTGTTTGATGGTGTAAGATATGGAACTTTGCGGACTGTTGGCCTTGTAAGTTTGCTTGTATTAGGTATCCCGGCTATGATGGCTTTGATGTTACAAACCTCTTCTCTCTGGTTGGTAGCATTACATATGATTGTAACCCTTTTTCATGAAGTTTGATGCTCATATGTATTGTTGCCCCTGAGATGACCCTAACTAAGCCGAGCCTTCTTGTTCTCAACTCTCTCCTTTTTCCTCTCTTTATGCTTATTCTTTTAGCTATGATGCTTTCCTTTGAAGTGTTTTGCGATTTCTTTTACAAGTTGGAACTTTACAAAGGGAATGGTTGTTACTCACCAAGCTGCATGTTGTTGTGGATCTTGCTTATCTTGCTTTCTCAAAGGAATCATGAACTATCAGGACTCATCCTTATCGATTTTAGATTTATTTTAGTCTTACTCTGTGTCCTTTTCTTTATGATTTTTAGTTGTTGAATTTGCTCTTTTATTTTCTTTTATTTTTCTAATGTACTTAGATGCGGGTTTAGCTCTTTAGGTTTCTTGTAGCTTGAGAATTTTAAAGCTTTATTTTAAGGACATTGTATTTTTCCTTTATGTTAATAAAATTAACTTTCCCAAAAAATATCAAACAACCCTAAACCTAAACTAAACCTAAAACCAAACTAAAACTTAAAACTTAAACCTAAACCCTAAAACCCTAAACCTAAACCTAAATTAAAACTAAACCTAAACCTAAAAAAACCTAAACCTTAAACCCTAAACCCTAAAAAACCTAAACCATAAACCCTAAAACCTAAAAAATAAAAAAATAAAATAAACTAAACTAACCTAAACCTAAACCTAAACCTAAACCTAAACTTAAATAAAATAAAATAGAATATGAAAACTAAACAAAATAAATAAATAAAACCAAAACTAAACTAAAAAAATTAAATAAACCTAAAAATAAAACCAAATAAAATAAAACTAAACCTAAAATAAAAATATAATAAACGATAAGATAAAAAAATATAAACTAAATAAAAACTTTAACATAAAAAATAAACCTCAAAATAAATAAAAAATAACACCTAAACCCTAAACTAAAAAAAACCCAAAACTTAAAATAAACCAAATAAAATAAACCTAAATCTAAACTAAAAGAAGCTAAACTAAAATAAATAAAACCTAAACCTAAACCTAAACCTATGTTAAATAAAATAAAATAAAGAAAAAATAAACCTAAGCCTAAACTAAAAAAAACATAAAAAATAAACCTAAAATAACAACCTAAAACCTAAACCTAAAAAAATAAAGTAAAAACCTAAACCTAAACCTAATAATTAAAAATAAAACCTACACCTAAAAAATAAAGTAAAAATAAAACTAAACTAAAAAATAAACCTAAACCTAAGCCTAAACTTAAAAATAAGCTAAAATAAAAAAATCTAAACTAAAATAAATAAACTAAACTGAATAAAAATAAAAATAAACCTAAATAAAAATTAAAAATAAAATAAACTAAAATAAATAAAAAAATAATCTAAATAAACTAAATAAACCTAAACCTACCGATTTACTTATTTTTTTAACAAAAACCTTAAACCCTAAACTCTAAACCATAAATCATAAACTAAAAACCCTAAACTCTAAAACATAAATCCTAACCCTACGACCCTAAACCTTAAACACTGAACCCATAAACCTATAACCCTAAACCCTAAACCTACAATACTAAACCCTAAACGTTAAACCTTTAACCCTAAAATACCCTAAAATTAAACCTTAAACACTAAACCTAAACCCCTAAACTCAAAACCCTAAACCCTAAAATCATAACTCTAAACTTAAACCCAACTAACCTAAACTAAACTCTAAACTTAAACTCTAAACTAAACCTAAACCTAAACCCTAAACCTAAACTTAAACTCTAAACTCCTAAACTCCTAAACCTAAACTATAAACTCTAAATCATAAACAATCCTAAACAACCCTAAATCATAAAACCTTAAACCCTAAATCCTAAACCCTAAACTGAAACTATAAACCATAAACCATAAACATTAAACCCTAGACCATAAACCCTAAACCCTGAACCTTAAACCCTAAACTCTAAAACTCAAACCCTAAAGCTCAACACTAAACCCTAAACCCTAAATTCAATCCTAACCCTAAACCCTAAACCCAAAAAAAAGCATAAAACCTAAAACCTAAACCCTAAAGTAAAGCCTAAAGCTAACCTAAACCCTAAACCTTAAACCTAAACCTAAAGTAACTAAATAAATTAAAAAATAAACCTAAACCCTAAAACTTAATAAACATAAACCTAAACCTAACCCCTAAGAGTGGACTGAACCTTGACGGCAGGAACATCACCGTCAACTAGGCTCAGTCTAAATCTGGTGGTGGAGGCGAAGGTAGAGGTGATAGTTATTATAGTGGTGGTGGGGATCTAGATGTTGGTGGATATGGAGGTGGTCATTGGAGTAGTGGTGGTTGGAGGGAGGAGAGGAGCATGGAGGTCCCATGGTGGTGATGAGGGAGAAATCGATATGATGGTGGATCCCGCTACTGAGAGGCGGTGGTTCTCGATAGAACCGGAGAAACTAAATATTGATCAATCTTCGCTTATGGAACTGTCTTCACAGTAGAGACAGTTCTAGTTACCTAGGGTTTTTAATTTGTTCTATGCATGCTCATTTTTTATCTAGGTTGTCACTTGTGTCTTTGAAAAGTTTGTATGTTACCTGGTTGATGAATTCAAAAAGAAGAAATGTCAAATCTGAATTTGTTCTCTATTAAAAAAACTAAAAACCCTAAACCCTGAACTAAAACCTGAACCCTAAACCTAAAAACTAAACTCTAAACCCTAAACCCTAATCATTAATCCCCAAAACCCTAAACCCTAAACCTTGAACCCTAAAACCTAAACTTTAAACCCAAAATCCTAAACGCTAAACCCCAAATGCCAAACCTTAAATCCTAAACCCGAAAGACCAAAACCTAAACTAAACAGAACCTAAAAATAAAATAAATAAATAAACCTAAACCAAAATAAAATAAAAAATAAAATAAAATAAAAACCTAAACTTAAACCTAAAAGGAAAATAAAATAAAATGTAAAAACAAAACTAAAATAATAAAAATAAAAATTTAAACTAAACAAAAAAAATAAGAAACCCAAATAAAATAAAACTAAACCTAAAATAAAATAAAATAAACCTAAAATAAAAACTAAATAAAAATCTAAGTATAAAAAATAAACCTAAAAATAAATAAAAATAAAACATAAACCATAAACTAAAAAAAAACCTAAACCATAAATAAAAATAAAATAAACCTAAACCTAAACTATCATAAATAAAATTAAAATAAATAAATCCTAAAATAAACTAAACCTAAATCTAAACTAAATAAAATAAACTAAAAATAAACCTAGACCTAAATTAAAAAATAGAGCCTACAAATAAACTTAATATTAAAATTTAAACCCTAAACCTAAAAAATAAAATAAAAATAAAACTAAACTTAAAAATAAACCTAAACTTAAACCTAAATTTTAAAATAATTAAAAAAAAACCTAAACTAAAATAAATAAACCTAACATAAATAAACTAAACTAAATAAAACTAAAATAAACCTAAATAAAAAATATAAAATAAACAAAAAATAAATAATAAATAAAATAAATAAATCTAAACCTACTAGTTTACTTAATTAAAAAATAAAAAAAAATTTAAAAAAATTAAAACCTTAAACCCTAAACCCTTAAACCCTAAACTCTAAATCATAACCCTAAACCTGAAAATAAAATAGGATAAAAAATAAAAACTAAACTAAAATAGAATAAATAAAATCCTAAACAAAATTTTAAAAATAAAATAAGTTTAAAAATAAAAAACCTAAGTAAAATAAAATAATATGTAAAATAAAAATAAAATAAACCTAAAATAAAATAAAATAAAATAAAATAAAATAAAATAAAAACTAAGTAAAAACCTAAACCTAAAAATAAATAAAAAATAAAACCTAAACATAGAATAAACAAAATAAAATAAACCTAAACCTAAACTAAAATAAATAAAACTTAAACCTTAACCTAAAATAAACTAAACCTAAACCCTAAACTAAATAAAATAAAATAAACTAAAAATAAACTTAAACTTAAACTAAGAAATAAAACCTAAAAATAAACCTAAAATAAAAACTTAAAACCTAAACCAAAAAAAATAAAAAATAAAAACCTTAACCTAAACCTTTAAAAAATCCTAAACCAAAAAAATTAAATAAAATTAAATCTAAGCTAAAAAAACATAAACCTAAACCAAAACCTAAAAAATAAACTAAAATAAAAATCCTAAACTAAAATAAATAAACATAAAATAAATAAGCTAAACTAAATAAAAATAAAAAATAAACCTAAATAAAAAAATAAAATGAACTAAAATAAATTAAAAATAAACTAAATAAACCTAAACCTATGAGTTTACTTATTTTAAAAAAACCCTAAACCTAAAATAAAGCATAAATCCTAAACCCTAAAAAGCCCTAAACCTTAAACCCTAAACTATAAAATCCTAAACCTTAAACCCTAAACCCTATATCATAAACCCTAAAAAACTGTAAACCCTAAACTAACCAAAACCCTAAACCCAACAAAAAATCACTCTCCCTCTCGGCTGTGCTCCCTCTCTAGAGATTTTGCATTCCCCTCGGTGGATTGGCCGTTTTCGTTATTCCGCTCAGGCTTCTCGGCGTGTGTATCGCTCCCCCTGCATGTGACGCCCTTGATTAGAACAATGGCGAGGCTCGTCTCACTAATCCCTACCATCACCTCTCGACGCGTCGACCGCTTTCTCTCGACTCAACAGGTTTTCTGGATTCGATTGCACCTGCTAATGCACCTATTATTAAATCATTCAAAGATGCTTTATCTGGTAAGATCTCTAGCTCGAATGCTTCGGTTAATCTCATTTTGATATTTTATCGTGGATTGTCGGTAGTAATGTGTTCAGATCAGGATGTTGAGAAACTTGGCCCTTCGAAGTTCACTTTGGTGGGTAAATTCTCCCTTAGATGCCCGACTTGATAATATCTACTCTTTCTTTCATAGTTTAATTATCTACCCGCCATCAATCCCTCCAAATGATTTTATTCAACTTTCTCATTTTGTGCATAATTGCCGGTTTACTTCCTCTTTGAAGAGGAATCATAATTGTTCGGCTTGCTTTAACATGTCATCTATCGTTTTGTTTTGTTGGCTTTTGGTAGGCTCTCCAAGACCAAGCAACGGCCACTAGATCTAGGCCATTCAGATTCATTCGAGAGATAGACATCACAAAAAAATATCCCAAAGAGGTTTGATTGGATCAAAAAATTTGGATATAGTCAAAAGTCAATTTGAAAATTTTCCTGCCTTTTGCACTCACCGCAAGATTCACGCACATCACTGAATGCTTTGTACTTCATCCTAATCTCAAAAAATTTACCGTATGAATACCATTAATGGAACTGGGAAAACCACTACTCTAGCATATGTGCCTAAAAATACTCAAAAAGAACCTCTCCTCCCTACACCTCCTACTGATCAGTCTAGTGGAAAACACTCGACCTTGGTAAAAAAATAGCATTGAGGGGTGTGACGATACCAATGGCAATTTACCTAACCTTACCCCAGCTAATAATAATCTAGTTTCCCATGATAGTTCTTTGCTTCATTTAAATCCTACCGAAAATCTGAATGGTAGCCTTATATTGGACACCCAATTAAACAATTTGAATGGGAATCATAAAATGGACCAAAACAATGATGACCCTATGGTTTCGTAACATATTGAGAAAGATATTTGTATTACGAATGGTGTAACTTCCCATCTATTTCCTTCGTGAGTGATAATCAATTGAACCCAATTTCACACTCTATCCGATAAGAAGGTGAAATCCTCTTCTAAAACATTGATAGATTCTTCTACCATTCCAGAACCCAAAAATCAATCACTTTTTGATGGAGATAATTTGCATTCTAATAGACCCTTTCAAATTGTTAAAAACAAAAAAACCTACAAAGCAAAATTTTTTAATAATAACCTCACTAGAACCACTCGCTCTTCTTCCACCCCACACAAGTAATGTGTCATCATTTCTCTCCTCTCTTTCCTTTCTTTTTTCCTTTTCCCTTTTGGTTGTCCCCTTATGATTAATTTTCTTATTTGGAATATCCGGGTTGTGGGTCTCTTCCTATCCGCAATCGTGTTAGGAGTCTTTGTCGTGTTCATAATATCAAGTTACTTGTTCGTATTGAACCTTCATTAATCCTTCTAAGATTGCTTTTGTCTCTAGATCCCTTGGTTTTCATAATTTCTTCTTCAATCTTAATAATAAAATTTGGTGCTTTTGGCACAACTCCATCACCATTTCCATCATTGATGATCTTGACCAATTGGTTAATGTCAAAATCTCCTTAGGTGACTTATCGGCTTTTGGCTCTTTTATCTATGCTTCTTGTAATAGAGTCGGTAGAACATCCTTTGGAATCACTTACGCACCTTCGCTTCCTGCCTAACCTTCCCGGTTGGTTGGAGGTGATTTCAATACTATCATAGCAAGTTCGAAAGAAGGGGAGGATGTTCTCCTAACCTTCATTCCATGGAGGACTTCTCAAATATGATCCTTGATTGCAACTGACGACATTGGTTTCACTGGGTCTAACTTCACGTGGCACAACTCTAGACTTTGGCAACATCTTGATAGGACCCTCTTTAATTCTCTTTGGATCAATCAGTGGCCTACTACCATTATTGAGCATTTGAGCAGAACTTTATCTAACCATGCTCCTCTTTTGATTTCCTTCAAAAATCCCCCCTAACCCGCCTACTCCCTCACCTTTCAGATTTCAAAATATGTGGACCCAACATAGTGACTTCATCAATGTCGCTCTCACTAATTGGATGGCCCCTATTTTCCTGATAATTGTTAAAGGTATGACTCGCCTTTTGGCTTAAGCTCAAAAGACTTAAACAAAATCTCAATTGGTGGAACAAACACATTTTAAAAATCTTTTCACAAATCTTAAAGCTATGGAACAAGAGGTTTGTTCTCTTGAAGAGGTCGTCAACCGATCCCAAGAAACTTGAGGAGTTGAACATTGCCAAGAATAACTTGGTTATTATCAAAACATGGAAGAAACTATTGGCCAAAAAGCCGCAAGCAAACATATTAGATGGTGACAAACACCGTGTATTTTCATGCCATTTGTAATAAATGGAAAGCCTTAAACTTGATTAAGAAAATTAAGAACTCTAATGGTGAATGGATAACCGATAACAATGATATTAAGGATTCTCATACATCATTTCCAAACTTTATTAAATTCTAACCGCTGTCGGGAACTTTATCAAACACCCATCTTATCCCTTCTATGATTAACAGGAGGATAATCATTTACTCACTATGTGTCCTTCAAGAGGAGATTAGTAATACTCTTAAGAACATGAACACGACTCGCTACGGCTCGGCTATTCGACCTACTTCTTCAGATTGTTGGCCATTTATTAAAACGACTTAGTTGATGCTATTATTGATTTCTTTGATGGCAATCCTATTCCCAAATACTTTTCAAGCACTTCTATTGTCCTTATTTCCAAAACTAACAATCTCAATCTTGGGGCATTTTAGACCGATTAGTCTTTGCACCTTTTTTCAAAACTCATTGCTAAATTAATAAATAATAGCTTAGCCTTTGCTTCCTAAAATCATCTCCCCAAATCAAACTGGTTTTGTTAAACACGAGCAATATCGATAATATTCTTCTTGCTCAAGAGTCGGTTCATGACATTGATGTCCCTTCTAGAGGAGGCAACATCTTATTCAAACTGGACATCGCTAAAGCCTTTGACAAACTCTCATGGGATTTTCTCTTTCAAATCCTGAATTTGTTTGGTTTTTCTGATAGTTCTATCCGGATTATAAAAGGTGTATCATGAATGTCCGGTTTTCTTATCATGAATGGTGAGTCCATAGGTTTCTTTCCTTCTAGCCATGGTTTGAGGCAAGGTGACCCACTATCACCTTCTCTTTTATCATCGCTATTGAATATGCCTAGGAGCCTTAATGATCTTTTCGCTAATAATCCTAATATGTCTTTTAAAACTCATGGAGGTTTCCCTATTTCATCTTAGCTGTAGATGATTTCATTATCTTGCAACGGCTCCCTTCAACATGTTAAAACCATTAAGAACCTCCTAAATGATTTTGGTAAAGTTAGTGGTCTTTTCTTAATGAAGGAAAATGCGTTTTATTCCTTCAACTAAGATTCCTCCTAATAGACTTAACCAAATATCCAATTACTAATTTTAAGCAAAATCAACTCCTCTTAACCTTGGGGCTCCGCTTTTAAAGGCCAAAAAAGATCACACCTTTTGATGATCTAATTCAAAAAATTTCTAACAAAATCTTGATTTGGGAATTTCATTTACTCTTCTTGGTATTTACCTTGATCAAGAGCACTCTAAATTCCATGCCTATATACCTTCTTCAAACCATTGTGCCTACCAACTCTACCATCAATAGAATTGAGCGCCTCTTAAACAAATTTTTCCTGGGGAACCAATACCCTCTAAAAGAATGCACCGGTCATCTTGGTCTAAAAGTTGTGGTACTCTTGAAGAGGGAGGTCTGGATGTAAATCCATCAAAGAAGTTATCAATGCCTTCTCCTACAAACTTTGGTGGAATTTTAGGAGCAAAAATAGTCTTAGAATTTCATGACTTCTAAATATTGCCGTGGTAAACATCCTCTCATTTGTCCCTTTAAATCGGGTGATTCTCCGTGAGAAGACTTTGTTCTCAAAATGGGATGCGTAATCCTTAATTTTTTTGGGGCATAAACGGCAATTCCTTCTTTTGGCAAGACAACTGAGTGGTTGTGGATCCATTGATGACTTACTCTACACTCACCCACTTCCGCTATTAGAGTTAATTCATTCTAGCAAAACCACAAGTGGAACACTAATAAGAATCGATTCTATTCCTTCCACTTTCTTAAATATGATTACTAATATTCCTATCACTCCTAACAATCATGATCGATTATCTTTAAGCTATCTCACAATGGGGATTTCAACCTTAAAATGTGTGGCTTCACACTAAAGACACTGTGATTCTTCTATTGTGTTCTCCAAAATTTGGAATAACAATATCCCCTTCTTACTGCTCTAACTTGGCATCCTAAAAAACTTTATTCTGCTGACTCTTTGTTGTGGGGTAAAGGGTTTTATTTACCCTCTAAATGTCAATGTTGTTCTCATATTGAGAATGTTAACCATGTTTTTGTTAATGGGGCTATTGCCTCTAAAATTTGGATTTGGTATGACGATCTATTCAACACAATTTTAATTGTTCTTTACTTTATATCAACTTCTTGAAGTTTACTTTGACAATGCAATTAAAGGTCATATTAAAATCATAATCGCCATTACTCTTATTTGGTTCATATGGATGGACCAAATGAAGCTAAACATCGTGGGATTCGTATGAATCACATGAGGATTAGAACTAAAACAAAATTTGTGACTTGTTTAAAGCCAATTTAATTCATCACAAACAATTTTAAAGTAAATCAGTAGCCAATAAACTGCCTCAACCTTCCGCACACCTTACTTGAAATGATAGAATGGTTTTTTGGAAAACCTCTTGATCATATTATTAAAATTAATACCGATGGCTCTCTCTCATAATGGCTCGTGGAGGCATTTTCAGGGATTCTAAGGGTATAGTCCTATGTGCATTTGCTTATCCCCTTATTTCCAAAGATGTCCCTTATACCGAGCTTATGTCCACAAAGCTCTAGAAATTTGTCTTCAAAATGGTCGGCTCAATATTTGATAGAGGTGGACGCTCTTCTACTGATTGACCTTTTGACTTCTACCAATATGAGCAATGCTTGTTTGTACTACCTCCTCAAGCAAACTAGGGCTCTTCTCTCTCAACTGAATTTTACCATCACTCATGTTTGGCATGAAGGTAACTGTCGATTACCTTGAAAATCAAAGTAGATTAGACAATATCATCTTCTTTGATCAATTTACATTACCCAAATACTTATGGGTTAACTTGGACAATTGGGCTTCACTTACCCTAATTCTCCTTCTTCGCCTCCTTTTTTTTGGTTTTCTATTTCCTTGTGTTCTTTATGGATACTCCATATCATTGCCTTGTGCTCTTGCCATGACTTGCTACCTTTACCCCTTCTCCTTTAGTTGGAAGATTCCTGTTTTTGGCATTTACAATATTATGGGGCAGATGTTGAACTATATGCACATCAATCTCTTGAATTGGAACCCAATTGAGCCTTGTGTTACCCGTTATCGCTTTTGTCCTTTTGGTTCTTATGTGTTTACCCTCCTCTTTTGTTTCACTTTTGTTGTTAACATTTGGGTTGATGTTGGTCTTTATCAATTGTTTTCACCCTTCATGCTTTGATGAGATCATGAATATCAAGACCATTCTACGCTTCGCTTATATCTAACCAATGGTATATCCTATATGCCTACCGATTATGACTCAATATCCTTGGCAATCCTTAATGTGATAAAGCAACCTATTACGAACTGCTTGCTCTTAGATGCTATTGAGCACCTATTGGTTGCAATTTTTTTTATTGTTTTTTATTTTGCGAGGATATCCCATGTCTACACTATCTCATTTAGGAAAGGAATTGTGTTATTTTTTTCAATATTATCTTGTTGTTTCGGTTTTCTTTCCATGATCAGGTTTGGAGTTATTCAAGGGACTATCATTGTGCATCTCGAGGTTATGAGCAAGAAAATGTCCATACCGCTATTTTTGAATGTCGATTTCCTTGCCCAAAGAAAACTTCTTTGTTTTTCTTTTGGTTTTGATGCTAACACTGGATGTTGTTGCTTTTGCTTTTGTGTTCTCCCATCCTATGCTATGATTGGAATATGCACAACTTGAAGCTCATTTCTTTGTTATGCTTGGAATTAATAAATGATTTATCTTATATGCATAATTGGGTTATTGATCTACCCACTGTTTATTATTATCATTATCCTAAGCAGAATTGGATTATGGTAACTAAGCATCCTGATACTGATCTGATTTCACTGAATGTCACTTACTGGATAGGCTTATGGTGGGGAGCTATTCATTATCTATCCTTTCCTTTATCTATATATGTTTATGGGTGGACTCTTGCCCAGCTTGTCAGTTTTAAATGCCTTGTTTGTTGGCTGATCTGGATTAATACTCATCTTACGCCTAGGTTTTGGATTATTTTGTTCAAGTCTCTATTGAAGTTTCTTGGTAGATTTGCTTTAAACCCCTTATTGTTTTATTTTATGTTTATCATTGCAAGTCATTGGTCTACCTATTCTCACGCTATTTTCTTCACCTTTTTCTCAAACTTGTATCTATTGCTCGATTATACCGGATGAATGGAATTATGGCAAGCTGGTTTTTGCTATTTTGTCTCTTGTCTTGAGATTTACTGCCTTGTTGTATCTTGACACCTCAATTGGCTCCATCTTTGTTGGTTGTAGAATTTCAGGGTCTTATGCTCTGAAAGCTTTTTCCTCGACATTGTCGTCTGATGGTGATGGTTTTGGTGACTTTGTCCGAAGTTGTCGCCTTCAGATAACTGCTTTTATGCTTTATTTATTTGGTTATCTACTATTGTCATGTCTACTCTGATTGAGGAGTTTTATGGCCAATTTGCTGTCTCTTCCTCGCTTGATGTTGCTTTCTCAACTGCTATTTCAATTCTAATGTTGAGACCCATCTCAATCCACTTGTTGATTCTTTGAATGGGGTTCAAATGTTGCATTAGCTTGGCTATTGGGTTTGGCTTTCTCAATGCTCATGCGCTTTATCTCCTATGATCCGCATTACTCACCGTTGTCCTTATTCCTATAGTTCGATAGGTTGGTGCGCCTTTATGCGATGTCAATCGAAGAGAGATATTATGGACAGTTCCCTTCCGCCTTGGATGTTGTTGCCTTTGTCGCCTTGTTTTCGGGTTGATTGATCCGATTATCTAATTGTGGCCCGAACGCCGCTATTGAGCCGCCGTTTCAACTATTTTACCGGGTGCTAATTTTAGTTGGTTGTACCATTTCCTGTTGAGCTATGTGGTTGCCTTTTTGCCTTTCTTTTCCGATTGTTGATCCGATTATCTCAATTGTGGCCTGTCGTGCTAATTTTAGTTGATTCCAGTCCATTTCCTGTGTTGAGCTCTTTGTGTTGCCTTTTTCTTGTTTTGGTGATTGATCTAGATTATCTAAATTGTAGCCTTTCTACTATGGGCTTTTGCTTTTTTCTTGGTTTCTACTTTCTTGGGTGCTACTTTTAGTTGGTTTGGTCCACTTCTTGTGTTGAGCTATCTTTGTCTTCCTTTACTATTGCTTTTCTCGATATTAATAAGGGGTTTGTTTCACGGACTATTTTCAAGCTTCATTTATATATCATATGATTGGATGATTAATTATAGGCTCATTGACTTGATTAGAATTTCACCATCTTGTCTCCTCTGTAATTTTCTTGTGGAGGATTGTATCTTTGGATTATTTCTTGAAATGGCTATTGATGAGACTAAGATGGCTCACTCTCTTATGTTTATGTATTCTCATGTCAAGATGCATATATTGATGATATTTTTCTTGAATGAGACACCCTATCCTTCAGTTCTTGGCAATTCTCTATATTCTTTAGATAAGATATTGCTTAGGTTTGCGGTAGTAAAGCTCACAAGAATATCAACAAGGGTGCTACCTTCTCATAGGTTTGTTGTTGGCTATGATGATCTCACTCCTTATTGGTTGTAGTAGCTCATGTGATGCAACTTCTAAAGTTTGGATGCTCATACGCCCCAACAGGATGTGATTGAGCTGAGCCTTCTCTATCACAATTCCTTACTAACATACTCAAATTATAATGTTTTCTTCAAACTTTTTTGCAGTATTACCTTGCGTCCTAATCTCCCTCTTATTATAACTTTGCAGGTGATTCTCTCTCCTTCTTTTGCTGGTCTGCTCCAAATTATCATGCATTCCCACATTCTCCAGAGCATCGACTTTATTCTTATTTTAGCTTATTATGTTAACCATCTTGTATCTTTTGATTGTTTTTATGCTTTCTTTTACTCTTGGATGTACTTAGATGGGATTTACTCCTTAGGATTGTAGCTCTTTGAGCGATGGTTAGTTTATCCCCTTTTAAGGACCTTGTAACCCTCTTTTGTGGCAATAAAATACCCCATGGGGCTTCCTAAAAAAAAACTAAACCCTAAACCCCTAAATCATAAACCCTACAACCATAAACCCTAAACCTTAAACCCTAAACCCTACACCCTAAACCCTCAAGACACTAAACCTTAAAGCCTAAACACTAAACTTTAAACCCTAAACCCTAAACCTTAAACCCTAAGCAAAACCCTTAACCCTAAACCCTAAATCCTAAACCCTAAATTTATTTTCACTTTTTAGCTTAAGTTGGGTTTTGTTTCTGATCTCTTGCTTTTGGTTTGGCTTGGTGCTTGCTATGTGATGGTTCTTGTCTTTTCAGCCTAGGTTGGCTAGGTTTTTTCACTGGTCTATCTTTTCTATATGGTTCTGGTGGATGAGATGGTTTTTGCTTTAACTTTATTATATTTTCTACACTAGTTGGTTTATTGGCTCTCCTCTTGAACTGGAATCACTTTTTATTGGTTTTTCATGATTGGATGGGTGGCCATCCTAGTGGGAACTGTTATTGGTTGTTCCCTTTTTGGGCCTTCTTTTGTAGAATTTCTTGGCTGATTTTTTGGGGGTTGCCTCCCAGTTCCTTATTGTTTGTTATTGGATCCTTCTTTTGCCTTGGTTTTGTATTTGATTATTCTCCTACGATTAGTGTTTGTTGGGTGCATTATTTGCAGCACATTTTATGTTGTTATTATGCTTTTTGTCAGCTTAGTCTTTATTATTGGGGAAGTTTGGTTTTTTGACTAGTCCTGGCTAGCTGCTATTATTGCCTTTCTATGGTGGTTGTGCATCTTTTGGACCTCATGTTGTGTGGTGCTTTGTTGGTTTTGCTTTTCCTAGTGGGATGCTTCTTTTATTACTTATGATGGGCTATTCTCAGGGTTGCCTAATATTTTACTAGGTTTGGTTGGAGGACTTTTAGTTATTTTTAGAATCTTGGTTGGTTAATTTTTAACTTTTTTGTTGGCTATTTCTCTATTAATTTACCATGTGTCTAGTGCTTGCTGATAGCTAGTTCTAGTTTTCCATAGTATTTGGATAATGTCAATTGTTGGTGTTCTGATTTTGTTCTAGCCTCTCCCTAGATTATTGTGATTAGTCTGCTGTGGTTTTTGTTTGGTGGTTTGCTTGCTAGCTAGTTGCTAGTCAGTTGCTCTTTATTTAATGGTGTAGGATCTAAAACTCTATGGACTACTGGCCATGGATGTTTGCTCAAGATATCGGCTATGATGGCTTTGATGCTACTCACCTCTTCTCTTTGGTTGGTAGCATTACATATGATTGTAACCCTTCTTTATGAAGTTTAGATGCTCATATGTATTGTGCCCCTTGAGATGATCCTAGAGCTAGCCTAGTTTCACTCTCTTCTTTTCCTCTCTTTATCTTTATCCTTTAGCTATGACTTTGCCTTTTAATGTTTTGATTTATTTTCTGAGGTTGGAACTTTATAGTGGAATGGTCATTACTTAGTCAACCCAAGTGTTGTTGTCAATCTTGCTTATCTTGCTTTCTCAAAGAATCATGAACTGCTTTCATCCTTTTACTATTTTGATTTATTTAGTCTTACTTTATGTCTTTTTTCTTATGCTATTTGTTGTATTTCCTCTTTTATTTTCTTTACTTTTTAATGTACTTAGATAGGGGTTTAGCTCTTAGGCTTCTTGTTGCTCTTGAGCGAGACTTAGAGCTTCTTTAAGGACATTATATCTTTTCCATTTATGATAATAAAAGTTTAACTTTCCCCAAAAAATAAATCCTAAATCATAAACAACCCTAAACCCTAAAACCTAAATCCTAAATCCTAAACCATAAACAACCCTAAACCCTAAAACCTAAATCCTAACTCCTAAACCATAAACCCTAAACCCTAAACCCTAAACTAAACCCTAAATATAAACACTAAACTAACCTAAACCTAAAACCCTAAACCTAAACTAAAAAATAGCCAAAATCAAAACTAAATAAAACTTAAAAAAAATAAATAAAAAAATAAAATAAAATAATATAATAAAATAAAATAAAAAAAAAAACCTAAACTTAAAATAAAAAAAAATAAACTAAAATAAAATAAATAAGAAATAAAACTTAAAATAAAAACATTAATAAAATAAAAACTAAACCTAAATAAAATAAAATAAAACTAAATAAAACTAAACCTAAAATAAACCCAAACCTAAAAATAAAACCTAAACCCTAAACCATAAACCCTAAAAAAAAACCATAACCCTAAACCCTAAACCTACAACACTAAACCCTAAACCCTAAGTTATAAACCCTAAACCCCAAACTTTGTTAAAAAAAATCTTAAACTCAAAACTTTAAACCTAAGCCACCTAAAACTAAACCTAAACCTAAACTTAAACCTAAACCCACCAAACCCTAAACCCTAAACACTACCCTAAACCCTAAACCCTAAACACTAAACCTTAAAACCATAAACCCTAAACCCTAAAACCTAAACCTAAATAAAATAAAATAAAATAAAGCACTAAACCTAACTAAACCTAAAATAAAAAATAAATAAAATAAAACTAAACTAAAATAAAATAAATAAAACCTAAACTAAACTAAGAAATAAAAGAAACTTGTAAATAAAACTTAAATAAAATAAAAACTAAACCTAAAATAAAATAAATAAACCTATGATAAAATAAAATAAAAAAATAAATAAAAATTTAAACCTAAATAAATCTAAGAATAAATAAAAATAACACTAAACCGTAAACTAAAAAAACCTAAACCTAAAATAAAACAAAAATAAACAAAATAAAATAAAACTAAACCTAAACTAAAATAATCTAAAATAAAATAAATACAACCTAAACCTAAAATAAACTAAACCTAAACTAAACTTAAAATAAATAAAATAAACTAAAAAAAATAAACTACAAAAAATAAAACCTAAAAATAAATAAAATAACAACTAAAACCTAAACCTAAAACATAAAATAAAACCTAAAGTTAAACCTAATGATAAAATAAAACATAAACCTAAAAAATAAATAAAACTAAACTAAAAAAATAAACCTCAACATTACTAAAAAATGAACTAAAATAAAAAAACCTACACTAAAATAAATAAACCTAAAATAAAAAAACTAAACTAAATAAAAATAAAAATAAAACTAAATAAAATTAAAATAAATAAAAAATAAATTAAATAAAGTAAATAAACTTAAACCTATCAGTTTACTTAATTAAAAAAGATCCTAAACCCTAAACCCTAAACCCTAAAAATCCTAAACCTTAAATCTAAACCCTACCCTAACTCTTGCCCCAATAATAAACCCCAAACCTAACTAACCTAAACCTCCTTAAACCTTAAACCCTAAAACCACCCAACCTGACCTAATAAATCTTAAACCTCTTTCCAAACCTTAAACCTCTACTAAACCTTAAATCTGACCAAACCAACTGTGACCCTGAGCCCAACCTTAAACCTAAAACAACTACTAAACCTACTCTTACTCTAAACCCAGACCTACCATGGCTTTAAAAACCACAAAATCTAAACAGACCTAAACCACCCTAAAACTTTAAACTTAAACTAAACCATAAACCATCACCCTAAACCCTAAACCCAACCTAAACCCTAAACCTAATAAATCTAAAACCCTAAACCTAAACCTAATCCTAAACCTAAACACAAACCCTAAACAACATAAACCTAAAGTAACTAAATAACTTAAAAATAAACTAATCCTAAAACCTATAAACCTAAACCTAAACCTAAACCCTAAACCTAAAACCCTAAACCTAAACTAAACCTAAATAAATTTAAAAATAAACTAAACACTATAACTTAATAAACCTATATATAACCTAAGAATGGGCAGAACCATGACGGCAGGAACATCACCGTCAACTAGGGTCAGTCTAGATATGGCGGTGGAGGTGAAGGCAGAGGCGATCTAGAGGCGCTGGTGGATATGGAGGTGATGGTCGGAGTAGTTGTGGTTATGGAGGAGGGAAAAGTCATAGAGGTTATAGCTGCTATGATGGCAGAGGGAGAGATCAGGGATATGATAGTGGATCCCTACTAAAAGTGGGGTGGTTTTGAAGGCTGAGAAAGAGAATGATCTATTGCTTATGGAATTGTGTCTTTATATTAAAGATGATTCTAGTTATCTAGGTTTTGATTTTTCTATGCTTGATTTTCTATCTATATTGTCTTGGCTTAGAAAACTTGGTGGGTTACTTGGTTGATGAAATTAAAAAAGAATTATTTAATTTGTTCTCTATTAAAAAAAACAAAAACCCTAAACCCTAAACTAAAACTTGAACCCTAAACCTAAAACCTAAACCCTAAACCCTAATCCCTAAACCCTAAACCCTAAAAGCCTAAACCCTAAACCCTAAACCCTAAACCCTAAACCTTAAACCGTAAACCATAAACCCTAAATCCACCCTAAACTCCAAATCCAAAACCCTAAATGTGAAACCCTTAACTAATCCTAAACCCTAAAAAGCTACAAACCTAAACCTAATTAAATAAAACTAAAAAATAAAATAAATAAAAAAACTTGAACCTAAATAAAATAATAAAAAAATAAAATAAAATCTTAAACTAAAACATAAACCTAAACCTAAACCCCAAAAGAAAATTAAATAAAATTAAAACTAAATTAAAATAAAATAATAAAACTAAAAAGGAAACCTCAACCTAAAAACCTAAAATAACTAAAATATAAAACCTAAACTAAAATAAATAAATCTAAAATAAATAATAAACTAAATAAAATAAATAAACGTAAATAAAATAAAAATAAAATAAAAAATAAATAAACTAAACTTCTTAGTTTACTTAATATTAAAAAATAATAATAATAATAATAATAATAATAATAATAATATAAAAAAAATAAATAAAAAAAGACCTAAACTATACTAAATAGCTTAAAAATAAAATAAATAAAAACCTAAATAAAATAAATAAAATAAAAACTTAAACTAAAATCTAAACCTAAACCTAAAGCTAAACCTTAACCTAAACCTAAAAATAATATAAAATAAAAATTAAAAACTAAAATAAAATATTATGAATAAAAACCTAAACTAAACTAAAAATAAAATAAACCTAAAACTAAAAAAAAATAAATAAAAATAAAACTAAATAAAAATAAAATTAACCTAAAATAAAATAAAATAAAAACTAAATAAATACCTCAACCTAAAAAATAAACCTAAAATTAAATAAATAAAACCTAAACCCTAAAATAAAAAAAAACCTAAATCTAAAATAAACAAAATAAATTAAACTAAAACTAAACTAAAATAAACTAAACTAAAATAAATAAAATCTTAACGTAAACCTAAAATAAGCTAAACCTAAACCCTAAACTAAATAAAATAAAATAAACTAATAAATCTAAACTTTAAAATTAAAAAATAAATAAAAATAAACTAAAACTTAAATAAAATAAAATAAAAAACCTAAAAGCTAAAATAAAAATAAACCATAAACCTAAAATCAAATAAAATAAAACTAAGCTAAAAAATAAACATAAACCTAAACCTAAACCTAAAAAAAAACTAAAAAAAAACTAGATCAAATAAATAAACTAAACTAAATAAAAAATAAAATAAAAAATAAAATAAAATAAAATGTATTATAAATAAAAATAAATTAAATAAACCTAAAAGATAAGTTTACTTAATTTATAAAAAAAACCCTAAACCAAAACCATAAAATAAATCCTAAAATAAACCCTAAACTAACATAAACCCTAAACTAAACCCCAAAACTAACCCTAAACCTAAACCCCCAAACCTAAATCTAAACCCTTAACCCTAAACCCAAAACCTAAATCTTAAACCTCAAAAAACCTAAACTCAAAAACCACTAAACTAAACCCTAAACCCTAAACTATACCTAAACCCTAAACCCTAAATTAAACTTATTTTCACTTTTTGGCTAAGTTGAGTAATGTTTTGATCTCTTGCTTTTGGATTGGCCTAGTGGTTGCTATCTTTTCAGCCTTGGTTTTTTTTTATCCTGGTGGTTGCTATCTTTTGTATTGTGTTACTCTAGTTGCTGGTGGATGAGATGGATTCTTCCCTGGCTTTATTAACTTTTTTGCACTACTTGGTTTATTGGCTCTCCTCTTGAACTCGAATTACATTTTGCTAGTTTTTCATGGTTGGATGGGTGGCCTAGTGGGAATTGATATTGGTTGTTGCCCTTGTGGGCCTTCTTTTCAAGAATTTTTTGGCTACTTTTTTGGGGGTTTCCTCCCAACTCCTTATTATTTATTGATGGATCCTTCTTTTGCCTTAGTTTGGTGTTTGCTTATTCTTCTAGGATTAGCCTCTACTAGCTACATTATTTGCAGCATGTTTTATGTTATTATTATGCTTTTTATCAGGTTAGTCTTTGTTGCTAGGGAAGTTTGGTTTTTTGTCTAGTCCTAACTAGCTACTACTGTTCCCTTTCTATGGTGGATGTGCTTCTTTTGGACCTCTGTTGTGTGGTGCTTTGTTGGTTTTCTAGTTTACCTTAGGTGTTAGGGATGCTTCATTTGTTGGTTACTTGTGATGGGCTATTCTCTGGTGGTTTCCTTATAACTATTTTACTTACCTTGTTTGATTGGAGGACTTTTAATGGTCTTTGGAATCTTGGTTGGTTGATTTTTTTTCTTTGTTGGTCTTTTCCTTCTTCTTGGATAATTTGCTGGAGCCTTTGGAAGGCTAAACCCTAAACCTTAAAAACATAAAACATAAAACCCTAAACCCTAAACCCTAAACCCTAACACTAAACTCTAAACCCTAAACCCTAAATCCTAAACCCTAAACATAAATGTAAAGTAACTAAATAAATTAAAAAATAAATCTAAACCCTAAGTCCTTTTAAACCTAAACTTAAACCTAAACCTTAAGAATGGATAGAACCTTGATTACACGAACATCACTATCAACCAGGTTCAATCTAGATCTAATGATGGAGGTGAATTTGGAGGTGGTGGTTGTCACAATCGTGGTGGGGTATCTAGAGGTGCTGGTGGATATGGAGGTGGTGTACAGGTGGATGATGGAAGCGGGAGGCGGCAGAGGTTACAAGTGGTGGTGGTGGAGGAGAGATCATATGATGGTGGATACCACTACTGAGAGGTGATTCGATGGGGAACTGAAGAATGGCCATTCAATCTACTTATGGAACTATGTCTTTACAATAGAGCGATTCTAGTTATCTAGGGTTTTGATTTGCTATGAGTGCTCATTTTGATCTATGTAATCACTTGTGTCTTAGAAAGCTTGGTGTGTTACTTGGTTGAAATCAAAAGAAGAAATGTTGAATCAATTTGTTCTCTGTTAAAAAAACCCTAAACCCTAAACCCTAAAACTCTAAACACTAAAGCTAAATACTAAACCCTACCCTAAACCCTAAACCCTAAACCCTAAACCCTAAACCTAAACCTAAAACCTAAAACCTAAAACCTAAATAAACTAAATAAAACCTAAAATAAAATAAATAAAAAAACCTAAACCAAAATAAAATAAGAAAATAAAATAAAATATAAACATAAATTGAAACCTAAACCTAAAATAATATAAAATCAAAACTAAACTAAATCAAATAAAATGAACAAAAAATAAAAATTGAACCTAAATTAAAAATAAAATAAAATAACCTAAATAAAATAAAAAATAAAACTAAAAAAATAAAATAAATTTAAAATAAAAAACTAAACATAAATAAAATAAAAAACCTAAATAAAAATCTAAAATAAAATTCTAAAATAAAAACCAAAATAAAATAAAAACTAAACCTAAAATAAAATAAAATAAACCAAAAATAAAATAAAATAAAATAAATAAAATCTAAACCTAAATAATTAACCTAAAAAACTTAAAATAAATAAAATAAAATAAAACTAAAAAAAACTTAAACCTAAAATAAAAATAAAAAATCCAAACCTAAACTAAAATAAATAAAACCTAATCATAAATCTAAAATAAACTAAACCTAAACCTAAACAAAAACTAAACGAAATAAAATAAACTAGAAATAAACCTAAACATAAATTAAAAAAAATATAAATTTAAAATAAATCAAAAGTAAAATAAAAGCCTAAACCAAAACCTAAAAATAAAAAATAAAACCTAAAACTAAAAAATAAACCTAAACCTAAACCTAAAATAAACTAAACCTAAACTAAATAAATAAAATATAAAAATAAACCTAAAACTAAAATAAAATAAAAAATAAACCTAAACCTATAAAAAAATAAATAAAACCTAAACCTAAACCTAAACCTAAAATAAAATAAAATAAACTAAACTAAAAAAAAATAAACTAAACCAAAACCTAAACCTAAAAATAGAACTAAAATAAAAAACCTAAACTAAAATAAATAAACTAAGCTAAATAAAAAAAATAAACCTAAATAAAAATAAAAAAATTAAATAAAATATACTAAATAAACCTAAACCACCGGGTTTACTTAATTTTAAAAAATAAAAATAAAAATAAAAATAATAAAAAACCCTAAACCTAAAAAACCAAAACCCTAAAACCCTAAACCTAACCCCTAACACTAAACCCTAAACCCTAAACCTTAAACCTTAAAGAGAATAATACCAATAACCCACCAAATAAAGGGTAAATAACCACAATAAACACCAATCTGTAAAGGATCATATACCATCCAAACCAAGTAGTAGTAGAGCCACTAAAATTGGAAGAGAAAGAAAAGACACAAAGGATCAACCAAACTAAACTGTAGCAGAGCCACCAAAACCATAAAGGGAAGAAAAAGTTAGAGCCAAAACCTAAATAGTCCAACTAGCTCAAAGAAATTAAAGGGAAGCAACATAGTAGAAAAATAAATGGCAAAAGCCATAAGCAACAAATCCCAACAAAAAAGAAGCCAACCACGAAGAAAATCCAAATAGCAAAAATACACAAAAGTATAAGACAAGGCACCAATCACCCAAGTGCCCGGACAAAGGCTAACAAAACAACTAGGCCAAACTAGCCAAAGGAAAATCAATCAGCTAAAGAAAAAGAACAAAAATATAAAAGAAACTAATATATGGTAGCCCAAATTTATCTAAATTAGACAAACCTCTTAAATGCTAAGGAATATTATCATTGGTAAACAAAGTAAAGTTTGAGAGATCGCACCCCAAACTAGCTAAAAAATTAGTACAAGAGTTACCTTCTCTTAAAATATGTGTAATTTTAAAAGAAAGTTTAGAGATAATAACTTTAATATTTCTAATTAAATAGAAAAGCCCAGCATTACCCTTATGGCTAGAATTGATCATAACAACAACCATCTTAGCATAAGATTCCAAAAAAATAGTCTAAAAATTTTTCTCCAAACAAAGCTTAAGAGCATAAAAAATAGCCATCAATTCAGCAAAAATAATTGATTTAATAGAAAGAGGAGTGGAAAATACCAAGATAATATTCCCATGATTATTTCTAAAATTTCCACCACAACCCAACTTGTTATGTGCAATAGAGCCATCAGTATTAATTTTAATACAACAATTAGGAGGCTTAATCCAATGAATAATTTTATATTGAGGAGATGAGCCATAATATGGAAAATTGATACCCAATTTAGAGGTAACAACCTTACACCATCTAAAATTAGTACCATTGAGAAGAGCAGCCCTATGTAAAGAAAAAATCTTTTCTTTAGTCCTAACAATAATCCTTTTATGGTTCATAGGCACATCACGATGTTTAGCTTCATTTCTATTAAGCCAAATAAACCAAATCAAAGTAACAACCACTATAATTTTGATATGCCCTTTAATAGTATTAAGAAAATAAGAATCCAGAAGTTGCATTAACATTAAATTTCCATTAAAATAACTTAAGTTAAATAAATCTTTATAATAACCCCAAACCTTAGAGGCAATGGCACCATTATCAAAAAAAAAAAACATTCTTAATATGGAAACAACACATGCATTTGGAAGGTATATAAAAATCTTTGTCCCAAAGTAAAGAGTCAACAATAATATAATCCCTTAAAATTCTCCACATAAGAATAGAGTTAGAAGTATGAATAATATTATTCCAAATTTTAAGGAAAATATGAGAAGTGGAGTTTTTAACTTTAACATAATGCCAATTATCTTTAAAAAAAATTCTCTATTACTAGAAATTTTAAAAAGAATTTGATCCAAATAATTACCATCAATAGAAATATTAATGATGTTATTATTACTAATGAATCAACTCATTTAAAAAGAGAAATTACATTCCCCATTATAAATAAAATGACTAACTTTCAAAGAAGAAGTACAATAGGTATAAGCAAAGAATCAATGAAAAAGTCCCCCATCTAGTTATCATGCCAAAAGAAAAAAGACCCATTATAAATACCCCAAAACAATGAGAGGTTCCACTTTCCATTTAATATCATAAAGTTATTTCCAAACAATAGAATCACCATGTTTATAATTGCAAATCAAACGATGCTTACCTTGCAATATTTAAATTTCATGAATTTAGTCCAAAGACTTCCATTTTTTTGAAAAATCCACCAAAGAAGAAAACATTGGTGGAGTCCATCAAATCTGCACCCAAGGCCACCTTCATAAATAGAACCACACATATTGGACCAAGAGTCCAATGAAGCTTTGGCTGAATTCCTAGAACCCCAAAAAAACTTATTAAAAAGTCTTTCAATGGATAAGAATAAGGGAATTAGAACAATATTAAGCAAGATAAAAGGAAGAAAAGAATAAAGAGTACTTTTAATAAAAATTAATCTACCACAAAATGATAAAAACTGAAATTCAAGGGTAGAAATTTTATTTTTAATATTATGAATTACCTCATTTAAGAGATGGAATCTCTTATGACCATAATATAAAGGGGAGCCTAAATATTTAATAGAAGATTTTGATGAGAAAACGTAATATCCATTATTTTATTAATTCTATGAGAGGTAGAAGTAGAAGTGATAAAACAACTTTTATGAGTACTAATCAAAACCACTTTCCTTTTCAAATTTATTTAAAAACCCTTAAGCATTTAACATAATGTAATGAGCCATTACAAAATATTATGAAATCATCAACAAAGCTTAAATGAGAGATAGCCAAACCACTAAGATTCTTGAAATACATAGTAGAATTCTTCTAAAAAAAGATTAAGCCAACAAGAAAAATATTCAATCGCAATAATAAAAAGCGACAGAGAAAGAGGGTCACCTTGTTTTATACCTTGAGAGGAATTAAAGAAACCAAAGTTTTCACCATTTATAACTAATGAAAACCAAACATTTCTAATTATATTGTTAACCAAAGAAACAAAATGATTAAAAAACCAAATAAAAATAGAATGCTATTAAGAAAATCCCAAGAAATGTTATCATAAGCTTTTATGATGTCAAGCTTAAAAGTAAATTATCACCTCTAGTTTTAACATTCAAATAATAAATCAATTCTTGAGCAAGCAAGAAGTTATCCAAAATAATTCTTCCTTTTATAAAGCTGATTAGAGATATAATCTTAGGAAAAAACTTACTAAGTTTATTAGTCAAAATTTTAGAAATCAATTTATTGGAAAAAGTACAAAGACTAATAGGTCTAAAGCCATTCCAAAAGTCAGGATTATAATTCTTAGGAATACGAACAATACAAGTGCTAGTAAAATATTTAGGAATAGAATTCTAGCAAAAAATCTTTAGTAGCATTAACAAGATCAGCTTTAATAATAAACCAAGCTTTTTGAAAGAATAAAGTAGTGTAACAATCCAGCCCTGCAACAAAATCAACATTCATACCATTATGAATATTAAAAAAATTCTCATTAGAAGGAGGAGTAGCCAAGCACTCATTATCCTCTATAGACATAATATAAGGGATGATAGAGGGATTGGATTAATGCTTAAGTTGACAACTTTTTATTTAAAAGATCTTTAAAATAATTAAGAGCAGACAAAAATATATCTTCTTTTTCAGTAAGCCAAGCACCATCAAAGTTATTGATTCTATGAATGCGACCAAGAACTCTTCTTTTCATTATAAAAGCATAAGTGTTTCTTTCCCCTCATAAAGATGATTAGAGGTAGCTTTTTTGTCTCCAATAAGTATCCTCCATATTGAAACTTAATTAGATTATTTTAGCTTTAGTGATTAGAATAAAAGGAGAATTAGTAATAACAAGTTCTTCCAAATATTTCACCTTTGTTCCATATTCTTGATATTATCAAAAGATTTTAAAATAGTTTTGCTCCACCAAGTGATATTATGCTTAAGCCTTTTAAGCTTATTCCAAAACCTCATCATAACAAATGTAGAATCATCAGGAGAAAGAGGATAACAAAAATTATAAGCAATAACATCAAGAAAACTTTTATCTTGTAGCCACATATTTTGAAAACAAAACATTTTAATGATATTATTGTTATGAACAACACCCTTAATAGAAATCAAAAGAGGGGCATGATCCAAGGGTGTTCTACTAAGATGCTCATCCAAAGTTAATGGCCAATGGTTTAACCAATAATTATTAAATAAGGAACGATCCAACTGTTGCCACAATCTATGATTATTCCAAGTAAATGGAGAACCAATGAAACCAACATCATGAAAATTACAATCCAAAATCATATTTGCAAAATCTTCCATTCAATGTAAATTCGGCAAAGAACCCCCTTTCCTTTCATTCAAAGAAAGGACCACATTGAAATCCTCACCAACAATCCAAGAATCATTAATAGAAGAAAAACTAGATAATTGATCCCAAAATTATCCTCTAACTTGTTACAAGCGCATATACAAAAGAGCCAAAAGCATGATAATCACCAAATGAAATATCCACAATAATAACTTGATAATCATTAAAAACATAAATAGTAAGAGAATTATTCCAAAATAACCAAATCTTATTATTGTTACTGAAATAAAAGTTGCTAAAACCAATCATCCTGGTCACATGCATTATTTTAAAAGAAAAAAATAAGAGGTTCAAGAATAACCAAGAAACCAAAATTATAAATTTTACAAAGATTCCTAATTCTATTCCTAACAGCAAGAGTACCAATGCCCCTCACATTCCAAATAAGAAAGTTAAACATTATTTTTATTACAAAGAAGATGAAGAAGATCGAGTAGATCTAGAAACTTTAGAGGATAATTTTTAAACTATTTTTCCTTTTCATAAAAATAGTTTGAAAATCATCTCATTCTCCATTGATTCATCATCAGAAAATATTTATTTATCATTATTATAACAATAGATTTAGAGAAAATCCCATTTGACAAGAAGACAAATCCTCTTTATCCATTAAATGAGAATTATCACTAAGCAAAACCATCTAGAATAATAGTTAAAGAATGGGCAAAATAGATTTATTAAGCAAACAAACAATGGTGCACTTTATCAAGCACCATACCATCATTCTTGCCCAAATTCAAAGAAGATAAAATAATATTTTCTTTTAAAAATTTTTGAGGCAAAATAACAGAACCATTTTCTATAAGATTTTTAGCAACATAAATCTCTTTAGAATCTAAAACTAAAACATGAAAATCATCCACTTACAAATTTTCAAGAATAACAAAAATCTTAGCAGCTAAAACCTGATTACTCTCCAAAACAGTTTCATAAGCATTTTTAACAAGCTTATCACTATCTCTTACATTGGGAACAACATTAGAAACATTAGGAACAACATTAGAAACATCAACAATATCATTCACAACACCATTATCCTTTTCATTTAAAGTAGTTTTTCTTTTATCACTTTTTAAATCTCCAATTTTGCCAGCAACCTTAGGATCTTTAACCACTTTCTTTTGAAGATGTGGATGAGTAACAAAATATTCTGAGACATTAAGTCTATGAGTTTTGTAATGATTGTAGAAAGCTCGGCTAGTTATTCATTATCCAAATCAAAGCACATAATAGATAGAACACCTTTGAAGGCATATGAACCAGGTTTAAAGAAATATCTGATGAAGTTGAAAAATCCTTACTAGATAAAGCATCTTTGAAGGATTTAGAGGAAATAGGTTTTGCTATACCCAAAGAATTAGAAGCCCGAGCCAGAGTAGTTGTAGCATTTGGTTTTCCCTAAGTATTCATAGAAACTGATGCCATGGCAAATGGTACCACTTAAAAATCGAACATGGATCAGCCAAAGGCCAAAGATCTAAAGCCAAACTAGAAGAAATTTCTAGAAAACCAGCTCATAAACGATGAGAAATAGAATGAAAATGATTCAAGAATCGTTAGAGCTCAGGACAATGAGGGGTTTTTTTTTCATTTTTTGGTTTATTTTTTTTGGTTCATTTTATTTTTTTTATTTTGTTTTTATGGTGTTTGGAGTTTAGGGTTTAGGATTGTAAGTTGTAGGTTTTTAGTGTTTAGTTGGAGCAAAAAATTTGCGATTGATGGCGGTATTAGAACTTTGTTGGTTATTGGTTATGGGTTAGCTCCATAGCTGAGGTAAGTTTGATTGTGATGGCTGGGATGTTTTTTTCATTTTTTTTTGGCTGGTAGCATTATTTGTAACTGTAACCCTTCTTTTGGAGTTTGGATACTCACAAATTTTGTTGCTCCTTTATTTGAGCCTTATACGTGGCTTTTATTATTTTTCTCTCTCTTTGTTCTTAACTTTCTTTTCATCTTTTCTTCTTATCTCTTAAGTTTCTTGCAAGTTTTTTCTTGTGGTCTTCAGTGGTTTGTGATCTTTTAGAGGGTTTCAGTTGTTCTTTTCTTTTTTCTTTTTTGCTTTTCTTTTCTCTTTAGGGGATTTATCTCTTTAGGCTTTAGCTCTTTGAGCATTAGTTTTTGGAGATTTATCCCATTTTAAGAACTTTATAATCCTTTTATTGTGGCAATAAAATTTTCCTATTTTTGAAAAAAAAAACCATAAACCCCAAACCCTAAACCCTGAAAACTTGAAAACCCAAACCTAAACTAAATAAAAACTAAACATAAATAACATTAAAAAATAAAATAAATTAAAATCCTAAACCTTAACCTAAAAATAAAATAAAATAAACAACAAAAACTAAACTAAAATAAAATAAATGAAAACCTAAATTAAACTAAAAAAAATAAAATAAATGTAAAAATAAAAAACCTAAATAAAAAAACCTAAATGTAAATTAAAAATAAAATAAACCTAAAATGAAATAAATAAAAATAATAAAACCTAAACCTAAAAAAATAAACCTAAAAATAAATAAAAAATAAAACCTAAACCCTAAACTACAAAAAAGGCTTAAACCTAAAAAAAAATAAAAAAATAAAATAAAATTAACCTAAGACTAAACTAAAATAAACTAAGCTAAAATAAATAAAACCTAAACCTAATCATAAACCTAAACTTAAACCTAAACCTAAACCCAAACTAAATAAAATAAAATAAACTAAAAATAAACATAAACCTAAACTAAAAAATAAAACCTAAAAATAAACCTAAAATCGAAACCTAAAAAAAAAATATAAAAACCTAAACCTACACCAAAAAAATAAAAAATAAAACCTAAACCTAAAAAATAAAAAAAAAAAACTCAACTAAAAATAAACCTAAACCTAAAAAATAAACTAAAAAAAAAAACTAAACTAAAATAAATAAACCTAAAATAAATAAAGTAAATTAAATAAAAAATAAAAATACACCTAAATAAAAATAAAAAAAATAAAAAAAAACTAAAATAAATATAAAATAAAATAAACTAAATAAACCTAAACCTACTGTTTATTTAATTTTTTAAAACCATAAATCCTAAACCCTAAACCCTAAACCCTAAAACCCTAAACCTACAACCCTAAACCCTAAACCCTAAACCATAAACCCTAAAAAACCCTAAACCCCAAACCTTAAACCCTAACCCTAAACCATAAACCCTAAACATTAAACCCTAAACCCTAAACTTTAAACCCTAATCCTAAACCCTAATCCGTAAACCCTAAACCCCAATCCCTAAATAAAAACTAAAACTAACTAAATAAATTAAAAAATAAACTTAAGCACTAAAACCTAATAAACCTAAACCCTAAGAATGGGTAAAACCTGAGAAGGAACTTCACCATCAACCAGTCACCTAGATCTGGTGGAGGAAAAGCCGAGGCAATTATCATGTGGTGGTGGGATCGAGGTGCTCGTGGATATGGAGGTGGTGGTCTGGAGCAAAGGGTGGTTATGGAAGTGGAAGGAGCACAAGAGGTTACAAATGTGGTGGTGGTGAGGGAGAGATGGGATATGATGGTGGATCCCGCTACTTGAGAGGCTGAGGTGATTCTAATGGTAACTAGAGAAATTGAAGAACGGTTGATCGGATTTGCTACTTATGGAACTATGTCTTTACAGTAGAGAAAGTTCTAGTTATCTAAGGTTTTTGATTTGTTCTATGCATGCTCATTTTTTATCTATGTCATCGCTTATGTCTTAGAAAACTTAGTGTGTTACTTGAAATGCTGAATTTGAATTTGTTCTCTGTTAAAAAAAACCAAAAATCCTAAACTAAAACCTGAACCCCAAACCCTAAACTAAAACTAGAACCCTAAACCCTAAAAACCCTAAACCCTAAACCCTAAAATCCCTAAAACCCTAAACCCTAAACCCTAAACCCTAAACCTAAACCCTAAACCCTAAACCCTAAACTAACCCTAAACCCTAAACCCTAAAAAGCTAAAAACCTAAACTTAAACTAAATAACACCAAACAAATAAAATAAATAAAAAAACCTAAACCTAAAAAAATAAAAAAATAAATTAAATTAAAACTAAAACCTAAACCTAAACCTAAACCTAATAAAAAATAAAATAAAATAAAATAAAATAAATATAAACCTAAACAAAACTAAAAAAATAAAACCAAAAAAATATAAAAACTAAATCTAAAATAAAAATAAAATAAAATAATAACTAAATAAAAACCTAAACCTAAAAAATAAACCTAAAAATAAAATCTAAAAAAAAACCTAAACCCTAAACTAAAATCTAAACCTAAAATAAAAGTAAAATAAACCTAAACCTAAACTGAAATAAACTAAACTAAAATAAATAAAACCTAAACCTAAACCTAAACTAAATAAAATAAAATAAAATAAACTAAAAATAAACCTAAACCTAAAATAAAAAATAAAACTAAAAAATAAACCTAAAATAAAAACCTAAAACTTAAACCTAAAAAATAAAATAAAAGCTAAACTAGACTTATAAATAAAAATAAAACCTAAACTTAAAAAAATAAAATAAAAATAAAACTAAACTAAAAATAAACCTAAACCTAAACCTAAACCTAAAAAATAAACAAAAATGAAAAACCTAAACTAAAATAAATAAACCTAAAATAAATAATCTAAATTAAATAAAAATAAAAATAAAATAAACTAAAATAAATAAAAAATAAACTAAATAAATTAAATAAACCTAAACGTATGAGTTTACTTAATTTAAAAAAAAAAAACCTAACCCTAAAACTAACACTAAACCTAAACCTTAAACCCTAAACCCTAAACCTAAACTAACCTAAACTAAACCCTAAACCCTAAACTCTAAACTAAACCCTAAACCTAAACCCTAAAACCTAAAACCTACAACCTAAACTCTAAAACCCTAAACCCTAAACCTAACCCTAAAACCTAAACCTTAAACCTTAAACTATAAACCTAAAACTATAAACCCTAAACCCCAAATACTAAACTCTAAACCTAAACTTAAACCATAAACCTAAACCCTAAACTTAAACTATAAACCTCAAAACCCTAAACCTTTAAAACCTAAACCTTAAAGCCTAAACACTAAAGCTTAAATCCTAAATCTTAAAGCCTAAACACAAAATCCAAAACCTTAAGCCCTAAACCCTAACCCTAAACCCTAAACCCTAAACTCTAAACCCTAAACCAAAAACATTAAGCTTATTTTCACTTTTGGCCTAAGTTGGGTTATGTTTTGACCTCTTGTAGTTGGCCTAGTGGTGGTTACTAGGTGGTTCTATCTTTCCAACTTGGTTGGCTTGGTTTTAGACTGGTGGCTATCCTTCTACCTTATTACTCTTGCTGTGGATGAGATGGTTTCTCTGATTTATTCTATTTTTGCATTGGTTGGTTTGTTCCTCCTTGAACTCAAATTAATTTTTTTTTTTTTCATGGTTGAATGGGGCCTTCCTAGTGGGAACTACTATTGGTTGTTGCCTTTATGGGCCTTCTTTGAGAGTTTCCTACTTTTTGGGGTTCTCTTAGTTTTTTGTTATTTATTACTGGATCCTTCTTTTGCTTTGGTTTTGTGTTTGGTTATTCTCCTAGGATTAGCCTCTACTGGGTGCATTATTTATAGTAGGTTTTATGTTGTTACTATGCTTCTTGTCAGATTAGTCTTTATTGCTGGGGTAGTTTGGTTTTTGATGGATGACCGCTACTATTGCCTTTCTATGGTGGTTGTTTCTTTTGGACCTCTATTATGTGGTACTTTGTTGGTTTTCTACTTTTCCTTGGTCAGGGATGCTTCCTTTGTTGGTTACTTATGATATTGTTCTCGGTGGTTACCTTATGGCTATTTTACATATGGTTTGAGGACTTTAGTTATCCTTGAATCTTGGTTGGTTGATTTTTTCTTGTTGGTCTTTTCCTTCTTCTTGGATAATTTGGAGCCTTTTACTATGCTTGAACCTTTATTGATCTTTTGATTGGAATTTTGGTTTCTAGTGGTTGGCCTTTTGGTCCCATTTTTTTGTGGTTGTTTTCCTTTTGGTGATTTTCACTAGTTGCAACTTATGCTTCCTTCAGCTGATGGTTTCATCATGACATGTTTAGTCATTTATCATCGCTCACCCTGTTTTGGCTTGGTGACTACTACTTGCTAGGACTTTTGCTTGGGGGCTTTTATCTTGGTTTTGTTAGTTGATTCTCTATTAATTGGCATGGGTTTGGTGCTTGCTGATGGGTAGTTCTAGTTTTTCCTGGTTTGGAGCTTGGATGGATATTTGGATAATGGCCGTTGTTTGTGTTCTGACTTTGTTCTAGCCTCTTTCTAGGTTTCTATGATTAGTCTATTATGGTTTTTTTTGTGTTTTGGCTACTAGCTAGTTGTTGGTCGATTTCTCTTTGTTTAATGGTGCAAGATCCGAACTCTATGACTTGGGCGATGTTTGCTTGTATCGTATGTGCTATGATGGCTTTGATGTTACTCACCTCTTCTCTCTAGTTGGTAGCATTACATATGATTGTAACCCTTCTTTATGAAGTTTGGATGCTCATATGTATTGTTTGCCCTTGAGATGATCCAAATTGAGCTAGAGCCTTCTCTTTCTCAACTCTCTCCATTTCCACTCTTTGTCCTTATCCTTTTTAGCTATGACTTTTGCCTTTGTAGTGTTTTGTAGATTTCTTTTATAGGTTGGAACTTTATAGAGGGAATGGTCAATGTACAGTCAACCGAAGTGTTATTATTGTGGATATTGCTTATCTTGCTTCCACAAAGGAATCATGAACTGTTGTTGACTCATCCTTTTACTATTTTTAGGATTTATTTTAGTCTTACTCTGTGTCTTTTTCTCTTATGCTTTTAACTTATATTTTCTCTTTATTTTCTTTCTTTTCTAATGTACTTAGATGGGGGTTTAGCTCTTTAGGTTTCTTATAGCACTAAGAGCAATAGAATTTTAGAGCTTTTTTAAGGACATTGTATCTTTTCCTTTTATGGTAATAGAATTAAGTTTCCCTAAAAACACTAAACCCTAAAAACCCAAAACCCTAAACCCAAACCCTAAACCCTAAACTCTAAACCCTAAACCCTAAACCCTAAACCCTAAACCCTAAACCCTAAAAACTAACCCTAAACCTTAAAGCCTAAACACAAAACCTAAGCTAAACCCTAAAACCCTAAAAAAAATCTAAAACCCTAAACCTAAACCCTAACCCTAAACCGTAAACCCTAAACCCTAAACCCTAAACCCCAAACCCTAAACCTAAACTTAAAGTAACTAAATAAACTAAAAAATTAACCTAAAAGCTAAAACCTAATAAACCTATACCTAAACCTAAACCCTAAGAATGAACCTTGATGACAGGAACATCACCTTCAACCGTGCTATCAGATCTAGTGAGAAAAGGCAGGGATTATTATCATGGTGGTGGGGATTTAGAGGTGTTGGTGGATATGGAGGTCATGGTAGAGTGGTGGTTATGGAAGCAGAGGAGTGAGGAAGGTTACAGCGTGGTGGAGGAGGAGAGATCAAGGATATGATGGTGGATCTCGCCATAAGAGGCCGGTGATTCTGAAGAACCGGAGTAATCAAGGATGGCCAATCTGATCTGCTTCTTATGGAATTGTATCTTTATAGCATAGATGGTTCTAGTTATCTAGGATTTTTGATTTGCTCTATGCATGCTCATTTTTTATCTATGTCATCGCTTGTGTCTTAGAAAACTTAGTGTGTGTGGTGTTTATTTTTGAGATGTGGGACACCACCCAGATCTTAGGGGGTACTTATTGAAATGATCGTACATTAAAAAAAAGATGCACTATCTCAAAAGATAGAAATCATCACCCTATGATGGACCTAATCACCTAATAAAGACTCTAAGGCATGATGGGTCTAATGTACCGTAGATCTTTCCCCAACTTTGCATGGAAAAGTAAAGTATGGTTTATATTAAGTGAAGTTCATTAAGTTCCTACGAGGCAAGCCTCCATAGCTAATTACTTTCTAAGGGATGTGAATCCCTTAAGAATACTCTCAATTAAAGTAACAATTAAAGTCTTCAAAGATTTTAAGGCTAGACTATCAAAAGATTAGTTGTATTGGAAAGTCAAGTGGAAAAACTCAAGGAGAAGACTAATTATCGAAGCCAAAGGAAATGAGTAGGGAATGCTCTTGATACTATGAAACCTAGTGAGCATTTCAACCTATCCTATAATTGGGCTTTGTAATTTTGAAATTGAAGACAAGATCAATTTTGTTAAAGTTGACATTTGATTAGAAAGCTAGGACTTGTAATCCAACAACACAAGATTATGGAGATGCCTAAGAGGTGAGGATTTGTGCTTATATCCCAAAAGAAATAACCACTCAGATCTTAAATATAGGGAGCTTTAGCATAAGCTAAAGTGCAACCTAAATCTAAGTAAAAATGGCCATATGGTTTAACTCCATTAGAGAGGATAAATCGCCCGACTGTTGGACTTACAATCACCTAGAATGGTAGCTAGCTAACACCTCCTACACTCTAAATCAAAGAAGTCATCATATGATTTGCAAGATTAGTTTGGCAATTGTTAAATTAGAGAGAAACTAACATCCTTAATCCCACTCCCTAGAAAACTAGAGCATGAGTGGCATGAGCATATAACTTAGTCTAGTGCAAAATATTTTCAAATTTTATTTATTTTAACACTTCATTTAGAGAAATGCTTTGGGTTTTTGATGCCTACATGCATGATGAAATAATGTTGTTGGCTAAATCAACAAGAAGGGGATGTTTTCCAACATAAAGGATGCCCTCATAGGTAAAGAATTCCCCTATCATGTAAGGATGGAAATCCCATATTTCAAGAGTGAAACAATATGATGCATGTTGTATTCAACATTTAGCTAAGGGTTGCTAAATCTTTTAATTATCTTGATTTATGTCTTAGGCTTTATGTGAGGTTATTAATTATTTAAAATTTTAGTTATGAGTTGTAGTTGGGTAGAAAGGTTAATTTGTTTTCTAAGAGACTAATCGCATTCAAGGCCACACATTCAAACATCAAACATATAAAGAAATTAAGAAAAGCATGCCATCCTAATTGTGCACTTTAAACACAACATCAAATAATTTTTATATCTAATGCAAAAGAATAATAGGCCAGTGTGGTCGGGTGTCGCCGTATAGCCCATAAAGAAAAATGGGTAGCAGAGCTCTACCCTTATACAACTGGTACATAAAAGAATAATTTGCAATTTATAAATGATAAATGCTATGGGGGGTCATCAAATCTTTATGTCTTCATGTATCTTCCTCCTTTGATTTGGTTTGCTCCACTTCAAAGGCATCACATGGCCTCCTAGAACAAAGCCTTCTAGCCAATGCTCATCCTTATCCCCCATAGCACTAATCCTAATTCCTAATAAAACATTACATTAAAAATAGAAAAGTAAATCTAAGTACACATGTAAGACAAGTGTTAGCTAAACACACATACAACCCAAGAAGTTATATTTATAATTTGACTTGCTGTACATGGGAAACCAAGCCCACCTATCCTAATTTGGATTATGCTTAGGGGCTTAAGCAACCAGAAGAGAGCATTTATATTTATTTTAAGCACCCTTAAACATAATCCCCGCAATATGATTAGTAATCATGACCAACTATCTAGTTTTA
Source organism: Cymbidium sinense (assembly GCA_021442155.1). Taxonomy (NCBI): domain Eukaryota; kingdom Viridiplantae; phylum Streptophyta; class Magnoliopsida; order Asparagales; family Orchidaceae; genus Cymbidium; species Cymbidium sinense. The sequence continues at coordinate 21,859,688 of CM038221.1, read as the reverse complement.
CAAAACATACACCCAACATTCAGTCCAAAAATAATATATCACAAAATAAAATAAACATCACACCATGCACCATCCTAACATAAGGCTAGAAGTGGTGACTTAATCTAATGTGTGTATTAAGGCTGTTATGTCCTAAACTAGGCTTTTTTAAGATCAAAAGATTCAACTTAAAGGGTTTTCACTTTAAGTGCTTTAATTGATTTGCAAGATTTAATTTGTGTTTTGTTTTCATCTACCATAAACCACTTTCTAAAGCATGTTAATTTGATTTAGTTCTCTTTAGTGAATGGCATATTACACATTTTAGATTAATCCTAAGTTTAGGTTTTCTTTAAATAATTTTACTCAATGTGAAAGGCTCCTTATGATTAATCTAATTGAAATACTATCACATGATACATGCTAAATCATTCCTTTCCATCACATGTAACATGCATATGATTAAGTCCTAAGTATACCTACACATATTATTTGTTTTAGCACACTTGAATGATAGATGTGAGTATGTACATTTGAAGCTTTATATTTCCCCTCTGATTGAATTATTTTATCATATTAATTTAAGGCTCTATCTAAATTCTTATGCAAAAATACATGGGGATGAAATTAAATAGGTATGTGTAATTATTAACCAGGAAAGCAAGGAAATCAAATGACCTCCTTAGGGCTAGCTAAAGCCTCATATTCTTGGGATGTCTAGACTATATACCCACTACATTTAAACCATATGTAAATTTACATGCATGAACATAAGAAAGAGAGCTCAAATCACATGATCAATTAATTAAATCACTTGAACAATTGCAAATGCATATATTTTTAATAAAAATGAAGGATTACCATTCTCTAATTAAATACACACATGCATGTATATAAGACAGAAGCAAGTATGTGCCTTTGTTAAACTAGGGAAGTGAGGTATTCAAATGACCTCCTTAGCGCTAACTAAAGCCTCGTATTCTAAGGATGTCTTGCCTATATACCCTTTAACATTCTCACTTACATAAATTAATACATGAATAAAAGGAAAGGAGCTTCACTTCATACAATTAAGCTATAATCACATGCATCTCTTATGTATTTAGAACTAGCATTCATAGCATATGTAACCATTCATTTATAAGATTTGGAAATTATTTTGGATTTAATAGTGATAATAGCACACATATTATAAATTAAATCAACACATGCAAGCTTGACATATAGGAAAACCATTTGATTTAATTAATTTTGAAAAGAATGTATGATTTCAAATGACATACAACATTTAACATTATTTGGAAAAATGAATAAGCATAAACATGTGATTTCATTCAATTAAATTAATTCCTAGGACAATCAAATCAAATAAAAGCTTTTAAAGAAAACCAATGCATTTTAATTATCACTTTCAATTTCATATTTGATTTGGTTTGAAGAAATGAGGAAAGTTTAGATCCTAACCCATTCCTATATTTGTGATTTAATTTGGTTTAATGAAAAGTAATTAAGTTGATTTTATGGGTTAATTAGGTTGTACTGCATTAAATCCATTAATTAGCCCTTACCTATGTTGCCTTAAGTTAACTAACCTAGTAATTATGATCCAACATGATATGTACATACATTGAAAATTAAATAAGCAATGAACCTAAGAAATTAAATTGATTAATGCAATTGACTCATAATTAGTGATTAATTAAGTTAGGAAACTTAATTAAGTACTTCATAGTTTTCCCACACATGTGGGTTAACCTTAATTTCCTTAAATGCCTTTAGGATATTCAACACCTAAAGATCTACTAATGAATTGATTAATTAAGATTCCATGTGATTGTAATTTCAAATTTATTAATTAAGTAATTTAATTAATGAATTAAACCATCAATTAGTCACAAATTAATTAATTTCCATTCAAGTGAAATAGACTTAGGGAAAAGATTGGGAAAGAGGTCCCAATCTCATTCCCCATGCCCATTCACTATTTCACAATAATTAACAAGCTTAATTAATGATTTTCTTACTATTTAGAATATTAATTAATTGCTTAATTAATTATAAAAGTAATTAAGGTTAAGATAACCAATTTCCTAATTAACCAAGCAATAAATCCCAAGAAAATTATGGGAGGTAGAGGTCATCCCATTAATCAACCTCAAAAGTTTGGGGAATAATTACTTAGGTAATTAGAGAGTAATAAGCTAATTAAAGTTTTAATTAAACTCAAATTAAGCCTTAAGTATTGTTCAAAATTAATTGGGATAAATTTTAATTGAATCTCCTGAAATAATTTCAAAACAAATATTTACTTGCATTTTTATGATTTTTCTATGATTTGTTATAATTTTCCAAAGTTTCAGTTGATTTAAATGATTTTCCATGATTTTTATAAAGTCCATTAATTTATTTCAACTATTTGAAGTCAAAATGCAATATCTCCCAATCCATAAATCCTTTTAACTTGAAATTTTTTGGTAAGTTGACTTTATGATCAATTTTAATCACTAAAAATTTCAAATCAATCTGATGTCTTTTGATTTAATTAATGAAATTTGATTTTCCTAAAAGTTAAATTAAGCTCAAAATATTTAGTAAATTTTTGCTTTTGGCTTCAGGATTCCTCTGGAAAGACAAATCCAACAAACCTTTATTTGCAAATTTTAGTTAAGTATTTTATTTTCTATGAATTTTTTAAGTTTCAGTGTTTTAAGTAATTTAAAAGTAGAAAATCTAATTTCTTACTTAACCCAGACTGTGCAACGCTGATTGGACCATTTGGCACACTGACGCGATGCGCCTCAAGAAGAGTGGGAATGCAGACAGGGATCCCAAATCGAATGGTCCAAATCGATACCCATGATCTGCGTGATGAGAGCCATGTAATTTGCCGATCAAAGCCACGTGATCTGCATGATCTGAGCCATCCGTCTCCCTGAACGGAAGATTGGACGCCTAGCGGGCGATCCAACTAGAAGAGGCAAATGGAACACTATTTTGGAGGATTTTTGAGATTCTTGTGAAAACATTGAATGGAAAACTTCATTTTAAGCATAATTTTCCAGCAATCTTTGACAAAAATCACTCCAAATGCTTGGGGATAATGTAAAATAAAAAATGCAAGGGTAATCTAAAGGAAATTCCTAAAATTGACCAAAAACTATCACAAATAAAAGAACCTAATCACTATGATTTTGAAAATTATCTCACGGGATGATTTTTGATGAAGATCAGTGCACTCTTGAGTGTAAGAAGATGCTTTGGAATGGGTTCGCTCTTGCTTCACTAAATAATGTATCCACCAATGGTGCCACTTCTCAAAAAATCCACTTGATTTTGATGCCTTTTGCTCAAAAAAAGGAATCATTGCTAGTTGGTTTGGGAGCTCTAGGAGAGTGAAATGAGTGTGTGGAAGAGTTTTGCCTTTTATTTTTGTCTCCTTGCAATGGCCGAAAATCACCTCATTCATGGTGATTTTGGCTCCAAGTGGTGTCCTTGGCTTGGGGTGGTTGGGATTCTCCTAGGTGGCTTAATTTGGTTGCCCAAGGCATGGGACTGGTTTAAAGGATAAGTGGGTGTCCTAGCAAAGGGAAGTGGAGGTCCATGCCAAGTGTTCTAATGGGGAGGGAGCTGATTTCACCTCTCCATAAGTCATGGCTGACCCAACCACCTCTTTGGTCAGGTTGGACAGTGTCCTTGGAGCCTAGGTGGACCAATGGATGAGTGCCAAGTAGCCAAGGAAGAGCAAAGATCATTTACATGGGTGTTTTATCTTATGTGATACCCTTAGCCCATGGGTAGAGTGGTCATTTGATATTGAATTTGATTTGGATAGATTTGAAATGAGTCAAAAGTGAGTTGGACCAAATTTCATGTCATTTGGAGTTCATTTGATTAGGTTTGGCTCAATTTGACCCACTTAGTTAAATTGGGTCGAAGTTAGGTTGACTAATTGCTCAAACTGGTCAAACCAAGGGTTAGGTCAAGTTCATATGACTATTGAGAGGATTGTATGCTTTGGTTTAATTTAATTTGGGTTTAGTCTAATTTGACCCTTTATGTCAATTTGGGTAAACTTGGGTCAAGAGGACCAATTGGGCTAGTTTGACTCAATTGAAGATCAAGTCATGTTTAAATGTTGAATTTTTGGTTAATTTGAATCATTGGTTTCAAAGGATTTGGCTTAGGTTTTTGGGTTCATATAGCTAAAGGGTTGACTTGGTCAATGGGCTAGGACTTGGTTTGACCTAATTTATATTAATTGATCATCCTAGTGTGATCAACAATCATGACATGAAGTTTGGATTAGCTTAATTCACTTTCATTTGGATTGAATTGGATTTTGGTTCATGTAGGTCAAATTGGCCACTTTGGGTCAAGCAAAGCAATTAGATTTAGTTGGCTTGATTTTGGGTTGAGTTTGATTTAGTTCAGTTTATATATAGATTTTAGATTGATATATAAATCTAATTGCAATTGGTTTGGATTCAAATGAATATTCGTTCATTTGAATATTTCAAGTCAAATGGGTTAGGTTGGGTTTGACTTGGGTTGATTTTGGTTTGACTGGATGATTGTAGGTTTCATTTATATTTGGATAGATGATTGAAGGAATGATTGATTTAATGAAAATCCATTGATTTTGGCTTGATTTAGATGGGTTTTGGCCATGTTCAAGGAAATGGCTTAAAGGGTTTAAATTGGGTTTCAATTTGATTTTGAATTTGGTTTTGGCTATTTGAATTTATATTTCATTTATATTTGAGAAGATAATTGAAGGTAGAGTTGATTTATAAGAAAATCAATCGAGTTTGGATTGAATTTGATGGAAATTTGGCTAAGTTCATGAAGGTTGATTAAAGGGGCTTGGGAAAGATTTCAAGTTTAGATTTGATCTTGGTTTCAATCATTTGGAATTGAGTTTGGACTTGGATTTGGATTTGAAATTGAGTTTGAGGTTTGGTTGGATTTGAATTTAAGAATACATGGATTGGGTTTAGGCTATTGGGTAGTGATTTTCCTAAGTCCCTAAGGCATGGCCTAATCCTATGATTAACCCTTATAAGTCTCTAGCTAGTTAAGTATTCACCTACTCTAGAAGCAATTTATGACTAAGAAAACCTTAATGCCTAGAAAGTTCATAGTATAATAAGAGGAGGTTGAGAACTCACTCCAAAGTGAGGTCAACAAAGGACACACCAATAGGTGGTGTAACCAAGGCATACACACATATGGCAAGAGATGATCACAATGTCCAAAAGACTACAAACACTATTGAAAATGATCTATACCTAAACCTAAAAGGTTGATAGAATCGGATCTTAGTGTAGCATTTCTATTTATGCCAAGGGCATAAGAGAGCCGATGGAATCCATGGGGATTGAGTATATGAACCTTCCACTAGGTAAGGTGTTTAAGCTATCCACTTGGGATATGGATTTGAGTTTTATTGTGAATATGATTTGTTTGGGTGTGTATCCACCGGAATAAGAGTCTAAATCGCTAGGGATTGGGAATGTGAACCTTCCACTAGGGAAGCAGGTTCGGGCTATCCGCTGGGGATAAGAGTTTGATGGTATTTCTTATGGCTCCATTATGGAGATTAATTTGATTTATGCCTCGCTGAAAAGAAATTTGGTTTGTTTGATATATTTTAATTTTACTCCACTAGGAAAGTTGGTTTCTAATTTATTTGTTATGGACCCGGTATGGACCCACCAGAAGGGGCTAAGTCGCCTTAACCTATCTAGATTTACAAATCCAAAGGATAGTCTACCAACAACAATGTAGGACTATCTCCAAAGGGTTGCCTATTAGTGTGCAACGCGTTTAGGAAGAAAGCATAGTAGACTTACATCTTCTAAAGCACCGCTAGGGTGATCTATTGGATCCACAACAATCAACCCAACCTAGGCTAATCGAGTGAATGCCGCTGGGGGACTTATGTCAACTCAAAAGTAGTCAAAATTAATTTTATTAATTTCATTGATTTATTTTAATTTGATTTGGTTCATTTTCATTTGTTTTACTTTCATTTGATGGATCTCATTTATGTGCAATGGACCGCATTAAAAAGGAGCTATGTTATCCTTAGTCTATCTTAGATTTATAGATCTAAAGGGATAGTCTATCGGCCAAAGGGTAAGACGATCCAACATAACGGGTGCCTTTCAGCAGTAAATCTATGCAAAAAGCGTGGTAGACTTACATCTCCAAAGCAAGGAACACTCGGGTGACTGTTGGATGTGAATAAATCAAACTCGACCTAGGGCTACCCATTGGTGTGCAAATGGAAAGAATGAGTAGACTACATCTTCCAAAGCCGTGATGGGGTAACATTGGTGGCGAAGATTGAACCCACCTAAGGGTGACTATTGAGAGAGTGTTTGGGGACTTATCTCAACTCATGAGTAGTCGCATTCCTATAGGGAGTTTTATGACACGCTCTAAAGATAGGATGCCGCTTGGGAAAGGTGCTTGGGGCATTAATTCCAAATCCTCAAGAATATATATATATATATTATTATTTGTTTATTATGGACCCTATTGTTATGTGAGGACCACACGAGAAGGGGCTGCATGGACCTATCTCGATTTTGACCAAGCGAGAATCTACGCATCCATAGAAGAATCTCCAACCATGGGTGGTTCTTAGAAAGGGGATTGTCCAATCCGAGTAACTGGTAGTGTTTAAATGAGGTTGCAAAGGATGTGATCCAAACAGAGTGCCCACATGGGAGGTGCCACTAAGAGAATTATCTTGAACCCTGTAAATAAGAAAGCCTGTAGGTGTACGGTGGCCAACATAAGGACAAAAATAGCAAACTTACATCTACCATGAGTAGTGTATCCACCGAGTGGGTCGCTATCAGCATAGCGAACACCAACCAACCTAAGGTGGTCATCAATGTGAAAATTAGTCTAAGAAGAAGGCATGTAGACTTATATCTCCCTAAAGTGGATCTGATTACAGGAATAGTCTATCTTACGGTGCTATCAGAAACACTGGTGTGCAACTGAACTTAAGAAGAAAGTATAGTAGACTTACATCTTTCAAAGTGAGGAACAACAGGGTGACCCATTGATGGCATAACAAGTCAAATTGACCTAAGGGTGACTACTAAGTAGGGAGTCATAAAGAAGGATTGGACCCAAACTTGAAGTAGTTAGGAAAGTGGGGGGACTTACCCTAATCCTCTACTAACCAAGTCGGTCATGATGGCTAGTCCAAGAAGAAAGCATATAGTAGACTTATATCCTCTTGAATGAAGCCAACATGAAGGTAACTTATCGACCATGCCATAAGGCTTACCATGCTAACTTAGCACTCGTCTGTGTGCAATGGTCAAGTCAGGAAGGAAAGCATAGCAGACTTACATCCTCCTAAATAAGGGACCACTAAGGTGATGCACTAGTGGGGTAGCAAGTTAGCCTAACCTAGAGCATCTAATGAGTGAGTGCCATAGGGGGCTTTATCCCACATCAAAGTAGCCCAAAAAAAGATGTGTATGTGTGTTTGTCGATATACTCAACAAAGTCAGTTCATGATGGCTAGTTTAAGAAGAAGGCATAGAAGATTTACATCCTTAAATAGAGCCAACATGAGGGTAGCTTACGACCACTAGTAAGGCCTACCATGCTAACAAAGCACTCATCGGTGCAAATTCGAAAGAAAAGCATAGCAGACTTACATCCTCCTGAACAAGGGACCAATGGGGTGATGCATTAGTAGGGTAACACATCAGCTTAGCCTAGAGCAGCTAATGAGTGAGGCCCGGGCGTTATCCCACATCAAAGTAGCCTGAGATAAAATATGTGTATTTGTTCATGTGTTTGTGTGTAGTTTGTGTTTGTGTTGGGTTGATGAAGGATAGGATGCCGCTTGGGTTCATTACACCTCCCCTAAACACATCGAAGAGTGGATGAAATGGTGCCATAGGGGCAATGTAACTCCACCAAGAAAAGATGTCACTCGGGTTCTCTTACACTTAACTTAGTTGTACTACTCAAACTAGGATGCCTCTTGGGTTTTCTTACACCTATCCTAATAGCACCAAAGAATTATGTGTAGTTTGTGTTTGTGTTGATGAAGGATAGGATGCCACTTGGGTTCTCTTACACCTATCCTAAACACATCATGGAAAATTCACAAATAAGCAAATAATGCTTCCAATGAAGAAGAGATTTGATGAATGTAAAGATAGAATTTTTTATTGATAATAATTATTTTCAAACATTATTTTAAGGATAATATTTCTTTAAATAGAGCTCGTTGATTGGAACCATTAGGCGCTCCCCAATTATAGTGGTTTAAACTACTTTCCATCCCTTGAAGCACAAAGGTAGGCCTTTCAACGATCAAAAGTAGAATCATGATTTGAAAAGTTTTGAGATAGACTAACTTTAAAAGAGTTTAAACCATCTATATTCAATGTTAATTGAAGTCTCTCTTTTGTGAAGTAGAATCTTGGAGGTTGCATCTCTAATATCACTTTAATCTCTTTTAGATCAATCCTTATTATCCCATGATGCTTTACTACAAGCCTTAGAAACTCCCCTAAAGTCATCTTAAATGTATACTTTAGAAGATTCAACTTCAAGCTGTAGTGTCATAACCAATCAAAGACAACTACTTAGATCATAAAGATGGTCTTCCTTTTTCTTTAACCCTGGTGACTAGAGAAAGGCATGACCTTATAGTAGTAAATTCTAATGGAAATTATAAGTGTAAATGACCTCTCATCCTCTAGCATCATTCGACCCATCCTTGAATGAGGAGACTGCATGTAAAGAGGCTATGTTTGCTGTCAAATTTGAAATAGGTAATGTGGATTCATCTTCAAGAAATGCCTAACAAAAATCTTTAGAATCAACGTATGTGCAGATTTGAATGTCCTTCCTTTTGACTGGGCATAATGTTGGGTAATCATGATAGCATCTTTCTTCTTCAATAAGGTTGAATTCAAACTTTGATCTTCTTCTTGGTGCAAATGTTTGCATTAAAAGTTTGCAAAGTAAGAATACTAATAGGTTTAATTTTGATTTTGTAGGCTACTAAATTTAGAGATGTATTGGGCACTTCATTATGGTCTTAGGTAAAGCGTCCTTAAACTACAAAAGTAACCTAACCAAGTCATTGGCATTTTCTTTCGACTTATCATATATGGATTTTGGTAGGGTGGGTGGACTACCTTTATGTTCTAGGTTAATCTCTTAAAACTCAATGGTTGATGATCTAATTTTCTTCTCAACTTAGAGTGTATCATGTACTTGAAAGTCTTCAAAATTCTTTAAGCAAAGTAGGTAGACTAGAAAACATGATTTTATTACTTTATTTGAAGGTTTATCTACATTGAATCCTCTTTCAAGCTTGAAGAAAGAGATGAAGTGGAAATTTGATATCTTATATATATATATATATATATATATATATATATATATATATATATATATATATATATATATATATATATATATATATAGTTAGAGGTTAGAGCCTTAACTTCCAATCCTATAATAATATCATGAGATAGTAAAATTAGAGCTAATGTGCTATCATAACCACTAAGTTTCTAGTCTTATCAATCATAAATTATCCTTTAGAACTTTTTATTTTAATGTTATCTACTAAAGAAATGTCAAAAGTAGACTCAAAATTTATTTTATATTTTTTCTCTCCTTTTCTTTGAATTTACACCAGTACACATGATTTATCCTTTAGATTCCAAATCAATGTGTATTATTGGTGCTTTACTTCTTTTTCTTTTTTTTTTTCTCTTCTTCACTTTTTCATTTTTTTTTCTTTTCTTTCTTTTTTCTTTTTGTTTCATTTTTTTCTTTCTCTCCTTTTTTTGAGTCTTTGTTTATATTGGGTTCTCTGGAGGGGATTGCTTGTCTTTCCTTTCCATAGGATAGTTTATGTCGAGTATGACTTGAGGAGGTTGCCACTAACTGTGCAATAAAGAATCAAGTTAAGTTCCAATCAAACACTCCTCTATCTCCTTAGAGAAGGTGAGGGTGCACTCATTATTTTAGCTTAGTGGGCAACCTTCCAAGATGGTTTAGGACCATTAACCTTTAGAATAGTTTGATGCCCTTATTTTGGATTGTGAGGTGTATCTTAAGAAGGATTTAGAATTTGATTATTTCCAATGCTGGTTTGCTTCTTCTATGGTGTTGATCAAAGTGGTTGGACCACATACTACAATTGGCTTCTATGATATCTTCTAAAGAGGTAGAATTGATGTCTACCTACTCTTTTATGATGCCAAAAAATTCTTCTATTACATGATTCTAACTCTTTATCGATAGTGACACCACAAAAGTTTAGAATGGGGTATCTCTACGGTTGGAATCCTTAAAGACATCAAGTCCATCGATACTATATTTTATGGATTACATCATTGTGATTGTCATTTTGAGAGTTGTCTTCTTTTGGGAATTAGGATTCAAATCATTTGAGTCATACTTATCTAGAATGAATAAGACATACTCAAAAATCTTTATTGATCTTATTCTTGGCTCTTGAAGGAACTTTTATGGTCTTTCTCCTTTAGTTAGGGAAACTCAGAATCATACTATAGGTTAAATTGAAGAAGTGGCTTCTTGCCTACCACCTCATTTCTATTGATGGTTGTAATGGCTAGAAAGAAAACCATATCAGACCTTTGCTTGAATGTTGTTTACTTGAATTGTTAACTTGATTTGATTGTTGAATTGGAAGCCTCATTTAATAAATTCAGATATGCTAAATGGGGTTCCAATATTAGAGATTTTGGATTTTTTTTTTGGAGGAGAGACTTTGAATTTGATTTAAATTTAGAACCCACATTCAACAAATTTGGGTATGTTGAATGGGGTTCAAATGTTTTGGAGGCTCTTAATTTATGATTCCATTGGCTCATTTGAATTTGATTTTATTTTGGGACCCTCACATTTAACAAATTTTGGGTATGTT